>CM070604.1:15656998-16256998 GCA_036346395.1 Hsuehochloa calcarea | reverse complement strand
TGCAATCTGATATTGTGTTGCGAATATAGATGAAGCTCACAATGTGGGGTTCCTCAACCGAACGTGCGGCGAGACGGCTAACTAGAATAATCTCAAAGAAAAACCCACCTTAAACTATGACAGCTACTGTATATATATAGGGGGACGTGAGGAGGTCGACTTATTAGGGTTGTGTGGCCGCGGGAAGAGGCGTACACTACCTGGACTCCGACCTCGACATGCTTACAAGACCACATTAGGCCAAAACGGTGACACATCACTTTATTCACTATTCAGGTCACGTATCTCTGGTTGAAGACCTAGTCGTAGGACTGGTCCTGTGGTGGTCTTGAGGAGTCCATGTGATATCTGGTCGTAAGCCTTTTTGAAGTGGTCGTAGACCCTGTGGAGCTGGTCGTAGACCTTCTTGAACTGGTCGTAGTCTTAGATTCCTAAGTACAAGTAAATCATCTCCGTTAGGCAGCATCATAGAGTTCTCAAATAATACACTCAGCCCTAGAAACGAATTTACCTGATAAATAAGTTGACGAGCTCGTGCTCGAGTAATTGGACCTTGCACACGAGGAGTGTTCGTATCAGTAGGAGTGATGTTCTCATCAACAAACCTTAATGCAATATGATCTACGACCAGGTCCTCATCACTTACGATCAGGTCCTATCTCTATACGACAAGTTCATATTTGGTCACGACCAGTTCGTAACTCCTTACAACCATGTTTGGACTACTCTGTGATTTCGTTCGACCAGTCTACGACCAGCTCGTATCTCCATACGACTAGTTCGTAACTGATCGAAATAAGTTACATAATCATGTATTCTCCCTTTGCCTCACGATAACTGGTTGAACTCCAGGTGAGATATCATGTCATCCATGGTCTGTTCAATATTTTCTCTATCGAGTGTCGAATAACCTTATGTGGTCGAACTCTTCGACCACCAGTGGTACGGCCAAGCACTTTCTTTATCCGATCACTTTGAGGGGCCCAGAGATATCTCTCCTGTTATGTTAGGAGGGGCAAATCCCATATCCGACCAGTTACATCCCTCCGCATGTTTCATAGTATACCCGAAAGTTACCTTTATAACTACACAGTTACGAGTAGCATTTGACAACCCCTAAGAGTGCTATTACGTATGTAGGGAACCATGTTGATCTCAATTCTAAGGATTATACATCATCATTACTTGAGACTAACTAACGACACATGGAATCATAACAATCTCAATAGTGTCTCAAGGTGGGTCTATCCAACACTATATTCTCTAACATGTGTTCACATTATCGATTTGATATCTCTATATCCATGACCGGTGAAACATGGTCATCAATCCGTACATGTGCTGGTCGTAGAGCCACTACTATTCCGATTAGTGACATCTGACCGAGGATATATTTAGAACGACATCATGTAAGTTTACAGAGCTTCACCAATAAGTCACATACTCATTGATCTATATCACTGATGATTCTTTCAAGGAACATAATAACATTTATTTAATAACTCATAAACATAGATGTGATACACTCATCTCTATGATTGCCTCTAGGGCATATCACCGACACTCTCTTAGGTACCCCTTTCATCGGTGCATCAGACGCAGTCGGCGACGTCGATGATGGTGGCAAAGACTGTGCGGACGCCACCTCGCTTACTTGCTATCAATGGAAACTTTTCACCCCACAATAAATTTTTCTTGATTGAAAATTTTCTTGTCTAAAACTAGGAATGTAATGCAACTCAAAATAGGAAGAAATCAACATATTTCCTCCCCACAATAAACTTTGTAACATAAAAGAAACATGAATGAAGGAGAGATAAACATTTGACAGTCTTGATTTGGTGAGTTTAATTAATTAACACAAGACCTTGGCCCAAGGCCCCATAATTAAATAATTAACACTGGCCCTTGGCCCCAACTTTTAAGGATTGTGACATATAAATTTTGTAAGTGCTACAAAGGGTTTGTGCGGATCAAGGGTTTTACTTTTACACCACAAGTGTGAACTATACTACGAAGAAAAACTAGGTTCAAAGGTGACCTTTTTCTCAGCCTCCTACCATCCATCTCAAAATTGTATTTGGAATCTCGCTTGTGTCTCGTAAAAAAAATCCCACTTGAGATCGGGGGTGCTCGGGTGGGGATGGGGATGGGCGAGTGAGGAGTAAGGGCGCTGGGGAGGGGGTCAGGCGAGTGAGGAGTAATGGCTCAAACCCAAGCGGGGACGGTAGCTTGGCGGATGGGTGTCGGTGGCGGCGGCATCGAGGTCGGGGGTGATGGCGTCGAGGTCGGGGGCAGCGATGTCGAGGTCGGGGGTGCTCAGGTTGGGAGGGGGATGGGCGAGTGAGGGGTAAGGGTGCTGGTGAGGTGGACGGACGAGTGAGGAGTAAGGGTGTAAACCCTAACGGGGCCCTAGTAATAAAGGGATCACAGACGGTTGTGTTTACCAACTGTCTGTGATAGGTTTCATATCGTAGACGGTTGGTGCACATAACAGTCTGTGACTGTAGGCATTCATAGACGGTTTATACCACAAAATCATATGTGATAGTTTGCAATTCTTAATGGGATATCATAGACGGTTTGTTCCACTAAACTACATGTGATGGTTCCTTTTATAGCTAAAAAATATTCTATTTTTCGGTTAGCCTCAGGAAATACTAGCCATATCTTCTGAAAACAAGAAAGCAGATACAATCACAGATGGAATAATTTATTAATTACTGAACCAATTATAATGGAATAAATTTTTAATTACAATGGGACAATTTCCAAATAGTTTTTCACTGTGTGGGATCATTCCACTTGGCTATTTCCTTTTAAAAATAGCCCTTCATGATGATCGATTAGCATATATCTAGCTTCCTCACTGGGTTTTTCCTCGAGCCTGATGTCGTCTTCAAAAGGGGGCAACTCATCAAATTGATTGTACTCTTACTTATCCACGACATTCTCAACTCCGATAATCATTCTTTTTCCATGAAGAACTACGTGGTGGTTCTTATTTGACGGGTTTGTTAAATAAAAAACTTGAACAACATGCTTAGCGAGTACGAATGATTCATCTTTGTATCCGACACGTTCGAGGTCCGCAGTAGTGACGCTGTACTTGTCGACCTTTACACCCTATGGAAGTTTGACTCAATGGCACCGAAACAGGGGGATCTTCAAAAGTATGTAGTCGAGCTCCCAAATCTCCTCTATAAACCCATAGTAGGAGCTCAACCCATGTTTCATTATGTTTGGCCCAACAGTATTGAACTGCTCGTGAAACACATCTATACGGACAATGTTGTTCTGGACTGTGCTCTTCCTATCATGAGTTGTCATATAAAATGTGTACCCATTTATATCGTATCCTTGCCATGTCACAATTATAAATTTTAGCCCTTTTACCAACCATCGTAGCATATCATCACTTGATGACCTCCCACTGAATCGCAACTTTACCATTCATTGAACCGACGATTGTGCTCTCTCGTGATACAAACCTACGATCGGCCTGGATTTTGTTGGTGTATCATGTCTTTGTGCTCGTCGATGTATGGGACGCTTCGGTCATGTGTTGCAAGACCGTGAAATGAGCTTGATCGTACGTATCCAGATCGGGAGTGATTGCTTTCCTTTCGATGGTCCTGATACCCTCTAGCCTCCCATCATGACAAGATAGAGGCACACCTATCGGTTCCACCTGAGCCATATAGTTGACGCAAAACTCAAAGACCTCTTCAGTTTCATAACCTTCGATGGTGCTGCCCTTCAGCCAAGTTCGATTCCATACATAGGACTTGAGAATTCCCATGTAACTCTCAAACAAGTACATATGATGTTGGAACACAGGGCCGCATATCTTTATCTCTTTCACAAGGTGAACAATGAAATAGACCACGATATCAAAAAATAACAGAGGAAAATACATCTCAAGATGACATATAGTCGTCACCACCTCGGCCTGCAGAGCAGCTAGTCCATTAGGATCAATGACCTTCTGAGCAATTGAGTTAAAGAAATAACACAACCTCATGATTGCCACTCAGACCTTGTTCGACAAAGTACTTCATATTGAAACAGGAAGCATTTGTGTCATCAACACATGACAATCATGAGACTTCATACCAATTAATTTGAAATCTTCCATAGAAACAAGTTTCTTCATGCTGGCGGAGTAACTGGACGGAACTTTCATACCATGCAAGCTCTAGCACAGTTCATTTATCTCGGCCTTGGACAGAGTGTAGGAAGTTGGGGGAAAGCACATTTGGCCTTTATCGGTCTCTTTCAATGCTAACTAGGTTATTATGTTCATATAAACCAAGTCACGCTGTGCATTGACACTATCCTTTGTTTTGTCATGAATGTTCAGTGAGAGACCAATCAAGCTATCACATACATTCTTCTCCATGTGCATGACATCGATGTAGTGGCGAACTTCTAAGTGCTCCCAATAAGGTAAGTCCCAAAAAATTGATTGCTTCTTCTAGATGTTCTTCTGACGGGTCCTCAATTTACGTCCCTTTCCAAGCACAACATCGATATCATTAACCATACCGTATACCTCTTTCCCTCTAAAAGCCCTTAGAGCTGAACCGTCCTCCTTATTTTCGTTGAATTATTTCTTCATCTTGCGGTATGGGTGATACTTGGGAAGGAACCTACGATGACTTATGTACACAGTTTTGCACAAATTGTTCAGTCACACACTCTCAGTATCATTTAAGCAGTGCAGATAGGCTTTGGCTCCTTTTGTACTCAACCCCGACAGGTTACCAAGGGCAAAAAAATTATTGATGGTGCAGAACAATATGGCGTGTAAAGTGAAATTCTCTCTTTTGTACGCATCCCATGTTTGTACCCCTTCATTCCACAGTGTCACAAGATCTACTAGTAATGGTGCGAGGTACACATCAATATCGTTTCCAGGTTGTTTCAGCCCTTGGAAAAATAGTGATATCAACCGCTTTATACATAGCTAAGGAGGAAGGTTCTACATACATAGATTCACGAGCCGTATACTATGTTGGCTACGCATGTTACCGAAAGGATTAATTCTATCTGTACTCAACCTAAACCTTATATTACTCAGTTCCACACCGAAGTCTTTGAAGCTCCTATCGAAGTTTCTCCACTAGGAAGAATCAGCAGGATGTCTTAACTTTCCATCTTTATTATGCTACTCCGAATGCCAACGTAGCAATCTTGCCTCCTTTCGGTTCGAAATAAATGCTTCAAATGGGGAATTACAGCCAGATACAACACCTTAGTAGAAGGCCCTTTCTTCACCTCGATGCCTCCGCCGTCATCAGAGTGATTTTTGTGCTTGTATCGGGTTGCTTTGCACACCGAACATGTATGCATGGTTGCATACTCTTTACGGTAGAGGATACAATCGTTCCAACATGCATGTATTCTTTCTACTTTTATTCCCAATGGACAAAGAACCTTCTTGACTTGGTAGGTGGTTCTCGGCAAAACGTTTCCCTCCGGAAGGAAGTCTGCTAGGAGACCTAAGAACACCGTGAAACTCTTGTCGGCCCAATCATTGCTTGTCTTCAATTTCAGCAGTTCAAGTGTGGATAACAACCTTGTGTATTCTGGTTTGCAGCCTGAGAACAAATGTTTTTTCTGAGTCCTCCATCAAGCCCTTGAATTTACCAAACTCTATCTCTTTCACTATAGTTCCCTTTTGAATCGTGTAGCATCTAATCCAGATTGTCATTGTGCGCCCTATCCTCATCGAAAGCACAGTCCACACCCGGCATATCGTTGTCTCACTCTACGATGTTACTACCTTCCTGTATAATCTGCTCTTCACCGTGACTGGTCCAACGTGTATACCCCCTTTTGAAACCCCTTCGAATCAAGTGCGCTTCGATTTGCTGAGTTGGTAAACATCTTCATATTATCGCAATCAATGCATAGTTAGTTCAAAATTTTCATCCTCTTCTTCAACATATCCTGCTCGGCAGCCCTTCTAAAAGCAGACACGCCATCAATATACTCTTCACTCACACGGTTCTCAACGTATATCCAGCTTCGATCCATCTACAGTACATATGTAACAAATTAGTGTTAAATTAGATTAATGCTCCTATAGCTAGCTAGCAATTACACTTACACATATCATTGACCTTAATTTGTCCATCTAAAGTAGCTAGCTACATATTATTCATATATATATCAAGCAAGAATATAATGAAGTAGACTAGGAGTAGTGATACTCATTCTTAAATTGGAGCAAACTACCAAGCTAGATCTAAACCTAACTATCATCTCTCTTGATTATAATGCATATAATTAGAAGCAAATACCAACCTTAGATCACTAAGAACAAATAGATCTACAAGCACATTTGCAAATCTACAGTATGCTTTCACAAAATGCCTCAAAGCCGGCCGACGCATTCAAACCATAGCTCACTGCAGACAGATATGTCGGGATGGGCCGGGTATTTAATAACAGAGTACATATCACAAACACATCCAACCACAAACCGTCTGTGATACAAAATTATCATAGACGGTTCGGATTAAAAACCGTCCATGACGTCTGCAATTATCACAGACGGTGCTTGTTAAGAACCGTCTATGAATCACAGACGGTTCTTAATAAGAATCGTGTATGAATTGTCATAGACGGTTCTTATTAAAAAACCGTCTGTGATAATTATGTATTTTTAGACGGTTCTAGCCATCGCTAGCAATATAGACGATCACGCTTGTAAAATCGTTTGTGATAATTACAACACTGACGGATTGTAGGGAACCGTCTGTGATGATGCATTCAATATAGCCTTCTCTTTAGTAGTGTCTCTACTTCCTGTATATATTTGTCTTGTAGTTGATCATGAAAGTTAATACAATTATCACCCGCATATCTAAAATTTCTGTGCATATCGACCCTGAAATGCTATAACTAGGCCACATTTTTTAAAAGTTTCCGTGACTAAAATACCGGTAAAATGTTGCTGCTTAGATGCTTTTCCCCTTATGGTTGAAGTTGACATGACCTCACCGAAAAGAAAGAACCAAGGAACCTCCATGATTGTGTTCTTTATCCTCACGTTTTGTATATTTTTTACACGCTAGCCCCTAGTTCCGAAAGTGTCTTGAATAGCCATAGGTAGATCAAGCCTGGTACACATCTAGCTAGCAAGCTATTGGTATCTCTACTGCTCAGTTGCATTTGCAGCCTGATGTTCTTATTCCACACAAAGATGGACCACAGAAACTAACCACGCGTCGGCTGAATGAAGGAAGCAACAGCAGCTTGTTCCCAAGCAAATCCATACATGTTACTGCAGGCCTAGTATTTACGCTATGTAGAAAAGTTATTCTTATATACAAAGCAGGGTGCATATCATTCTTCAAAGGCCTTACGCCATGCATGTCATTTTCTGGCAGCATCTCTTCATTATCTGTCTGCGACCTAATTCCAATTCCATCTATCGTAATAGAATAATAATCTCACCTCCACTACTAACTTCTATTTCTATTCTCCCATCGGCATGACATGACACGCGCCATTATCACCTGCGACTCAACTAACATTTGTCCAATAAATTTGCAGTGAGCTTTTTTTTTTTTTTTTTTTTGCGTGACTGTCTGATACGCACGTCCTATTTCTTTGGATGATCAAGGATTTTTGTTCAATTTCTGTGTCTATTCGGATGGATCGAGTCTAATCCTCGTCCATCTAATCAATGTCTTATTTGGATGTACTCTGAAAACTACAACATAGCTGTTTCAAGTTATATAGGACTTATTAGCAAGCATAGTTAAGAGTTATCTAATAATTCCACATATCAGGATGATCTTAAAATATATAATGTAAAAAAAATGAAGATCAAGTTCAAGCTAGAAGGAACAATTTAAATTCTAGAACACCAGAGTGACAATAGTTCGATTAAAGGTGATTTGAGGGGTTGAGCAATATTGGTGAGTTAGGATTAGGATCTAATAAGGAGAGGTCTTAGAGTCGGATTTAATGTTGTGCTAGAATCAGATTCATTGTCTAGACTATAAATAAAGGGTCTGGGGATCATGATGAGGACATCAACCATAAGGATACAACCACTACTTTGTCTCGCTGCACTGCATCCTCTACTTCAACCGCGTCTTCTCCAATTGGGATTGTTCTACAGTTAACTCCCATGTGAGATAAACATCAGGATCATATTTTTCAGTAAAAAAAAGGTATAGTGAATTTAATTTTACCAAATACTTCATTATGGTCACGTACCTCACGTTGATTTCTTCTCATACCATGACAATGGTGATGAACCCGACGATGGTTACGATAATTGTGAACATTGAATCCATCTGTTTCCGTATCAGCAATGTAGTTGTTCACGTCTTCTTCTTCCACCTCATCCGCCCAAGAGCAAGCAGGAGGGTCATCCACCCTTGGCTCATCATGGGCCGTGGTTTCAGCAAGTGGACGACATTTGACGTGCTCAATGCATGTACGGAGTGCCGCGAGTTTGTCGTTGATCTTATCCAAAGCATTGTGAACGCTGTCACCGAGCAAGTGCTCAAAGCACTGCACGATCCTTCTCGTGCGAAGTGTGAGAGGACCTTCACTCTCATGCTCCAAAGAATGGTCCTTGTTGTTCCCACCATGTGTAGATCCGCATGACCCTACCATTGTTAGTGAAAAATAAGGAAACAAATTACAAATATATGTTCTTATCAACTACTAGGATCTAGAGGCTTAAAGGTCACACTCTAGCTTATGCTAAGTTCTTACCAATTCTTACCAAGCAAAATAGGGGTGACTGAAAACCAGTGTTGGTGTCAAACGCTCTCCAAAGATTGAGAAAGCGATTGCAAGTAACTGGTACCTGTACAATGGTAGAAGGTGGAGCTACGATAAGCTTCAATATGGTAGCAAGGATTAGAAACAATCAAATTAGTAATGCAAATTGAAAAATTGCTCAAAGTACTAGTCAATGTTGCTAATCCTAGCCTAGAAAAAAGCTAGCTAATCAAAGCCTACTAAGAAAAGGTATAAACGTATACGCAAAGATCAATGTGACTTGATGTAAGCAAAGAAAATTCTCACACCAAGTGCTAGGAGAGATGCTAGATAACTACTCAAACTTCTGTCTAGGGCATAAGATTGTTCACACGATGTAGAGCTCAAAAAATAGTATAACGTGCAATGTAAACAACCATCTAGTTTAAGCAGTAAACAATAGCTAGTCTTAAAAGATGAAAAGGCAAAGTTTTATATGGCTTATATATACTCAATTGAAAGGTTTCAATGAGATCTACAACTTTGCAGTTGAGGTGAACCCCAAATTCCAAATTACTGTGCGCTGACAGGTGGGGCTTGTATGTCATAGACACCGGTCCATGGCACAGTACATGGACCGATGGTCTATGAGTCCAGTCCACAGTTCACCAGCACAGTACATAGGGCACTTAAGTGCATCGGTCCCACATGCAAGTGACTCATTAACTATTTAAGACCGCACTTAACTATTCAACAATTATTAGTACTAACTAATCGTAGATTTGCCCTAATGGTCTTGCTACAGTCCGGTCGGAAATTCGACAACAGAGAGCTGGGCTCCCTCGAGCCTCACTGGCGACTCTGGCCACGGCGGCACGAACCAAGGGGCATGGATGGGTTCCTAATAGCTTTGTGCATCTATCAGCAACGGCCACAAGCATCAAGTTGCTCAGGCGGCAAATGTCAAGAGGCGGCGCTAAAGCCACGACAAATGTGCATGCCCAAATAGAGCTCCGCAATGTCCAAGTAAGTGGGTGCGACAGCATCAGTGAGTCACAGGGATGCTACTTGAGCAAGAAGAGCGGTAGGGGATGGCCGGAGGTGGCTCGATGTCGAGTAGTTTCAACGTGGAGAGGGGATCCTGGTGAGGGAGAAGGACAAATGGATGTCGAAAATACGTGAAACGACAAACCGTTAACGCCATTGCCAATTGCCACATCATCCTAAGATCTGGAGCATATCCCCATGATATCCACACAACCAGATTCGAAAATCTGAACTGAAAGCATAATTACAATTATTCAGTGTCTCCCAGGATTGACGAGATAACCCCGTCAACCGAACTACGCGACTAGTGACTTGCAAGGCTAAGCATAAACACCAACAGTAATTAATATCACACACAACTATCTTAGGCATATCTGTAAAGACAATTTCAAGGTTAACTTACATCAATTGGGATATAGCTAACTAGTCTTCACAAAATATTCATACTCGAAAATAGTATGCACACAAGTAATATTTGCATTTCAAAACACTAAAGTAGAAAATACTGGGAGCAACATGTATACAAGAATAAAAGTAAAAAGTGATGCTTGCACCTTGCTGAAATGCCAACTGTTTACTCTCAGACGGATACTCGTTCACTTCGGTCGGGTCGGATTTTAAAGAAAACACATTAACGAATAAATAACAAGAAAATTGAGAAAATTCAAAATACTCAAAAATGCATGAAATATCATAGTAAAGATATGATGATTTAATATGGATTTAGGTCAAAATTTTAATTCATTTGGAGTTCAATTCATTTTCTATAGATTTTTCAAGGTTAAAGTTATTAGTGTTCATGTATTTTAAATATCACATTTTTCTATAATATAAACATGTCCAAAACCTATTCCCAATTAAATTACAAAAAAATTGTAAATTAACAAAATTGAGTTTGCTCAATTTGGAGTTATATTGAATTAGTTATGAATTTTTGAAGTTTATAACAATTTTCAGTGGAAAAATAATTAATTTCGGATTTTCTAAATGCGCGAAATACTTTTACACTCATGGCTGCCTAGCCACCGACTATGACTGGTGGGACCGCGCGAAAAGCGTTGACTGTGTCAGCTTTGACCCAGCCACGTTCAAATGATGTCGAAGGCGTATTCCAAGAAGACGTCTTCGGCTATTCCAAAACGTACTCTGGTGAAACTACTCTTGAAGTTACGCTTTCCAAACTTAGGAACGTATTTCAAATTTTGCGCGATTACTTAACTAACTGTGATGGCCCACGTGTTAAACATTTAACTGTTAATTGCGCTCCTAATCATCATTAACCCTTAAACAACAATTAATCTCCCACCACAATTATTGGTCACTGCTCCAACAACAGTATTCACTGTCAGGAACTTGGCCAATGGCTAGTGGTGCTACATCCACCACTACGCAGGAACTAAGACCGAAAATGGATTCACAATAGTCATGCAATTCTAGGGGTAGTCGGAGTTTCGCCGGTGGTGAGCTCTAGCGGCGGCGCAACGAGGAGCGCGGTGGTCGGCCGTGGAGACGAAATGGCGCGGCGGCGTCAGAGAAGAAAAAGGAGGAAAGTAGGGTGTGCATGGGCACCGGAGTGGTATGGGGAGCTCACCCAACCATTCGGTGGAGGCGGAGGGTGGCCAGAGCGGACTGATGACGGCGAGCCGAGGCAGCGTGGGGTAGCTTGTCATGGGGGCGACGCTACGGTGAGGAAAAGCTTGATTGAGAGGTAGGGAATGGAAGAGGAGGGCAAGGGGTTACTTCTGACGTGGGTAATTGAGCAGAGGCTTACCGAGAGAGGAGAAAAGGCCACAGCGGCAGTGGCGACGGTGGAGAAGAAAAGGATGCGCAGCTTCTCGGTGGTGATTTCTACAAATCGGCGGAGGGGTATTGCTCCTTGGGGTCGACGACACGTCGTGACGCACTCGAGGGTGGCCGGGACTCGCCGGAGCAGCCGGGATGACGATGAGGTGGTGCGGCTATGGCTGGTTGGCATTTAGAGCCTTGGCCTAGTGGAGCTCGGGAGAGGGAGATAAGGCCGGGCTTGGAGGGAGAGGAGGCAGTGCTGGATGGGGTGGCGTGGTGTCCATTTGAGCTCATCGGCCGTGTGTGCCGGGGCACGTGTCCCAAAGCGAGGCGTGGCGGCGATGATACTGCCTCGGCGCTGCCAAGACGAAGACGCTGGCGCTCGGGGCCCACGGTCACGGAAGGTGAAGCTGGGCCTGATCAGGGCGAGTGGCACGTCAAGATGGTGTGGTCGGGTGTAGTGATATGGCATGGTGCAGCCAAGATGGAGAGGCTCGGTCGCTACAGTTTCATCGGGTGCGGGTCTGATCGGAAATTTGACTGAATTTAGATTCAAACATCTCAACTTTGACTGGGGTTTAAACCTAGCAAATAAATTCATAAAATTCTCAAATTTTTCATAGTTGTTCCTGGGACAAGGTAGAAACCATATAAATTTTATAAAAATATTTTTCATGATTTTATTGCTTATTTAAAATTCATTAGCAATAGCTATTTATGAATTGAGTTGGCATTTTTCCCAAGGTCAAATTAAATTTGAAAATTTTGATAAAATTTATATTTATTTATGATAATTATTATAGTATTTGAATAAATTAATTTATCAAATATATCATGAATATTTATTCACATTTGTTTTAGGATTGAGTTTTAGCCCTAATGTTTATTCTTGAATTAGAAAGTTTTAAAATTTCAAAAATTTATGATGATGCTCCAACAATAATATGAAATGTTCATGAGCTGCATCTAAAACCCATTAATAAATTTTTGGGCTATGACATGCACTCTAACTCAAAAGTCTTACCAAAATTCGGGAGTTGGAGTAGTGGAGCGTGGGTGAGTTTCTCCTTCAATAAGTTGAATGCAATCTCTTACGCAGGCCTCATTTGAAGGGCACTCCTTTATTTATCAACCCGTTCAGTGAGGAAGCAATGGTGCTGAAATTCCTAACAAAACACCGATAGAACCCTGTAAGACCATGAAAGCTTTTCACCTGTGTGACAGTCTCAGGGGTCGCCCAACTCCTTATGGCTTCAATTTTTTGCATCATCCACCTCTATTCCCTGTGGAGTAACAACATAGCCAAGAAAAGAGACTCGATTCGTGCAAAAGGTGCACTTCTGAAGGTTACCAAAAAAATATGCATCTCTCAAAGAATTAAAAACAACACGTAAATGATCCAAGTGTTCTTCATATGACTTGCTATAGATCAGAATATGATGCGACAATGGGTGTTCTTCCATGGATTGATTGCCACAACAAACAGTAGTACATAGCTCGTAGGATGCAGAGGTCAGCCATGGGCTGAGGAGAGCTCACAGCTACGAGGCCGACGTGTTGACAACAACATCGTGAGGAAGAGCGACGACGATCGCTAGCCTCCTCGCCTTGGTCCTCGCCGTCATGCTCCGTCTGCTCCCCATGGTGCGTGATGTACGGTCTGTGAGTTTTCAATACCGTAGTGATAGAAATTTTTTTACTCCACTGGTTGTTGATGGAGGGTGCGAAAGACATGATCATTCTTTTAAAATGTATCACAAACCGAGAGGAATCATAACGTCGGTGCGCGAGATGAAGAAACGCATCATAACGTCAGCGTGTGAGATGAAGAGACGCATCGCGTGGGAACCAGATTGCTTAAACATTACAGACGGTTCCAATTACAACCGTTTGTGATAAATACACATTACAGATAGTTCTTGTTAATAACCGTCTGTGATAAATACACATCACATAATGTTGTAGTTTATAACTGCCTGTGACATGTATCACAGACAATTTATCCCACTAAAGCGCATGTGATAGTTCCTTCTATATCTAAAAAGCATTTTGTTTTTCTCGTACTAGCATCAGAAGTATCACAAAAAAGTACCGCTGATTTTACAAGTGTTTAGAGTGTGCTAGAGTTGAAGATGGAGCACATTCTAGACCATATCAAGTGGCTGGAGAAGATTGTGTGTGTATTCATGTATCATTGTTGTAATTTATAGCATATTTGTTAAGTAGCTGGGTAACTATATCACATACTGTTCTTATTTAGAATCGTCTGTGATAATTCACAAACGGTTTTTAACAATAACTGTTTATGACTTATGTGATTATCATAGACGGTTCTATTTACAGACCGCCTGTAATAATTACGTATCTTAGACGGTTCTAAAAGAACCTTCTGTGATGAGTACACCACAGACAGTTCCAAAGGAACCGTCTGTGATGAAGCGTACATGATAGCCTATTTTGTACTAGTGTAGGAGTCTATGACATTGTTTTGTTATAGAGATTTGCAAATGATTTATGAAACAAAATAAATTAAAAACTGATTTAGACTGGGCTAATTTGGATAGATGGTGGGTGCAAGTTTATACATGGGGTCAATTCAACAAATGGTTGAGGCCCAAGGGTTAGTTGGAAGTTGCCTAGTTAAATAAGGACCAGTTTGAAAGCCGCTTTTTGCTAAGCTTCACCGTACTACTACAAGTCTGGAGTGTGATAGACCTGGCTAACTAAACTACAATGTTTCAACATGGTTATGTTATTTTGAGGTGTGGGTGCCGTGAAGACCTACTTTTATGACCCACATGGCACAAGAGGGGGTTATCGCTTGGTGTGAAATAGTGCGGTAGCGAAACCTTAGCATACATAACTACGTTGGGATAGTGTAAGGTAAAGTCCTTGTGATAGTCGCTTAGTCGCACGCGTACGGAAACGTGTCTTGGCCGACATATTAAGCAGGCTATCTCTTATGGGTAAAGTTGTACAAACTTTGCAAAGTATAAAACTATTCGAATAGCTGTCTCCACGGTCATGGATATGCTGAGCAAAGCCACTCAAAGTTAGATTTCGGATTTTGATTTATAAATGATTTAACATGATCTTTTTGGATAGTTTATCAAATCGGGAAATTTGGGCAGGCGGCCTGGTGTTAAGGAGGTTTATTCCTTCACCAATCGTGTATACAGGTTTATCCTACACTCAAAATAATGATTAAAAATTTAAAATAAATTTCTAGATATAGTATAATTGCCTTGAAACTTAGTAAAGATATTTAAACTAAAAATATCGCTTTATGCAAACTTAACCATATAAGCCATCTTTTGTCATACCTTCAAGTATTATATTATGTTATTGTGTGTAACTTACGGAGTACATTTTGTACTCACCTTTCTTAATAAAATTGTTGATCAGAGGAAGAGTGTTGCGTTTGTGGGTGAGGACTTGGACAACTAAGTTGCACCCGAAACAATTGCCTGTGGCGTGTTGTGTGGCCTACTACTACCTTAATTACGCTTTCTACTGTACTTTTCTTTAGTTCTTGTGCCCTTTTGTAATAAAACTATGATATTATAAATAAAATATGTGGTATGGACTTGATATCACTTTTGTTGAACTATGTACATTAGTTGTTCCTGGACTGTTGTTTAAAACGAAACAAAAATCCAGGATCCTTATACTCCCGGTTCGACACCCTTCATGCATGAATAAGCAATATGAGACTAAACTAACTAATGATCCTTGTGGGACAACAACCCCCTAATGGGTCTTTGTTTAAGTAAAGTGTCAACGCATAATTGGGTCACAAAAACAGGCCGATATACAACAACACCCACATAAATATAAAATTGCACTGAGTTTCATAGTGCAATATTTGTGTAAACAACTTCCAATTTTGACACTGAGACGCACAACTAGCATGACAAGGGCATGGACGACTAAGAAATCATTTTCTTCTTATACACTATTGTAGATCAGCACCTACACAAAAGCAATGTAGCCTTCTTACCAAATCTCCACGTAAATGCAGAAACCTAAATTCACATAAATACAAATGCAGACAATTTAGCCCTTGAACTCCATTTGAGGTCGGCCGCTTTGAGCTTATGCGCCATAGTCGCCTCTCGCACTCACCTTCGCCACCGCCACCACTGCCCCTGAGCTCGCATCGCAATAGCTACCACTACCTTATGAGCTCCACTCCCCAGAGGTCGACGCTGAGGATGTCGCTCTGTCCCCGAGCTCCACGTCGCCGTCATGCCCTGCAACAATGCCCGTCGCTACCCTTGTGAGTTGTCGACCGAGCTGCCACACACCCTCACCTCCTACCGTCCCTAAGCGCCGCCGCATCGCCAGTTCCTATCTCTGAGTGCTGCGGGTCGGGCTTTCGCATGGCTGATTGTCGTCGAGATCAAATCCGATCGGATCTCGAGCGCAGCTCGAGGCGGGCATGGAGGAGGTGGATGGCACGGGGAGGACGGCGCAAGGTGAAGACCTCCATGGCCGACGAATTTGGAGCGGCGACGCTGACTTCTAGAGAGGTGAGGAATGAGAGGTGATGGGGATTGAGAGGGGGTGGGGAAGACGTTGAGAAGTGAGGGAGAGAGTGAGTTGTGGGTGATCTTAACGGGCCGAGTTTCGTACAAACCCAAATCATAAGGCACAGATTTCAAAAACATCATGTGGTTAGAAAAATTGAACGAGAATTAAGTGATTTTTAGTTGCACGAGAATTAGCAATAATAACATGCTATATAAGGCCCATTTAGAACACGACAAATTGAACTGACACCATTTGCTATAGAATTTATGCGAAACTATCTCATGTGAAATTTGTGTGTTCTAGAAAACCTAAAACAAATATCAGAAGAGAGTAAAAAATCCTAAAACAATGTCAATTCCCGATTGGATGGTCCACCAACACAGGCGTGCGGTTGGATAACCACACGGGGGCTCCGCCTCCACGCTAGTCACTTCCCTTCAAGATGCCAAAATTTTCAAATCGCCACACCTTAACAGCACGCTTGCCACCATCTCCACACCCCAAATCCTCAATTCAACATTCTCCCCCTGTCTCCGTATCCACGATACGGAAACCCTAGCTTCTACGACCTCGGAGACTCTCTGTTGCTTCCTTGCTCGAGACCTCCCGCCGCAGCTGCCCGCCATTCGTGAGCTCGGCGTCCTCCCTGGTCCGCGTGTCTCCGACGCGGGCGCGCACGCGCGAGGTAACGCCCCCGATCCGATCGCTTTCTGGTGCCGTTGCGAATGTGGGGGTTCTGGGTGCTGCTTGCGTTAAATCTGATATAGCTCCGCGATTTTGTTACCCTTATGTGACCTATTTGGTGTATTTTCCCTTGCGAAATCCAGCTGTTTGGGGGAATACGGCTGGATCTGTATCAGGCTATGGCTCCTGCGCGACGTGGTTAGTGTTTCGCGATCCCATGTGCTGTGCCCACCAGGCGTCCATTTGATCGTACCTAGGGGAATTATGCCTGGGATTTTAGTTCCTTTCTGGTGATTTCCGGGTGGGTTTGTCCATTTCAAGTGTAGAACATGCTTAATTGTTGACGAGGGAGATGTGGATGTTTTAGATACAGGTCATAGGTTTAAATTTAAAGGTATGCTGGAATTTGCTTCTATTTGGAGCTTGGATGTTTATTTCTGCATAGCTCTGCAGTATTTGAGGTTCCTGCGTGCACATGATATTTGATCTGAATGAGTAATCGACATGTGCAATGCTGCGTAGTACTGTAGTGTATGTCATTAACCTTCTTTTATATGTATAATTTGGCCCCAACAGGAAAATTATTCACCTATTTAAAATTTTGAATCAGTGTGTTCTTTATATTGTCTTCGGTGCTGACGGTACTGGAGTTCCACCATCTGTGTTCATTTGAATGAATGGATCACATGGCTTAAATCGGTTGGATCGGTCAATCTGATTGCTCAATTTTGTGTTGTCTCAACCAAATCTCCTGCAGTTGCTGATTACAAAGTGATATACGGCGGCATCTTATACTGATTGAAAATGATTATTCATGAGCTCTGCATTGTCATAATGGTTATTGCTGCTCTGGCAGCTTATAACAGTCTTGGCATCACAATTGATTTCGGAAATCGTGTCCATTGTACAACATAGATTGGCTTGGATAAAAATGAAAACAAATTAGCACTAACACTATTTAGCAAGAGTGACATGCATTGGATAAGAGGAATCTACATGGTGGGATATTGCGATTCACTATTACCAAATTCTGACATAGCAGATTTCACAAACTCAAATGTTATCTCCTTTTCTTGTGAAGTGTGAACTATTATAATCGTGAAAATGATTTTAGCCATGGAGACCATAATAATAGCTTATTTTGCAGTCCACCATAGAGTAGTAGTCCCACAAATAGCTTATTTGTAGCCCCAATAGAATAGTAGCCCCAGAAATTAGTGTCACATTTCTAAAACCTGTTCTAGCATGAAAATCATCCTGTTCCCGTGTTCTTTTTTCTTTCTCCTGGAATAGCTATGGATTTCTTTTCAATCGACAGGAAAGTTATCTGCCTTGACGTGTTCAGACTAAAATATGAGCAAAACAACTAGAAAGAAGCAAATGCACACAAGAAAATTAATGGTATAATGATACCATTGTATTTGAGAAGTAACCAAATTTATTGTGTCAATAGAGAATTTGTTAGTTAAGGTATCAAATGAATTTCACCTAGCCTTGAGAAAGTTTGTTTTCTTTACCTGTTGGGTACAATTAATAAAATCAACAGTATGCATTTCACCAAAACTGATGAGGTGCGTCAAAAAATGTGGACTTCTGTCCATATATAATTTAATCCACAGTTTATTGAGAGCAATAACAGCTCTGCAACTCAGAACAAACAAGAGTGGTGAACGCTTTTCTTTATTAAAATTTAAATGTGATAACTTTCAAGTGGTCACCTGAGGAGGGTCAACGCTTACTTTGATTACTTATGTCAACAGTTTAGAGCAGAAACAGTCATAAGTTCTGTATTGACTTGCCAAGTATTGGTTGAGATCATTTTTTTAAAGTCTGTTCAGGGTATGAAATACAATTTTGGTGGCTATTATACATTTAAGCTGTATTGAACTTTGTGATCTGCTGTTTGATATTCCGTATCTGTTGTACTGCACCGAAATATATGTTTCTCTCTGTAGGTTTATGCGACTCTGTATTGCCACCTTAACTTAGCAAAATGAGATGGTTTTTATCCATTTCTGCTAGATTAATTTTTTTTAGGTGTGATTTCATATTTATGTGTTCTTCACTTAAGTACATGCATGTTTCTCTGTAGGTTTCTACTACTCTGTATTGCCATTTTAACTTAGCAAAATGAAGTGTAATGCTTGCTGGCGGGAGTTGGAAGGGCAAGCCATATCAACAACTTGTGGTCATCTTTTATGTATCCACCCGCTACCTTTGCTATTATTTATGTTGATTGTTGAATCAGAATGCATGTTCTGCATAGCAGAACGAATACATACTTTAATTTGACTTGTCATTCTTAACCTGTTGAATGGGCACTGAGGATGCTAAGAAAATACTGAGTAATGATGGTGCATGTCCAATATGTGATCAAGTGCTTTCAAAAAGGTCAGTAGGGTGCACTGGAATCTATATTTATTAGATTATATTGAATGGAGCGGTCTTCCTTTAAAACTACATTGCTCAAACCACGTATCAACATCTGAACATGAACATTCAAGTATTTCTAGCAAAAACCTGTTTAGTATGCCTATTTTACCATATTGTGGTACTTTTAGTGAGGAAATGAAACAGGTAATTTAATTTTGAGCATGTTCTCTATATGCCTAGTGTTTTTTTTGTTTCTACTGTGTTATGAGGCAATCTGAATACTGTTAACCTGTTGTTGGCTTGTTGCTCAGCCTTATGAGACCAGTGGATATAGATCCAAGTGATGATTGGACAAATGTAAGTGGGTTCTTGACTTACTAGTTACGCAATGAATCAGATTTTTCCTGTGATCCATCTTTTCTGACTTTTTGGCCTTGTTTCAGATGGCGATGGCGGGGATTTGTCCACAAATACGTATCCTTAAAAGTTTAAACTGTTACGTGACCATTCACAAATTTTAATGTCGGATCTGTCATGTTTTGCTTCAGCTGAATAACAACCCACTAGGTAATATAGTAATCTGAGATTAAGAAAGACACCAAGTTACTCACCTATTTCTTGTCATCAGAATGCAACTACTCTAAGAAAAGAATGTTACAGAAATATGCTGAAGCAACAGATAATGTCAGCCTGAAACGTGCTACAATCAAAACCTTGTTCTTTTTGTGAATATTATGATACCCATTGTCATTTTCCTTTAACATGATGTTAATCAGTCATGAAGAGTGCATATAGAAGTGTCATGTTTTACATTGGACAAAAGGAACTGGAGATGCAGTACAAGATGAACCAGGTTGTTGGTCAATGTAGACAGAAGTGTGAACTTATGCAGGCAAAGTTCACAGAGAAGCTAGAACAACTGCACGCTGCATACCAAAAGATGGGTAATAAATGCCAGTTAATGGAACAGGAAATCGAAAACCTAACAAAAGATAAGCAAGAACTTCAAGAGAAATTCGCAGAGAAATCCAGGTTAGTGTAATACAGCCAAATCTGCTTTATCTGACGTGGGCCTAGTAACTGAATGTTCCTTTCCAGGCAGAAGAGGAAGCTTGACGAGATGTATGATCAGCTAAGAACTGAATATGAGTCTCTGAAACATTCAGCCATCCAACCAGCCAGTAATCTCTTCCCAAGAGCTCAGCCAGACTTGTTCCCGGGCATTCCTAACATAGTGGATAGCAGCAACCCTCTCAGACAAGGTAATCTAAGCACATAACTGATTAAATTATATATCTCAATTTACAGTTTAACTGTATGTAATTCACTCTGAAACATATATTAATTGCATTTATTTGGCTTGTTGGGAGATGGTACAAACTTTGCTAGCTTCCTAGCTCTCCAAAAATACAGCTGATTTACTCGTTGCAGGTTTGGCCTTTACCCCTGAAACTCCAGGGCGGAGAGAGGAGTTATGGACTCCAGCACCACGGCAGCGACGCTCCAACTCTGATACATTTGAAATGTCTGGGGGATCTGCTCAGCCCGGAGCGCCTCCACTTGATGGTAGACCCCGAAAACCAGCAGGGCCTGTGTTTGGAGCTGGCAAGAACAATCCTTCTGCAGCTTTGCGGAATATCTTAATCTCACCGATGAAGCGCCCTCAGCTCTCCCGAAACCGTCCACACATGTTCACGTAATAATCTATTTTTGCTGTACATATATTGATATCTATGTGCAAAATGCTCGAGTTACCTTAACCTGGTTGCCTTATACTTTTGTATACTGATTGATCAAACTGATGTTTTCAGGTTGTAGAATCGGATTGGAAGATCTGAGTGGACATCTGTAAATGCTGTAAAATCTCTCTCTCTCTCTCTCTCTCTCTCTCTCCCTCTCCCTCTCCCTGTGACGCCCTGTGTCATTACCCCTAGGGTAATCACACTTAGGCAGACGGATTACTATTCGTCTCCCCGGTAGAACACCGCTCCGACGAATAGCAACATCTTTTTATCAGAGTTGTGCAGTAGAACAATAAGATAGAAACTGTATACCTCTATTACAACAAAGAGCTACACAGACTATAGTCTTCTGGATAGCACACCACCACCGATAAGTGGGACCAAGTCCCCTCGCTTGTCGGCCAAGCTCTTCTGGTCGTTTACTCGCCCCACGCGTCAAAGATGGCGCTCATCTCGCCCTGCTACTCGTAGTCGGTTCCCTTGCCTCCTGCGGCCTATTCGATACCTGCAAGACCTTCATCCCACACGGGATAGTTCCCGGCAGGACTAGAATTGTACAAAGGAGAATACTAACAAGGTTGAGTACAAAAGTACTCAGCAAGTATTAATAGCAAAAGGTGCACTGTATGACTGATCTCTGGTCTTTATCATATTTTCTATATCATCTCATTTCTGAAAATAAATCATTAAAACATTAGGTTGCACATTTTAATATTGAAAACACTACTAGTCACTCGGATAGAAGAAAGACCCCTGGTGGTTCTCGTAGACTCCAATCCAGAGACCTGCATGAATTCATGATTTGTATAGCATCACAGTGAGCTTGTACCACTTTACCCATAGCTATTCGAACTCTAAAATGAACCAGGTTTCCAGCATTTCCTTCGATGCGGGCTCAAGTTCAGAATACAGAACGTTTTTCAGGTTACGTGATTAATTTCTCCACCCATTACTTTCCGTTGGTGCCGACCTCGTCTTCACATCGAGTTCTAGTAATGTTGGTTGAGGCAGCTCCTGTCCTGCACTCAACACTCCACCTTAGCGCTATAGCGCTTTGGATCCCCTACTTCCGGTCTCTCCTCACGGTTCTGGGTTCCTCCATTCTCCTTCTCATATATTACTTACCCATTGTGGAAAGCATAATCACGTAACAAGGTAGCATTTTTTGCCCGTCGAAACGGGAAAATGGTTGGCACTGAATTTACGGCTCCCGACCGAGTAAGAGTTTTGTTGGTCCTTATATTATAACCATATGTAAAGGGGTCCCACCTCTTACCTCATCATCATCATCTGTTTCTCTTTTTCTTCCCCTGCCCTGGCCCCCTTTACTAGCCATATCATAATACTAACACATTTCCTTTCATCTTTCTTATCTCTTTCACAATCATCTCAATCATTGATTTGAGTTTTTGGGAAATAAATTTTTATGCAATACATCTAATACAACAATATACGGTTTACATTTAAAATAGCTATATTGATGTTCAAGAGGATCGCTTGCCTTCAGAATTGTAGAAAAGATCGTCGTCGATGAAATCTATACCAACTACACTCGCA
Organism: Hsuehochloa calcarea; assembly: GCA_036346395.1. NCBI lineage: Eukaryota > Viridiplantae > Streptophyta > Magnoliopsida > Poales > Poaceae > Hsuehochloa > Hsuehochloa calcarea. The sequence continues at coordinate 16,234,544 of CM070604.1, read as the reverse complement.
AGCGTCGGCTCATCTGCTGCAATTATACGACGGTGAGCATAATAAATAATTAAGCAAATACTTAGTGTGGTTTGTGTGATAGTAGGCGCGTAAACTGCTAATGCAAGTTCTATTTGTTAGCCAATTTCATTTTACAAACATTTTTCGAATCCCGGCCCAGTTAGCACTTTCCCACTAAAGTCGCTCTACTATCGCTACGCCTATACGAATTAGTCGGGTGCACGATACTAAGACTGCCGACGTACTCACAACAGGGTTGGCTTTAATTAATTAAATAAACACGAGCTACACCGATTTTTCTAAATTTTTCTATACTTAATTTCCTACACATAATCACCAAATCAACTAATTACCTAACCACCTATTTCCCTAATCACCTACCCCTAATCACCTATTCCCCTAATTAACCCGTTCCTATCTCTACCGTACCACGACACTACACCCCCGCCGACTCTCTCCTCCCTTCCCTTTCTCTCCTATCGGCCTCCTAACCCTATCCTTCCGCCCCATTCCCAGCGCACCTACCTCCAGCGCCCATTCCCATCTCACCTCCTCTCGCGACTTCTCTCCTCCCGGCTCGGCCACAACTGCCACGGCGGCAACCAAGGCCTCCCTCTGGCTCTCCCTGCCTTGCCTCCTCCTGGCTCTCGCCTCCCCGCTATGGCCCCTATGGCGCCTCCTCCTCCGGCCGGCCGGGAAGGCCAGCGCCACATGCGCGCCTCTCTGGCTCGACCTCCTCTCGGCCTCCCGACGGCCGGCTCTCGCCCGCGCCTGGCCTTCTCCCTCTCTTGGCGCCTCCTACCTGTGATTCTCTCCTCTTGGCGCCCCTACCTCGCTTATGCCTCGGTCGCCTCGTGGCTCGACCGGCCGCTACCCACGGCCGGCGCTCATTGCTACCAAAGACACCTCCCTTAGATCAATATTACTTTGTTGTGGATTTTACTCCTCCGATGTGGTTGCTTATTTTGATGATGCAAGAGTATGATGTCAAAGTGGGCTTACATCGTGGAGATGGATTGGGTTGATGCACATGGAAGGTGATGGTGGTGGTTCTACCGTGGTTTCCACCGAGGTAATGCCTCCCCGTCCCTCCCCGCCTCTGTGATGCCCGGATGATGCTACCGATAGTGGGTTCACTCAAGCTCTCTCGATGACACCGAATCGAGAGCTACTTATTGATGCTACCGAGATCCGTAATAGGCGGAATGATGTGCATACTTGTAGTGCTCACTGAGGTGTAGCTGAGATTACCTCATGTTGGGATGAGGGGTGGGGAAAGAGGGTAGTAGCGCCGGTCTCGTGCTGGTGCTCTCCTTTTCTCCCCTGCTGTGGGTGGCTTGCAAGCTGTGATGGTGAAAAGGCTGAGCTTGCTTTGATGTCTTGCGGTGGTTCCTGCTTCTGGTGGCTTGGTTTGCTCTTGGTCTTGCTCCTGCTCTCCTTCGGCTGAGAAGAAGTGGGAGGAGAGGAAATGGCAGTGGAAGGCTTGTGGTGCTTTGCATGCTGGCTTGGCTGGCTTTGAGTTGCCTTATCTCTAGCCTGCTGCGTATGCCAAGGTTTATGTGGGGGAGATGAACTCAGTGAGGATGCCTTCTACTGGGTTTACCGAGGATGCATTCTTTGGGGAGATGCATTGGTTCCCTTATCTCCGGTCAGGCAATGCCTTTTACCATGGCCCTATTCATATTCATTTTACCATGATCTTATCCCCGTGGATGAGGAGCTTAAATTGGGAGGTGCATTCTACTGGCTTCCTTGTGGTCGTTAATGACCACTATGCCCTTGTGCGTGATATTTTGCTCCCTCGCCTATCCTCTTGGTTCTCACAAGCAACTATTAGAGTAATCGCCATGGTAAGTTGGTATAAGTGGGTGTCGGATTATAGAATTGCCGAGTGATGAAACCTATGGAAATAAGACAGCACATATTTACTTTGGTTAGTCTAGGTATCGTGGGTATCCAGATGCCGACTGATTTGGGTTAGCCTAGGTATCTTGAGAATCAAGGTGCCGGCTAACCTAGGTTGGTGTGGGTAGTCTCGATACTCGGGGTGCCGACTAATCTAGGTCGATCCGGAAGCCGCAATGATTCCTATGGTACTCTGACGGCAAATTCGTTTCATTCTAACCCTATTCTTATGCTTTTGAATTGCTAATGGTCTTGTGGTTGATTGGCGGACAATGGAGCTGGGAATGGTGTTTCGGATTGGGTCGAGGAAGACGGTTTGACTGAACGGCGATGGACGGACGGGATTTCAAGGAAGGCTTTGGCGGCATGCAATGCAAATTTTTATTATCATCTTTTGTAATGTACTCAAAGTTGTAAAACATGATCTGTTCTGATGTAATAAATTCTTGTATTACTTCAGTTCAGAATTTTTTTTTACTTACTGCTAACCAGCTATTAATGTTAATTAGATTAGTCTGATTTTCCGGGTTCTCACATCCTCCCCCCCCCCTTGGAGAAATTTCGTCCCCGAAATTTGGGATTTCACTTGAACAGGTTGGAGTAGGCTCCGTGTCGTCATTCCTTGTTTATCCACGTGGTTTCGCAGACGGGGTGACTTCTCCATTGCATCTTGCAAGAATGAATCATTTGGTTCCGCAGCTTTCGGTCTTCTGCCGCTAGAATGTTCACGCGATGCTTGTCATATGTGAGATCACTTCACAATGGTGTATCAAGATTGATCACATGTCGGGAGGGGTCCTTCCAGCATTTTCTGAGTTGAGGTGGAAGAAATATGTCGTGGATTCGTGATAACTAGTTCGATAATTCCAGTAGATATGCTAAGGTGCCTGTACACTTTATTATCCGAACTGGTTTCTCTTTTAATCTGTATCAGCGCACCCTGCAGATAGGTGATACCTTTAAATACTCCTGATTCCAGACTTAAAGTTGTTGGTCTTTCTTATGTTGGTTGTGTAGCTCTTTTGCCTACATTGAGTGCTCTTGGGGTGTTTTTAAGCTAGTTGTATTCCCGTCATTTTCCTGTACCAGATCAAGGCCTAGTAACGGTCTTTCTCCGACCATAAATCCATAGCTAGGTCATCTGTATTTTCTTGCGTAGAGGCCTCGTATGGTGTTATTTGAGTACTAGACTGGTAGTTGTTCCCGAAATCTGGTTGATAATCAATTCCATCTCCCCGTTTGGGGGCATACCGGGTAATTTCTTAAGGAGTATATTTGAGAAGGCTATCACTACTGGTATGTCCTTTATCTCCTTTGGTCACAGACTGGTTAAGGTAGGATTAGCTTATGTTTGGTAGACCTCTGATTCCGATGTCTGGTAGAACTGCATAAAATTTTAAGAGCCAACCTCTGTTCTTGAGGTGTCTTCTCATGGTGTACCATTATCCAATTATATTGAACATTATACTAAATCCCAAAAAAAACAGGATGCAGCTCAATTGCCAATCTCTAATGGAATTAGGCGATTTCCAATAAAATATAATCTCGATCATAGCAATAGATTGATCATATGCATCAGTTTGCACCATCGTCATAAATTCATCTCGCCCAAGTCTACACCAACTTCTATTTGTCTTCCAAGCGAAATCATTTGCTAAAATTTCTGTGGCAAAATCAAATATCATAGCCTCATTTTAAATTGCAATGGAACCTTTGGCTAAAATTCCCCAATTTCTATCATGTTATCATTTCTAAGATCAGTACGTCAAGCATTCATATTAAAATCATACTCTCCCAATCAATCTATTACCTCTGTTGATCCACCATACCATTGTTCACATTAGTCCACCAACGACTGTAGATTAATCAATCACTACTATTCAATTAACTCCACCTATTTTATCAATTCCTTATAATTCAACCAATACACCGGCATTCCAATCATAACTCCCGATAGTTATCCAACTCCATTCTTTATTCATCACCTATCCAGATCCGATTGCTTGTATTAGATTTCCAACAATCACTAATAATATATCTGGATACAAATTCATTTTGCAATCATATCCCATAAATCCAATATGACCTAATCGTCCAATTAGTTTAACAAAGTTTACCCATATATCATAATTCAACCGATTCACCGAAAATTAACATCATGCACTGTTATGAACATCTAACATTTTCGTATTTCAATCATCACCTTTACGGGATCAATTCTCAATACTAATTTACCAACAATGACTAAAATCTATTTGAATCCACCTAGATGTATTCTATAATCCAACCAAGATTTATCTCTATATACCAATAAAGACATACTTCTTTGATCCAACCATAACACATTCCAATATTGAACAAATGCATTTCCATCATCCACAATAATATATTTCTAATAATCCGATTACGACGTAATCCTATGATCCAACAATGAGGAAATTCGATAATCCAACTCCGCAATTATATAATCCCACAATCCAATCTTCAATAATAATCTATTTCCATAATTCAATATCCTTGACTCCAATAATCTAACAAATGTGTTCCTATAATCCAGTAGCCAACATTTAGTTCTACATCCAACAATAAGCCAATATTCACTAATCATGCCTTTCTAATAATCTTACATCTCTTAATCCAATATCAACATCAATTTATTTCTAGAATTCGACATTCATTCATCCAATACCCAATAATCCACGAATAATATAAGGTTATGATCCAACATCTATTATCTAACAATTATCGATTTATATGATCCCATATCCAACAATCCATTACTCCGGTGTCCAATAATAATTTAATTCTGTAATCTAATATCCCCCAACAATATGTTTCTAGCAATCCAATATCCAATAATCGTGTAATCCTTTAATCTGATATTCAAAAATCGTGCTATCTTCCATCAGGTGGCGTCCTATACACTCTGCACATCTATGGATATGGCAACAGGCTGCTGCTGGGCTATGAGTCTCTCGAAGGACGGGTTGAGAATTCTTGGCCTAGGTAGTCCATATCAGGGTGGTGGTTGTTGTGGCATGCTTGGACCAGGTTCATGGGTAGGTGGTGGACAGTAGTGGTGGTCCTTAAGCTTCAGTCTGAGGGTGATGATAGGTGTGGTTCCTGAGTACCGGAGATGTTTCGATTGTTTGCCCTGGTGGCCCTTGGTATAATGGTGGTTCTGGATTTGTCCGGGGTTGGCCCGATACGGTCTATTTCTGGGTTTCTTGTTGCTTCACCCTACGGTAATAGATCCCATCTTAGTCCCAATCCTTGTTCCTTATTTCCTTGATCTTTCATCCTTATTCGCAGCTGAAATCTCCTGAGAGCGTTACCACTGTCATTCCTGCTGCTCAATCTATGACCATTGCTAGGAAAGAGGATTAAATACTTTACACTGATTGCTGGGGACAAAAGGAGTCGTCATTTTCTTCACTGAGATTCATCTTAGAGTCAGTGGTTTTGCTGCAGGGAAAGGAATAGTATTCTCAGGATATTGGAGTATTTTTGCGAGCTGCTTGACTTGGCTTGGGTCGAACAAATACAGCAGCACAACGGACGTATTGTCTACTATTGGGACACGTCCACCAGTTGAGCCACTTTCTATGGTGTTTTTGCCATAGTGCTTCTGTAGGCTGAATGTAAGATTTCTTAGTGAAGCAGAGGTCTCTCTTGGAAAGAAGGGAGTAGTAGTACCAACAATATCTGTACATGCTTGTTTAGAAGAGGTTGATGGTTGCACTCCTAGAACGCCACTGTTTGAGGCCAATTTATCTGCCAGTATTGCTTTACTCTCAACAGGAAAAAAAGGGAATCGAAGATTGTGTCTATCCAGATATGTTGTTGTAAGTAACACTATATCCTGGTTGCTAGGTATATCTTGGGAAAATTGAACCGTGCACGTCGTGCGAAGAGGAAGTTGGAGGTAAGGTCATTCCTTTATTACTTTGCGGTGCAAGATGGTTGGGATAATCTCAGGCGACCGACCCTAGCTAGTATACCGAAGAGGTTGGGGTTACTATTGAAAATAAAATTTGACGATAAACTCTCACCCTCCACTTCATGGCTTAAAGCTCTGAATTTCCTCCTTTGAGAATCATGTACATATGCTGAGATGTGTGCTTCCATATGGACTTCTACGAGTTCAATTGGTGAAGAACCTGTATCATGCACACTTGACGGTGCAGAGATATCGGTTTCCCCAAGATTGCCTTTCATCAACTGGATTTGCGGGCGTTGACAATTTATTAGAAGGTGTAGTGGCTTCAAAACCCCCTTTTTTTGCAAAAGACCTTGGAGCGTTTTGATCTTTATTACAAAGACCATGAATCCTCGAATGTATGATCCCTATTAGGCCTTCTGCTTCATCTCTATAAAATGGTTCTACTTGATGATCTTCTCAATGTCAACAAGTCCACTGCCATCATTTCGATTTCAGTAATCACTTTCCATTCTGCGGGGGAGGTGTTAAGAAATTAGTTGCGTTAGCTGTTGTACTCATAACATTTTAATTGACGAGTTCTTCTGTTAGTTGTACGAATTTCTTACTTCTTCAGCAATGATTTGTCGTAGGGAAAAGGGTATCATATTTATCTGGCAGAGGCTAACCCGAGGGTGAGTTGTTATGCCATACACAGTAAGCAAATAACACCAAGAAACAAAAAGATGCAAAAAGATTCAAATCCTATACTACCTGAGTCTATCGTGCTCGACCACGCCGAGATCCTGTTTCGAGACCGCCCAAATCCATGTGTTTGGGATCGCTCGAGCTTGCCCTCGAAAAGCGAACCTACATCTATCCTGAATCCATGCGCCCAGGCACGCTCGAGATCTGGCTCGAGTCCACCCAAATCACATATTTGGGACTGCTCAGGGTTCATTCCTGAGTATGCCCAGGACTTCGCTCCTGGGTACGCCAGAGCTACACGCTTGGAGTGCCACGGACCACTCGTCCGGGAAAACTGATATGCAGAAGTGGGATAAGGCACATTCTCTTACATCGTCAGCCTTTACATGTTTTCTTTAAGTATAGTTACTTTCTTTTTGGAAGGCTGACGGATTCATTTAGTGATACAGAGGAATAGATAAGGTTTTCTATGGGTATGGTCTACACTTATCCAAAACTGGAGAGTGAGTCCATGCCAGAATTCTACTCCATGCCTCTAGTCCAGGCACTAAGATCTAAATCTTATGATGCTGCACCGATTGCCTTACATTCTCACGTGATCCATCATAGGTTGAATGACTAGCCTGACAGGTTACTAACAGAAAATAACAACACGAACCCTACAACGAGGCACACGTTTTCCCCGTATTCTCTTGGACAAAAGACTGGACCTAAACCTCCTGCGAAGGAATGGTTCTACGTTAGTAGGTTGTCACTTTAAGAAAAGGTAAGCTTTTAACATAATAATTTTGAAAAGAGACTGGAATAGAAATCGATATGAAGGCAAGGACTAATAAGTACTTAGTGCCATATAGCAGGTGAGAAAAGCATACTTAAGTTCTTGCTACAGTTCCATCTGAGAGACCATGTGAGAGGTCCTCCATTCTGAGTGATGAGTATTTGACAGCTTGTTGAATGTTTGAGAGTTGAGTTTTTCGGTTTGGACTGCTTCGTCAAACAGATAATCGAACTACCATTGTATGGCGCGAAGTTCCGATAATCGGAACTACCGGTGTTGGAAATAGGATCTTCCGTTTAACCTGGGTTTTGAGTTCGGTTGAAGTAATCGGAACTTCCGCACCTGGGGTAGCGGAGTGTCCGATAATACTGACGTTGAGTGTTCCTCTGAGACGAAAATCGGATTTGGAAATGCGGATGTTCCGAAGATCGGAAGTTCCGCAATGTTAAGCACGGAACTTCCGATAATCCTGACAAGTGCGGACGTTCTGGAAATCGGAACTTCCGCTGTGGTAAGTGCGGAACTTCCGATTGTGTCAAGAACTGTGCAGAGAAGGATATTTTGTGATTTTGATTTTGTGTGAGTTTGAGTCTTATACAAATGTTGATGCTATGATATTGTGCAATGCTATGTGATGTGTTTTTGCCTGTGTTGACTGCAGGACATCGAGACGAAGTCGTGGCGAGACACGAGGTGATCGGACTAGGCGCAGGCGGCGTTGAGGTCAGAACGGTCGGGATGTGTCGAAGACGGCGTGAATCTTGAGGTGGTTGCGTGTCAAGGACAGCAAGGCGTACGGGAAGCTTCCAGAAGGTGTGCAAGGGGCGAAACGGTATTTTCGCAAAGCGGCACAAGTGGAGGCGGTTCCGTTCGGGTGTAGCGGGCTTAATGGGTTGGAGGCCCATTAAGCAAAGGCTATAAATAGAGCTGAACCCCTGTTGTTAGGGATATACTTTGAGAGAGAAAATTAGGGTTAGCTTTAGCTAAAGGTTTTATTTTGCTTTTTGAGAGTTTGTTGGTTTGGAGAGAATGAACTGAAAATCCTTGTAATCATTCCTCTGTGTTTCCTCTGTAATCTTTTTGATCTCTATCAATGAAACTCTGAGGTTTTTGATTACTTGTTTGTGCCTCTCTTATTCCCTTCCTGTTCTTGTTGAATATTTAGGGTTTTGATGTATCTTTTGATTCGTCCTATGAAATAGCTTGAAACTTGATATCTAGATTCGTTTTGATATTGCTAATGTATCCTCAAAGTTTCATGAACTAAGAATCAGAGAATCGTGTCTATTTCGGGTTTTGGTCTTTCTTGCCCCTTCTTCAAGAAATCCGTTTTTGGCTTAATTATTGAATCTTTGTTTGCGATTCTTCTCCATAAGGTCAAGATGGTGTTTAGGATGATGTCCTGTGAAACTTGACCTGAGAAGAGCATTCAAGATTTAGTATTTTGGATTTTTGGGAAAAAACCCGAGCGCACTGTTCTTCGGTCAGGACAATCGGAACTTCCGATTGTCCACGGCGGAATTATCAAGAGCGGAACTTCCGCACTAACCCCGGAACTACCGGAGTGCGGAACTACCGCCGGGTAGAATCGGAGCTTCCGATTTTTGACAAAACAGACTGAAACTTGTTTTAGTTCTCTGATTTTGTTTTACTCTTCTTGAGAGGGTTTTGTAGATCTTGTTTTAAATTCATTAAAGGGGAGTTCTTAATTTTAAGGCACCATTCACCCCCCTCTGTTGCCATTTCGGTCCTTCAATTGGTATCAGAGTCGGTTAGCTCTTCTTTATAGATCTTAACCGTCGGTTGAGCCATGGCAACAGACAAGTATTCCACCAAGCCTCCAGTTTTGATGGTATGGATTATCCTTCCGAAGAGCCGAATGGAAACTTACATCCAGGCTCAGGGGTATGCCATCTGGAGAAAGATGAAGGTTAGATTTGCTGTTCCTGCCGATGAAAACATCAATGTGGGAAACATGCCCGATGTTGAGGCAAACGCTAAGGCAAGGAACATTATCATTCGTGGTTTGAGCGTATGAGTTTGATCGCATTTCTCATTTGATTTACGCTATTTACATGGGTGACCTCGATGCATACCATGAGGGCACCACCCGATTAAAACGGTTCGACAAGACCAGCCTGCGAGAATACAAGAAATTTGAAATGCTTGTCGTGAATCTCTTGACGAGTGCTTTTCGTTTTCACAAGATTTTGAGCAACCTCCGAGCGGTCGGTCTTACATACCCCGACTCGGATAACGCCGACGATGCTTTCTCGACTTGATCTTCGTGTTTGGGAGATGAAAGTGACTACCATCAAGGATAGCACGGACCTCTCGACCACGACTCTTGATGCGCTTTACTCGCGTCTCAAGACTCACGAGATTGACATTGTCTCTCAAGGTCAAGTCACAATCGATGGCTTTAGTCATTTATCCCACCTCTCGATCTTCTTCGAGTCGACACGGGTTCTCCTAGCCGCTTCTCTCGTGACATAACCGATGATCGCTAGAGCAACTTTTGAGGATGAACACTAGCCCTCCTAGCTCTAAGTTTTCCCATGCTTACAAGAGGAGGAGGGATGGAAAACGAGGAGGTCCTGTGATTTGTTTCGAGTGTGGTGGCCCCAACCACATCCAAGCAAACTGTCCCAAGCTTGGGAAGGGCAAAGGTGACTATGGCGATCCGAGCAAGAACGACTACATCGACAAGAACCGCAACACGAAGCCCTCAAAGACTGACCAAGGCAAGAAGAAGTTCCGCAACTTTGGGAAGGCAAAGAAGTTGTTCCATCGCGTCCTCACCGCCTCGATTTAACCGGACACCGGCGAGGTGGAGGGTGGAGTGACGATGATGGGAAGGACGATCATGATCCCAAGGACGACGCACAACTTCTCCCAATGTGCTTCATGGCCTCGGAGGCGAATCGAGCGACAAATGAGTGTATCTCCGACTCGATGAGGTTAGTCCCACTTATGACCAGCTTAATGATGCTTTTCTTAAGCTAGGTAGATTTCATGCTAAGTCTAGGGCTAAGTGTGCTGAGTTGGAGAAGGAAGTAGCTAGACTATCACGGGAGCTTTCTTTACTTACATCCGCTCCCTCCCGTGATGATTGTGACACATGCCGTGGCTTTGCTTGATGACATGAAAAACTAAGGACCTTGCATGATAGTGTGTCCTCCGAACTTGACATGATTAAAGTAGAGAACATTAGCCTTCTTGTCAATTAGAGATGAGTAGAGTAGCACCTCCTTCATCTACTAATGTTGAGGCTATCGCTTGCACCTCATGTGAGGTTAAGGACAATTCGCTTAGAGGTCTTTATACCATGTTGCTTGATCCGCTCGAGACTTGTGAAAATTGTAATAAACTCAAGATGAACCTAAAACGCAGGCGATCACAAACTTGTCAATTTCAAGTCGCGCTTCTAGAGCCTATTGTTTCTTGTTTAAACTGTCCTAAGTTAATCTTGAACTAGAATCAGATTCAAGCGGCTTCAAGAAATGATTGATCACAAGAATAAATTGGCTCAAGATGCTTCTAAGGACCTTGTTAGCTCACCATGCAATCAATGTAATAAACTAAAATGTGATTTGGTTGCTTTGGATGAAAAATGTGTGAAGCTAACTAAGGACCTTCTAGAGACACAATCATCTGCTTGTATTGTGTGTGCCGGAAGAAGTCTAAGGGTTTGGTAGAGACGCCTAGCAACGTGAACCAATCTGCTAGCAATAGGATCTGTCCCCCAAAGTCTACTGCATGCACAAGCCAATCTTTTCTCTCTTTGTTGGTTCTTCTTCCGCTTCCTTACCTTCTGCTGGTTCTTCTTCCCCCTGCTCTTCTTGCACCTCTCTCTTTCGAGAGTGTCAGTATCTTATGAACACTCTCGATAGGTTTGTAGGAGGCAAGAAGAAGCTTAATCTCATTCTAGACAAATCTAAAATTTGCAGATTTAATCAGGGTCTAGGATATGATATCCATGAGGATATGAGGGAGCATCCACCTGTCGTGCTCAAAACCATAGCACCAGGTGTGATCAAAACTAAGCCTGGGATCGAAAGTCAATTTTAAGTCAGCAGGTTTTGTTCAAAGGATTTCTGACAGCAAGGTGATTCCACCTACAGCTTCGACCCCTCAGAAGGCGAAGTATCATTGCACCTTCTATCAGAAGGATGGACATTTAGTTGATCATTGCTTCAGGTGCGCCAAGATCGCGCGTAGAGATCGTGCTGAGTCTGTTAGGTACATTCATGGTCAGCTCCAGACTATGAGTGCACCTAAGACCAACACGAGGTCTAGGGTTGATACAAAATGATGTTTTAGGGCGACATCGAGGACTTGGTTTTTCCGAAGTTTTCGATTTTAGTCCTCATGCTCCTTCTGGTCGTAATCTCCGCCGCTTTGAGGGTAGATCTCGGTTTCCTTTCGAGATGTCTACTCATGGCGTGATCAAGATGTTGCGTAATTCACTCGCTCTTCCATAGCAAATGGATTCAAGAATAACTTTCGTGTCCGCATACGCACCATTTGACTTGTTGAGTGACAGAGAGCGAGGGTAGATAGAGGTCGGTCTTGCTTGACTACTTCATCTGTTCGCTGTGTTACTCAAAGATTGGGTGCCAAAATCATCGCTGATTCACCCCAAGATCGAGACTTTACTGCTTGACTCTGTGGTCGCCGGGCCGGGAAGGAAAGGTCCGGATTGTAGACTCCGGTTGTTCTCGCCATATGATTGAGATTCTCGTTGGTTTTCTTCCCCAGCCCGCGCTCCAGTGATGAGACGATCACCTTCTGAGATGCTTCATTTGGGCGCGTCATCGCTAAAGGTACTGTGAGCATTAATGATTCTTTTATTTTAAAAGATGTTGCCTTAGTAAGTAAGCCGCAGATAATCTGCTTTCAGCCTCTCGGGCCACTGATGAGCGAGTTCACGAGGTGAGCTTTAAGAAAAAATTGCAAAATTCTTGATTCTTCTGTAGTCTAGTTTGTGGATTTCTCGATGGGAGGATCTTTCGTGCTGATTTTTCCGAGTCTTCCGTGATCCTCTCCGTGTTTAATTGCTTCAATCCCGTGATTTGACTTTCTCGGGCATAGGAGACTAGGTCATATAGGCTTTGATCATTTGACACGAGTCGGGCCACGATCTCATTCGTGGTTTGTCAAAACTCAAGATGGTCAAGGATCTAGTTTGCTCTCCATGCCGCAAGACGGCAAGATGGTTGCCGCTTCTCACTCTCCAACCGAAAGGATAATGATCGATGACTCGTGACAATCGCTCCATATGGATACAGCTTGGTCCAAATCGAAAAGCAACAAGCAGGAGGAAGTGGTATATGTTGGACCGTAAAGGCGACTAGAGGGGGGGTGAATAGAGCACGCCACTTTTTCACAAATTATGAACTCAATACAATTTCACTCCAAGAGCTATTAGAAAGCTATGAAGATCAATATACCAAGACAAATGAAGACTAGTATTGAATCCAATAAAACCCCTAAGCAATGCGACAATAATCAACTAAGAATCAAAGCAACACAAGCATCAAGCGGTCTCGACCTCAGAGGAACCGGTTGGACCGATTGTCGGCGGTCGGACCATTGTTATATCGGGCGGTCGGACCGCCCAAAATCGGCTCGGACCGTGGTGATGGGCGGTCGGACCGTGATCGTAACCGATCCAAAACAAAGAAAATCACCCGATGACGGTTGCAATTAGGTCTAACTTTTGATTCTCAACTCCAAACTTCATGAAACTTTGCACACACCTTCTCTATGCTATTGAGGACCTATTCCAATCGAATATTATGATAATTCTTGGAACGATCTTGAGCAATTGTCAATTGATTAATGTAAGGTCTAAAACCGCAAGAACGAAAACTTGATCCTAAAGCTTGTTCGTGAGTGATTGATGATCAAGATGATGCTAGATAGATTCACACATATCACAGCAAGCTAATTCACGTGAAAGAATCAATCACAAACTCGTGGATCAAAGAAAGCCCTAAAACACGAAATTGAAAGCAAGAACGAAAAGAGACTTATCTCAAGCAAACCTTGCATAGATTGATTTCGTGGTTGATGCCGGATTACATCCACACCATCATGGATCATGAGACAATCAAGGATCACGAAATTCTCCTCAAACCATGAAAAGCCCTAGCCTCCACCTCAACTCCCTAAAGACAATTAGGTTTTGAAACATAAAAAAGCAGAGAGAGAGAGGTGCAGCCACCATCTCCTCCTATTTATAGTGGAGGCCTAAAACTCTTAGGGTTTGACTTAATTGGGCTCCCGTTAAGGCCCACTAACAAACGGGTCACACACGCACGCTTCGCAAGCGCCGCTTTTAACCTTTGACCTAAACCGCTTCACCATGCGCCATGGATTCGCCAATAGGTCACCCTTGTCCATCTTGTGTCACGCTTGAGTCGTTGACTCACCCGCATCGCCGATCGCTCGACCTCAACTCTTCAAGTCTAGTCCCGATTCTCCTCGCCGCTGACCGTCGTTGACCACCAAGCTACCCGCACAACCACGCATAAGAAAACACGATTCGGGAACAAGTTCTTCACAACTTGACCCATGTTAGTCAAAACATGCATCATGCAAATCATATGCCATGAAACCAATGACTTTGACCTAACAAAACAACATCGCCACGGTTGGCCGACGTTCAAGTAGTTAACGGTCCGACCGCCCAGTGAGCTTGGCCGATCGCTTCCATGGCGGCCGGACCGCTCCCTCGTGAGCGGCCGGACCGCCTTAGGACTTAGCCAAATTCAAGCTCCCAAAATCCAAACCTTCGAAACTTTAAACCAATAGAACTTTTCATCGGAGGCTCCAAAATCATGAGACCAAGTGCATTGGGATCCCCTTACTTGTCTACAACACCTATTTTTGGCCCACTGATTTGAACACTTTTGGTCATCGCCGTCCGATCGCCCCATGGCTTGGCCCGACCGATATGGGACCGGTCGGATCATTGCAAAGGACCGGTCGGACCGCCTCGAGCAATAAGCTCAGAACTTTGTCGAAAACGCGTGAAACGACAAACCGTAAACGCCATTGCCAATTGTCACATCATCCTAAGATCCGAGCATATCCCCATGAAATCCACAATCTCCCCTTGATGAACACATTGGCAATTATCCGTAAAATGTAAGTAAGAGGTTTGAAAACGAAGTTTACTCGCAGCTGCACAAAGGCACAACTTGGTCCATAAGCAAGAAAAAGCAATGAACATGACCAAGCCGGCATCGTAATAGTATAGGCATGTGAGACAAGGCAAAAGAAAGCATAAAAACTTTGATTTCCGTAAAAGGGTCAAAATTCTCACATGAGGTCCATATGAAAGAACAATTGTTCAATTGACCTATGATCATTGTGAGTATAAAAGAATGCAATTCAAGTTCGTAATATTCAATAAGACAATAAGAATGCAACTCAAGAACTCCCCTCACTATGATCATCAAATTTCAAATTTTCGCCCCTTTGTATAAACTTCTCCCCAATCTTCTCATTAACACATCTTCTCCAAATAAGAGTAGCAAAGAAATATTACATCACATCTTCTCCAAATAAGAGTAGCAAAGAAATATTACACATCTTCTCCCAAAGAAATATCTTTTCATTTAACACATCTTCTCCCCTTGACAATGGATTCATCAAGGAATCACGCCTTCCTCTCATCCAGAATAACAAATAGAGAATAAAGAAAGAAGCGAAACAAAAGAAGCATAAAGAGGAATATGCATGAAGTGCAATGGAGTGGCTTCAATTTTTGTATTTTTCAATTTTTGATAAGAAGCTTTGGAGATTACCCAAAAGAACAAGCTAGTTTCTCTAATATTGCACAAACAAAGATATCAAGCCCGACAACGCTAGCAAGATCATGGTAAGACATATATATCAAAGCTAAGCACAAAGGCTCAAAAGTAAAGCATTAGATTTGATCAATTTAAGCAACGCTCAAATTCAAAGAAGTTCATCAACAGGATCCTAAAGTGAAATTGGCCATGTCAAATGTCAAAGTGAGATCAAAAATCTAACAAAGACCACAAGAAGAGTCAATCAAGTCCCGTATTGAATCATTTTGCTCAATATTTTGTAAACGCCCATTTGTCAACATTTTCTCATTTGCATTGAATATTGAAGTTGACTAATGATCTAACTTAGTGACAAGATCCCGGACTAGGAGCCATCCACAAACTCATCCTAAGCTTCACCAAAAGTTGATTAAAGGTATATCTTAGTAAAGAAGATCCTGGACTAGGAGCCATCCACAAACTCTTTCTAAGCTTCTACCGGGCGACAAATCTTGAGGTTCATGTCATTTCGACAAGCAATCCCCATGAGATCGTTCTGTTCATCAAACTATCTCCAAGTTCATGTCATTTGACAAGGCCTCGTAAGAATAGTTTGGCACAATTTAAGCATAAGACAATCTTGATTTTCATTTTTCACAAGAGCAGCTTTTAGAATCTCAAGAACACAAAAGCTCAAGTAATGGTCAATTTTAGATCAAAGAGCTAACAAAGCAATTCGACAGGCCAATGTCACAAGAGGAGCACTAATTACGCAACTCGCTAAAACATCCACAAATTGCAATTTCTTAGTTTGAGTTGTTTAAAAGGTTCTAGCTCATATAGCAAAGACTTAGCTACACATGTAAAAGCATGATAATTCTAGCAAGTCAAAGAACTAGACATGACATTGAGCAAGAATTGAAATACAAAAGCTCTAAAGGGTAATAGGCAAAGCTTCATCAATTTTAAAAGATAAGGTAAAATCTTATATTACAATGCATTTTTTTTTTTTCAATTTTTCATACCACTTGTTGTATTTTTCATATGAATGCAATATGACACAATGAGATGCAATTAAAAGGCCTAAAAATCTAAAAGTTCAAAAGATCACTAAGTTCGTAAAAAGAACAATAAAAGATCAAAAGAACAAGGAAAGATAAGAAAAGATCAAACTCCCCTCAAACCAACCCATAAGGATAAATTACCCTAACTCACTTCTTAAGGAGGAAAATCTGTTTGATCTAAAGGCTTGGTAAGAATATCCGCCAATTGAGCTTCTGACTCTACAAAGTGCATCACAATATCACCTTTTTCAACATGATCTTTAAGGAAGTGAAAGCGAATGTCTATGTGCTTAGTCCTAGAATGTTGCAATCGGGTTTTTAGCAATATTAATAGCGTAGTGTTATCACGTAAAAGAGGAACACTAGCAAAGTTTAACCCATAATCTTTCAAAGTGGACGCTATCCACAAAATCAAGCTCAAAGAACTAGCAAAGAAGAACATACTCCGCCTCAAAGAGTGGATTGTGCAATGTAAGACCGCTTAGAAGACCAAGATACAAGAGACGTGCCTAGAAAGTGACAGTGCCCGAGGTACTCTTCCTATCTAACCGACACCGCAAAATCGAATCAAAACCTCTAATGGACAAAGTCAAGAGCAGAATACCAAATGCCATATAAGAGGGTAGAGTGTAAATACCGAATATGCGCTTAACGGCTTGGCGATGGGAAGTTCTCGAGACGCTCAAATCTTGCACAAAGGCATACCGTGAAGTGAATGTCCGGTCTCGAGGTCACAAATACGTATGGAGCCGATCATGTCATGCAGACTCGCGTGATCCACGACTTCTCCTTCCTCATCCGATCCAAAACAGCTTGAAGTTGCCATGGGAGTGGAAATTGGCTTGCAATACCCATGTTGAAGCGCTTGAGAAGATCTTTAGTGTACTTCGTCCGATGGATGAAAGTTCCTTCCTTGCATTGCTTGATTTGAAGTCCCAAAAGTAATTAAGCTCTCCCATCATACTCATCTCAAATTCCTCGGACATAGTGTCGTAAAAGTCGAAACAAGAGCATTAGAGGAACCACCAAAGATAATATCATCCACATAAATTTGAGCAAGGTGAAGTCATTGTCACGCCTAAGAATGAATAGGGTTTTATCCACTTTACCCATCTCAAAATTATTTTTAAGCAAGAAGGTCTTAAGTCTATCATACTGTGCTCTAGGGGCTTGTTTAAGACCATACAATGCTTTAGATAGCTTGAAAACACGATTTGGATATTTAGGATCCTCAAAACCAGGGGTTGCTTAACATACACTTCCTCATCTATGAAACCATTTAAAAGGCACTTTTAACATCCATCCGATATAATTTAAAACCTTTTGATGCAAAGAAATGCAAGGTAATGCGAATGGCTTCTAGTCTAGCAACAGAGCAAATGTCTCATCAAAATCTAACCCCTCAACTTGGTCAAACCCCGAGCTACCAATCGCCTTATTTCTAACCACGTAACCATCCTCACCTTGTTTATTCTTAAACACCCAACGGTTCCTATAACATTATGACCACTAGGAGGTTCTACTAGGTTCCAAACTTTGTTTCTTTCAAAATTCTCTAACTCCTCATGCATGGCATTTACCCAAATAGAATCGATAAAGCATGTGATATATCGCGGGTTCAAAAGAAGCAACAAAAGCCGAATGAGAGTAGAGATTTGGATCATTATACCGGAGCGAGTGACTCGCCATGTAGATTACCTATTATCCGCTCCGAGGATGCCGCCTCAATGCGGCGGAGCGCCGGGTGAGATGTCGCTTTCTTCGACCTCCGCAGTATCGCGATGATGATGATGCAGCAGAGCCTCAATCAAGGTGAAGTAGACGTAGGTGTTCTTGTATCAATATGGGCGCCTCAAGCAGCAGATGAGGGAATGACATTAGCTTCGCCCTCATCTTCCTCCACAAAATACTCTCTCACACCAGAATCATCTCAGAGTAATTGATCTAGCTCTGTGGCTAGTCTCATCAAAAGTGACATTACAAGTCTCCCAATAATGTTAGTCTCAGATTAAAAACTCGAAAACCCTCGAATGAGCAGATAACCCAAAAATACCCCATCAAAAGTTCTTGATTCAAATTTATCTAAATTGCCTGTCTTAAGAATAAAACATTTTGATCCAAAACTCAAAATGCGAAATGAGGGTTTTCTACCAAAACGAAGCTCATAAGGAGTCTTGCCTAAAGAAGGTCTCAAAAGACACGATTGGCAATATGGCAAGCAAGAGTAATAGCTTCGCCCAAAATCTCCTAGTGTGCTATACTCATCTAGCATCGTCCTAGCCATTTCGACTAAGGTCCTATTCTTCCTTTCCACCACGCCATTTTGTTGAGGGACGTGTGGAGAGGAGAATCGATGCTCAATACCACGCCAAAGACAAAAAGAAGCAAAAGAAGCATTTTGAACTCCGTACATTATCATCGCTAATCGCTCTCAAAGCACCAGAAGCTCAAGCCAAACGAAGAACAAGATCATGAAAATAACCAAAAGCTTCATCCTTTGAAGTAAGAAAGAACACCCAAGTATATCTTGAAAGATCATCGACTATGACTAGAATATACCATTTTCCACCAATCGATCGGACTCTAGCAGACCAACAAGATCCATATGAAGCAACCGCCCCGTCCGTCACCATAACCATAGTCACGTATGGGTGTGAGGCAAAGAACTTGTTTGCCATGCCTACAAGGCGCACATACAAAGATCTTTGATGACTTTGAGCTTAGGCAAACCTCTCATGAGATCAAGGTTGCTAACTCGCGTCAAATGATCAAAACCAATGTGCCCCAAACGTCGATGCCAAAGCCAAAATCAAGAAGATGTAAGCAAACATTTAAGAGATCCAAAGAAGAGATTCAAAAGTCACCCAAAAATTCTACCAACTCTAGAGATTCCAAACACAAGCTCACCAAGAGAATCAAGCACACGACAAGCATTTTTCTTAAAAATAGCCTCATACCCATCATCAAGAAGTCGAGAAATGTAAAGGAGATTATACCTAAGCTTGTCCACAAGAGCGACATCCTTTAGAATGAATTTGTTGTTTACCCTAATTGATCCTGCTCCTTCAATTCGCCCTTGTGTATCATCTCCAAAGGTGATGAAGTCATCACCGTTGCTCGCGTGAAAGAGGTGAACCATTTTGAGTTCCCTGGTCATGTGGCGTGAACATCCGAGTCAACGAACCACGTGTTCTTCCCTTTCCGCGTAATCCTAAAAATCAAGGAGCAAAAGAACGATGTGTCTCAATATCGGGATTAGATAAACAAGATTTAGGAATCCAAAGATCGAGACACACGCCCGCAAGGAGTATACAAACCGAAGTACTATCCTTGATTTCATTTAACATTTGGTTATGAGCAATGTTCAAATTAAAATGAGACTTGAATCGTCCATGGGCGGTCCGACTGCTTTGTGTTGGCGGTCGATCGGTGACCAAAACGGTCGACCGGTGAGCACCAATGGCCGACCGCCACCGATACACATTAGAATTAGGATGTCTAGAAACATAATGATTTGCATGAGATAAAAATCCTAATCCGTGTTTATTCTTTTCAATGTTACCATGTCTCATAGAAGCTCTAGGTTGCATGAATGAAATTCTATCAAAATTTTTCCTATCATTTTTCAACCTACGCCAACAAAGATTCAATCAAATGTCCACCTTTTTGCAATAAGTGCAATGGTACTTGGTACCACTAGAAGAAGCACCATTTGAATTAATACAAGGTTGGGCAAAACCTCGCAGATTTAAAAGATGTTTTTGCAGTTGGGTTTTGAATTCAATTAAACCTTTTCCAAGACTTGAATGACTTTTGGGTTTGAATTGTCTTGAAAAGAATTGAATCCTAAACCTTGCTTCTTATAAGGAGTTTTAGACTTGTCAAGAATCATGTTTAATTGTTTCTTACCTTTAGAAAATTTCTAATGTATCATGAAGGTAAGCATTTTCTTTTCTCAAGTTAACACAAGAATCACAAGTTTTATCCATAGATTTTTCCTTATACAAAGCAATTTCAAGCTTAAGAGTGGAACATGAAGCACAAGTAGTATTTTCAATATTGTCCTTAAGCTTAGCATATTTGACTCTAGCAGACTTCTAAGATATCTTTGATTTCACGCTCTTTTCTAAGCATGAAGTGCAAGGGCTAGAATCAAAAACATCAAAAGCAATCAATTTACTAGATTCTAAACATTTTTCACAAGGAGCACTTTTAATTTCATTTAGTTCAGATTTAGCATTCTCAAGTTGTTGTACACAAATATTATGAGCAGATTGTAACTTGGTAATTTCGTAATGCATAGCATGACAAGATAAACATTCATCGTGTTCAAGAGTCTTAGCAGCTTTTAAGCTCTACTTTCAGTTTGCTAATTTTGACTCTAATTTCTTATTTTTGTCATAACAAATTCAAGCGCTTCATCTTGACTAAGCAATTGCTCAACTATAGAATCATATTTAGCGTAAAGCTCATCATAAGAAAAAGATACCTCATTATCATCAATGTCGTCCGTGTCACCATGAAGCACATGCCGTGAAGTCTTTGGCCTTCCCTTTCTTTTTACCTTGAGGGATCTCCTCCTCCTTGTCCTCCTCACTCCCTGATCCACATCGCTCAAGGATTGATCCTCAAAAGCGGCAAGGACCCGTGAGCAGCCTTCACAAGCTTATTTGCCTCATACCTTGATTTGTTGAAAGGAGGCTTCTTCCAAGTCGGCTTTCCTTCCTTATGATTGCTCTTACCTTTCACTTGGGGCAATTTGTCTTGATATGATTGAGCTCACCACATTCATAGCATGTTACCGACCACCTCTCTTTTGTTTCTCACATTATTGTAGGCCCGTGAATTTCTTAGCTAGAAGAGCTAACTCTGCTTGTGAATACTTTCAAGCTCCTCTTCATGAATAGCGATAAACAAGCAAATGAAAATCCGTAAGAAGATTCACAAGAGTCATCAAAAGCCTTTTGAGAGGATCTGCTACCAAAGCTAAATTATCTTTCTTAGGATGATCAACTCTTTTAATTTCATGAGTCTTGAGTTTACTATAAAGCAATTCTAAAGTAAGACTTGAAAGATCAACATTTTCTTCTATAGCAAGAGCTTTCATCTCCCACTCCTTGGTGTTGATTGCAACCAAGAGATGGGTGGCATTTTCAGATTGAGAATATTCAATATCAACAACTTTCATTTGATTAATTACTTTATTAAAGCGATCGAAATGTCATCGATGCTCTCTCCAGACGCATCTCGAATTTATTGTACTCACGCTTGTAAACAGCTTACGCGCCTTTTTGATTTGGGACGAACCTCATGATATGTTTCGAGAGTGTTCCAAATTTCATGCGCAGCTTGAAAGATTGCAAATTCTATCATATTCTTGTCTACCAAGTGCACCATATAAAAGATTCTTAGCCTTATTGTTGTTAGCCAAAAGAATTGCGTATGTGTAGCAATTTCAGAATAACCAATGGGCTCTAACAACATCCCAAATAGCTTGTCCTCGCTCAAGAAAGACGCGCATACGATTCTTCCAATAGGCATAGTCGTGCCCATCAAGATATGCGGTTTAGTAGAAAACTTATCCATCGCCAAAGTTCGTGGACCTGTTAAGATCAAGATTGAACTAACCGGCTCGATACCACTTGTTGGACCGTAAAGGCGACTAGAGGGGGTGAATAGGAGCACGCCACTTTTTCACAAATTATGAACTCAATACAATTTCACTCCAAAGAGCTATTAGAAAGCTATGAAGATCAATATACCAAGACAAATGGAAGACTAGTATTGAATCCAATAAAACCCCTAAGCAATGCGACAATAATCAACTAAGAATCAAAGCAACACAAGTATCGCGGTCGACCTCAGAGTGAACCGGTTGGACCGATTGCGGGCGGTCGGACCGCTAGTTATCAAGGCGGTCGGACGCTCAAAATCGGTCGGACCGGTGGTGATGGGCGGTCGGACCGGCCTACGTAACCGATCTCAAACAAGAAAATCAGCCCGATGACGGTTGCAATTAGGTCTAACTTTTGATTCTCAACTCCAAACTTCACGAAACTTTGCACACACCTTCTCTATGCTATTGAGGACCTATTCCAATCGAATATTATGATAATTCTTGGAACGATCTTGAGCAATTGTCAATTGATTAATGTAAGGTCTAAAACCGCAAGAACGAAAACTTGATCCTAAAGCTTGTTCGTGAGTGATTGATGATCAAGATGATGCTAGATAGATTCACACATATCACAGCAAGCTAATTCACGTGAAAGAATCAATCACAAACTCGTGGATCAAAGAAAGCCCTAAAAACACGAAATTGAAAGCAAGAACGAAAAGAGACTTATCTCAAGCAAACCTTGCATAGATTGATTTCGTGATTGATGCTGGATTACATCCACACCATCATGGATCAAGAGACAATCAAGGATCACGAAATTCTCCTCAAACCATGAAAAGCCCTAGCCTCCACCTCAACTCCCTAAAGACAATTAGGGTTTTGAAACATAAAAAAGCGAGAGAGAAAGAGGTGCAACCACCATCTCCTCCTATTTATAGTGGAGGCCTAAAACTCTTAGGGTTTGACTTAATTGGGCTCCGCTAAGGCCCACTAACAAACGGGTCACACACGCACGCTTCGCTTAGCGCCGCTTTTAACCTTTGACCTAAACCGCTTCACCATGCGCCATGGATTCGCCAATAGGTCACCCTTGTCCATCTTGTGTCACGCTTGAGTCGTTGACTCACCCGCATCGCCGATCGCTCGACCTCAACTCTTCAAGTCTAGTCCCGATTCTCCTCGCCGCTGACCGTCGTTGACCACCAAGCTACCCGCACAACCACGCATAAGAAAACACGAATTCGGGAACAAGTTCTTCACAACTTGACCCATGTTAGTCAAAACATGCATCATGCAAATCATATGCCATGAAACCAATGACTTTGACCTAACAAAACAACATCGCCACGGTTGGTCGACGTTCAAGTAGTTCACGGCCCGACCGCCCAGTGAGCTGGTCGATCGCTTTCCCATGGCGGCCGGACCGCCCTCGTGAGCGGCCGGACCGCCTTAGACTTAGCCAAATTCAAGTTCCCAAAATCCAAACCTTCGAAACTTTAAACCAATAGAACTTTTCACCGAGGCTCCAAAATCATGAGACCAAGTGCATTGGGATCCCTTACTTGTCTACAACACCTATTTTTGGCCCAAATGATTTGAACACTTTGGTCATCGCCGTCCGATCATTTGAGATGGCTTGGCCCGACCGATATGGGACCGGCTTGATCATTGCAAGGACCGGTCGGACCGCCTCGAGCAAGAAGCTCAGAACTTTGTCGAAAACGCGTGAAACGACAAACCGTAAACGCCATTGCCAATTGTCACATCATCCTAAGATCTGGAGCATATCCCCATGAAATCCACAGTATATTCTTGTTGTGGTCGATGACTTCTCGAGGTACTCTTGGGTGTTTTTCTTAGCCTCGAAGGATGAGACGTTTACTCTTTTCGTGGTCTTTTAGTAGGCTTTCTGTTGAGCTCCTGTGTGCATTACGAGCAATTCGCCGACCGATAATGGCACCGAGTTCAAGAATTCCTACTTTGAGAGTTTTTGTGGTGAGACAGGTGTAGAGCACTAATTCTCGTCTCCATACGTCCCCCAACAAAATGGCGTTGTGGAGAGAAAGAACCGTACCTTGGTCAAGATGGCCAGGACGATGCTTGATGAGTACTCTACACCTAGGAAGTTTTGGGCTGAGGCAATTGCTACCGCTTGTCATGTTTCTAACAGAAATTTTCTTCTGCACTCTTGCATCGCACTTCTTATGAGTTGAGATATGGGCGAAAACCCAAATATCCTCGCATTTTCGTGTGTTTGGTTGCAAGTGTTTTATTCTCAAGTCCTGGAACCTAGATAAGTTCGAGTCACGATCTTGTGATGGGATCTTTCCGGTTACTCGACTTCTTCCCGTGCCTATAGAGTCCGGAATCGCGAGTCTAGCAAAATGATAGAAACTCAGTGAGGTGACTTCTTCGATGAGGCCACCGTCAGGGACTAGGCCCGATATCTCGTGTTCTCTAGAGCGATCCCCGAGTCCATCTTTGTGGACGATGAGGAAGACGGAGATGAAGGTTGTCTACTCGATCCAATTCTTCCTCCTCCTTTGAGGTGCCTTCTTCCACCGCACTCGAGGAGATCGCCTCTTACCTTCGCTTCTTCTGCAAGCTAGTGGCTCTGTTCCTATCTCATCTGCTAATGAGGTAGAGGCCACTTCTTCATCTCACCCTGGTCCTCCAAGACACATTCAAAAGGACCATCCTTCAGAGCAGATCATTGGAGACCTCTTCGAGCGTGTCACACGTTCCAAAGCTGGCTTATCTCTCTTTTGTCTCCATTCTGCCTTCGTCGCCTCATTTGAGCCCAAAGACGTTTGTCATGCTCTATCTGACGAGTCTTGGACAAACGCTATGCATGAGGAGTTGGAAAACTTTGAAAGAAACAAGGTCTGGTCCCTTGTTGAGCCCCCTCAAGGTCACAATATCATTGGGACCAAATGAGTGTTCAAGAACAAACAAAGTGAAGATGGGTTAGTCATTCGAAACAAGGCTAGGCTGGTAGCTCAGGGGTACTCTCAAGTTGAGGGTCTAGATTTCAAGAGACCTTTGCCCTCAGAGCTAGACTTGAAGCCATTAGAATCCTGCTTCCCTTTGCAGCTTCTAAGGGTTTCAAGCTTTACCAGATGGATGTCAAGAGTGCCTTCCTCAATGGCCTTATTGAGGAAGAAGTCTATGTTAGATGTACCTCCGGTTTCGAGAACCCCAAATACCCTAACCATGTCTACAAAGCTTTCCAAAGCTTTGTATGGACTCAAGCAGCTCCTGAGCTTGGTATGAAAGGCTTAAGTCCTATCTCACGAGTCATGATTTTGAAATGGGTAAAATAGACAAGACCTTGTTCATCCGCCGCCTTGGCATCGCTCTTTGCTCGCCCGATCTATGTGGACGACATCATCTTTAAGGCTCCTCACATACTCGTGTCTCGCTTTTACGATGTTATGAGCTCGAATTTGAGATGAGCATGATGGGCGAGTTGAGCTTCTTCCTTGGCTTCCAAATCAAACAGACTCGGAGGGTACCTTTCTTCATCAAGGAAAATACACTCGAGACCTCCCAAACGCTCGACATGAATGATGGAAAGCCAAGATCAACTCCGATGGCATCTACAACCGCTTGATCCGTATGAAGACGGCGAACCCGTTGACCAAAAGGATTTCAGAGCATGATTGGCTCTCTCTTGTACCTCACGGCCTCGAGACCGCATATACATTTCTCTGTGTGTCTTTGTGCTCGCTTCGTGCTTCTCCTCGCAGATCTCACCGTCAAAGCAAGTGAAGCGCATCTTCGGTACCTTCGAGCTACCATTGACTATGGTATCCGTACTCTTCCTCTTCTTGTCTATCTCTTAGAGCCTTCTCCGATGCGATTTCACCGGGTCAGAGGATAGATAGGAAGAGCACTTCCGCACTTGCCAATTCATTGGCACTTCTCTTGTCTCCCGGTCGCCAAGGAAGCAATCCGGTGTTGCGCAGCCCACCGCAGAGGCCGAGTACGCTGTCGCGCCATTGTTGTAGCCAAGTGCTTTGATGGTCTCGACCGCAGACTTTGGGTTAGCTATCGATGATGTTCCACTCTTTTGTGATAACACGCCTGCGATTTGCATTGCCAAGAACCCAAAGGCAACATTCTCGGACCAAGCATATTGATATCAAATATCACTTTCTTCGAGACCATGTAGAGAAGGGTGACATTGTGCTCCAGCCAGGAGAGTGAGCACCGCTATCGATATCTTCACTAAGCCTCCGACGGACTCGCCTTTTCCACCATGGGAGAGCTTGGGGTGGTTTGTCCTTACGGATTGTTGTGAGGGGGAGCTATGTGCTACTTCGGTATTATATTATATTTATACTATTACTCCTTTCTGGTTGCATTTCTTTTAATATTTTGGGTCGAAGTCCTTCCAAAGATAGGTTAGAGTGGTTCTCTTGCCAAATTGCTTTGATCTGCTATTTCTTATCTTGTGCTTCTAGGATGCTTCTTATTAGTTGCTCTTCCTTCTCTAAGTAGAGCTTACTCACTTCTTATAGGTTCTAGCAGGGTCGGGCCACCCTTGGGTAGACAGGGACAGTGTTTGCTCCTTAGTATATGAGTTGATCAGCTGATAGTCCTAGAATCATATGGGGTAGATAAGAACCCGTCTCGAGCGATAGTTTTCTATATCTTATCTATGCTATAAAGGATCGCTTTTTTCGCTTTCTCTTATCGATTCTCGCTTTTGTTCCTTTGGTTCAGGGGAGTTCATCCTGTTATTCCAGCTTCTTAATTTTGTCATAACTCAACTTGAATTAAAAGATGCATCTCATTCTCAAGGGAATCGATTTTCGTGCATTTCATCCTCGCATTGCATTATAATCAAATGGAGCCT
This sequence comes from Hsuehochloa calcarea, assembly GCA_036346395.1. NCBI lineage: Eukaryota > Viridiplantae > Streptophyta > Magnoliopsida > Poales > Poaceae > Hsuehochloa > Hsuehochloa calcarea. The sequence continues at coordinate 16,207,887 of CM070604.1, read as the reverse complement.
TGTTTATTGTCCCTTATGATCTGTTTTCACTATTTTACATCTTGCCATGATTTATGCTAAACTGCTAGATCTATCATGACTTTTTATGTGTAGTTTAGTCTTTGCCATGCTAAGGTGATTAAAAATGCTAAACTTGAATTAAAATCTTGTCATGATAGCTCTTGAGACTAGTCTGGTTGAAGCTATCCTTTTATGATTTTCGCCATGTCAAGTAGGCTCAGTTGAGTCTTGAATCTCTTTTGAACTTTTGAGTAAGCTATGTCAGTTTGTGAAGAAACATGACTTATCTCTAATCGCTGGTCTAAAAACTCCAAAAGCAAAAATGACCTCTTTTGTGCGAAAAAACTGATCTCACCAAATCTTTCTCATGAGACGGCTTGCCATTGCACTAGGCATGAACTCAGGGGGAGCCTTGGATGACCTAAGATCACCTCCTTAAGTCTGTTGCTTGGAGTGGTCGCATAAGGCTTGGGATCTAGCACATGGCTAAAAAAAATGGTTGAAGCTCAGGAGGCAGTTGTGGATGTCCAGAGCTTGCTTTACTAAGATAAAACCATAAAAAAACTTCAGAAAAAGAAAAATGTGCTAAAATTGCTTATCTTTAAAAAGACCAAGTTCTGGATAAAATGAGTCTTTCTTCAACTGGTAGCACTCTAAACTGTTCGATATGAGTCTTCTTGGTTCAACTTAGATTATTTGACATGGCTTATATCATCCTTGGATACCTTTAGCGAGACTGCAATCTTGGTTTAATTGACTTGCTAAAAAATTGGATCATTAATCAGATTATGGACTTTCTACCATTAGCTATTCTATACATCAATTGTCATGATCTTGATAGCATTCTTCTGTGTTATGGCTTGGTGTAATTCTCTAATAGTCATTTTGGATAATCTACATGGTTCCTAATGCTTAAAATGAACATCATATAGTCTTTTCCTCCCTTTTCTACATCTTGATGATTTTATTGCCAAAGGGGGAGAATTTTGGAGAGAAAAAGCCTTCTGGAGAAAAGCCTTGAGTTTTGTGCGAAAATTGCTCTTTCATCTCATCTCAAGTCTTTCTCTACTCATGTTTAGACCTTGGTTGATCTTAAACTCAAACTCATCTTATGCTTTTTCGGTGATTGTCAATATACTCATCAAGGGGAAGATTGAGAGACCATGTGAGAGGTCCTCCATTCTGAGTGATGAGTATTTGACAGCTTGTTGAATGTTTGAGAGTTGAGTTTTTCGGTTTGGACTGTTTCTGTGCTGAAACAGGATAATCGGAACTACCGCTGTGTATGGCGCGGAAGTTCCGATAATCGGAACTACCGGTGTTGGAAATAGGATCTTCCGTTTAACCTGGGTTTTGAGTTCGGTTGAAGTAATCGGAACTTCCGCACCTGGGGTAGCGGAGTGTCCGATAAAACTGACGTTGAGTGTTCCTCTGAGACGAAAATCGGATTTGGAAATGCGGATGTTCCGAAGATCGGAAGTTCCGCAATGTTAAGCACGGAACTTCCGATAATCCTAACAAGTGCGGACGTTCTGGAAATCGGAACTTCCGCTGTGGTAAGTACGGAACTTCCAATTGTGTCCAGAACTGTGCAGAGAAGGATATTTTGTGATTTTGATTTTGTATGAGTTTGAGTCTTATACAAATGTTGATGCTATGATATTGTGCAATGCTATGTGATGTGTTTTTGCCTGTGTTGACTGCAGGACATCGAGACGAAGTCGTGGCGAGACACGAGGTGATCGGACTAGGCGCAGCGCGTTGAGGTCGAACGGTCGGGATGTGTCAAGACGGCGTGAATCTTGAGGTGGTTGCGTGTCAAGGACAAAGAAGGCGTGCGGAAGCTTCCGAAGGTGTGCAAGGGGCGAACGGTATTTTCGCAAGCGACACAAGTGGAGGCGGTTCCGTTCGGGTGTAGCGGGCTTAATGGGTTGGAGGCCCATTAAGCAAAGGCTATAAATAGAGCTGAACCCCTTTTGTTAGGGATATACTTTGAGAGAGAAAATTAGGGTTAGCTCTAGCTAAAGGTTTTGTTTTGCTTTTTGAGAGTTTGTTGGTTTGGAGAGAATGAACTGAAAATCCTTGTAATCATTCCTCTGTGTTTCCTCTGTAATCTTTTTGATCCCTATCAATGAAACTCTGAGGTTTTTGATTACTTGTTTGTGCCTCTCTTATTCCCTTCCTGTTCTTGTTGAATATTTAGGGTTTTGATGTATCTTTTGATTCGTCCTATGAAATAGCTTGAAACTTGATATCTAGATTCGTTTTGATATTGCTAATGTATCCTCAAAGTTTCATGAACTAAGAATCAGAGAATCGTGTCTATTTCGGGTTTTGGTCTTTCTTGCCCCTTCTTCAAGAAATTCGTTTTTGGCTTAATTATTGAATCTTTGTTTGCGATTCTTCTCCATAAGGTCAAGATGGTGTTTAGGATGATGTCCTGTGAAACTTGACCTGAGAAGAGCATTCAAGATTTAGTATTTTGGATTTTTGGGAAAAAAAACCCGAGCAAGATCTGTTTCTTGGTGAGGACAATCGAACTTCCGATTGTCCACTACGATTATCATGAGCGGAACTTCCGCACTAACCCCGGAACTACCGGAGTGCGGAACTACCGCCGGGTAGAATCGGAGCTTCCGATTTTTGACAGAACAGACTGAAACTTGTTTTAGTTCTCTGATTTTGTTTTACTCTTCTTGAGAGGGTTTTGTAGATCTTGTTTTAAATTCATTAAAGGGGAGTTCTTAATTTTAAGGCACCATTCACCCCCCCTCTGTTGCCATTTCGGTCCTTCACCATCTTATTAGCGTGGCCCGATCTTATTGCTCTGATACCATCTGTGACGCCCCGTGTCATTACCCCTAGGGTAATCACACTTAGGCACACGGATTACTATTCGTCTCCCCGGTAGAACACCGCTCCGACGAATAGCAACCTTTTTTTATCAGAGTTGCGCAGTAGAACAATAAGATAGAAACTGTATACCTCTATTACAACAGTAGCTACACAGGACTATAGTCTTTACAGATAGCACACCACCACCGATAAGTGGGACCAAGTCCCCTCGCTTGTCGGCCAAGCTCTTCTGGTCGTCTACTCGCCCCACGCGTCAAAGATGGCGCTCATCTCGCCCTGCTACTCGTAGTCGGTTCCCTTGCCTCCTGCGGCCTATTCGATACCTGCAAGACCTTCATCCCACACGGGATAGTTCCCGGCAGGACTAGAATTGTACAAAGGAGAATACTAACAAGGTTGAGTACAAAAGTACTCAGCAAGTATTAATAGCAAAAGGTGCACTGTATGACTGATCTCTAGTCTTTATCATATTTTCTATATCATCTCATTTCTGAAAATAAATCATTAAAACATTAGGTTGCACATTTTAATATTGAAAACACTACTAGTCACTCGGATAGAAGAAAGACCCCTGGTGGTTCTCGTAGACTCCAATCCAGGAGACTGGCATGAATTCATGATTTGTATAGCACTGCGCAGGCTTGTACCACTTTACCCATAGCTATTCTGAACTCTAAAATGAACCAGGTTCCCAGCATTTCCTTCGATGCGGGCTCAAGTTCAGAATACATAACGTTTTTCAGGTTACGTGATTAATTTCTCCACCCATTATTTTTCGTCGGTGCCGACCTCGTCTTCACACCGAGTTCTGGTAATGTTGGTTGAGGCAGCTCCTGTCCTGCACTCAACACTCCACCTTAGCGCTATAGCGCTTTGGATCCCCCACTTCCGGTCTCTCCTCACGGTTCTGGGTTCCTCCATTCTCCTTCTCATATATTACTTACCCATTGTGGAAAGCATAATCACGTAACAAGGTACATTTTTTGCCCGTCGAAACGGGAAAATGGTTGGCACTGAATTTACGGCTCCCGACCGAGTAAGAGTTTTGTTGGTCCTTATATTATAACCATATGTAAAGGGGTCCCACCTCTTACCTCATCATCATCATCTGTTTCTCTTTTTCTTCCCCAGCCCTGGCCCCCTTTACTAGCCATATCATAATACTAACACATTTCCTTTCATCTTTCTTATCTCTTTCACAATCATCTCAATCATTGATTTGAGTTTTTGGGAAATAAATTTTTATGCAATACATCTAATACAACAATATACGGTTTACATTTAAAATAGCTATATTGATGTTCAAGAGGATCGCTTGCCTTCAGAATTGTAGAAAAGATCGTCGTCGACGAAATCTATACCAACTACACTCGCAAGCGTCGACTCATCTGCTGCAATTATACGACGGTGAGCATAATAAATAATTAAGCAAATACTTAGTGTGGTTTGTGTGATAGTAGGCGCGTAAACTGCTAATGTAAGTTCTATTTGTTAGCCAATTTCATTTTACAAACATTTTTCGAATCCCGGCCCAGTTAGCACTTTCCCACTAAAGTCGCTCTACTTTCGCTATGCCTACACGAATTAGTCGGGTGCACGATACTAAGACTACCGACGTACTCATAACAGGGTTGGCTTTAATTAATTAAATAAACACGAGCTACACCGATTTTCCTAAATTTTTCTATACTTAATTTCCTACACATAATCACCAAATCAACTAATTACCTAACCACCTATTTCCCTAATCACCTACCCCTAATCACCTATTCCCCTAATTAACCCCTTCCTATCTCTACTCGGCCGCCGACACTACACCCCTACCGACTCTCTCCTCCCTTCCCCTTTCTCTCCTCTCGGCCTCCTAACCCTATCCTTCCGGCCTCCATTCCCAGGCGCACCTACCTCCAGGCGCCTCCATTCCCCATCTCACCTCCCTCTCTGGCGACTTCTCTCCCCGGCCGGCCAAGGCTCCCGGCCACCGGCCACACCATGCGCTCCTCTGGCTCTCCCTCGCTGCTCCTCCTCGGCTCGCCGCCTCCCGCTATGGCCCTATGGCGCCTCCTCCCTCGCTGGCGGAAGGCCAGCGCCACATGCGCGCCTCTCTGGCTCGACCTCCTCTCGGCCCTCCTAACGGCCCGGCTCTGGCTGCGCCCTCGGCTTCTCTCCCTCTCTTGGCGCCTCCTACCCTGCTTATGCCTCTGGTCGCTCACGTGGCTCGTGGCTGCCCGGCTAACGGCCACGGCGCTCTTGCTACCAAAGACACCCTCCCTTAGATCAATATTACTTTGCTGTGGATTTTACTCCTCTGATGTGGTTGCTTATTTTGATGATGCAAGAGTATGATGCTGGGGTGGGCTTGCTACTGGTGGAGATGGATTGGGTTGATGCACATGGAAGGTGATGGTGGTGGTTCGGCTGTGGTTTCCACTGAGGTAATGCCTCCCTGGTCCCTCCCCTGTCTCTGTGATGCCTGGATGATGCTACTGATAGTGGGTTCAGCTCAAGCTCTCTGATGACACTGAACTGAGAGCTACTTATTGATGCTACTGAGATCTGGTAATAGGCGTGAATGATGTGCATACTTGTAGTGCTCACTGAGGTGTAGCTGAGATTACCTCATGTTGGGATGAGGGGTGGGGAAAGAGGGTAGTAGCGCCGGTCTCGTGCTGGTGCTCTCCTTTTCTCCCCTGCTATGGGTGGCTTGCAAGCTGTGATGGTGAAAAGGCTGAGCTTGCTTTGATGTCTTGCGGTGGTTCCCGCTCGTGGCTTGGTTTGCTTTTGGTCTTGCTCCCCTCTCCTTCTACCGAGAAGAAGTGGGAGGAGGGGAAATGGCGTGGAAGGCTTGTGGTGCTTTGCATGTCGGCTTGGTCGGCTTTGAGTCCGCCTTATCTCTAGCCTCACAGTATGCCAAGGTTTATGTGGGGAGATGAACTCAGTGAGGATGCCTTCTACTGGGTTTACCGGAGGATGCATTGTCGGGGAGATGCATTCTGTTTCCTTATCTCCCGGTCAGTGCAATGCCTTTTACCATGGCCCTATTCATATTCATTTTTACCATGATGTTATCCCCGTGGGTGAGGAGCTTAAATTGGGAGGTGCATTCTACCGCTTCCTTGTGGTCGGTTAATGACCACTATGCCCTTGTGCGTGATATTTTGCTCCTCGCCTATCCTCTTGGTTCTCACAAGCAACTATTAGAGTACTGCTCATGGTAAGTTGGTATAAGTGGGTGTCGGATTATAGAATTGCCGAGTGATGAAACCTATGGAAATAAGACAGCACATATTTACTTTGGTTAGTCTAGGTATCGTGGGTATCCAGATGCCGACTGATTTGGGTTAGCCTAGGTATCTTGAGAATCAAGGTGCCGGCTAACCTAGGTTGGTGTGGGTAGTCTCGATACTCAGGGTGCCGACTAATCTAGGTCGATCTGGAAGCCGCAATAATTCCTATGGTACTCTGACGGCAAATTCGTTTCATTCTAACCCTATTCTGATGCTTTTGAATTGCTAATGGTCTTGTGGTTGATTGGCGGACAATGGAGCTGGGAATGGTGTTTCGGATTGGGTCGAGGAAGACGGTTTGACTGAACGGCGATGGACGGACAGGATTTCAAGGAAGGCTTTGGCGGCATGCAATGCAAATTTTTATTATCATCTTTTGTAATGTACTCAAAGTTGTAAAACATGATCTGTTCTGATGTAATAAATTCTTGTATTACTTGAGTTCGGAATTTTTTTTAACTTACTGCTAACCAGCTATTAATGTTAATTAGATTAGTCTGATTTTTCGGGTTCTCACGCTCCCTGCGTATCCCTAAAACATGTTTACCTCATCAGTTAGAAGTCAGACAAAAAAAAACCTACTAGGGTTGTACAACTTTTTTGCCAATAGCACAGAAAATGTATATGCATGAAATCCTTAACCATTCTTACCATTTTCTATGGGAAATCTTGCGTCTGCTGTCAATGTGTACTATGTTCTGAACCGACCATCAGGTGATTTAATTACTGGATGATAAATGACAGTAATGGAGAGTGGTTATACAATACATAAGCCTGTTTGTTTGGGCTTAAATTTCAGTTTTTAAGCAAAAAAAACAACAAAAACAAATGCCAAACAGACGAGTGGCTTTTTGACCGGTTTTAGAAAAGCCTAAGTTATTTATATAACTATAAGCTAGAAGCCTTGTGAGCGGTGTTTTTTTTTAACTTTTGTATGATCGAGTAGACCTTTGCCATTAAATTTCGAAAAGACACCGTACTAATTATATAAGCTTACATCGCAACCTTCCCCACCCAATTTATCCTCTCCCCTCTCGGCTCCCGCACCCGAGACTCGACCTTCGGCTGCCGGCGACCTCCGGCCGACGCCCTTGAGCTCCTTCTGCAGGCCGCCGCTGGGCCCTCTTGGCTGCGACCGTCCTACTCTGGATACTAGGTCGTTGCCCTCCTCCATGTCCTCCCCACGCCCGACGCCGTCTCCCCCAGGCCGCTGACTCCCCTTCCTGCTCCCACAGGCTGCTGCTGTCCTCTGGATCCCCAGCTGCCCGTCGTCTTCCACGTCCTCACTGTCGCTTGCTCAGAGGATCTAGCAGTGCAGCTGCAGATCCAGATTCAGTTAGCACATGGAGCATCAAATGTTTGCATGGCTCAAGAAAGCAGTTTCAAATTTTTTTTTGGCTCTGTTTTTGTTTCGCAATTTGATCAGAGATGATTGTACATTAGCTTCTGTCAACCAGGTCATAATTTATGAATTGAGATTTTTTGGTATTCAGTTCTGATGATTGCTCTATGCAACTTTTTTTTTGAGAGTATGGCAGACTCACACACCTTACTTATACTATCCACCCACGCACACATACGTGTGTTCGTCTTGTACACACGCTATAAATTTATCAGAGAGACTTAAAGTCTCACGGAGTCTCTGAAGACTCGTTTTTCCACTAAAAGTCTCACGGAGTCTCTGAACACTCGTTTTTCCACTAAACACGTACACATATCTATACTTCTAAAATCGATGAACACTAGTGCTAAGTCTGAAACTTGAACCTTGTTGGGTTGAATGCACACCGGCACAAGTCCAGCCATTTGGCATGTAGGCCAACTTCCGTGCCGTGCAGCAACTTAGATTGACTCAACTAAGCAGTTTTGGTCTGACACTAAATCCTCAAAAGACATAAGCAGTTCAAGAGTTCACCTTAGTTCACTTGTCAGGTGCTCATTTGTTGTCCAAAGCTGGAGCTGGATGAATTATATTGATGTAGTCTACATAGCTGCTGTAGCGCTGAGTCAGACTCCCGAGAGGTGCCACGAGTACCGCCACAATATTGCCTAAGTCATCAGTTGTGAGATTTTTCAGCTATAATATGCCTAAAAAGACCATGCATACTATGACAATAGTATTGTCCACGACTCCGTGCATTTTCTGGGCATGTCTGATAGTCTCTGGCCCGTGTCGCTGCAATAGCTTCAGGTAAACGAAAAGTTCGACACATACTAGCAGAACTTCATTGCTGTCCATTCATTTTTCGCCCACAATATAGTAGCAGCTGATACAGAGACCCCACCATGACCCACGAGGGACCAAGATACAGATATCAAGTATTGAAGAAGGATACATGTCCCATGCCATACCTTCTAGGTTAACCTAACTGGTGAAGCTACTATAGTATTCAAATACCGATCGTGTCATTGAATTTTCCTTACTCTACTGAAGTATTTGCTGTATTTTGAGGGTTATTTTGGTAATTTCTTAATTAGAGAAAAGAAGAAAATGGCAAGGCCCACCTGTCATTGGGAGGCTTGAGGATAGTCTCCAACCACGGTGCTCACGATGGGGTTTGTCCCCTTTCCTCGGGTGAGTGCGCGGCATGTGCGGGAGACTCAGGCGGTGGCTGCGCTGGAGGCACGAGCAGTCCGGGAGCCGGCCGTCCCCCTTTCTTCCTCCTCTTCATAAGGTGGCGGCTCCTCTCCTTTTTCTTCACACTCGAAAATCAGTGAGCAATCCCCTCTTTTGGTTCTTCTTTTTTGGGGCTTTTGAGTCGCTGCAACGTCGTGGTTGGGCCAAACGCCGTCGGTGGTGAGGTGGTTTCCCCTCCTCCTTGTGCATCTCATTTTTCCCTCTTGCTTCCTCTTCTCTGTTGAGGTGCAGCGAGGGCTTGGATTTGCGTTGATTGGAGGTAGGAACCGACCGACCCTTGGCTTGGTCTTGGTGTGGGGGAAGAGTTTGTTTCTTGTTGATTGGTGCTCAGTGGGTGCATTCGGCCGGTGCACTGTGATTGACTCTTGTGCGGCAGTTCTCTGTACCTCGACTTCACAATTTTGGTGTGTTCCGGATTGCGAATTTGCATTGTATCTCTGACGACCTAGTTCGTTCAAACGCGGCACAGTGGGCCAATTGATTTTCTGAGTCAGTGCCTTCGACGTGCCTTGCTCGGTTTACTGCTTGGTGGCTTTGAGTGCCATCCGCATCGTGAGTGTTGTTGTTTATTATTTTTTTGCATTACTGTACTAAAGTGTGATGTGCTTATTGATTTTACATTTTGTAATTTTGATAGTACTAGGAGACTTGGTTTAGTAATGTTGTTGTCTCGGATTAATGCTCAATGAGAATAATTGTCATATTATGAAATTGAATTGATAACTAGATCAGACTTGAGCTAATTGTGTTTCTTACTATTGTCAACTTGTCTAGAGAAGTTTTGGTTCTAATACTTTCTGTAGTTCGGTTGTGACTAGATTGAGCTTGATCATTTTGTTCTATGATATCATGTTTGCCGAAAGGCTTAAGTGCTGAAATCTGTGATCTCTTTGCACTATGATATCCTGTTTGTTGAAAAGCTAATGTGCTGAAATTGTGATTCCTTTTACACTGTTGAACAATTGATCCTTTGTTGACTGAAAGTATAATTGTTGTTTATGAGATAATTCTTGACATATTATTAAATCATTAGTTAGAGCTCAAGGTCTAATTTGTAGTTGTCATATTTAATTAGTGAAGAATATTGACAAACGTGGCGAGGAGGCCAATATTTCATCTTGAGCAGCCTAACATCTGAAAGCAATAAACAAATATTTAAAATATGAGCAAAATGCTGATTTTGTTTGTTCTCATGTTACATCTATTGAGCATTTTATCCTATTTAATTGACATGAAGATATTACATGCTTATATGATATTTCTGTTATTTAAATGTCGCTAGAAACTTGCTTCAAAAATCATAATTTTGTTGGAACTAATTGTGAATTTTAGCTAAAATTGCTAATTTTACAATAATTCAGAAAAACCAATTTTTGAAGAAATAGCTTCCTCGTATGATGTCGTTAAGCCGGAAGTATTTGACAGTGCCAACTTTAAACGTTGATATGCTAAAACAAAACTATGGTTGACTGACTTTAGACTTTTCTGGGTCATTTTAAAACTTCCAATGTTCTCATTTGAAACCGATGCTATGACACGGTAGGAGGATGCAAACAATCCAGTCTTAGCACGTTTGTTAGCCATCCTATCCAACCTGTTGTTCGACGTGTACGTTAACTTCAAAGATGCTAAGCAACTCTGGGGCGAACTTGATGAGAAATATTCTGAAGGGGGTAATGAGAATGAGTCATTAATAACTACTACCTACTTGAACTTTAAGATGGTTGAGGGTCGGTCGGTGATGGAGCGGCCTCATTGGCTACAATTCCATGTACGTGACTTAACTCAGTACGACTTCATCCTACCAGAGATGTTCCAAGTGAATGTCATCCCGGCTAAGTTACCACCTTCGTGGCGTGACTTGTGGCTGCTCGTAGACATATAAAGGAGCGCTTGACTCTCAGTGAGCTATCAGCTGCTATTAATATCAAAGAGCGTGCAAGAGCTAGTGATGGTACAGGAAAGGCTCAAGTTCTGACTCATCAGGTAGAGATCAACAATGTTGAATGCTTTGAGAAATAGAAGCTCAAGAATCAGCCATAGAACAAGCTCAAAAGAAAGGAAATGAATAACAAGAATGAGGAAATTATCTGCATTGTTTGTGGAGTGGTTGGTCATAAAACCAACCATTGACGTAATTGTAAGGGCGAGGGTTCTTCTCCTGGTCAGCATAAAGTTCATAAGGCTAAAATGAATGTTGCACTGGCTAGTTCCAGTTCAGAAGGGTATGTACTTCAGACATTTATGGCAAGTCCATCTATTGATTGGTGGATTGATACAGGTGCTACTAGACATATATGTGTTGATCAATGATACAGGTGCTACTAGACATATATGTGCTGATCAATCTCGTTTCTCTTCATTTCAGGGTGAAGGTGGTGGATCCGTCCTGATGGGGAACAAAGTCGCTGCTAAAGTATGTGGGATTGGACAAGTTTGCTTGAAACTCACTTTAGGCAAAACACTCATCCTGAAAAACGTGTTGTACATGTCTGCAATGACTCGCAATCTGATGAGTGAGTTTATGCTGTGTAGGCAAGGACTAAAGCTTGTGTTTGAGTCCAATAAAGTCGTGTTGACCAAATTTGGTAATTTTGTGGGGGCAAAGGCTATGATAGTTAAGGCATGTTCCACTTCTCTAATCTTGATTTCAATAATGTAAACATTTTTAATGTTTCCTATTGCAATAAAAGTCATGATTTTTGGCATTCTTGTTTATTTCATGCTAACTTTGAAACCATAGTGCGGTTAAGCAAAATGAGTTTAATTCCAAGTTGTAATTATGTGAATGGTTATAAGTGTGAAGTGTGTATGCAAGCAAACCAACCCTGAAAACCTTTTCATAGTGTTGAAGGACGAAGCACCTCTCCACTTGAGCTAATTCGTTATGATCTGTGTGAGATGAATGGAATATTAATTAATGGTGGTAAACAATATTTTCTAACTCTCAGAGATAATGCGACTAAGTATTGCTACATTTACTTACTTAAGTCGAAAGATAAAGCACTAGAACACTTTAAAATCTTTAAAGCCGAAGTGGAAATCAACTATAAAATAAAGTCAAATGGTTAAGGTCGAACCGAGGCGGTGAATATGTCTCAAATGAATTCTCTTAATTATATAAAGAAAGTGGAATAATTCATAAAATTACTCAACCACACTCACCCCAATCGAATGGAATAGCCGAAAGGAAGAACCGAACTCTTTGTGACTTGGTTAATGCCATGCTACAAAGTTATGGTATGTTGGACTATTGGTGGAGTGAAGTAGTTCTCACGGCTAACTATGTCCTCAATAGGGTTCCGCCTCGCAATCAAGAGGAAACACTTTATGAATGATGGAAAAGGATAAAACCTAACTTATCATTTCTTCAAACTTAGGGATGCCTTGCAAAAGTGTATGTGCTGTTATCGAAGAAAAGAAAGCTTGGTTCTAAGACTGTTGATAATGTCTTTCTAGGATATGCTAAAAATAGCATGGCTTATAGATTTCTAGTGGTCAAATTCGATGTGAGTGACATCGCTAAAAATATAATGATGGAATCTCATGATGCGACATTCTTTGAATATGTGTTCCCTATAAGATCAAATGAAGTTATTGACCCTAATGATTCAGATGGACATTCTATTATTCCTAGTGTGGATAACACCACTCCAAAATTAGAGTTGAGGAGGAGTAAGAGGCAGAGGACTAAAAAGTTTCTTGGCGATGACTATGTCACCTATGTCGTGGATGATGAACCACGAACCCTTTCAAAGGCATACGCATCCTTGGATGTGGATTACTGGAAGGAGGTAGTCCATATCGAGATGGATTCCATGATAGCTAATGGAACATAGAAGGTTACAGACCTCCCATCTGGGTATAAGCCAGTGGGCTGCAAATGGATTTTTAAAAGAAAGTGTAGACCTGATGGTACTGTAGAAAAGTACAAGGCCCGTTTATTGGCTAGGGGTTTCACACAAAAAGAGGGTGAAGACTACTTTGAGACATACTCTCATGCGGCTCTCGTTTACCCACAATTCAGGTGCTTTTAGTACTAGCTACCGCATACAAACTCTAAGTACATCAAATGGATGTAAAGACCGCTTTCCTAAATGGAGAGTTGGATAAGGACATTTATATCTAGCAGACCGATGGTTTTGTGGTTGAAGAGCAAGAGAAGAAAGTATGTCGATTGATTAAATCCTTGTATGGTCTAAAGCGAGCTCCCAAGCAATGTCATGAGAAATTTGATAGTACTATGACTTCGATCGGCTTTTGTGTAAACGAAGTCGATAAATATGTGTACAATCGGTTTAGTGGGGGCGAAGGTGTCATTCTTTATCTATACATGGATGACATATTGTTGTTTGAGACCAACATGGATTCAATCAATAAAACAAAGTCTTTCCTCTCCCATAATTTTGATATGAAAGACTTGGGTGAAGCTGATGTTATGTTAAACATCAATCTGGTAAAGAGTAAGAATGATATTACTCTTTCACAATCCCATTTTGTGGACAAGGTCCTAGCCAGATTTAGGTTCATGGACTGTAAATCAATAGCCACACCCTATGATCCAAATGTTAAGCTACATAAAAACATTGGATATGGAAAAGTCCAGCTTAAATATTCTCAAATAATTGGATCCTTAATGTATCTAACTAGTGTAACGAGACCATACATCTCATATGTTGTAAGAAGATTGTGTCGCTATACGGCCAATCCAGGAGATGATCATTGCATAGCACTAGAGAGGGTACTTAGGTACCTAAAGGGAACCACAAATTTGGGAATATATTATTCTGGTCATTCGGCAGTCTTGGAAGGATTTAGTGATTCTAACTGGATTAGTGACTCAGATGATATGAAGGCTACGAGTGGTTATGTTTTCACTCTTGCAGGTGGGGCTGTTCCATGGAAGTCTTCTAAACAGACTATCATTACATGGTCCACCATGGAGGCTGAGTTGGTAGCTCTTGACTCAGCTACTGTAGAAGCGGAATGGATTAGAGAACTCCTTTCTAACCAACCTGTGCTAGAAAAGCCAATTCCAGCTATATTAACCTACTGTGATAACCAAACCGTTTTGGTTAAGGTGAAGAGTAGGAAGGACAATATGAAGTCCTCAAAACATACAAAGAGGCGACTTTAGTCGGTAAGGTATGTCAGAGAGATGGGTGTTATTTATGTGCAATACATCTAGTCTAAAAGGAACTTGACAGATCCTTTCACCAAAGGATTGGCGCAGAAGGCCATCTTTGCAGCATCAAAGGGAATGGAACTGATACCCTTGTAAAGGCCCACATTGGTGGTAACCTATCCTAGTAGATCGAAGATCCCGTATACTAGGCTCTAGGACAACAAATCAAGGTGTGATTAGATAGCACATCTAAGGATTCCATTAGGCTGCAAAGGTTCTTTCAGATGGGAGGTTGAGCAATAGCTCTTAATGAATTCAATACATATATGGCATCGGGAATCGTCCTACAAGATTCCCTAAAGAATTCACCTACTTGAGTATGATCATGAGGTCGCAATCTGTTGGACCGAAAAGGCGACTAGAGGGGGGGTGAATAGGAGCACGCTCACTTTTTTTATAAATTATGAATTCAACACAATTTCACTCTAGTAGCTATGGAAGCTAAGAAGATCAGTATATCAGTACAGCGGAAGACTAATATTGAATCCAATTCAAACCCCTAAGCAATACGACAAAATCACCAAAGATTAAAACAATTCAATGCATCAAGGTCGACTCCGCCTTGGGCGGTCTCGACCGATTCCTGGCGGTCGACCTCTCATTATCAAGGCGTCCGATCGGGGACCAAATCGGTCTGACCGTTGAGACTTGGCGGTCTGACCGTCGGGCTCCAGAACAGTAAGAACAGCCCCGATGACGAAGTTGCAAATAGATCTAACTTTTGATCCACAACTCCAAACTTGGTGAAACTTGGAACACACCTTCTTTATGATGTTAGGAAGCTATCCCAATAGAATATTGTGATAATTCTTGGGAGAATTGCGTTCCTTTTCCGTTTGAGATGACGAGGGTGCAAAACCGGGTCAAAACGAAAACTAGGTCAAAACTCTTGGCCATGGGTGATTGATGATCAAGATGATCCTAGATAGTTCCCACACGTCACAGCAAGCTAGATCACGTGAAGAAACCAAGCAAAAACTCACGGATCAAAGAAAGACCCAAAATCAACAAATAGAGAGAAGGAAGGCAAAGAGATGAAACCTTTGATCAAACTTTCCTTTGATTGATTTGATATGATCTTGGCTTACAGCATCTCTATCAATGGAGAACAAGGATCAATCTTTGATCACGAAATCACATCAAAACTCTCTAGAACCCTAGCCTCTCCAAAGCCTCTCCCTAAGCGGATTAGGGTTTGTAAATTATAAAAGGGTTGAGGGGGTGCAGCCACCTCCCTCCTCTATTTATAATGGAGACCTAGACCTTCTAGAAGTTTTGACTTAAACGGGCTCCCGTTAAGACCCACAACAGACGGGTCACACACGCACGCTTCGCAAAGCGTCGTCTATAACCTTTTGTCCTAAACAGCTTCACCTAGCTCCATCTTGCGCCTCGGATTTGCTAATAGGCCACCCTTGTCCATCTTGCGTCACGCTTGAGTCATTGACCTCACCCGCATCGCTGATCGCTCGCACCTCGCCTCCAAGCCTAGTCCCGATCATCCTCGCCGTTGACCGTCGTTGACCACCAAGCAACCTGCACAACCATAGACAAGTAAACCGATTTTGGGAACAAGTTCTTCACAACTTGACCCATGTTAGTCAAAACATGCATCATGCAATACATATGCCCTGAAACTCATGACTTTGACCTAACCAACGAACAACGCCGCCACGAAGACCGACGTTTAAGTGACAATCGGTCGGACCGCCCCTCAGGGCCGGTCGGACCGCCAGCTATTGGCCAGTCCGACTGCCGAAAAGGACTTAGCCGAATTTCAAGCTCTGAAATTCCGAAACCTTCTGGAAATTTAAAACGAATAGAACTTTTGACTGGAGACTCTAAAAATTATGGGACCAAGTGCAATAGAATCCCCTCACTTGCCTACACCCTCTATTTTTGGCCCAGCTCAATTTGACACAATTTGGTCACGGCTGGTCCGATCGCCGCTCATGGCCGGTCTGACCAATTTGGGACCGGTCGGATCGCCATGATATGGCCGGTCAGACCGCCCCTGTCCTGACTAAAGCGGGGTGCCCGATCTTCTCGACGTAGAACCTCTCGATAACTTGTGTATCCTGACGAACCACCAGCTGATGCCCCGCGCCAATGCACGGACTTGCAACTCTATGGAAAATTCGCCCAAACACACACTTAATTGGATCCTTGCTGACCACAAGCGAAGATCGTCGAACCCTCAATTCCCAACGGAAAAGCAAGAATGACCCCTTGTTCTCAACGCCTAATTCCCTCTGTTTTGGCTATAAGCACAACAGGAGAATCAACCAAAAGCTTTGAATATATATTAAACGTGGTCTGAGGTTACAATGGGGGTCTACCCCTTAATATATAGTGCCACTACTCCTCCTCATGGCTGGTCAAGAGGTCCTACTCCTATTCTAATTCAGAATTAGAACTCCTACTCCAATTCCGACTCAATTTAAAACAAAAAGGAAACTCTAATTTTACAATCGTCATATTGTTTCGGTCATATCTTTTGATACAGGATGAATTTCAGAGTGAGGAAGGATCCGTTGGATCGGGCTTGAAGTTAGCTTTCCAACAAGCTCACAAAAAACCAAATCAGACTTCGTATGAGAAAGTTATGACCTTTGTACTCTGGACTGTCCTGCTGATTCCGAATCTGAATTTGAGGCTGATTCCGAATCCGAATTGAATTCTGAGTTGATTCTGAGTTTGAATTTGGTTGGGCTTGTGGAAGTTTCGAATTTGACATGGATTCTTGGGCTTCTCTCCCCTTGCTTGTCTCCCACGAGCTTCTCCTCCATTGTGACGGCCTTTCTTTAAGAACAGCCTCATATCCTTCATCTCCGTTCATTATTGAATCTTCCAATCTGAGCACAAGCAAAACACTAGTTTTAGGTAGTATGAAATTCTCAACTAATTTAAAAGAAAATTCATTGAACAGATTCACCTTTTGGATAAGCTTCTCTTGTTTTTCAACTCTCTTAGTAAGCTCATGTTGTTCTGAGGTATTTAATGAATTGAAAATATTATATGAAACAACATAGCTAAAGATGTCCACATCACTAACAGATCTGAACTTTGTCGAAAACCCATGAAACGACAAACCATAAACTTCATTGCCAATTGTCACATCATCCTAAGATCTGGAGCATATCCCCAAGATATCCACACAATCAAAGGAAGATAAAAGTATACTTTCTTAAATACTCATGAGCTAGATACGGGGACATAACCGTAACGTCCCAACCCGAAAGGGAAAAGGGCAAGTCGCGAAAACTCTCACACCAAGGCATTGGATCAAGGCAAAGTCTTCATTTGTCTGTGCAGAGTCAATAGTTCATATTTCTAGGTTTTGGGTTCAAACCCGCAAGGTACCTATCGTCGAACAGCTATATATTAAACAAAACTTTGAGCATCTTTTATCAAATTGATAAATTGGTAGAGACTGTGATATCACTACTATAAAACAGGCTATAGAAGACGCCTCATCACAGATGGTTCTTTGAAACCGTCTGTGATAAAATAATCACGCAGCGGTTCAAAGATTTAGCCGATCACGCATTTCGTAGTTAGAACGAATGCTCAGGAAACATCACAGACGGTTCTAACCCCGATCCGTCAGTGATACCGAGAATATCACAGACGGTTCATGGTTAGAACCATCTGTGAAGTGTGAAGTATCACAGACGGTTCTAACCACGAACCATCTGTGATACCGAGAATATCACAGACGGTATTAAGAACCGTATGTGATGAGACGCTTATCACGCATTTGCTCATGATACGAACCGCTCAGGATATGTCATCACGCACGGTTTTTGTATAAAATCGTTTGTGATACTTTTGTTTTGTTGGGCGGGAAAATGAAAATTTGCACTTAATAGGCGGGCTGCCGAAAATCTCTCTATATTAACAGAGTCATTCATCTCCTCCTTTGCCATCTCCATCTCCTCCTCTGCCATTTCTCCTCTGCCATCTCCGTCTCGCCCTGACCTTGCGCTCCGGCCTCCCCCGAAGCTCGCCGCTCGCGCCTCCTCCACATCGCCTCACCTCGCTGCCGCCGGCCTCCCACAACCTCGTCGCCCCGCCTCTACTACTTAAATCGCCTGCCCTCCCTAAGTTCGCCGCCGCCCTCCTCCACCTCGCCCCGGCCACATTGTCGCCGGCTTCCCATAACCTCGTCACCCCGGCTTCCCACGACCTCACTCTCTCTACTCCCTCCTTTTGCTCTGTGATGTGGATTACTACTATGATGTGTTAGTGCTCTGTGAATGGATTGAGTTGATACTACTGTGATGTGGGTGATACATGCCGTGTTGTTTTTAGTGCTCTGTGAATGGATTTAGTTGATGCTACTGTGATGTTGTAGCTATTGTGGGAAAGCTAGCGAAAAGTTCAATCCGAAAATCCATATCAGATTCATTCGCGAGGCTCGGGAGGCTCCAGACGAAGTGAAAATCCATTTTTGTTTTTTTTGCCATAGAAAAAACTATCACAGACGGTTCTAAACAGTTACTATCACGGACGGTTCTTGTTTAGAACCGTCTGTGAAAATAGACTATCACAGACGATCCGTGAATAGAATCGCCTGTGAAAACAGACTATCACAGACGGTTCAAAAACCGTCTATGATGACCTCGTGTCATCACAGACATAAAAATTCAGACGGTTCAAAAACCGTGTGTGATGATGGATTAGAACCGTCTGTGATGAGCTTTTTGTGTAGTAGTGTATTTTGAGGGACATTTTGGTAATCTTTTAATTAGAGAAAAGAAGAAAAAGAAAAAGAAAAAGAAAAGAAAATAGTGGGGCCCACCTAATCATTGGGAGGCTTGAGGAGATAAGCGATGAAGACCACAGCGTTCATGATGGGGTTATTGCCCCTTCCTTTGGTGTGTGCAGCATGGGCGGGAGATTCAGCCAGCAGCGACGCTGGAGGTGCGAGCGGCCCGTGCACCTCGGTCGTTGGCCGTTCGCAGCAGCCGCCTCGTCCCCTTTTCTTCCTCCTCTTCATAAGGCGGTGGCTCCTCTCCCTTTTTCTTCACACCCGAAAATTTGTGAGCAATCCCTTCTTTTGGTTCTTTTTCTTCCCAATTTGTCTTCGAATTTTTTTGGGGCTTTTGAGCTGTTGCGCTACCATGGTTGGACCAAGTGCTGTCGGCGGTAAGGTGGTTTCCCCTCCTCCTTGAGCATCTATTTTTTTCTCTCTTGCTTCCTTTCCTCTGTTGAGGTGCGGTGAGGGAATGGATTTGCTCCAATTGGAGGTTGGAACTGACCGACCCTTGGCTTGAACTTGGTGTGGGAGAAGAGTTTCGTTTTCTTATTGATTGGTGCTTTGTGGGTGCATTCGGTTGGTGCACTGTGATTGACCCTTATGTGGCAATTTTGGTGTGCCCTGGATTGCGAATTGGAATTGTATTTCGGACGATCTCGGTCGTTCAAATTCAGCACAGCGGAGCGATTGGTTTTCTGAGTCAACGGCTTCAACGTGCTTTGCTCGATTTACTGCTCGGTGGCTTTGAGTACCATCCGCATCGTGAGTGTTACTGTTTTTCATTTTCTACATTACTGTACTAAAGTGTGAGACCCCGGTTTATCACGCTTGTAATGCTTAACCATCCACTCGGTTCTAGCATCACAAATCAAATAAACCGAGACTCGAGACATGTATACTTCCCAGAAATGCAGTATACACACCTCTTTACAAAAAGTCATGCATCAATTCCATTCATTCACATAGAATCGAAGTAGAACATGACAGATCCAAAGACATACATAGTAAAGTTATTTCAACAAAGAGGCCGACCGGCCCAAAGTCATACAAATAATTTCAACAGGTAGGTGGGAGCGGCGCTGGCGATGGGACGGGGCGAAGGAGGGCGTCGGAGTCAAAGGGAGTAGATGCGGTGGTAGGGCGCCCAGCACAGGCGTTGCACGGGGGCGCGCTCGGGGGCTGAGCTAGGAGGGAAGAAGGGGTAGGGGAGGCTTGGCCTAGCTGGGCCGAAAGAGAAAGAGGAGATGGCCGGGGACAAAAGGACAGGAGGCGGTGGGCTAAGCCTAGGAGAGAAAATGAGCCGACCTTAGGGGGAGAGTGGGCTGAGTCCAAAGATAGAGGTTTTGAATTTAAGGTAGAAAGTTGAGATTTAAAAAAATACAACTTAAGTTAAAATAAAATTTTAAAACCAACTAACAAATGCAAATACTAATTACAATTCGAAAACGGGTCGTTATATAAGGATATGTGCATGCATGGGGATGAACCTGAAAAGGAGTTACCTAGATTGGAGGAAGAGCTCGTGCATATAATTCTTAGGGCTTGTTTGGGAGTGCCAATCCCGGCCGGGATCCCGACCCAATCCCAGGGAAAATTTTCCTTGTGGTAGATTTTTCCGGTCAGTCATGTAGGTCTGTTTGGGAACACCAGGGATGGGGAAATTTTGCTCCAACCTGGTCTAATCCACGGGGAAGAAAAACCATATCTCAGGAGGTTGGGAATTTATCCCTCGCTGCTTCCCTTTCCCTCCCCCAGATCAGTCGCCATCGGCCGTCTAGCCGCCCCTCCTGACCACCACCACCTCCTTGGCCACATTCTCCACCCTCGTCCTCCCTCCGCGCGCCGACCGCCAGTTTCGCTCGGATCCGGTCGGGGCCTTCACATCCCGATGCATCGCCACCCGGATCCACCGCCACCTAGATCTCGGGAGCGGATCCGTCGCGGCCTCCATCTCCTGGCCGCTTCGGCAAGATCTGCTGAAACCCTTGATCTCTCGACAACGGACTCCATGGCGGACTCGCCAAAGATCACAAGCGATGTTGCCTCCACCTTTCCCATTTGATTCCGCCGCCGTGCCACCTCCTGTGTGCACCACCAGCCGCCGACTACTACGACTAGAGCCGACCCCATGGCGCCACCACCCTTCAAATCCAGAGTCACGCTACATCCTCGTTCTGTGTGTGTGTGTGTGTCAGTGTGTGTGTGTACTTGGATAAAGCTGAGAACCCATTCGAGATCTACTCTTCCTAGTTTGCGATTCATCCGGATCAGGAGCAAAATCAATGCTACACGTTTGTTCAATATAATAGCACACCAACTTGCTCAGCATGTGTTTGTTAAAATGCTTAGGTGGTGTTTATTTGAATGGGTGAAGCATTTCAGTTTGACTTGATTAACTTCCAATACTAACCTTTGTGTATATCTGTCAGAGAGATTGCAAACATTGCAAGACGCAGGTGGAGTCCAAGTAGCGTAAACAAGCAGCTTGAACGAAATTTGCACAAAACTGAACTAGGCTGTATGCAGGATTATTATATCTGGTTCAACACTCACGTATATTTTTTTAACTATACTGAATTAAGTTTTTATGAAAGGTATAATGAGAATGCAAAGTGCATTCGAAATGATCTTTGAAGAGTGATTTGTCTATTAGAATTTTGTCTAGTTTGTGCGCAGATCTATATCGAGCTGAACACCAGGTATATTGGGCTGTGCTATCTGAAACTAGTTGTTTGAATTATGAAAATCTATATCCCTGTTGTTCCCAAACAGCAACAGATATTTCATTTCTGGGCGCCCAAGAGGTTGAGGGGATTCCACGCACCTTTCAAAATCCCTTTTGCGATTTTCTTCCCTTGGATTTTGCTCAATAGCATACAAACAAGCCCTTAGAGAAGACGTGGTGGCCGCGGAAGACGTGGATCACCCTCACTACTCGCTCACAGACGCCGGCAACCACCGAGACCTCCATTGGTCTCCTCTATAGCGTTACTATGACATGTGAGGACCATGTAAACATTTCTCTTTAATTTCCCAATTAATTTCCAGATTAGAAAAATCATAAATTGAAAATTTTATTGAATTTCCTGTCGAAAATTCCACCAGTTAGCACGGGCGGCACATGCGAGTCGGTCAGTACTCAGTACCCGTCGTCCACTCCGAAAGCAAACGAGCACCCGGCACCGCCGCCGCTGGCGGCAGCCTCCACCGCCGCGTCGGCGAACGCGTCGCCGCCGGTGTAGAGCCTCACGAAGTCGGTGGCGTCCGGCCAAAACGCGCCCGCACTGCCGAAGTCGCCGTCGAGCAGCAGCCTCGCCCGCTTCTCGCCGCCCTCGGCCGGCTCACCACCGGCGGACCCGTCCACGGCTGCCGCGGCGTTACCGCCGGCATTGCCGTTGGCGCCGACGAGGCGGTGCATCCTGTCGCGGTCGCCGACGACCTTGAGCAGGAAGGCGAGCATCTGCTTGGGCCTGCGCTCGGTGTCCTGCAAGCGGCGCCTCATGGCGGCGACCCTGTCGTCGATGGTCTGCTGCTCCTGCTTCAGCCGCACCACCTCCGTCGCCACCATCGTCATGTCGTCGTCAGCCGCGGCGTCCTGGCGCTTGCTGCCGCTGCCCCTACTGGCGCTGCCGCGACGGACGATGTTGCGCAGGAGGTGGGTCTGGCCACGGAGGAACAACGAGTGGGCGAACTCCCACCGGTCCGGATCCACCTTGCGAAAGCCCTGATATTCAGCGAAAACAATAGAATCAGCGCAGAAACTAGTGCAAGCTCTTGGCAGTTTGTCAAAATCAAATCTACAAAATGTTTCTATACTTGTCACGGTCTTGTGTGCTTGATATTTTTTATTCTCTACAGAAAATTGAAGAAAACCAGACGCTTTCAATCATCGAGGTTCTACGCCCTTTCGATGGGCATGGAACACTTGGGATCGTTCCTTTGAGCTTTACATGATGAATTTGCGAATAGCTTGGTATAAACAATTTGTGGACGAGATTTGGATTTTGGACGCACGACGAAAACAATTTTCTTGTGTGTTGACGGAACAAATTAAATCCAACTTTCGCCTTAATCTATCTATATCATGTTTAATTTTGTCTGTGTAGCGACAGGAAGTATTATCTGCTTTTCGCTCCATCAAAAAGCACTTACAACAAAGTTACAGTACATCACATCGGCTTTCTGATCTTGTCTACAAATCGACACGCAAACCACCACCACATTTTATATTTTCTCTTTTCCAAGAATCTCACATACAAAAAGAGTATGTACAGATCCATCATATACTACTGTCTCCCACGGGGAGGATTAAGCAAGAGCAACAATTAAACAGCATATGTGCAAGATTGACGAATGAATCGATCTAGAAATTAATCAGTGAATTGAACTGACATAAGTGTTGAGCTGTCGAACGAAGCTGGAGAAGTTGCTGTGCTTGAAGTGCGCGGGGAGCAGCGTCTGTGAGAAGACGAAGGGGTCGGCGACGACGAAGCTGTTGTTGCCCCTCCCCCACCCGATCATCCCGTCCGTCCCCGGGTCCTCCACCATCCGGTACGTCTTCCACACGAACGGCGCCGCCGCCCCACCGCCGCTGCTTACCGCCATCCCTCTATCACTCTATATATATCTACCCTTCTTCCAACTTAGCTAGCTAGCTGTCTCACCAGACTATCTCGCGATGGATAGATGTTGGCTTCTAAATGTGGTAAGGGGGAATTAAGGGGTGTAAAGGCCAAAGGGAGAAAAGGGAAGGGGCCGCGTGGCCGAAGGAGGTAAGGGTCGTTGGGTTTTGGCACGTGGTGGCCAGTGACGCCGCGCGGGAAGGAAAGCCTGGGTGGCGAGTCGGAGCGCGACGCGTGCGCGGGCTCGGGAGGCTTCCGCCCGTGGCCTCACACGTACCCGCCGCGTGCCGCATGGGCCCCGGCCGAGAGGATAGGCGAGTAGGCAGGCAGGGTTGGGGGAAAAGCGCTCACGGCGCTGGCGAAAAGACGTCTGCATTGGGGGGCTTTTTTTGGCCCCGGGTAAGCGCGGTTTCTTGGGCGTTTCTGGGTTTCTACTTTCTACCACGTTCGGCTGCCGCCGCATGGAAAGGAGAGAAAAAAGCGAAGATACAAACAGTTGCCGGTCTACTTGGAGATGCTCGAATCCAGGCACGAATTTTTTTAAATGTAATATTAATTTAAAAAATAATTATAAAATTAAATAGTTGAAATAAAAAATTACAAAACTAGGGTCTGACGATAGGGGTCTCAACAGTGTCTAGAGGACACTGTCATCATTTGAATTTGCGACAAGGGTCTCAACAATGTCTAGATCTCCTTGTCGCCATTTGAATTGGTGATAGGTTCCCTTAATTTTTTAAAATTAAAACTTGAAAAAGTGTCTTTTCAAATGGCGACAGGGATCCCACAAGTCCCTATCGTCATTCCAAATGACGACACAATCTCTCGTATAAAACACCATTGAAACCCTAAAATTCAGAGAAAACTTACTTTTATTCATCAAAAAAGGGAAAGTGGGAGGGAATAGAGAGGAGTAGAGGAGAGGAAAGAAGCTAACGAAGCGTTGTCTGTCCGGTCGCCCACCTTTCAAGTAATTTTTTTAACCGAATGGATTACATAGTTTTAGATGTACGGTTACGTAGTGCAATATGTTGTACATAATTATTTTCGGTGAGTAGTTTAGTTTTAGATATGTGGTTAATCGTGAAAATCTTGTTTACAGTGTAGTGCGTCAAATATGTTGGACGTCACCAATTTCAAAATTTGCATTGCATTATTTCCAATCGATGATTATGCCCCTGCTAAGACCAAAGTGGCATACTTGGGGGCACTGTGATGTGGTAGTTATTTCACTCATTCGATTTGGACCATGCTCTATATGTCCTGAGATTGAGTTGTCTTGCCCCCCAAGCAACACAGCGCACATATTGTAAGTTAGTGCAGCTCAAGCGAACAAGGTTGTGGCAGTCATATATATGCATGGCAAGAGAGGAAGTGTGGGATTTGATCCTTCTTACACAGACTTATGCCAAGCCTACTCCTGCATCGGCGGCTGAATAAAAAGGAGGTGGTGATACTGAAGAAGAAGTTAAGGACTCCAGCCACAGTGCGACACATACAATGGCCGAAGCTCTCAGAGTTGCTGATGCTGTCGATGAAGACCCTGCGGAAGTAGCTCCTTCAGTCAGGCAGGCTAGTGGGCTTGCTGACGAGGGTGAGAGTTAGAAGCCCTAGTGCAAAGGAAGGATCTCGAAGACTGAGACGACATGGCATTGTCAGAAGGTGAAGGATCCGACGACGAGAATGATGTGGACCAGCAGGCGATTCCATACTAGTGTAACACATACCAGTTCGACAACCTTATCGTTAACGAATTCTCCCGTGTGCTGTGGGAGTACGACCAGTGCGAGGTCAGGTAAGGAGCTATGTACAAATATAAGGAGGCCGTGCAAGAGGCAGTTAAATTCTAGGCATTGTCGTTGCGGTGTACATTCAGTCCTCAAGTTTAACCCAAGATGCTACGATGTGAAGTGCGACAAAGATGAATACCCTTGGCGAGTGCACGCATTTTACCCTAAGTGGGACACCTACTTGAAATGCTGTACAGTTGTCCCTCACACATGTGTCGTCGCTGAGTTAGTGCAATCTCACAAGAACCTATCATCGGGACTTATCGCCAACCTCATGTATGGTGAGAACATGAATAATGTAGATTTTGAGCCATGATCGATCATTCAGGCGATTGAGGTAATATTCCAGTACACAGTCAGCTATGCCAAGGCGTGGAGGGCAAAACAGAAGGCATTGTAATCAACGTTCGACACTTTCGAGAACTCCTTCCATAACCTCCCCAAGCTACTCTGAGTCATACAAGACACAAATTCCAGCACTTATGTCGACATTAAAGATTCCACGTATACAAAGTGGCCCAATAAGAGGGTACTGCAGCGAGCATTCTTCACCTTTGGTCCATGCAACAATGCATTCTGGCACTGTCATACAATCTTGTACGTAGATGGCATATTCCTGACTAGAAAGTACAAGGGGCAGATACTGATGGCAATAGTGATAGACGGGAACAATCAAATTCTTCCTGTGACATTTGCTTTCGTTGAAAGCGAAAATATAGACAACTGGTTGTGGTTCCTGAGGAATTTGAGGATTCTGTTGTACAAGTTCGTCCAAACGTATGCGTCACACATGATAGGAATACGGGCCTGCTAAGTGCAATAAATCAGCTACAACAAGGAGAGAACGAACCACTTCTATGGACGGATCTGCAGAGTAGGTGGTGCATGAGGCACTTGGGTGTAAACTTCTACATGTAGTTCCGCAACAAGGACCTGATGAACCTGTTCAAGCGGTTGTGCAACTAGAACCAATAGCGAAAGTTTGAAGCACTCTTGAAGATTCTGGATGAGCAGGCCCAGACGCATAAAAGGGACATGCGAAAAGGGCCACCCCAAGCGCTGAACAGGCCCTCAAAGCATTGCCACAACTACCCACAGATGGTTCCAGTGTGACTACGAAGACGGGGGTGTAGGTGAAATGCTTTTCTGACTGAATTGAGCACGAACCTAAGGAGAAGTGGTCGCTGCTACATGACAGGGGTGGTGCTCGATAGGGTGTCACGACAACCAATCTAGCCGAGGTCTACAACTGGGTCATACGCGGTGCAAGGTGCCTCCCTTTGGTTGGTATTGTAGAGGCAATTCTCTACGGTATCACAAATTATTTTGTTGACAGAAACAACAACGCGTCGCTCGCCATGGCAAATGGCAAAGTACTATACTCTGTCACGATCACCAATTACATAGAGGAGAAGAGCAAGAAGGGTGAGATGCATTGGGCATTCAAGATAGGCACAAGGGAGCTTCGCTTCGATATAATATGCAAGGATAAAAGACACCGCAGTACGAACCGCGAGAAGATTACCCACGAGTGCATGCTATGACGTGCTAGTTGCGTATATAGGCCCTGCTCCCATGTCATGACAGCATGTTTGACGGTGGCATAACATCCTGGCCAGTACCTCTCTGACTATTTCAACAAGGAGGGGGTGATGCAAACCTAGAGTGCTGAGATGTATGGTTATGCCGTGGTTTGTCATTTCACTAGCCATCCGACCTGGGACCAACTTATATGGGCCGCGGACATTGATAAGCTGAAGGGAAATGTTGGCCAGCGTTAGGTACGACACATTAGGAATGATATGGACGAAGCAGAAGTTGGGCATCGTACGAAGAAGTGCTCCATTTGCAGGGAGCCTGGACACACCTTCAAGAAATGCCTTACGAGAAATCCTCTAGACGAAGGAGACATCGACACTCTGGAAGTTGCCGTGGGGACCTCATCCAACTACCCGACTCGAGGCGGTCCACATGGGGAACCAGTTGAAATATGCCCAATGCGTTGTAATATCACTTTGATTTGTAAAAACTATGTGTTATGCCATTGTGTTTTATTGACAAAAGATGTTATGACGTTGTGCTAAATGTTATGTAATGTCATTGTGATTTATTAACAAAAAATATGCTCATAAATAGTCAGTAGAAATTTTTATTTATCGACAAAAGATGTTATAATGTTGTGCTGAATGTTATATAATATCAGTGTGATTTATCGACAAAATATCTGCTCAGAAATACCCAATACAAAAGGAGTAGATACGAATAAAAAATGATGATTTTCCAAATTTTGAAATAAAAAATTAGAGATCCTTGTCGCCATTTGAATTGGCGGCAAGTATCTATCGCCAATTTAACTAGTGATAGGGAGCTTTGGGCAATGTTGAGCCCCCTATCGCCAGTCGCCATTCCAATTGGCGACCGAGGGCTAGTTTTGTAATTTTTTATTTCCACTATTTATTTTTGTAATTATTTTTTAAATTAATATTGTTTTAAAAAAATCACGAGGCACCAGCTGTGTTGAGTTGAGTTTTTTTTGTTAGAAGTGTGTGTTGAGTAATTAAAAAGATTTTTTTCTAAATAAATTATTTTTAATTGTTTTACAAAAAATAACTCATGTTTTATTTTTTACATACTAAGCCATAGTTGTATGGTGGGCAGTGATTTGAATCTAGACAGTCCACCCTCGCAGGCTCATCAAGTGACAGATGCATGTTGTCACTCAGTCACACACAAATTAATGATGTTGAGCCACATCACCCACTCATGTCACCAGTCGTTCCATGCGGTCACATCTAAGGGTTGATATAGTCGGTTGATTCCAATATGATTCACTCGCACGACAGAAAGAGGAGAAGGAAGGAGAGTCCCAGCAGAAGAAAATAAGAGAGGGGAGGAGGGGACTCCGCCCTCAGCTCGGTGCGCTTTCGTGTACTCGTCTTTTTGCGCTGAGTTCGTTCTTCTCATGTAATTTATTGGTCACTTCGATAAAAACACATTATGTTAGTAACAATAAACATAGCTTAGTTGTAGATTTTGTTTTCATTAGACTCTACGTAGCATGCTTAATTAGCATCTGTTCTAAATATCTTGAGTTGTGTGGCATGTATGTTAGATCAACGATTTATAGAGTGTTATAGGCAAGGAGAAGTTTGTGAGGGGCCATGTGCACTACACAACAACACACTATTGAGGGATGAAGTCTATCAGCAAAAAGTCGAAGCAACGACAAACTCTTCGACGACAAATATGGATATAATTAAGGACAAACAATCTGCCAATGAAGATGAGTAAAAGGAACTGAGTGTCTATCGGTAATTGTATTTTCTTTTTACTTGCAAATTGTGTATCAGAAAAAAATATGCAGACCACAATTTATCACCTGAACTTGGATAATCTTAAAATTTGGGATGTGTTGCATTGGCTAACATGCAGTTTCTTACTAGACCTAGCACTGTATGGTTTCACTGTGAAATGCTTGTGGAGCCTTTCACCTGAAGTGGTCTGTTGGGAGTTGAGGTCGATGGAGCGAACAAGGTCATGGCAGACCTTGTTGGAAGCATGCAGACATCGTGGCTATGAATTAGTGTTGTTGGTGCAGGCATGTCCAAGTATACTTAGCAATGCCCGTGAAGTAAGGGAGAGTAGTGCGGGTGTGCAGGTGGAAGTTGAGGATGGTGGGACAGAGGATGGTGGTGCAGATGTAGTTGTGACGGTAGACAAGCATATCGATCCCAATGGATTGGTGGAGGAAGGGGAGGACATTGAAGCCATATTGGATGACTTGGAGCGGTAAGACAGGAGGGCCAAGGCTGAAGAACAAGCATCGGAAGATGACAAGGGTGATGATGATGTTTCCGATGTGCCGGTGCCTGATGCTTGGAATAGACATGACCTAGAGGCCATGGTTGTGAGTGATGGCCACGATTCCTAGTAGGAGTATGCGTAGAATGTGGTGGTAGGATGTTGTTGTAAGGTCGAGGAGGCCGACTAGGGGGGAGGGTGAATCAGTGGTTTAAAAAAATCATTTGGTCAAAACCGAGTTTTATGCAGAATTGTAAATCAATTCAGTTTTGCATAATTTAAAAACTAAATCAACTAGTCTTGACTACGTGCACCAACAAACTATGTCTAACACAAGGAATACAATCCTAGGATGACAAGCAAGCAATTTAATTATATGAATGTAAATTGCAAGAATATAATGTACAAGAAATCAAACCACAAGGATACTTAAACTTTTTCCCTTGTTGATCATAAACTTGTCGATTTTCCCTAGTCCACGTTGAGGTAAGCCCAAATGCATTGCATTGGCTCTACGAAATTAAGCCAATACCTCAAATCCACTCGGGGTTTCTCTTCCTCTACTCCCGAGATGGTGAGCACCGAACCACTCACAATACCCGGGTCTTCTCACAACCTTGTTTGAGAATATCACTGACACAACTCCTCCAAGCCATCTAGGTGTCGTCAAACACCAAGAGTAATCAGTCAGAAATGCTCACTTGAATGAACCAAGTGTCTAAGCTCAATAGGTACTCAATCCAACACCTAATGCAACACATGCACTAGGATTTTGCTCTATAAGCTCACTAAGTGCAGCATATGCACAAAGGATAAGAGAAAGCTTGCTCTTAGCTCGGGAACAAAAATGACACCAACAATCACCCACAACCAGCCACAAGGAGTATTTATACACCCACACAAAGAAAATAACAGTTGGGGGAGAATCTACAGAAAAACAGGGAAATCCAGTCTTACTACCAATCAATGGATGGTCAGACCGGCCTCACACCAACAACTATAAAAACTAGCTGTTAGATCCTCGACAGGTCTAACTGCCCTCACAAGGGCCAATCAGACTGCCAAAGTGGGCAGTCAGACAGCTGCACAGAGGAGAACAAGCAAACCACAGAACATCCTCTGTGCAAAAGCTGACTGGGGAGATTGACCGTGGGCTAGTCAGACCAGCCAACAGATGGTGGTCAGATCGGATGCCCACCGGTCGGACCGCTCACCACCTGCGGTTAGACCGCCAAGTGGTCATACCTCTGAAGGGCCGATCAAACCGCCCAAATGCTTGCGTTCAGACTGTTCAAAGGCTTGCGTTCAGACCACCCATTGACAAAGATAGAAAATGATATTTTTTGATTTAAGATTGC
Organism: Hsuehochloa calcarea; assembly: GCA_036346395.1. Classification (NCBI taxonomy): domain Eukaryota; kingdom Viridiplantae; phylum Streptophyta; class Magnoliopsida; order Poales; family Poaceae; genus Hsuehochloa; species Hsuehochloa calcarea. The sequence continues at coordinate 16,177,588 of CM070604.1, read as the reverse complement.
ATCCACTTCAACTCAATTGCACAACACTTTTGCCAATTGTCGTGCGACACAAACAAGGAATGAAATTAAGATTTTTCAGAAGTTGTAAAACACATTTGTGGACTTTTAGAATCATACCGCAAGGATTAGGTACATGGACTCGAACTGTTTGCAAAACACATTCGCAGACTAAGGTCACATACTACAAGGATTATGCATGAGCTTCAACTATTTGGAAAACACATTCACAAATATCAGCAACATGCCATGGAGAGCTAGAGCAAGCAAGATGAGCTACACTAGTAATCCATTCTCAAGCTACTAGTCAGGACCCCTCTTAATAGTACGACAACCTACACTAGTAATCCACTCTCCACACCAAGCACCGAGACCGGTAAAATGACTAAGAAACATATCTTTAGCCTAAGCTAGATATACCTTTGCCTTGTGCATTCCCTTGTAGTTTTAGGATGATGATCCACATCTTTTCTCTAAGATTGGGTTCTTGACTTGAACATCAACGCATGACACCATTCACTTGATTTGATGACCTTCAACACATTGAGCCATCAATTGTCTTCATCATCATATGAGTTAACATATTTCACCAACTCGTGGAAATATTAGTCCACATGATGATTACGATTGATTACCAAAAATACTCCATTAACACATAATGGTGGGTCTAGATTCTTCAGCTGTCAAATTATGGGTGATGTTAATGCAGAGGCGGTTTAGGTTGTAAAATTAGACAAAGAGCAGTACACTGTGAAGTGTGAGAAAGATGGATGTATTTGGCATATTCACATCTAAAGCCGAAGTATGGCATACACTGGATCATGTTGAAGGTGGAGGACCACTCGTGTGTTATGAGCCATGTACTACCAAAGCACCACAGCCTCACTTCTTCTGTCATTGTCAATGTCATGTACGGATAGATTGTGGAGAAGAAGGACATGGAAGCAAAACACACTATGCTGGCCAGTGAGTAGAGGTACCAATACAAGATCAACTATGCGAAGGTATAGAGGGCAAAAGCAGAATGCAATGGAGAGAAGGATCAGTGCATTTGAATCGGCCTACGACAATCTCCCTTGACTACTTGAGGTGCTTAGGGACACAAACCCCATAACATAAATCTCTGTGAAAGATATGGTTAAAAAAACGAAGGGATACTTGGTAACAACGGGCCTTTCGTACAATTGGTGCCTGTACATATGCCTTCTGTCACTGTCGCCCACTATGTGCGTGGATAGAACATTCTTGACTGGGAAATACAAGGGCCAGAACTTGACAACAATTAGTGTGGATGCCAACAATCAGATCCTTCCTGTGTGTAAGGACAAGGAGGCCGACTAGGGGGGGAGGGGTGAATAGGCGGTTTTTAAAATTCTTTTGGCTAATACTGAGTTTTATGCGAAATTGTAAATCAATTCGGTTTTGCACAATTTAAAACATAAATCAGACTAAGTGCACCAACAACTTAGACTGAGACAAGAAATGCAATCCTAAGGAGACAAGCAAGCAATTTAATTCTACAAATATAAATTGCAAGAAAGTAAATCTCAACAAAGCAAACCACAAGAACACTTGAACTTTTTTCCTCTGGTGATCGAAAACTTGCCGTTTTCTCCTATTCCACGATGAGGTAAGCCCAAACGAATTAAACTAGCTCCACAAATTAAGCCTACAACTCGAATCCACTCGGGGTTACTCTTCCTCCACTCCAGAGATGACGAGCACCAAGCCACTCACAACTGCCCAGGTCTTCTCACAACCTTCTTTAAGAAGATCACCAACGCAACTCCTCTAAGCCATCCAGGTGTTGGAAAACACCAAGAATAACAAATCAGAGACGCTTACTTGCACAAATCAAGTGTCTAAGCTCAATGGATACTAAATCTGTTGGACCGAAAAGGCGACTAGAGGGGGTGAATAGGAGCACGCTCACTTTTTCAACCACGATTAGATTCAACACAAATTTCACTCCAATAGCTATAGAAGCTATGAAGATCGATATACCAAGATCTGTGGAAGACTAGGATTGAATCAATCAAAACCCGAAGCAAAACAACCAAAAACAACCAAACTTAATTTCCTAAGTGTGGGCGGTCGACCTCTATTCAAGGGCGGTCCGACCGGTCCTATGGGCGGTCCGACCTCAGAGAGGCGGTCCGACCTCCAAATGAACAAAGTGAAATCGGCCAAAAACGAAGTTGCAAATAGATGTAACTTTTGATCTACAACTCCAAACTTGATGAAACTTGGTACACACCTTCTTTAGGATGTCAGGAACCTATTCCAATCGAAGATCATGAAGATCCATGGAAAAGTTATGACGTTTTTCAGTTTGAGAGATGGATGGTTCAAAACCGAGTCAAAACGAAAACTAGATCCAAAAACTTGCTCGTGGGTGATTGATGATCAAGATGATCTTAGATGTGTTCCCACATATCACAGCAAGCTAGATCATATAAAGAAATCAACCAAAAACATGCGAATCAAAGAAAGACTCAAAATCACCAAATAGAGAGAAAGAAGGCAAATGAACTCATCTTAGAGAGAACTCTTCTTTGGATTGATTTGATACCGTATTGATTACAACCACTCATACGGATACGCATGGACACAAGATCAAAACATCTCTCTCTCTAGAACCCTAACCTCCACTAAACCTTCCCTAAGCACCTAAGCCAAAACTAGGGTTTCAAGCATGAAAGGGTTGAAGGGTGCGACCACCTCCTCCTCTATTTATAGTGGAGACTTAAACCTTCTAGAAGAGTCACCCTAATGGGCTCCGTTAAGGCCCAAAACAAGCGGGTCACACACGCACGCCTCTCGGCGCTGTCTTCATCTCCTCTTGACCTACTCCGCTTCTCCACGCCATCTTGCGCGCGAGTCGTCAAAAGTCACCAAGGCGGTATTTGGTATAATTACCAAAATACCCCTTCTCGATCTTTTTGCAAAGACCGAGTCCCATCTTTGTGAAGCACCTCACATGCTTCGCCACGTGTAGGTTGATCAACGGCTCTCAACATGTCGGCAAGTCTCTCCCATCCGGCTCCCACCGTAACCACCATGGCACTTGCACCGACCCCGCGCCGCTTGATCCAACCCGATCGCCGAATCGCCTGTTCGGTCATCCTTGTCTATTCTCGCACCACACTTGAGTTCATTGACCTCACCCGCATCGTCGATCGTTACGGACCTCGGCTCTCCAAGCCTAGTCCGATCATCCTCGCCGTTGACCGTCGTTGATCACCAAGCAACCTCGCACAACAATAAACAAGCAAATCGAATCCGGAACAAGTTCTTCACAACTTGACCCACGTTAGTCAAAACATGCATCATGCAACACATATGCATCAAACTCATGACTTTGACCTAACAAAACATCATCGCCACGGTTGGCCGATGAACAAGTCGAACCGGTCGAGCCCAGCCCCTCGGGCGGTCGATCCCAACCACGGCCGGCCGCCACCACAAGGCGGTCGGCCGATCGCGTAGGACTTAGCCAATTTTCAACCCCAAAATCAAACCTCTGGAAACTTTAAACCAATAGAACTTTTGCTTGGGAACTCCAAAAAATATGAGACCAAGTGTATTAGGATCCCCTCACTTGTCTACAACACCTATTTTTGGCCCAGCCCATTCTGACCATTTTGGTCACGGTAGGTCGACCACGCACATGGCCGTCCGACGATTTGGGACCTGGTCGGACCGCCATGCTATGGCGGTCGGACCGCCCGTGTCCAGAATGCTGAACAGATCTGAAACTTTATCGAAAACCCGTGAAATGACAAACCGTTAACGCCATTGCCAATTGTCACATCATCCTAAGATCTGGAGCATATCCCCATGATATCCACAATCTCCCCCTTGATGAACACATTGGCAATAATCCAGAAAATGTAATTTGAAGGTTTGAAAAGTAAAATACTTCCGTTTTCGCACAAAGGCACAACTTGGTCCATAAGCAAGAGAAAGCAATGGAAATGACCAAGCTGGCATCAGAATAGCATAGACAAGTGAGATAAGGCAAAAGAAAGCATAAAAACTTTGATTTCCAGAAAAAGTCAAAAATCTCACTTAAGGTCCATATGAAAGAACAATTGTTCAATTGACCTTTGATCATTGTGAGGTGTAATAAATGCAATTCAAGTTCGGAAGAGTCAATAAGGCAATAAGAATGCAATTCAAAACTCCCCTCACTATGATCCTCGGTTTCAAAAATTTCAAATTCTCCAACTTTCTCCCCTTTGTATAAACTTCCCCAACATTGAAAATATATTCTCCCCCTTTGACAATGGAGTCATCAAGGAATCACGCCTTCCTCTCATCCAGAGATAGCAATTTGCAAAATGAAGAAAGAAGCAAAAAGAAGAAGTATGCATGAAATGCAATGGGTAGCTTCATTTTTGTATTTTTCAATTTTGATTACAAGAAGCTTTGAAGATTACCCAAAAGAGCAAGTCAGCATTTCTAATATTGCACAAACAACATATCAAGCCTGATAGTGCTAGCAAGATCATGGTAAGACATATATAACAAAGCTAAGCATAAAGGCTCAAAAGTAAAGCAATGGATTTGATCAATTTAAGCAAAGCTTCAAATTCAGCAAGTTCATCAACAGGATCCTAAAATGAAATTGGCCATGTCAAAATGTCAAAGTGAGATCAAAAATCTAACAAAGACCACATTAAGAGTCAATCAGTCTGTATTGAATCATTTTGCTCGATATTTCTTAAAAGCCCATTTGTCAACAGTTTTCACATATGCATTGAATATTTGAAGTTGACTAATGATCTAACTTAGTGACAAGATCTGGACTAGGAGCCATCCACAAACTCATCCTAAGCTTCACCGAGAAATTGATTAAAGGTATATCTTAGTAAAGAAGATCTGGACTAGGAGCCATCCACAAACTCTTTCTAAGCTTCTACAGGCGACAAATCTTGAGGTTCATGTCATTTCGACAAGCAATCCCCATGAGATCGTGCGGATCATCAAACTATCTCCAAGTTTATGTCATTTGACAAGCGGTCTCGTAAGAGTAGTTTGGCACATTTTAATCATAAGACAATCTTGATTTTTCATTTTTCACAAGAGCGCTTTAGAATCTCAAGAACACAAAAGCTCAAGTAATGGTCAATTTTAGATCAAAGAGCTAACAAGACAATTCGACAAGGCCAATGTCACAAGAGGAGCACTAATTGCGCAACTCGCTAAAACATCCACAAATTGCAATTTCTTAGTTCGAGTTGTTTTAAAGTTCTAGCTCATATAGCAAAGACTTAACTACACATGTAAAAGCATGATAATTCTAGCAAGTCAAAGAACTAGACATGGCATTGAGCAAGAATTGAAATACTAAAGCTCCAAAGGGTAATAGGCAAAGCTTCATCAATTTTAAAAGATAAGCGAAAAACTTATATTACAATGCATCTTTTGAATTTTTCATACCACTTGTTGTATTTTTCATATGAATGCAATATGATACAATGAGATGCAATAAAAGCCTAACAACCTAAAAAGTTCAAAAGATCAAAAGTTCGAAAAAGAACAATAAGAGATCAAAAGAACAATGTAAGATCGGAAAGATCGAACTCCCCTCAAACCAACCCATAGGGATAAATTACCCTAACTCGCTTCTCAAGGTGGCAAACCTAGTTGGGTCTAAAGGTTTGGTGAGGATATCACCAATTGAGCCTCGGACTCCACAAAATGCGGACAATATCACCCTTCTCGACATGGTCTCTAAGGAAGTGATAGCGAATGTCTATGTGCTTGGTCCTAGAGTATTGCACAGGGTTCTTAGCAATGTTAATAGCGTAGTGTTATCACGTAAAAGAGGAACACTAGCAAAATTTAACCCAAAGTCCTTAAGAGTGGACACCATCCACAAAATCGACTACTGACTAGCAAAGCGACTACATATTCACCGGCAAGAAGGATTGTGCAATGAAGACTACTTCCTAGAAGACCAAGAGACAAGAGACGTGCCTAAGAAATGACATGTACCAGAAGTGCTCTTCCTATCTAGCCTCTGACCCGCAAAATCGAATCGAAAACCCCGAATGGACGAATAAGAAGAGCAAGAATACCAAATGCCATCTTGAGAGTAGAATGTAAATACACGAAGATGCGCTTAACGGCTTGGCGATGTGAAGTCCTCGGTGGCGCTGAAACCTCGCGCAGAGGCGCCGCGAAGTGGATGTCGGTCTTGAGGCCGTCAGTGCAGGAGGGAGCCGATCATCTTTGCGGTACTCGCGTTGATCCACGGCTTCCCTTCCTCATCTGGATCCAAAGCGATCGAAGTCGCCATGGGAGTGGCGATCGCCTTCGATCACCCATATCAAAACGCTTGAGAAGATCCTTAGTGTGCCGATTGATGAATGAAAATCCCTTCCTTGCATTGCTTGATTTGCAGCCCAGTAGTTGAGCTCGCCCATCATACTCATATCAAATTCCTGGACATGGTCTCGTAAAAGCTGAAACAAGAGCATGAGAGGAACCACCAAAGATAATATCATCAACGTAAATCAACAAGCGGAAGTCATTGCCATGCCTAAGAATGAATAGAGTCTTATCAACTTTTCCCATTTTAAAATCATTCTTAAGCGAGAAAGGTCTTAAGTCTATCATACCAGGGCTCTAGGGCTTGCTTAAGACCATACAAGGCTTTGGATAGCTTAAAGACACGATCGAGGTGCTTGGGATCCTCAAAGCTAGGGGTTGCCTAACATACACTTCCTCTTCTATAAAACCATTCGAAAAGCACTCTTAACATCCATTTGATGCAACCTAAAACCTTTAGATGCAATAATGCAAGCAAGATGCTGAATGGCTTCTAATCTAGCAACAGAGCGAAGGTCTCATCAAAATCTAACCCCTCAACTGACTAAAACCACGAGCTACCAACCTAACCTTGTTTCTAACCACGTAACCATCCTCATTTTGTTTATTTTTAAACACCCAACGGTACCAATTACATTATGACCACTAGGAGGTTCTACAAGGTTCCAGACTTTATTTCTTTCAAAGTTTTCTAACTCCTCATGTATGGCATTGACCCAACTAGCATCGATAAAGCATGTGATATATCTTTGGGTTCAAAAGACGCTACAAATGCAGAGTGAGAGAAAAGACTCGGATCATGATACAGGCGAGTGACTCGCTCATGGAGACTACCAATCATCGATCCAGAAGGGTGCCGCTCGGATGTGCAAAGGAGCGCTGGGGAGATAGTATCTCCTCAACCTCCGCAGTCTCTTGATGAAGAAGATCGTGCAGAGCCTCAATTGGAGGTGAAGCGATCGTGTGAGTTACGAGTGGAATCGAGCATTAGCGACAAGTGGAGGAGCATCATCAATTTCATCCTCATCTTCCTCAACAAATATGCTCTCTGTCACCTGTAAGTCACCTGAAACATCGGATCTAGCTGCAGGGCTAGTCTCATCAAAAGTGACATTGCATGTCTCCTGGACAATGTTAGTTTCAACATTAAAAACCCGAAAACCCCTTGAATGAGCAGGATAACCTAGAAATAAACCATCACAAGTTCTTGATTCAAATTTATCTAGGTTCCCTGTCTTGAGAATAAAACACTTCGATCCAAAGACTCGAAAGTGCGAAACTGAGGGTTTTCTGCCAAAACGAAGCTCATAAGAAGTCTTGCCCAAAGACGGTCTCAGAAAGACACGATTTGAAATATGGCAAGATGTAGCAATAGCTTCGGCCCAAAACCTCCTCGGTGTGCTATACTCATCTAGCATCGTCCTAGCCATCGAGACTAAGGTCCTGTTCTTCCTTTCCACAACGCCATTTTGTTGAGGGACGTGTGGAGAAGAGAACTAATGCTCAATACCGCGCTCAGCACAAAAAGAGGCAAACGAGGCATTCTTGAACTCCGTGCCATTGTCACTGCGGATTGCTCTCAAGGCACCAGGAAGTTCAGAAGCCAAACGAAGAACAAGATCATGATAATGATCAAAGACCTCATCCTTCGAAGCAAGAAAGAACACCCAAGAATATCTCGAAAAATCATCGACTATGACAAGAATGTACCAATTGCCACCGACTGACCGAACCCTAGCAGGACCAACAGTATCCATATGAAGCAACTGTCCCGGTCCGTCAGTCATGACCATAGTCAATGAAGGGTGTGAGGCGGCAACTTGCTTGCCATGCCTACAGGGAGCACATACAGCATCTTTGACAGCTTTGAGTTTAGGCAAGCCTCTCATGAGATCAAGGCCGCTAACTCGTGTCAGATGATCAAAACCAATGTGCCCCAAGCGTCGGTGCCAAAGCCAGATATCAGAAGAAGATGCAACTAAACATTTGAGAGATCCGGCAAGAGATTCGAAAAATCACCTCAAATATTCTACCAACTCTAGAAATTCCAAAATGAGCTCACCAAAAGAATCAAGCACCCAGAAGCGTTCTTCTTAAATCTAGTCTCATAGCCATCATCGAGAAGTCGTGAGACGTAAAGGAGATTGTACCTTAGCTTGGACACAAGAGCGACATCCTTGAGAATGAACACATCGTTCACCCCGATCGATCCAGTTCCTTGATCCGCCCTTGTGAATCATCTCGAAGGTGATGAAGTCATCACCATCGCCGCGTGAAGGAAGTGAACCATCTTGAGTCTCCGGTCATGTGGCGTGAACAGTGAGTCAACGAGCCACGTGTTCTTCCTCCTTCCGCGACGATCTTGAAAATCAAGGCACAAAGATCGATGTGTCTCAACATCAAGTTAGTTAAAATAGACTTGGGAACCCGATCTTGAGACACACGTCTGAGTAGTATGCAAAGCGAGAATGAGTGTCCTTGATCCTAGTTGAAGTCCTATCATGAGCAATGGTTACAAACACATGAGATGCATTACTGCCTAGGAACATGATGATGATAAGCATGTGCAAGGTATCCTAGACCGTGTTTCTTCTTCTTTACATGACCATGTTTCACACAAGCTCTAGGTTGATGAAATAAAGTTCTAGCATGATTAGCATTTTTCATCCTACGCCAATGAACTCAACTAAATGTCCACTCTTCTCGAAATAGGTGCAAGTGGTATTTTGTACCATTGAGAAGCACCTTTTGTCTCAAAAGAAGGTTGGACAAAACCTGCAGTTTGAAAGCAATTTTTCGAGTTGGGTTTTGAATTCAACTAAGCCATTTTCCAAGACACGAATGACCTTAGCCTTGGATTTGTTCAGGCGAGTTGTATCCTAAACCTTGCTTCTTAGAAGGAGTTCTAGACTTGTCAAGAATCATGTTTAATTGTTTTTCTCCACTAGAGAATTTTTGCAGTGTGTTCTCTAGATAAACATTATCTTTCCTAAGATCAACACATGATTGACAAATTTTAGGTTTAATAACCTTTGCAAGTCTCTCCTTATAATTAGCAATTTCAAGCTTAAGAGCAGGACATAAAGTACAAGTAGCAGAATTAATACTGTCCTTAAGCTTGGCATATTTCTCTCTAGCTGCTTTTAAAATGTCTTTAATTTCACGTTCATGTTCTAAGCAACGAGAGCAAGAGCGAGACTCTACTGGTTCAGAAACATCCAACTTGCTAGACTCTAAGCATTTAAGACATGGAGCAGATTTGACCTCAACTAGCTCAGTTCTAGCATTTTCAAGTTGATGTAAGCGATATTAAGAGCGAGTTGCGCTTAGGCAGATTCTGAGTGCAAAGTATGGCAAGATGAACATTCATCAACGTCTAGACTCTTAGCATTCACAAGTTCTAATGTCAAATTTTCAACTTGTGACTCTAGATCCTTGTTCTTAACCATGATGAATTTTAAAGCCTTATCCTGACTAAGCAATTGCTCATACATGTTCTCGCATCTAGCAGAAAGGACATCATAAGATAGGGATACCTCATCATCATCATCGACGTCGACGGAGTCAGCCATGAAGCACATGCCGGTGAAGTCCTTGGTCTTCCCTTTCTTGTCTTGAGGTGGCTCCTCCTCCTCCTTGTCCTCCTCGCTCCCGAGTCCACATCGCTCAAGGATTGATCTCCAAAGCGGCAAGGACCCGGTGGCGACCTTCATCGACTTAGCGACATCAAACCTTGATTTGTTCCTTGAGGCTTCTTCCAAGTGGCTTTCCCTCCTTATGGTTACCCTTACCCTTGACTTAGGCGATTAGCGAATATGGTAAAGCTCACCACACTCGTAGCAAGTCACGGCCACCTCTCTTTTGTTTCTCACATTGTTGTAAGCCCGTGTGACTTTCTTGACTATGAGGGCTAGCTCGGGCTCAGAAGACTCTCAAAATCCTCTTCACGAATTGTGGATAAGCAGCAAGAGAAAAACCCAAGAGGACTCGGAAAAACCATCGAAGCTCTTGAAAGAGGATCACTACCAAAGCCATCTTTGTCCTTCTTAGGAAGACTACCTCTCTTGATCTCATGAGTCTTGAGCTTACTATAAAGCGGCTCAAGGTGAGAGTAGAGATCGGCGTTCTCCTCTATGGCGTAGCCTTCATCTCCCACTCCTTGGTGTTGATTGCGGCCAAGAGGTGAGTGGCATTCTCATTGAGAGTACTCAATGTCAACGACTTTCATCGATTGACAACCTTGTTGAAGCGAGTAAAACGTCATCGATGCTCTCTCGGGGCGCATCTCGAATTTGTTGTACTCTAAACTTATAGACCGTCTGGTGCACTTGTTTAATCTGGGACGATCCCTCATGGTAAGTTTCGGTGTGCTAAATTTCATGTGCGGTCGTAAGATTGCAAATCTGTCATACTCTTGTCTACCAAGCCCGGATATAGGAGATTCTTTGCCTTGTTGTTGTTAGCCAAAAGTATTGCCAAGCTTGCGTGGCAATCTCGAACAAAGCAGCGAGCTCGAACAACCTCCCATATAGCTTGTCCTTCGCTCTCAAGGAAGACTCGTATGCGATTCTTCCAATAGGCATAGTCGAGCCCATTGAAGACATGCGGCTTTGTCGAGTACTTATCCATCGCCAAGTTCAGTGACCGGTTAAGATCAAGATTGAACTAACCGGCTCAAACCACTGTTGGACCGAAAAGGCGACTAGAGGGGGTGAATAGGAGCACGCTCACTTTTTCAACCACGATTAGATTCAACACAAATTTCACTCCAATAGCTATAGAAGCTATGAAGATCGATATACCAAGATCAATGGAAGACTAGGATTGAATCCAATCAAAACCCCGAAGCAAAACAACCAAAAACAACCGAAACTTAATTTCCTAAGTGTGGGGCGGTCTGACCTCTATTCAAGGGCGGTCCGACCGGTCCTATGGGCGGTCCGACCTCTGTAGAGGGGCGGTCCGACCTCCAGCCGATGAACAGTGAAATCAGCCCGAAAAACGAAGTTGCAAATAGATGTAACTTTTGATCTACAACTCCAAACTTGATGAAACTTGGTACACACCTTCTCTAGGATGTCAGGAACCTATTCCAATCGAAGATCATGAAGATCCATGGAAAAGTTATGACCTTTTTCAGTTTGAGAGATGGATGGTTCAAAACCGAGTCAAAACGAAAACTAGATCCAAAAACTTGCTCGTGGGTGATTGATGATCAAGATGATCTTAGATGTGTTCCCACATGTCACAGCAAGCTAGATCATATAAAGAAATCAACCAAAAACATGCGAATCAAAGAAAGACTCAAAATCACCAAATAGAGAGAAAGAAGGCAAATGAACTCATCTTAGAGAGAACTCTTCTTTGGATTGATTTGATACCGTATTGATTACAAATACTCATACGGATACGCATGGACACAAGATCAAAACATCTCTCTCTCTAGAACCCTAACCTCCACTAAACCTTCCCTAAGCACCTAAGCCAAAACTAGGGTTTCAAGCATGAAAGGGTTGAAGGGGTGCAGCCACCTCCCTCCTCTATTTATAGTGGAGACTTAAACCTTCTAGAAGAGTCACCCTAATGGGCTCCCGTTAAGGCCCAAAACAAACGGGTCACACACGACGCCTCTCGAGCGCCGTCTTCATCTCCTCTTGACCTACTCCGCTTCTCCACGCCATCTTGCGCGCGAGTCGTCAAAGTCACCAAGGCGGTATTTGGTATAATTACCAAAATACCCCTTCTCGATCTTTTTGCAAAGACCGAGTCCCATCTTTGTGAAGCACCTCACATGCTTCGCCACGTGTAGGTTGATCAACGGCTCTCAACATGTCGGCAAGTCTCTCCCATCCGGCTCCCACCAGAACCACCATGGCACTTGCACCGACCCCCGCGCCGCAGATCCAACCCGATCGCCGCCTGCGGTTCGGTCATCCTTGTCTATTCTGCACCACACTTGAGTTCATTGACCTCACCCGGCATCGTCGATCGTTCTGGACCTCAGCTCTCCAAGCCTAGTCCCGATCATCCTCGCCGTTGACCGTCGTTGATCACCAAGCAACCTGCACAACAATAAACAAGCAAATCGAATCCGGGAACAAGTTCTTCACAACTTGACCCACGTTAGTCAAAACATGCATCATGCAACACATATGCACTGAAACTCATGACTTTGACCTAACAAAACATCATCGCCACGAAGTTGGCCGATGAACAAGTCAGAACCGGTCGATCGCCCCTCGGGGCGGTCGACCGCCAACCACCGGCGGCCGCCACCACAAGGCGGTCGGACCGCGTAGGACTTAGCCAATTTTCAACCCCTGAAAATCTGAAACCTACTGGAAACTTTAAACCAATAGAACTTTTGCTTGGGAACTCCAAAAAATATGAGACCAAGTGTATTAGGATCCCCTCACTTGTCTACAACACCTATTTTTGGCCCAGCCCATTCTGACCATTTTGGTCACGGTACGGTCGACCACGCACATGGCCGTCCGGACCGATTTGGGACCGGCCGGACCGCCATGCTATGGCGGTCGGACCGCCGCCCGTAATGCTGAACAGATCTGAAACTTTGTCGAAAACCCGTGAAACGACAAACCGTTAACGCCATTGCCAATTGTCACATCATCCTAAGATCTGGAGCATATCCCCATGATATCCACAAAATCCAACACCTAATACAACATATGCACTAGGATTTTGCTCTCTAAGCTCACTAAGTGTAACACATACACAAAAGAGAGGAGAGGGCTTACTCTATGCTCAAGAGAAACAAAAATAGCACCAACACTCTCCCACAACCAGCCATAAGGGTTATTTATACTCCCACACAAGAAAACTAGCAATTGGAGGAGAATCTGCAGAAAAATAGGGATTTTCGGTCTGACCGCAAACCAATGGTCAGTCAGACTGTCCTAACTCCAATGGCTATAAAAACTTGCTGTTGGACACACAACCGAACTGACCTCCCTCGCAGGGGCCGGTCAGATCACTCCACAGAGGAGTCAAGCTAGGGCGAGAAACACCCCTCTCTTGGAAAAGTAAATCGGGGTGACTAACTGGGGGATCGGTCAGACCGGCCAATACATGGCGGTCAGACCGCCAGAAAAAATGGACTGGCACTCAGCCTGGTCACACCCTTCAAGGGCCGGTCAGACCGCCCTAGAGTAGCGGTCAGACCGCCAAAGATAGGAAAAATTGATTTTGCATATCGCTTCTGATGGGATACAGGTAGGCTATACTAGCTTGCAATTTTAAAAATTCTTCCACGTAAACAAGGAAGCCATGCAATAAAGATATGATAGATCATTACCACTGGATGCACAGTGTAGTGGAAGAAGAGTTGGAGCAGTTTGATCCAATGTTGAGCATGTCAACGTAGTGATCGTAGTCGATCGCCCAACGTCATCGGCACCGATCGTCCCCTCCAGTGACCTATCATGTTCCTTGCACTAGCAGCAACCGCAGCAGTGCCTCTACGGTATCTACACGTCTAGTGGCAGAACTCCATACACCGGTGTGCTAGCACCAATGCACACGGTTGGGCCTTTAGGGGGATGACAGCTAGGGTTTTGGTGGAGTGACTCTTACGTACCAACAGTCCCATGCATCAACTTATAAAAGATCCCATAACGACTCCTATCCAAACACGTTTGTTCCACCTCGTTAAGTGTGTGACCCTATAGGTTCATGTGTAATCGGTTGTGACTCAGAAACTCCTTTCCGACCATGAGTCATTAGCGATTCCTAGCAGGACATAACGATTCCCAAACACTCATAAGTATTATATCGGATGAACCTTATACAATATGATTTGCGACCAGGTCCTTATCACTTACAAACAGCTCATATCTCCATATGACCAGTTCATATTTTGTCATGATCAGGTCGCTGACTAGTTAGTGATCATATTTGACTAGTTTACAACCAGTTTGTATCTGGTAGGACTGAACGATCTACTTGCGTATTTTCTCCTTGCCTCACGATATCTGGTTGTACTCTAGGTAAGATATTTTATCATCCATGGGCTATTCAATACTTTCTCAATCAAATGACAGAAAACTTCATGTGGTCGACCCTTCGACCACTAGTGGCACAACCATGCACTTTCTTTATCCGACCACAATGAGGGGCCCAAAGATATCCCTCCTATTATGTTAGGAGAGGTAAATTCCATATCCGACCTGTCACATCCCTTTACATATTTCATACCATACCCGAAAGCTACCTTTATAACTACCCAATTATGAAGTAGCGTTTGACAACCCCTAAATGTACTATTACGCATGTAGAAAACCATGTTTATCTCAGGTCTAAAGATTATACATCATCATTGCTTGAAACCAACTGATAACACATAAAATTATAATAATCTCAATAGTATCTCAAAGTGGGTCAATCCAACACCATGTTCTCTAACATATGTTCACACTATTGATTCGATATCCCCATATCCACGACCGGTGAAACATGGTCATCGATCAATACATTTGCTAGTCGATAAGCATTAGTGCTCCAACCAGTGACATCTGACCAGATTTATATTTAGAACGACATAATATAAGTTAAAGATCTTCATTAATAAGTCACAATTTAGAACGACACATCATATAAGTTAAAGATCTTCATTAATAAGTCACATACTTATTAATCTCTATAAATGATAATTCATCCAGGAACATAATAATATTTATTCTA
Organism: Hsuehochloa calcarea; assembly: GCA_036346395.1. Classification (NCBI taxonomy): domain Eukaryota; kingdom Viridiplantae; phylum Streptophyta; class Magnoliopsida; order Poales; family Poaceae; genus Hsuehochloa; species Hsuehochloa calcarea. The sequence continues at coordinate 16,162,552 of CM070604.1, read as the reverse complement.
TAGCTCATAAATATCAACATGATACAATCATGTCTATGATTGCCTCTAGGATATAGCACCAACAACTTCAACTCATTTTTGCAAAACGCATTTGTAATTGATGCAATGCTTAGAAGGTAAGAAAGCATGATTATCAATAAGTTGCAAAACACATTTGCCGACTTTTAGAATAATACCACAAAGAATTTGGTACATGGACTTAAACCATTTGCAAAATACATTCGCAAACTAAGGTCACATGCTACAAGGATTATGCATTATCCTCGACTATTTGCAAAATACGTTCACAAATATCGGCAACATGCCAAAGAGGGCTAGAGCAAGCACTAGGAGCTATCAACATATGACACACTCAAGCTAGTAGTCAAGACCCCTCTTAATACTACAACAACCTATACTAGCTACCTGGTCTCTACACCAAACACCAAGACCGATAAAATGACTAAGAAACAAATTCTTAGCTTATGCTAGTCATATCTTTACCTTGAGCATCCATCTTGGAGTGATCACTTGATGATGAACATCTTCACTCCAAGTCCAAAATCTTGACTTGAATATCATCAGCACATGATGATCTTCTTCACTTCATGGTCATGTCTTGATGCTCATCAACACATGATGGCATCCTAAGACTTAATCATCATGGGACTCAACCTGTTTCACCAACTCATGAAAAATATTAGTCCACATGACAATTGCCGTTAATTAACAAAATACTCCATTAACTCTTAATGTCGAGTCTAGATTATTCACCATGGTTTTTGCATTTGTGGAGAGTGAGATCTTCGATGGTTGGATATGGTTCTTCAGCCACCTCAAGGTTGAGTCGTTGGTGAACGCCCAGGTGTTTGCATAATACATGACCGACATGCTGGGTTGATTAAGGCAATCAAAAAGCTGTAATAAGATCCAGATAAGCCTTTTCCATAGTGTGACCTACAAAACCATTGTGCATGAGGCACCCGGGGGGCAATTTTTTCAAGCAGTTCAAGAGCAAGAGTATGATGAACATATTCAAGAAGTTATGCAAGTAGAACCAGCAAAGGAAGGTCGATGCACTTTGGGAGAAGCTTGATGAGATCACCACCAAACACCGAAGAGATGAATAATGTAATAGCTCAAATTTCTTTTTCCAGTTGAAAATAAAATTTAATTATTTTATAGAATTTTCTGAAATTAGTAAAAGCCTTCCCTAATTATTTTTAAAGCCAAAATAAATTATGTGCAAAAATTAATTACCAATTATGAGTTGAAAATATTTTATTTAAGTCCAATTTGACAAAGTGAAATTCTATGAATTTTTAAATGATTGTTGGACTTTATTTGTTATTTTCTAAAGCCTATTTGAATTATCCGAATTAATTAAATCAATAAATCCCTCGAAAATCCGAAACAATGTTCAGGCCGAACTCCTTCCCGGCCCACGGGCCATCTTCCTTCCGCACCGACCCGATCGACCAGCCTTCTCCATCTCTGTCTCTTCTGCCGAGTCTACCTGTCATCCCCGTCGTCTCCTTCGTCTTCCTTTAGCCGAAGCATAGCACCGCCAATTCAGCCGATTAAAACCGCATTGATTCATCTGTTTCCACGCGAGATCATGTCCATTGGTTGCCATGATAATCTTGAAGGGTTACGGGTAGGCGCTACGATAGCACAAAATAAAATTTTACCTCGCAACCAAGGAACCTCCGCAAGTAATAGATCACGAGATTACCGCTTGACACGCCGACTCGTAGCGGAAGTAGATTCGATGTAGCGAATAGATGCGGTCGTAGTCGTACTTGCCGCACGACTGCTCCTCTGAGTAGTCGTACTCACTTCGCGTTTACTCCTCTGAGTAGTCGAACTTGCCTCGCAACTTCTCCTCCTGCTCTGGTGATCGTCACGAGTTGCGGATCGTCCTAGTGCTGATGCTTCGCAACAACACCTCCGAGGTATCCACACATACAGGGTAGGAACACCACGCGCTGGTGTGCTAGCACCGGCAACGTGGTTGAGGATGGCGTAGCTATTAGGGTTTCGGGAGTTCTTCCAAAACTGTGCTCCACCCTATGCCACCGCCTCTCTTTATATAGACATCCATGATGGGTCTCTTACTCGAAGCCCATTAGGAACTCGTATCCTATACGAATTTGGATCACCATCCAAATCAAATCCCCAGCCCCTTAAGTGTGCGACCCTAAAGGTTCTTGTGCGATTGGTTGTGACTCGAAAACTCTTTTCCGACCACTAGTCGTCAGCGGCACCTAGCAGCACGTAACGATTCCCAAGTACACAAAGAATATATCGGACGAACCTTAACGTAATATGATCTATGATCAAGTCCTCATCACTTACAATCAGTTCGTATCTCTATACGACCAGTCTGTGATTACGTTCGATCAATCTACGACCAGATCGCATCTCCATACGACCAGTCCATAACTGATCGAGCTAAGTGACCTACTCATGCATTCTCCCTTTGCCTCACGATGTCTGGTTGAACTCCAGGTGAGATATGATGTCATCCATGGACTGTTCAATACTTTCTCGATCGAGTGTCGGATAACTTCATATGGCCGACACTTCAACCACTAGTGGCATGGTCATGCACTTTCTTTATCCGATCACCACGAGGGGCCCAGAGACATCTCTCCTGTTATGCAAGGAGGGGTAAATCCCATCTCGACCAGTCACATCCCACCGCATGTTTCATAGCATACCCGAAAGCTACCTTTATAACTACCCAGTTACGGAGTAGCGTTTGGTAACCCCTAAGAGTGCTATTACACATGTAGGGAACCATACTGTTCTCAGGTCTAAGGATTATACATCATCATTACTTGAGACCAACTAATGACACATAGATTCATAACAATCTCAATAGTGTCTCAATGATGGGTCTATCCAGCTCCATGTTCTCTAACATGTGCTCACATTACTGATTCGATATCTTTATATCTATGACCGGTGAAACATGGCCATCGATCAATACATGTACTGGTCGTAGAGTCACGGTTGTTCCGACCAGTGACATTCGACCAGGGATAAATTTAGAATGATATCATATAAGTTAATGAGTTTCACCAACAAATCACATACTCATTGATCTATAACTGATGATTCATTCAAGGAACAAGATAACATATTATCCAATATCATGAACATAAGGAAATACAATCATCTTTATGATTGCCTCTAGGGCATATTTCCAACAAATCTTTCACTCTCGGATGCACTTAATCGACCATTTCTCCTTCTTAACTCGCTTGACTCGTCACTGCCGCATCCACCGTTATCGCCTGCTTACGACCCCGTCGATCCAGCTACTCCTTGCCCTATAAAAGGGGGCGCTGCCTTCGCATTTCTCCCCTCATACCAGTTCCCTCACACACGACCACGCTGCTCATTTCTATCACCGAAATCGAAGCCTGAAGCTCTTCCGTTGCCAGTCGAAGCACCATCGATTGCGTCGCCGTTCGTCGATCTCTAGGGTCGTCGTCCACACCAGGAGCTTCGCCGCGTCGTGTTCTACCTCAGACATACCCCTTCTTCACAGGAGGATAATCGGAACACCATCTCCTCCATAACCCGTACTCTGTCGTCGCCAAACCACCTTGCCGCCGACCACTCCATTGAGCTCTGCCGTCGTAAGGTACCCCTTAAGGTTTAGCATCTCCTCCACTTCGTTTTGCACACCTTTGCGTAGCTCTCCATTGCTTGTAACGCCAGCAAGCCGTAGTCAAGCGCCGTCATTGCTGCATTAGATGGTCGTAACTTTCTTTGACTAGATAGTCGTAGTTTCTTCGACCAGGTAGTCGTAGCTTCCTTCGACTAAATAGTCGTAGTTTTCTTCGACTAGGTAGTCGTGGCTTCATTCGACTAGATAGTAGTAGTTTTCTGCGACCTGGTAGTCGTAGCTATCTTCGGCTAGATAGTCATAGTTCTTCGACCAAATAGTCGTAGCTTTCTTCTACTAGATAGTCGTAGTTATTCAACAAGGTAGTCGCAGCTTCCTTTAACAAGATAGTCGTAGTTTTCTTCGACAAGATAGTCGTAGCTCTCGTCGAGGAGATAGTCGTAGCTTCTGCTGACTAGGTTGTTGTTGGACCGAAACGACGACTAGGGGGGAGGCGTGAATAGGAGCATGATCTCTTTTTCACAAAGATCGGATTCAATACGATTTTCACTCCGATAGCTATGAGAGCTATGAAGATCAATATACAAGCACAACAGAAGTCTTGTATTGAATCCAATCTAAACCCCGGAGCAAAACAACCAAAAACAACCAAAGCTCGATTTCCAAGTGTTGGCAGTCTAACCTATATGTTAATGGCGGTCTGACCGGTCCATGGGTGGTCTGACCTCTATGTCAATGGCGGTCTGACCTCTAGCCTGATGAACGGTGAAATCAACCTGAAAACGAAGTTGCAAATACGTCTAACTTTTGATCTACAACTCCAAACTCGATGAATCTTGGAACACACCTTCTCTAGGATATCTGGAACCTATTCCAATCAAAGATTGTGAAGACCCTTGGCAAAGTTCTGATCTTTTTCCATTTGAGTGAAGGATGATTCAAAACTGAGTCAAAACGAAAAATAGATCCAAAACCTTGCTCGTGGGTTAGAGATGATCAAAATGATCCTAAATGAGTTCCCACATGTCACAGCAAGCAAGATTAGGTGCAGAAACCAAAAGGAAAATTTGAGAATCAAAGACGGCCTCAAAATCACAAAATAGAGAGCAAGAACGAAAAGAGACTCATCTCAAGAAAACTTGCATAGATTGATTTGTGATTGTTACTGGTTTATAGCCACTCCAACATGGAGGACAAAACTCAATACATGAGCACACAATCAATCTCCTCTTCAAGAATCCTAACCTCTCCACTCCTTAATCTCAAAAAGAAAACTGGGGTTTCAAAATAAGCAAAATGATTAAGGAGGTGCACAGCACCCTCCTATATTTATAGTGGATGCTAACCTTCTGGAAGAGTTTCCTATTGGGCATCCGTTAAACCCACACACAAACGGGTTTAACTCATACACGTATTTTAAAGCGCCGTCTTCATCTTCTCTTGACCAAAACCGCTTCTCCTTGCGCCGTCTTGCGCCGCGGTTTAGCCAAAAGCAAACAAGGTGATATTTTAGTGATATTACTAAAATACCCCTTCTCGATCCTTCTCCGAAGACCGAGTCCAATCTTAATGAAGCAGTTCCATGCTTCGCCACGTGTAGGTTGATCAACGGCTCTCATCATGTCGGCAAGTCTCTCCCTTCCGGCTTCCACCGGAACCACCATGGCACTTGCACCGACCCCCACGCCGCTTGATGCAACCCGTCGCACCGAATTTCCCATTCGGTCATCCTTGTCCATTTTGTGCCATGCTTGAATCCATAGACTTCATCCGGCATCGTCGTTGACCGTCGTTGACCTCCAAGCAACCTGCACAACAATAGACCAAGAATTCGATCCTAGGAATAAGTTCTTCGCAACTTGACCCACGTTAGTCAAAACATGCATTATGCAACATATATGCACTGAAACTCATGAGCTTGACTCAACATGACCGCCCTTTGGCCGGTCAGACTGCCCAGCTAGGGACTTAGCCAATTTTCAGCCCTTGAAAACCGAAAGCTCTCTGGAAATTTCAAACGAATAGATCTTTTGACTGGAAGCTCCAAAAATTATGAGACTAAGTGTATGAGAATCCCCTCTCTTGCCTACACCCTCTATTTTTGGCCCAGCTCCAAACTCTATCATTCACAATGGCCGGTCTGACCGCCTATGACCTGACAGAACTGAAACTTGCCAAAAATGCGTGATTCGATAAACCTTTAAAGCCATTGCCAATTGTAACATCATCCTAAAATATTAGCATATCCCCATGATATCCACAATCTCTCTCTTAATGAACACATTGGCAATTTCCAAAAAATGTAAGTTTAAGGTTTGAAAGGTAAAAATACTCATGTTTTCGTATAAAGGCACAACTTGGTCCAAAAGCAAGAGAAAGCAATGGAAATGACCAAGTTGGCTTCAGATTAGTATAGACAAGTGAGAAAAGTCAAAAGAAAGCGAGAAAGTTTTAATTTCCAAAGAAGAGTAAAAAATCTCACTTAAGGTCCATGAAAGAACAATGGTTCAAATTGACCTTTGATCATTGTGACGTTCCAAGAATTGCAATTCAAATTCAGAAATGAAAATACGATCATAAAAATGCAAATACGAAGCTCTCCCTCACTTTGATAATCATTTTTTCAGAAAATTTTATTTTCTCCAAATTCTCCAAATTGCTCCCCCTTTCAACATTTTTGCTACTTCTTCTCCACCTTTGACAATGTAGTCATCAAGGAATCACGCCTTCGTATCATCCAGAGATAATAAATGCAGAAATGAGGAAGAAGCATAAGAAAGAGCATGCATGAAAAGCAATGGAGTGGCTTCATTTTCTTTGGATTTTGCATGTTTTAATACAAGAAGATTTGAGGATTACCGAAAAGAACAAGCTAGCATTTCTACAATCACACAATACATATCAAGCCTGAAAGCGCTAGCAAGATCATGTTAAGACATATATATCAAAGCTAAGCTAGAAGGCTCAAAGTAAAATCAATGAATTGTAACAGTTTAAGCAAAGCTTCAAAACTAGCAAGTTCATCAACAAAGATTCTAAAGTGATAATGGCCGTGTCAGAATGTCAATATGAGATAAAGAAGCTAACAATGACCATCCTAGAGACAGAAAGTCCAGAATTGAATCATTTTGTTCAAAAAGCTACAGTCACCCTTTTTTACAATAGTTTTTCATTTGCAATGAATATTGATGTTGATTAAAGGTCTATCTTAATAGAGAAGATCCTGGACTAGGATCCATCCACAACCTCTTCCTAAGTTCCAACCAACGCAATTTAACAGTCTATCTTAGCGAAGAAAATACTGGACTAGGAGCATCCACAATCTCTTCCTAAGCTTCAACCAGGGCGACAAATCTTGAGATTCATGTCAATTTTGACAAGCAATCCCCATGAGATCGTCTGGATCATCAAACTATCTCCAAGTTCATGTCTTTGACAAGCAGTCTCGTGAGAATAGTTTGGCACAGATTTTGAAAATTGATTTTTCAATTTGCACAAGAGCAGTTTTAGATTCACAAGAGAACAAAAAGCTTAAGAGATGCTCAATACTAGATTCAAGATCTAACAGAGCAATTTTGACAGGGCCAATGTCATAAGAGAATCACTAATTGTGCAACTTAGCCAAAAGATCCACAAATTACAATTTTCAGTTCAAGTTGTCTTCAACGTTCTAGCTCATTTAGCAAAGACTTAGCTACACATGTGAAAGCATGATAATTCTAGCAAGTCAAAGAACTAGACATGATATTGAGCAAAAATTGAAATAATAAAGATCAAGAGGGTAATAAGCAAAGCTTCATCAATTTTAAAAAATGAAAAGTAAAGCTTATATTACAATGCATATTTTTTTGTGATTTTCATATGAATGCAATATGATACAATGAGATGCAAGAAAAACCTAAAAGCCTAAAAAGTTCAAAAAGATCAACAAGTTCAGAAAAGAACAAGGAAAGATCAGAAGAACTAGGAAAGTTCAGAAAAGAACCAACTACCCCTCAAACCAACCCATAAGGGTAAATTACCCCTAACTCACTTCTCAAGGTGGCAAACCTAGTTGGGTCTAAAGGCTTGGTGAGGATATCATCTAACTGAGCCTCGGACTCCACAAAATGTAGCACAATATCACCCTTCTCTACATGGTCTCTAAGGAAGTGATAGCGAATGTCTATGTGCTTAGTCCTCGAGTGTTGCACAGGGTTTTTCGCAATATTAATGGCAGAAGTGTTATCACAGAGAAGAGGAACACTAGCAAAAGATAACCCAAAGTCCTTAAGAGAAGACACCATCCACAAAATCTAACTACAGCAACTAGCAGCATCTACATACTCAGCTTCAGCAATAGATTGTGCAACAGAGGATTGCCTAAGAAGTGACAAGTACCTGAGGTACTCTAACCGACAGCCCGCAAAATCAGAATCAGAAAACCCCCGAATGGACAAACAAGAAGAGCAGGAATACCAAATGCCATACTGGAGGGTAGAGTGAAGGTACCTGATGATGCGCTTGACGGCTTGGCGATGAGAAGTCCTCAGAGACGCCTGAAACCTCGCACAGAGGCAGACCATGAAGTAGATGTCCGGTCTTCAGGCCGTTAGTTACAGGAGGGAGCCGATCATGCTGCGGTACTCACGTTGATCCACGGCTTCTCCTTCCTCGTCTGGATCCAAAACAGTCGAAGTCGTCATGGGAGTGGCGATCGGCTTGCAGTCACCTACATTGAAGTGTTTGAGCAAATTCTTAGTGTACTTCATCTGATGGATGAAGATCCCTTCCTTGCACTGCTTGATTTGAAGGCCCAGAAAGTAGTTGAGCTCTCCCATCATACTCATCTCAAATTCCCTAGACATGATCTCAGATGAACTGGAAACAAGAGCATGAGAAGAACCACCAAAGATAATATCATCTACATAAATCTGAACAAGCAGGAAGTCATTGCCATGCTTAAGAATGAATAGAGTCTTATCCACTTTATCCATCTCAAAATTATTCTTAAGCAGGAAGGTCTTAAGTCTATCATACCAGGCTCTAAGGGCTTGCTTAAGACCATATATGGCTTTGGATAGCTTGAAAATATGGTATGGATACTTGGGATTCTCAAAGCCCGGGGGTTTCCTAACATACACTTCCTCCTCTATGTAACCATTCAGAAAAGTACTCTTAACATCCATCTGATGCAGCCTAAAACCCTTAGATGCAACAAAAGCACGCAGAATGTGAATGGCTTCAAATATAGCAACAGGAGCAAATGTTTCATGAAAAATCTAACCCCTCAACTTGGCTAAAACTCTGAGCTACCAATCTATCCTTATTTCTAACCACTGAACCATCCTCACTTTGTTTATTTTTGAAAACCCAGCGAGTTCCTATCACATTATGACCACTAGGAGACTCTACTAGTTTCCAGACCTTGTTCCTCTCAAAGTTTTATAACTCCTCACGCATGGCATTAACCCAACTCGAATCAGACAATGCATGAGATATATCGCGGGGTTCAAAAGAGGCAACAAAAGCAGAATGAGAGTAGAGACTCGGATCATGATACTTGGAGCGAGTAACTCGCTCATGAAGCTGACCGATCATCTGATCTGGAGGATGACTCTTCTGAATGTGAAGTGGAGCACCCGGGGGTGATAGCGTTTCTTCGACCTCCGCAGGTACTGCTGATGAAGAAGATACAGTAGGAGCCTCAAATGAAGGTGAAGTAGTCGCAGCAGGTTCTTGCGCTGGAATAGGAGTCTCAGGAGCAGCAGGTGGAGGACATGTATCAGCTTCGTCCTCATCTTCCTCTTCAAAGATGCTCTCAGTCACCTGTGAATCACCTGAAATATCGGATCTAGCTCCAGGGATAGTCTCATCAAAAGTGACATTGCATGTCTCCTGGACACTGTTAGTTTCAACATTAAAGACTGGAAAATCCCTCGAATGTGCAGGATAACCTAGAAATAAACCAAGAGAAGTTCTTGATTCAAATTTATCTAGGTTTCCTATCTTTAGAATGAAACACTTGGCTCCAAAAACTCAAAAATGAGAAATAGAGGGTTTTCTACCAAACCGAAACTCATAAGGAGTCTTGCCCATAGAAGGTCTCAAGAAGACACGATTTGAAATATGGCAAGCTGTAGCAATAGCTTCGGCCCAAAATCTCATCGGTGTGCTATACTCATCTAGCATCGTCCTAGCCATCTCGACTAAGATCCTGTTCATCCTTTCCACCACGCTATTTTGTTGGGGGACGTGTGAGAGAAGAACTGATGCTCAACACCATGAGCAGCACAGAAAGATGCAAATGAGGCATTCTTAAACTCCGTGCCATTGTCACTGCGGATCGCTCTCAAGGCACCAGGATGTTCAAAAGACAAATGAAGAACAATGTCATTATAATGACCAAAAGCTTCATCATTCGAAGCAAGAAAGAACACCCAAGTATATCTCAAAAAATCATCGACTATGACAAGAATGTACTATTTGCCACTGACTGACCGAACCCGAGCAAGACCAACAGTATCCATATGAAGCAACTGTCCCGGTCCGTCAGTCATGACCATAGTCACTGATGGGTGTGAGGCGGCAACTTGCTTGCCATGCCAACAGGGTACAACATCCTTGACAGCTTTGAGTTTAGGTAAACTTCTCATGAGATAAAAGGTTGCTAACTCGCGTCAGATGATCGAAACCAATGTGCCCCAAACGTCGGTGTCAAAGCCAGAAATCAGAAGAAGATACAAGCAAACATTTGAGAGTTCCAGCAAGAGATTCAGAGAAATCAGCTCTAAAGATTCTACCAACTCTACAAATCCCAAAAACAAGCTCACCAGCAGAATCAAGCACACGACAAACATTTTTCTTAAATCTAGTCTCATGCCATCATCAAGAAGCTGTGAAACAGAAAGAAGATTGTACCTTAGCTTGTCCACAAGAGCGACGTCCTTCAGGATGAATTTATCGTTCACCCTGATCGATCCCGTCCCTTCAATCCGCCCTTGTGTATCATCTACAAAGGTGATGAAGTCATCACCCGTCGCCCGCGTGAAGGAGGTGAATCATTTTGAATCTCCGGTCATGTGGCGGGAACACCCGGAGTCGACGAACCACGTGTTCTTCCCCCTTCCGCGCGATCCCGAAAATCAGCGTCTGTAAGAACGATGTGTCTCAACATCAAGTTAGTTAAACATGACTTGGGAACCCAGTGCCGAGACACACGTCTGCGAGTAGTATGCAAAGCAGAAGTGCTATTGTGGATATCATGGGGATATGCTCCAGATCTTAGGATGATGTGACAATTGGCAATGGCGTTAACGGTTTGTCGTTTCACGTGTTTTCGGCAAAGTTTCAGATCGTCTCAGCCGTCTGGCCCGACGAGCGTGATCGAGATCGGTCAAGATCGGTCCGACCAGCCATAGCGGCGGTCGGACCGGTCAACTTCAGAAAGAGTGGTTTGAGCTGGGCCAAAAATAGAAGGTGTAGGCAAGAGAGGAGATTCTATTGCATTTGGTCCCATAATTTTTAGAGTCTCCAGTCAAAAGTTCTATTGGTTTGAAAATTCCAGTAGGTTTCGGCTTTCCAGAGAGGAAATTCGGCTAAGTCATTACTGGCGGTCTGGCCGGCCAATAGGTGGCGGTTAGACCGGCCATGGTGGGCGGTCAGACCGGCCCTATGGGCGGTCTGACCGGTTTTCACTTGGATTGTTGCCCGTCGTGGCGGCGATATTCGGCTGTTAGGTCAAAGTTATGAGTTTTAGGGCATATATGTTGCATGATGCATGTTTTGACTAACATGTGTTAAGTTGTGAAGAACTTGTTCCCAAATTCGGTTTACTTTTCTATTATTGCGAAGGTTGCTTAGTGGTCAACGACGGTCAATGGTGAGGATGATCGGGACTAGGCTTGGAGAGCTGAGGTCCAGAACGATCAACGATGCCGGGCGAGGTCAATGAACTCAAGCGTGGTGCAAGATGGACAAGGGTGACCTATTGGCTAATTCGAGGCGCAAGATGGCTCAAGGTGTAGCTAGTTAGGTCAAGGGGAGTTAAAGACGACGCATTAAAATACGTGCGTATGTGTCCCTTTTATTTTAGGCCTTAACGGGAGCCCAATTGAGTCAAACTTCTGGAAGGTCTAATCCTCCACTATAAATAGAAGAGGGAGGTGGCTGCATCTTCGCTTCGTCTCTTTTGCTATTTTTTAAACCGTAATTTTCTTAGGGAAGAGCTTTTGTGGAGGCTAGGGTTCTAGAGATTTTAATGTGATTTTCGTGCTCTTGGATTGAGTATTATCCTCCATTGATGGAGAGGCTGTAAGCCCATATCATATCAATCAATCAAATGAAAGTTTGATCATGTCTTGTCTCATTGCGTTCTTTCTTTATATTTGTTGATTTTGAGTCTTTCTTTGATCTGCGAGTTTTTGATTGAATTCTCCACGTGATATAGCTTGCTGTGACATGTGGGAACATACCTAGGATCATCTTGATCATCAATCACCCACGAGCAAGTTTTTGGATCAAGTTTTCGTTTAGACCCGGTTTTGAACCCTTCTTCAATCAAACGGAAAAGGATCGCTATTCTTCCAAGAATTATCACAATCTTCGATTAGAATAGGTTCCTGATATCATAGAGAAGGTGTGTTCCAAGTTTCATCAAGTTTGGATTAGTAGATCAAAAGTTTCATCTATTTGCAACTTCGTCCTCGAGCTGTTTCTATTCTGTTCTTCAGGCCGGCGGTCAGAGCGATAAGTGTCACCGGTCAGACCGGCAGGCAATCGGTCTAACCGCTAGTGACACATCGGTCCGACCGGCAGTGCATTGATTTGCTTTAATCTTTGTTGATTTTGTCGTATTGCTTAGGGGTTTATGTTGGATTCAATATTAGTCTTCCGCTGTACTTATATACTGATCTTCATAGCTTCCATAGCTACTGGAGTGAACTTTGTGTTGAATCCATTATTTGTGAAAAAGTGAGTGTGCTCCTATTCACCCCCCTCTAGTCGCCTTTTCGGACCAACAAATGGTATCTGAGCCCGGTTAGTTCAATCTTAATCTTAACCGGTCACTGTACTTGGTGATGGATAGATACTCCACGAAGCCGCATATCTTCGATGGGCACGACTATGCCTATTGGAAGAATCGCATGCGAGTCTTCCTTGAGAGCGAAGGACACGCTATATGGGAGGTTGTTCGAGTCCCGCTCGTTATGCCCGAAGTTGCTACGCTGGCTTCAGAAGCCCTTTTGGCTAACAACAATAAGACTAAAAACCACTTGTATGGCGGGCTTAGGAGACAGGAGTATGATCGGATTTGCAATCTTGAGACTGCGCATGAGATTTGGAACACTCTCGAAACCTATCATGAGGGTTCGTCCCAAGTCAATAAAGTACGCCAAACAGTATATAAGCGTGAATATAACAAATTCAAGATGCATCTTGGAGAGTGCATCGATGATATTTTCAATCACTTTAATAAAGTGATTAATCAGATGAAAGCTGTTGGTATTGAATATTCTCAGTCTGAAAATACCACCCACCTCTTGGTTGCAATCAACACCAAGGAGTGAGAGATAAATGCCACAACCATTGAGGAGAATGTCAGTATTTCTGATCTGACTTTGGAGCTACTCTATAGCAAGCTTAAGACTCATGAGATCAAGAGGATTGATCATCCTAAAAAGGAAAACATAGCTTTGGTAGCAGACCCGCTCAAGAGAGCTTCTGATGGGTCTTTTGAGTCTTCTTCTGGATTTTCGCTTGCTGGTTTATCTGCAATTCATGAAGAAGAGTTTAAGAGTCTTCCTGAGGCTGAGTTGGCCCTCATAGTCAAAAAGGTAACACGGGCCTACAACAATATGAGAAACATAAATCGAGGAGGTCCCGTGACTTGCTATGAGTGTGGTGAGCTTAATCATATTCGGGTAAATTGCCCCAAGCTGAAAGGTAAGAGCAACAATAAGGAGGGAAAGCCAGCTTGGAAGAAGCCTCAATGGAACAAATCAAGGTATGATACTGCCAAGCTGACAAAGGCCGCTCACCGGGTGCTTACCGCTTTTGAGGATCAATCCTTAAGCGATGTTGACTCCGGGAGCGAGGAGGACAAGGAGGAGGAGATCCCTCAAAGCAAGAAGAAAGGGAAGGCCAACGACTTCACCGGCTTGTGCTTCATGGCCGACTCCGTTGACAACGACAACGATGAGGTACCTCCTTCCTATGATGTTCTTTCTGATAGATGTGAATCTATGTTTGAGCAACTCATGAGTCAGGATAAGGCATTAGAGCTTGTCATGGCCAATAATAAAGTCTTAGAGTCATAAGTAGATAATTTGACTTTAGAACTTGAAAATGCTAAGACTCTTGAATCTGATGAATGTTCATCCTACCAAGCTATGCACTCAGAATTTGCTAAACTGCAATCTGCTCATGATATTGCTTTGTAACAACTTGAAAATGCTAGGACTGAGCTTGTTGAGGTAAATCTGCTCCATGTAAAAAATGCTTAGAGTCTAGCAAGTTAGTTGCTTCTGGTGTGGTTGATCCTAGCCTTTGCACTTTCTTCTTAGAACGCGAGCATAAAGTTAAAGATATCTTAGAAGTAGCTAGAGCTAAATATGCCAAGCTTAAGGACAGTATTGAGTCTTCTACATGTTCTTCATGTCCAGCTCTTAAACTTGAAGCTGCTTTATATAAGGAGAAATATGCTAGAGTCATTAAGGGTAAAACCTGTGAATCATGTGCTAATCTTGAAGAAGAAAATGCTTATCTTGAGAATACCTTAGAAAAATTCTCTAAAGGTAAGAAACAATTAAACATGATTCTGGACAATTCTAAAACTCCTTATAAGAAGCAAGGATTAGGATACAATTCTGTTCAAAATAACTCTAACCCAAAAGTTACTCAAGTCTTGGAAAATGGGTTGATTGAATTCAAAACTCAACCTACAAAAACTATCTTTAAATCTGCAGGTGTTGCCCAACCATCTGTTAAGTCTAAGGGTGCTTCTCCCAGTGGTATTAAGTATCATTGCACCTATTGCAAAAAGGATGGGCATTTGATTTAGTTCTTTTGGCGTAGGTTGAAAAATGATAAGAAAATTTTTACTAGAATTTCATCCAATCAACCTAGAGCTTTTATGAGACATGGTAACTTAAAAAAGAAGAAACCTAGTATAGAATTTGTGTCACATGCTCATCATCATGCTCCTAAACAGGATAACTCTCATGTTAGTTTATCCATTGCTCATAACAGAACTTCAAATAAAATCAAGGATAGCACTTCTGCTTTGCATACTACTCGTAGACGTGTGTCTCAGTACTGGGTTCCCAAGTCTTGTTTAACTAACCCCAGTATTGAGACACATCGTTCTTCTTTGCCTTGATTTTCAGGATTACCGTGGAAAGAGGAGGGACATGTGGTTCGTCGACTCGGACTGTTCACGCCACATGACCGGAGACTCAAAATGGTTCACTTCCTTCACGCGGTCGACAGGTGATGATTTCATCACCTTTGGAGATGATAAACAAGGGCGGATTGAAGGAACGGGATAAATCAGGGTGAACGACAGTTTCATCCTCAAGGATGTCGCCCTTGTGGACAAGCTAAGGTTTAATCTGCTTTCTGTCTCTCAACTTCTTGATGATAGCTATCAGACTAGATTTAAGAAAAATGCTTGTCGGGTGCTTGATTCAACTAGTGAGCTTGTTTTTGGGATTGCTAGAGTTGCTAGGATCTTTGGAGCTGATTTTTCTGAATCTCTTGCTGGTTCTCTAAAATGCTTGATTCATCTTCTTCTTCTGAGTTCTGGCTTTGGCACCGTCATTTGGGGTACATTGGTTTTGATCATCTGATGCGAGTTAGCAACCTTGAGCTCATGAGAGGTTTGCCCAAACTCAAAGCCGTCAAATATGTTGTATGTGCGCCTTGTAGGCATGGCAAGCAAGTTGCCACCTCACACCCTTTAGTTACTATGTTCATGACTGACAGACTGGGACAGTTGCTTCATATGGATACTGTTGGTCCTGTTAGGGTTAAGTCAGTTGGTGGAAAATGGTACATTCTTGTCATAGTCGATGATTTTTCTAAATACACTTGAGTGTTCTTTCTTGCTTCGAAGGATGAAGCTTTTGATTATTATCATGATCTTGTTCTGCGTTTCCCTTCTGAACTTCCGGGTGCCTTTAGAGCGATACGCAGTGATAATAGCACGGAGTTCAAGAATACCTCATTTACTTCTTTTTGTGCTGAGTGTGGAATTGAGCATCAGTTCTCTTCTCCACACGTCTCTCAACAAAATGGCATTGTGGAAAGGAAGAACAGGACCATGGTCGAGATGGCTAGGACGATGCTAGATGAGTATAGTACGCCGAGTAGGTTTTGGTCCGAAGCTGTTGTTACTGCTTGCCATATTGTAAATCGTGTCTTTGGGTGACCTTCTTTGGGCAAGACTGCTTATGAGCTTCGATTTTGTAGAAAAACCTCTTTCTTGCACTTTCGAGTCTTTGGATCTAAATGTTTTATTCTCAAGATAGGAAATCTAGATAAATTTGAGTCAAGAACTTTTGATGGTTTATTTCTGGGTTATCCTGCACATTCGAGGGGTTTTCAGGTTTTTAATGCTGAAACTAACCTTGTTCAGGAGACATGCAATGTCACTTTTGATGAGACTAGCCCTGGAGCTAGATCAAATATTTCAGGTGATACGCAGGTGACAGAGAGCATATTCATAGAGAAAGATGATGAAGGATTTGATGTTCTTTCACCTGTTGCTGTTGACGGTCCTATTCCAGCACAAGAACCTGCTGTGACTACTTCGCCTTCAGATGAGGCTCCTACTACATTTTCCTCATCAGTAGTACCTGCGGAGGTTGAATAGATGCTTTCCTCTCCAGGTGCACCACTTCACATTAAAAGGAAGCATCCTCCGGATTAGATAATTGGTAATCTTCATGAGCGAGTCACTCGCTCCAGGTATCATGATCCAATTCTCTACTCTTATTCTGCATTTGTTGCTTCTTTTGAACCTCGCGATATATCACATGCTTTATCGGATTCTAGCTGGGTTAATACCATGCATGAGGAGTTAGAGAATTTTGAGAGGAATAAGGTTTGGAACCTAGTAGAACCTCCTAGTGGCCATAATATTATAGGAACCCGCTGGGTTTTCAAAAACAAACAAAATGAGGATGGTTATGTAATTAGAAACAAGGCTAGGTTGGTAGCTTAGGGTTTTAGCCAAGTTGAGGGGTTGGATTTTGATGAGACCTTTGCTCCTGTTGCTAAAATAGAAGCCATTCGCATTCTGCTTGCATTTGCTGCATCTAAGGGCTTTAGATTATATCAGATGGATGTTAAAAGTGCCTTTTTAAATGGTTTCATAAAGGAGGAAGTTTATGTTCTAAGTACCCACATCATGTATTCAAGCTATCCAAAGCCTTATATGGTCTTAAAAAGCCCCTAGAGCCTGGTATGATAGACTTAAGACCTTCTTACTTAAGAATGACTTTGAGATGGGTAAGGTAGACAAGACTTTGTTCATTCTTAGGCGTGGTAATGACTTCCTGCTTGCTCAAATTTATGCTGATGATATTATCTTTGGTGGTTCTTCTCATGCTCTTGTTTCCAGCTTTTCTGAGATTATGTCCAGGGAATTTGAGATGAGTATGATGGGAGAGCTCAACTACTTTTTGGGGATTCAAATTAAGCAATGCAAGGAAGGGATCTTCATCCATCAGATGAAGTACACTAAGGACTTGCTCAAATGTTTCGACATGGGTGACTGCCCCGGAAACGGATCGGTAATTAGAGATTCAATCGGAGGAGAAAAATGCAAAGAAAGGAATAGAAATTCTGAGAAAAATAGAGGGTTTTCCACTTTTATTCGACAACCTGGGCCGCGGGCCGCGGCCCAGGGGGAAGCCCATGTGTGGCCGGCCATAAGGGGGGAACCCGACCCCCCCAAAACCCTAGCCCCACTCCTCTTTTCCCTTTTCCTCCACTTGGAGCCGCCACTTCCACCTTTCCCCTGTGCCAGCGCTGTTGCTCGTCAGATTTGGGTAAGTTGCGTACATGTTTTTATCTTTCCACCTCTTAGAAAGTTGTAGCCCTCAGTCTTAGCTTTCTTTGGGCACTGAGATCGCTAGATTTGGACTTACGGTTTAGGAGTTATGGTAGTTTTACCACGACTATCTAGTAGATCTGACAAGAGTTGGCAGTTGTTTTGTCTGGCCATATTGAATTATTTAGAGGACGAATCTCGGGTCGATGTCTCCTAGAGTTATGTTCCTGGTGTCGTTACTTTTCTTTTGGAACCGAGATCACGAGATTCCACCCTGTGGTTTAGGAGTTATGAATTTTTAACCGCACACTACTCTGTCTGTCAGAGATTTTGGAGATTGTCGGTTGCTCCTCAGTTTTGTTCTAGTTAGAGCCAGATCCAGGGCGGCCACCCAAATAGGTTTTTGAATATAATTTCGTCATGATTCTAGATTGGTAAAGATCATCTCCATAGGATCAGTAGACTGAAAGTTACAGGCTTTTCTTTATGACTGTTCTGAAATCTGGACAGGTTTCTGTCGGTGTCTTCTTGGGCAGTTTCGTCCTCTGTTTTAGCCGAATCAGAGGATCCTGCCAACTAAAGTTTCATAGCCTAGTTCGTTAGGATTAGTTGAGAACTAGTTTCAGGTCTTTAGGAGTTACATATATTTAATTGTGAATTTTCTCGTACAACTGCCAGTAGAGCAGTAATCCGGCTTTTTGGGTGAAGTTGTCAAATTGAACCCATGGTTGTGTGGGATGGTTATAGGGTATGGTAGAGCACGTGTAGATACGTCATAGCTTGTTATCCTTATCCTGTGTAAATACTTGTGTAGGCGGTGAAGCGGAGGGTGGAAGGACACCTTCGTTGCTTCCTAATACGTCGCAGCACGGAAGGCAAGTACCTTATCTTATCATAGTGAAGGTTGATGAAAATATATGGACGAGTTGCTAGATTGGTTATTCATGTTTGTATGCTTGTATTATTCTTCATTATGATGTGATAAGATTTCGTTGCATGACTTTCTGTAACATCTCAATTTTTGAGAGTTTTTGAAAAAATTTCCATTTCAAAAATAGCCATTTTTTTGTTACTAAAAGTTTATTTGGGACCTTCAAAAAAAATAGTTCAATTTGAATTAATCAAACTTCAATTAAATAAATATTGTCTGATTTTATTTTCTAATTTTATATGGTATTCTTTTTTTCCCCTTCATCCGGTTGTTTTCCCGTGGAGTTCCTTTTTATTCCTTTTCAGTTTGCTTTTGTTTCAGAGTTATTTTAAAGCTTTTAAAACAAAACAAACTATTTTCTTTTAATTAAATAAATGTAAATGTAAAGCTTAAATTGAAATTTCAAAGTGAGAAATATTTAAATGTTTAAATCAAACTTTAATTAAATTCTAAAATGAGTTTATTGGATTTTTCTATGTTTTTGGATTTTATTCATGTCGGTGTTGTTTCTTGCAACCCGGTCTGTTTTATTTCTTTTCGGTCAACCCAAAAATTATTTGATTTGTTGTAAAATTTAATTTAAAGTATTTAATTTAAGTTGGTAGTCTATTTTGAAGATTTAAAAATAAAAATAATCGTTTGGTTTTTCTTGGTTTAATTGAAAGCTTAAAATTGAATTTCTGAAGGAAAAATATTTTAATTCGCTAAAATAAACTATAAAAAATTCAAAACTATTTTATTTGGTCTATTCAAGTCCCAAGGTACTTTCTAAAATTTTCTAAAATTTTTGGATTTTTGAATTTTCCAGGATTTTCTCTTTCCTTTTCTTTTTTCCCTCTCTCTCCTCCTCTCTCCAGCCACTGTTTTCTTCCCGTGACTCTGCGCCACCTGCTGCACTGTCCCTCTACAGCGCCGAGCCTTGCGCCCTACCTCCCCGCCCCATGCCCTGGCGCCTGCAGTCTTGAGACCCGTGTCTTGCTCCTCCCGTGAGTTCCTTCCTCTAGCTCCTACCTCCCCTCCCATGAGCTCCAGTGCTGCTCTCCTTTTCTTCCCCAGCTCCCCTGCCGAGCTCTCTCCTCCATTGCTCCCCCTCCCAACCGAAGTGTCGAACCCGGGAACGAAGGATCCCGAATTCTCTGTGTTCATACACTAGTCCAGGATTTCCAGTGTACACAGTCACAAAAATGTTATCACAAACATATCCAAATGGTATTAATAAGCATAGAGTTTATTACAATCGGGGCCAAGGCCAAATAAAACATTAAGCGGAAGCAAATGATAAAGGTAAGCCACACGATCGCCACAGTAATCGCCTCGAGATCGCGCCTAATCGCCCCGCTCCTCACCTTCGATAGCAGCCTTCTCGAATAATAATATTCAAGAAGAGTGAGCACTACAACCGTGCTCGCAAATTACACCCAATACTGTAATTTAGAATGCATGCATAAGTTATTCAAAGGAAGGTTGTAGGGTTTATTTGCATAAATCAGCCTTTTGGTTTAAATAGTTATACTAAGTTTCAAGGCACATTTTTATTACATAACTAAAATCAGATTTAAAGATTGATCATTTTATAGTGGATAACCTCCATATGAAACATGGTGATGGATACCCTCCTATCACAAGGCTACCCGCTAAATTTACCACAAGGATTAACCATCCTCAAATCATGTCCAAAGTTATTTTAAAACCAAAAACAAATCTAACTTAGAGTGGCTTTGCTCAAGATGTCCTTGACCGTGGACACGGCTATTCAATAGATTTACACTCTGCAGAGGTTGTACAACTTTACCCACAAGAGATAATTTGCTCATTATGTCGGCCAATACACACTTCCTTAGGTGTGTGACTAGGCAATTATCACAAGGCGTTTCAATGCTTTACCTCAATACCAAGATGCCCGCTAAGGTTTCATTTCCATTAGGCTAACCACCACTGAAACCCCTCTTGCGCCAAGTGGGAATAAAGTCTAACCGACACCCACACAACAAAAATGGCATAAATAATACCGAGGTAATACAAATTATTAAGCCCGGTTCTCGCCCATACGTAACATGTGGTAGTACGGTGGAGCTTTTGCAAGATGCGCTCAAAGGCCGGTCCTTAATCTACTTGGGCAACTTTCAAAAAAAACCACAGGTCTCACCCCTAACTGACACAGCCCGGTGCATAAACTTGCACCCACTAACGGTCCATGTTTGCCCAAGTACAAACCATTTTCTTTTATTTTAGATTTTCAAAGACATTTGCAAAAATCCACCATGACAAAGCAATGTCATAGGTTTATTATCAACTTAAGAAATTTTGGCTAAATTCTCCCAAAGTCAAATATTTCATGATCTAAGCATTTGCTATGCATATATTTATTTTTAAATTCTTTTGACTAAGGTTGCAAGGAATTGGTAATACAACAATCAAATTTGGCTATACAAAGGAATTGGAATAATTAAATATTTAAAACAGGAATTTAAAATAATTAAATACAATTATGCATGCAATAATAATTTAAAACAGGAATTAAATAATTTTAAATATTGGGTGCAAAATGGTCAATGGTGTAACTTGCCTTGCTCAAATTCCTGGTATTCTACTTCTTCAATAGGGTCAAGCTCTCCGGAGTCGTCAAAATCTATACGCGAAAATATTCCAAATTCAAACAGAATTCAAATGAACACAAATAAATTCAAATGAAATTTCAAATTAACTCCAAATTAAATAATTTTGGTTTAGTTAGCTAGATCTTGATTTTATACAAATTTAGAAATTTGAATCACCTAAATCGGAGTCTGTATGAAGAAATACGAGCTCCTGGAAGTTTAAATCAAATTTTAATTCAAAAATCAGAATTTCAGAATTTCCCGAATTAATTTTCTAAAGGAAATTCTATTTATTGCGCCACCGACGCCAAAGATCGACTGCACCGAGACCGACATGTGGGCTCAAACAATATGGATCGAGTCCACGCGTGTTTTCAAGTCCACGGTGGACTCGGCCACAAAGACAAAGGCGAGGGAGCTACTGTCTTTGGCGCTGCAGCGCCGCTACCGCATCCACGTGGGCCGCCACGCACGCGTAGGGGTGAGGTGGCGCTGATGTGGCGCCGATTTGGTAGCCATATCAAGACCGGAGGGCGGCGCCGGAACCAAGGTTCCGTGAACGGCGGCGCGGCGAGCTCGTGAGGTGCGCATAGATAGAGGGAGGACGCTGGTTCTAGGGCGCCACCGGTGGCGCGAGAGGACTCAAGGTCGCTTACGACGGAGAGAGGCGGCGGTGCGGTTCGGTTGTTGGCGCGAAGGTGCTCGGGGTCTTCAGCGGCTAAGGTGCGCCAGAGGATCGCGGAGGATGCTGATGCCGAAGGTGCAGTCGAAATAGCCGGGGGAAGCCTGGTGGCGCCGGAATCGGAGAAGAACGAGCTTCGGCCGCCGGCGGGGATTTGTGAAATGCGCGATTGAGGGCGATCGAGGGACAGGAGGCGGGGAATAGAATGAGAGAGGAGAGGCGCACTGGGTGCTTTTATAGGGCGAGGGAGGCCGGAGCGGAGATCGTGTGCGGCGTTAATGGCGGCGAGCGGGCGCGGGCGCACGGGGTTAAGAGGGGGTAATGGCGGAATGAACGCGCGGAGTGAGGGGAGTTAATGCGCGTGATGGCGAGGGTTAAGGCGGAGGGAATCGCGGGAGTGACGAGCCCGAGGCGAGCGGCAATGGCGGCGAGATGCGCGCGCGCTGGGAAGAAAGGGAGGAGGAGACGACATCATTGCAGCCGGGCCCCACCCGACAATGAGAGAGAGAGGGAGAGAGGGCGCGGCGATTAAATGTCGGCCGTCCGATTTGATCGGACGGCCCACAAGTATCATCGCTGGGGAGAGAGTCGGGCGAGATGCAAGACAAAGGTCGGGCTTCGCCCAAGATCAGAGCGTAAGTTTTTAAACCTTTTTCAATTGATTTAATTCGTAAATTCAAATAAGCTTTAGAAAATAGTAAATGAAGTCCAAAATTTTGAGAAAATTCACATAAATTCTATGAGGCATTCGGACTTAAATAAAATAATTCCAACTTTTAGTTGGTAATAGATTTTGCACATAAATTCTTTTAGTCTTAATATACTTTATTGAAAAGCTTTTAAAATTCCGTAAAATCCACAAAATTAATAAAGTCTCATTTTTAATGAAATTGAAATTTTGGGTGTTACAAACCTACCCCTTTAAAGGGAATCTCGACCTAGATTCGACTTGGTCAAAAAAGGTAGGGATACTCGGCTCTCAAAACTTCTTCTCGCCTCCCGTAGCTTCTTCTTCGAATGATTGCTCCATCGAACCTTACAAGAACGAATGACTTTGCTTCGTGACGCTGCTCGCCACATCGAGAATCTTGATAGGTTGTTCCACATAGGTGAGATCTTCACAAGATCGATGCTCTCGAGCGGTGTTTCTTCTGTTGGTACTCTGAGACATTTCTTTAACTGGGATACATGGAAGACATTGTGAACAGCTGACAAGGATGCTGGTAGTTCCAATTGATAAGCAACTTCACCTCTCTTTGACAAAATCTTATAAGGTCCGACAAATGCAGGTGCGAAGTTTTCCTTTAGTCTCGAAATCTCTTCACTCCTGAGTGGAGTTACCCCGAGATAGACAAAATCTCCCATCTCGAAGGATAGTTCTCTCCGACGATTATCGGCATAACTCTTTTGTCGGGTTTGAGCTACTTTCAGACGTTCTCTTATTGCTTTTACCTTACTTTCAGCTTCTTTTATCAATTCTGGTCCGAAGAATTGGTGTTCTCCTACTTGATCCCAAAGAAGAGGGGTTCTACACTTTCTACCATACAATGCTTCGAATGGCGACATCTCGCAGTCGGCTTGAAAGTCGTTGTTGTAGGAAAATTCTGCATAGGGCAAATTCTTATCCCACTTCTTCCATAATCTATAGCACAAGCTCAAGCATGTCTTCTAGGACCTGATTTACACGCTCACCGCCATCTGCTTGGGGATGATATGTCAGGTTTGAAGTTGAGTCCGGTTCCCAAAGCTTCATGTAGACTCGCCAAAATTTTGAAGTGAATCTGCGAACCTCTCGCGTACACAATTTTCTTGGGTATACCATGTAGATGCATCGATCCTAGCCATGTACAATTATGCTAACTTATTGCTTCAGAGGTGGTCTTGACTGAATAAATGAGCCACTTTTGTTAATCGGTCAATTATTACCCAAATGGAATCACAACCCGATTGGGTCCTAGGTAGTCCGGTGATGAAATCCATACCAATCTCCTCCCATTTCCACTGGAATTGGTAATGGTTGTAATAATCCGCAGTCTCTCGATGTTCGCCTTAACACGCTGACATACATCACAACGTGCAACAAACTCAGCGATCTCTCGCTTCATACTAACCCACCAATACTTTTCCTTCAGATCCTGGTACATCTTTGTACTCCCGGGATGAATAGAGTAAGGTGATTCATGAGCTTCTTTCAGAATCAGTTGTCTGGTTTCATAATGTTTAGGTACACGATGCGTTGCCAAACCATACTGCGGCCCTCGCTCGCCTTCGTAAAATCTCGGGCTTTGCCTCTTCTCATGTTCTTCCTGATTTCTTTGATGTCTTCGTCTTCTAGCTGTTTTTCTCTGATCAGACTTTGTATGGTTGGTTGGACTTCCACCGTGTTGATACAACCTTGACTAACAATTTCCAGATTCAGATGCTTTAGTTCTTCATACAACTCTGGTTGATTTTCTTGAACTAACACCGTGTTGCAAGATGCCTTCCTACTCGAGCATCCGCTACCACGCTGGCTTTACCCGGTGATAGTGAATTCCAAGGTCATAATCTTTATCGCCCAACCATCTTCTTTGCCCGAGATTAAGATCTGATTGGGTGAAGATATATTTCAAACTCTTATGATCTCGTGAAAATTTCACAATGTTACCAATGAGGTAATGCCGCCAGATTTTCAAAGCATGCACAATTGTCGCTAACTCCAAATCATGAGTTGATAATTTCCTTCA
Organism: Hsuehochloa calcarea; assembly: GCA_036346395.1. Taxonomy (NCBI): domain Eukaryota; kingdom Viridiplantae; phylum Streptophyta; class Magnoliopsida; order Poales; family Poaceae; genus Hsuehochloa; species Hsuehochloa calcarea. Next base: position 16,137,962 of record CM070604.1, on the reverse strand, counting down.
TGTGGCCTTAATCGACGAGATGCATAAGCCACAACTTTTCCTTCCTCGCATCAAGACACATCCTAGTTCTCAAGGATGCGCCACGTAAAACTTCAAAATCCTTACGATATCCGTAAAACTAGCACTGGTGCAGAGACTAGTCTTTTCTTCAGCTCTTGAAAACTATGTTCACAAGCACTTGTCCATTCAAATTTCTTTTCCTTCTTCAAAAGTTGAGTCATGGGTTTGGCGATCTTGGAGAAACTTTCAATGAATCTGCGGTAGTACCCAGCTAATCCGAGAAAACTTCTCACTTCTGTGACTGACTTGGGTTGCTTCCAATCCATTACAGCTTCAACCTTTGAGGGGTCTACTGCAACTCCTCCTGCTGACACAATGTGTCCAAGAAATGCCACTTGACTGAGCCAAAATTCACTTTTACTGAGTTTGGCATAAAGTTGGTGTTCTCGAAGTTTGCCCAAAATAATTCTGAGATGTTTTTCATGCTCTTCCATATCTCTTGAATAGATGAGAATATCATCTATGAATACTACCACAAACTTATCCAAAAATTCCATGAACACTTTGTTCATCATATTCATGAAATAAGCAGGGGCATTTGTTAGTCCAAATGACATCACTGTGAACTCGCATACCCATATCCGTGGTGAAGGTCGTCTTCTAATATCTTCCTGGCCGATTTTTAATCGATGGTAGCCTCGACCTCAAATCAATCTTGGAGAAAACATCGCTCCTTTGTTGATCAAACAGATCATCTATCCTAGGTAACGGTACTTGTTTTTGATTGTTACCTCGTTGAGTGATCTATAGTCCACACACATTCTCATACTATTGTCTTTCTTTTGACAAATAGTACCGAGCTCCCAAGGCGATGAACTTGGTTGAATGTAACCTTTACTCAGTAGTTCTTCAATCGCTTCTTCAACTCGCTAGATCATTTGCCAAGATTCTCAGGGTCGCTTGAAATTGGAGCATCCACAGGACTAAGTCAATTAAGAACATTATGTCCCGGCCCGTGGCATACTGTAAGTCCTCCTAAAAACATCCGATATTCTTGTACCACGGTATATCTTCCAGCCACTTCCTTTAAATCGGTCAAGATAGGACTTCTTTCCGTAGAAGTCTTGGGTTGGAACTCTACCAAATCCCTTGTTCATTGGTGAGGTTGATAGATCTACTAGCACAATCTATTCTCGCCTCATTTTTGGGCAAGCCATCCATTCCAAGAATTACGTCCAATCCTTGCGAACGCAAGACTATTAAGTTGGCCGAGAAAGTTACTCCAGAGATTTCAAAGGTAAGATTTGGACAGAATAAACTAGCCCTCATTTCTGAGCCCGGGGAATGGATTAACATGGGCTTAACTAAGGGGGAGGTATATAACCCATACTTTTCCACAAACTTATTTGAAACAAAAGAATGCGAAGCTCCGGAATCAAATAAAACTGATGCTGGTACTGAGTTGACAAGGAACGTACCAAGAACAACATCCGTGTCGCATGGGCTTCCTCTGCGGTGACGTGATTCACACGCCCTTCATGAATCGACCACCGGTCTTGAGGGACCGCGAGACCAAACTCCGGAGTTGGCTTGACGGGGTGACAGTCACGCTTCTTGGGACACTTATTGGCATAATGACCCAACTCGCTGCGTTGAAAGCATGTGATTCCTCGCTGTGGAAATAATCGCTTCACTAAACCGCCCTCCGGATGAACTACTACGAATCCGGAAGTATTTGGGCGCGAATCGAGCCGGAACTCTTGGTGTAGTAGTCCGAATCTCCCACGCCGAGGTGGTCGAGATCGAGAGAAACGAGGCTTGGGCAGCCTCCCGAGTTAAACTTCGAGCCGCCATCCTCCGCTATGATTCTCCATTTCGATGTTTGCCTTCCCGGCGATGGCCTTATTTACCAACCGTTGAAAGTCGGTAAAATCTCGAGAAATCAAACGAACAGAGAGTTCGCTGCTTAATCCTTCCGTAAATCGCTCTTGCCTCGCTTCATCTCTCGCTACATCCTCGGGGGCATAGCGAGCAAGTTGATTAAACTTATGCGATACTCGCCAATCGAACGGTTTCTTTGGCGAGCGAGCGAAACTCCTTCTTTTCAAGGTAACCATGCCGATGGAATGTGAGATCGGCGAAAGCTTGCATGAACTCATCCCAAGTGATTTCTTGGGCATTAGCATGGGACATATCAAATTATCCCACCATTCTCGATGCGGGACCAACCAATTGATGAGAGGCAAACAAAACTCTCTCACGATCCGTAATCGAGCAATATCCGCTTTTTCCAATGGCCCCGAGCCAATCATCTGCGCCCATGGGTTCTGTGCTTACTAGAAAATGTTGGCGACGATCCTCATGAACTCGACAAAGTTACTCTTGCGGAAGGTGGAGGAGCATGATAGGTCACGACGCTTGGGTATTCTCGATTGTTTGTGAAGGGATCGGCTAGCAACTCAATCGATGAGTCGATTGGCCATCATTTGGCGCCAATGAGCTTCATTGGAGGAGGTGGTGGTCATTGAACTGGATTTTCTTGATATTCGGCATTCTCATTTCCTTGCCCTCTAGCACCGACACTTCCGGTAAGGGTGGTCACCATCCGATGAACTTTCACAGATTAGACAAGAGAGATAGGAATTATAAGAGTATAGATCTAAAATAGCCCAAATTCAACAAACACAAGACAAGAACATTTCAAAGAAAATAATTTATTTTTATTTTATTAATTCATTATGGCTACTACAAAGGTTTGGTAGCTCATAATTCGCAACTAAAGGAAAAATTTAAGGTCAAAACTATGGTGTTATTGGGGTATAATCTGCTCACTAGAACTAGCCTCGCCTTCCTTGTAGGAGGCCGCCTTTTCTCGCACTCTTCAACTTTTCTTCGCATCTTGTAACTTCACTTGCGTAAGAGACACTCATCTAGTGTATTCCGTAGGCATAATCCATAGCTCGCCGATCCACTGATGAGTGAGATCGGGACAGTTTCATCTCTAGTTGAGCGGAAAGCACCGCCATGCCGGGTTGGAATGTGCATTGGGTAATAGTGGAACCCAAAGCCGCTTGAGGCGGTGATCGAGATGTAGCGAAGTCTCACGGGTTGCTTCCCCGTCAGATCCTCGATGCCTTCGCGAAGGTGTCTCGTCGCATTGGGGCATCAAGACGTGGAAGTCCGTGTTCGCGATAGATTGGAGTAAAGGATCACTCTACTCTCCATCGCTCCTGATTTCCCACTTTATACTTGTATCCTTGATACGCCGGTCTTTCTTCAAAGTCCAAGTGTCGCATCATCTTCCGAGAATGGCGCCCAATGACCAAAGAAGACTCCATGGGAAATGGCAATGGAACTTCACCATCTACAATTTTTGAACAGAGATGAGTTAGTAAATAATTTTTCAAGAGAAAAGTTGAGGAATGACTCGTAAGACCAAGGTATTTTTAATTTTCAAAATAAGTCCTTAAGGGTTTGATTTCCTTCTAGGTCACGACCTACAATGATATGGCTCGATACCACTTTTGTCGAACCCGGAACGAAGGATCCCGAATTCTCTGTGTTCATACACTAGTCCAGATTTCCGGTACACAATACAAAAATGTTATCACAAACATATCCAAAGTGTATTAATAAGCATAGAGTTTATTACAATCGGGGTAGAAGGCCAAATAAAACATTGCTTAAGCAAATGATAAAGGTAAGCCACACGATACGCCACAGTAATCGCTCGAGATCGCGCCTAATCGCCCCGCTCCTCACCTTCGGATAGCGCCTTCTCCGAATAATAATATTCAAAGAAGAGTGAGCACTACAACCGTGCTCGCAAATTACACCCAATACGTAATTTAGAATGCATGCATAAGTTATTCAAAGGAAGGTTGTAGGGTTTATTTGCATAAATCAGCCTTTTGGTTTAAATAGTTATACTAAGTTTCAAGGCACATTTTTATTACATAACTAAAATCAGATTTAAAGATTGATCATTTTATAGTGGATAACCTCCATATGAAACATGGTGATGGATACCTCCTATCACAAGGCTACCCGCCAAATTTACCACAAGGATTAACCATCCTCAAATCATGTCCAAAGTTATTTTAAAACCAAAACAAATCTAACTTAGAGTGGCTTTGCTCAAGATGTCCTTGACCGTGGACACGGCTATTCAATAGATTTACACTCTGCAGAGGTTGTACAACTTTACCCACAAGAGATAATTTGCTCATTATGTCGCCAATACACACTTCCTTAGGTGTGTGACTAGGCAATTATCACAAGGCGTTCCAATGCTTTACCTCAATACCAAGATGCCCGCTAAGGTTTCATTTCCATTAGGCTAACCACTGCTGAAACCCCTCTTGCGCCAAGTGGGAATAAAGTCTAACCGACACCCACACAACAAAAATGGCATAAATAATACCGAGGTAATACAAATTATTAAGCCCGGTTCTCGCCCATACGTAACATGTGGTAGTACGGTGGAGCTTTTGCAAGATGCGCTCAAAGGCCGGTCCTTAATCTACTTGGGCAACTTTCAAAAAAACCCCGGTCTCGGCCCTAACTGCACAGCCTGTGCATAAACTTGCACCCACCAACGGTCCATGTTTGCCCAAGTACAAACCATTTTCTTTTATTTTAGATTTTCAAAGACATTTGCAAAAATCCACCATGACAAAGCAATGTCATAGGTTTATTATCAACTTAAGAAATTTTGGCTAAATTCTCCCAAAGTCAAATATTTCATGATCTAAGCATTTGCTATGCATATATTTATTTTAAATTCTTTTGACTAAGGTTGCAAGGAATTGGTAATACAACAATCAAATTTGGCTATACAAAGGAATTGGAATAATTAAATATTTAAAACAGGAATTTAAAATAATTAAATACAATTATGCATGCAATAATAATTTAAAACAGGAATTAAATAATTTTAAATATTGGGTGCAAAATGGTCAATGGTGTAACTTGCCTTGCTCAAATTCCTGGTATTCTACTTCTTCAATAGGGTCAAGCTCTCCGGAGTCGTCAAAATCTATACGCGAAAATATTCCAAATTCAAACAGAATTCAAATGAACACAAATAAATTCAAATGAAATTTCAAATTAACTCCAAATTAAATAATTTTGGTTTAGTTAGCTAGATCTTGATTTTATACAAATTTAGAAATTTGAATCACCTAAATCGGAGTCTGTATGAAGAAATACGAGTTCCTGGAAGTTTAAATCAAATTTTAATTCAAAAATCAGAATTTCAGAATTTCCCGAATTAATTTTCTAAAGGAAATTCTATTTATTGCGCCACCGACGCCGCAAGATCGCACCGAGACTGACATGTGGGCCCAAACAGTCATGGACTGAGTCCACGGTGTTTTCCAAGTCCACGGTGGACTCGGCCACAAAGACAAAGGCGAGGGAGCTACCGTGGCTGTCGTTGGCCTTGGCCGCTACCGGGCATCCACGTACGCCACGCACGCGGTAGGGGTGAGGTGGCGCTGATGTGGCGCTGATTTGGCTGGCCATATCAGCACCGGGAGGGGGCGGCGCTCGGGAACCAAGGTTCCGGCGAACGGCGGCGCGGCGAGCTCTGGTGAGGTGCGCAATAGATAGAGGGGAGGACGCTGGTTCTAGGGCGCCACCGTGGCGCGAGAGGACCGGAAGGTCGCTCGGCGACGGAGAGAGGCGGCGGTGCGGTTCGGTTGTTGGCGGCGAAGGTGCTCCGGGGGTCTTCAGGCGAAGCCAAGGTGCGCCAGAGGATCGCCGGAGGATGCTGATGCCGAAGGTGCAGTCGAAATAGCCGGGGGAAGCCTGGTGGCGCCGGAATCGGAGAAGAACGAGCTTCGGCCGCCGGCGGGGATTTGCGAAATGCGGGCGATTGAGGGCGATCGAGGGGACAGGAGGTGGGGGAATAGAATGAGAGAGGAGAGGCGCAATGGGTGCTTTATAGGGCGAGGGAGGCCGGAGCGGAGATCGTGTGCGGCGCAATGGCGGCGAGCGGGCGCGGGCGCACGGGGTTAAGAGGGGGGGTAATGGCGGGAATGAACGCGGCGGAGTGAGGGGGAGTTAATGCGCGTGATGGCGAGGGTTAAGGCGGAGGGAATCGCGGGAGTGACGAGCTCCGAGGCGAGCGGCAATGGCGGCGAGAGGCGCGGGCGCGCGGGGAAGAAAGGGAGGAGGGAGACGACATCGCTGCAAATGGGCCCCACCGACAACCGAGACAGAGAGAGAGAGAGGCGCGGCGGATTAAATGTCGGCCGTCCGATTTGACGGACGGCTCACGCATTTCGCGGGGAGAGAGTCGGGCCGAGATGCGACAAAGGTCGGGCTTCGCCCAAGATCAGAAAGCGTAAGTTTTTAAACCTTTTTCAATTGATTTAATTCCAGAAATTCAAATAAGCTTTAGAAAATAGTAAATGAAGTCCAAAAATTTTGAGAAAATTCACATAAATTCTATGAGGCATTCTGGACTTAAATAAAATAATTCCAACTTTTAGTTGGTAATAGATTTTGCACATAAATTCTTTTAGTCTTAATATACTTTATTGAAAAGCTTTTAAAATTCCGTAAAATCCACAAAATTAATAAAGTCTCATTTTTAATCGAAATTGAAATTTTGGGTCATTACACGAAGCTTCCTCCCATCGTTGAGCCTCCTCCTCCACCCAAAGAGCCCCACCGCCGCTACCCTCCCGTGCTTGCTCCCTTGCACCGGCCGGACTGGCTGGTTGCTGCCGCCAGCAGTTAGCGTACCAGGTAACCCGGCCGCGCCGACCTCTAGTAGCTCCCCGCCGCCGCTGCTGTCGCCGACCTTGCTCCCCGCCGCTCCTTCTTCTTTCTCCAAACCGTAGCACTGGTCCAAAGAAGCCAGCCGCCTTTGTGCCGCTCTCCCTTGCCGCCTCCCAGCCCCTCGCCAGCCGAAGTCCAAGCCAAAGCGCCACCGCAGCTGGCTCCAATCGAAGCTCCTCCAGCGGCAAAGACTCCCGCTTCTTCTTCCTCCTCCAAATTCTCCTCTCTCCTCTTCTCCATCACGGCCAACCCAAGAGCTTCCATTGCGCCTCCTCCTCCGGTTTGGCTCAACTCCATGGCGCCGCTCCCCCTTGCCCAGCCAGCCTCTGAGCCGCCCGCCCGGCCGGCTGCACACCCGGCCGCCCGCTCGCCCGCCTCTGTCGCCCCTTGCCGCCGGTCCTGCTCTCGCGTCTCCCACCAACCTTTGCCGTGCAGCTCCCGGCCACCAAAGAGCCCCCCACCTCCATTCCCTTCTTGCCGCCGCCTTGCTCCCTCGCTGCAGCCTCAACCAAGTTTCCTTCCCACTGTCGGCCTTGCTCCTTGTCGCATCGCCACCAAGCCCCCTCCGCTTCCTTCCCTCCTCCCCTTTCTTTCTTCCGTAACCAAGCTCCCATATTCTCAGATTCCGTCGACATGCATGTATCTCCAAAGAAATCTTTAGCTAGTGCATGCATGGAACTCATGCATACGTGAAAGAAAATCGAAGATAAGCAGCAAAAGTTCTCTACCTCGGTTCTCTCTCTCCGATCGCTTATTCTCCGCGCCAACTACGTCGCCGCGTGCCCCTCAGCTTCCTCTTCCTAACCCTAAATTTCGCCGTTCTCTTTTTGCCACGACTAAAAATGTTCCGGCGGCGGCCGAACTGCCTGCTATCGTCGTTTCCGGCGCCTTCTTTGATCCTCCAGCAATATCGTCACTGCCGTTAGCTTCACCTCGCGATGCTCTACGTTGTGCCACCTTCCGTTTCTCTGAATCATCATCGAGTCACTGCCGCCACTACTCCATATGCACTGTTTTGCGCGCCGCCGCCACACCGGACCTCCGCCGGCGACGCGACCACCACCATTATGTCCGCCTTGCTGCCGGCAATCCATTTTGCTAGTTCGCCGATCTTCCCTCCATTTCCCTCACCGGCGCCATCACTTTAAACTTAGACTGCACTATTCATGTTTGAATTTTCTATATTTCATGTGAAGGAAGCTTCCGGATATTCGTTCTCCTTCATCCAGAATCCGATTCCTTCGATTCTTGGTTCTTAATTCATCTAAGTTCAGCCCCTTCCTATCGCTACTAATTTTATAATTTTTGGATTTTATTGGATTTGTTGTATTTATTTGGCTCTTTTCGCACGTGTAGATTCTGGCGTTTCGAAATGATTCTTCGACCTGGCGATCGAAGACCCGCTCCTCGTAAATGAAGGCAAGTCGTAGACCTTTGACCATGTTGAATCTATTTTATAAATGTATATTGTTTTAAATTATCATGAATGGCTAGTTTTATTAAAAATAGTTTTGAGAGTAGATAATTGCCAATTTGTCATTATGCCACCTTGATAAATTGAAAATGAAATGTCTCCTTGAATGGCATATATCCTTGGACACCTTAGGATGGTTAATACTAGTTGGACATAATTGTATTACTAACTTGGGTGCGTATATTTGCTTAGTCTTGCTTTAGTTATTCCGTGGAACTTGCGATCATGTTCAATGAATAATGAAATTTGACTAATGGAACTATGGAATTGTGGTGTGAGGCCACTATAAATAAAATGTGTTGAGCCATGGCAGGGATTGCTATTTGGTCGGGAATGAACAAAAATGATTTATGCTTGGGCTTGTGGTAAGGAGTGAAGGTGGGTGTGTGATGCACTTTGGGAAGTGGAAGGTCTTGTCTGAGCAGCCAACTAAGGACTTAACTTTGCAAGTCATTGATCTGGGCCACCTCGTGCAACCACAAGTCCGGTATGGGACAGACCTGGCCAACTAATTAGGGAAGTTTTGAGTCGGTTCTGTTGTGGCTGATTATTGGCGCAAGAGGGGGCCGTGAGGGCGAAACCTTACCGGGCAGAACCGAGGCAAAATGGAACTTTGTAAAGGCCTTGTCACGTGCTCTAGACTGCTCACCTAAGGAAGTGAGCGGTGGTATCGACGGATGCCAAACAAACTAGAGAATTCGTGTCTTGTGGGTAAAGTCGCACAATCTCTCGCAGAGTGTTAAAATCTATTCAATAGCCGTGTCCCTGCTACTTTACATGCCCGGTGATTTCGCGCAAGGGTAGCATTTTCAAAAATGTGGTTTGGTTCGATGGAAAGGTTTGGTTGGAATGGTTGGGAAGTGAACGGGATGTTCACTGTTTGATTCAAAAGAAATTGGATATCTATGTATTATTCTTTTAAAATCCTGCCTTGCAATCTAATTATTGTATTTACTGTTAAACTTGCTTTCTGCAAATTTGCCATAAAGCCATTCTTGCTTAGGCCTGGCATAAATACTATGTGCATACATTTCTCTGCGACTTGCTGAGTACTTTATGTACTCACGACTTTATGCCCTTTGTTGATCATCCCAATGTAAGAATCGTAATGTGTTGAGTACTATGAGGAAGGCTACTTTGAAGACTTCGCGAACTAGGTCACGTCCTCCACTCGATTGCCTGTGGGCATGTCGATTGGGCTCCACGTATTTTGAGATTTCCGCTGCCAGATACTCTGTTGTTCCTAAGCCCTGTGAGGCGACTTTTGTAAGAACCTGACCATAAGGTCCTTTGCTGTTAACTATTATTACTTTGTATGCTTCATTAGTTCGTTGTTGATTGGTTATGGTAACATCATTGTTACGACTGTGCGAGCTAGCTACTGATCATGGGACTAGCTTGGTATGCACAGAGGGTCTCGGGGTCGTGTGACACCCGGGGTCCGACACTTTCATTTTGTCCATGCATTTGATTCCTACCGTCCACGGGAGTGGAAACTTAAAAGTCCCATCAGTTCCAATATGGGCATATGAGACCCGCCATTCCAATGTGGGCAACGTTGACAACCATTCCAATGTGGCAACTTCGGACACCCGTATGAAACGTTCTTCATACGGTGATTGGGTCCCCGTATTTTGTTAAGTACGGGCTTAAGTGAACACCGACGGGTGTATCACTCGTTATACCGGTATACGCAATTGAGAGGTCCATTTTTCATTCTATGTATGCATTCATACTATGCAGTTTTACAAAATCGTGGGAGATATGCTCTACTGTCTTGATTATTGCTCTGTTCCTTTGTACTCTGTGAGTTTGATGTTGTGCTTGCTGAGTTTCGACTCACCCTTGTTTTCTTGTATTTATTTATTTTGGTGATCCATGATGATATTTTTGCTAGCGGGAGGGCGTAGTCCAAGCACGTTTCACACATCTCAAATATTCACTTATTCATTAAGATGTTTTGTTAAGTTATTTGGTTAAAGAGAAGAACTGTAATAAGTATCACCTCAAGTTTACAACAGATCCTCCATGTTTAATTCCTTGGTTACATTCTGTGGTTGAACGGTTAATTACTTTTCGTTACTTTGTCTTGACTATTTAATTTTGGTGCAAATTGATTAATAGTTCCGCAAATGAATTGTATGATGAATCTTTAGGTAGTATCTTGGCTTCCGAATAGCCAGGGTGTTACACTGCGTCTCTGCGAGGTTTCAGGCGTCTCTGAGGACTTCACATCGCCAAGCCGTCAAGTGCATTTTCATGTACCTTCACTCTACCCTCCAGTATGGCATTTGGTATTCCAGCTCTTCTTCCTTATCCATTGGGGGGTTTTCTGATTCAGATTTTGCAGGCTGTCGGCTAGATAGGAAAAGTACTTCAGGCACTTGTCACTTCTTAGGCACTTCTCTTGTCTCTTGGTCTTCTAGGAAACAGTCCTCTGTTGCACAATCCACTGCAGAAGCGAAATATGTAGCCGCTGCTAGTTGCTGTAGTCAGATTCTGTGGATGGTGTCCACTTTTCTGGACTATGGGTTAACTTTTGCTAGTGTTCCTCTTCTCTGTGATAACACTTCTGCCATTAATATTATTAAGAACCCTATGCAACACTCTAGCACCAAGCACATAGACATTCGCTATCACTTCCTTAGAGACCATGTTGAGAAGGGAGATATTGTGTTACAGTTTGTGGAGTCCGAGGCTCAGTTAGATGATATCCTCACCAAGCCTTTAGACCCAACTAGGTTTGCCACCTTGAGAAGTGAGTTAGGGGTAATTTACCCCTATGAGTTGGTTTGAGGGGGAGCTGGTTCTTTTCTGAACTTTCCTTGTACATCTGATCTTTCCTTGATCTTTTTTTGAACTTGTTGATCCTTTTGATCTTTTCAGGCTCTTAGGTTTTTATTGCATCTCATTGTATTATATTGCATTCTTATGAAAATCACAAAAAGATGCATTGTAATATAAGCCTTACTGCTTATCTTTTAAATTGATGAAGCTTTGCTTATTACCCTCTTGAGCTTTAGTATTTCAATTTTTACTCAATATCATGTCTAGTTCTTTGACTTGCTAGAATTATCATTCTTTCACATGTGTAGCTAAGTCTTTGCTAAATGAGCTAGAACTTTAAGACAACTTGAACTAAAAATAGCAATTTGTGGATCTTTTAGCTAGTTGCACAACTAGTGATTCTTTTGTGACATTGGCCCTGTCAGAATTGCTTTGATAGCTCTTGAATCTAAGATTGAACATCTCGTGAAGCTTCTTGTTCCATTGCGAATCTAAAACTGCTCTTATGCAAAATGAAAAATCAAATTTCAAAATATGTGCCCAACTATTCTCACGAGACTGCTTGTCAAAGACATAAACTTGGAGATAGTTTGATGATCCAGACGATCTCATGGGGATTACTTATCAAAATTGATATGAACCTCAAGATTTGTCACCCTGGTTGAAGCTTAGGAAGAGATTGTGGATGGCTCCTAGTCCAATATCTTCTTCACTAAGATAGGCCGTTAATTGCTTTGGTTGAAGCTTAGAAAGAGTTTGTGGATGGCTTAGAGTCCAGGATCTTTTTCACTAAGATAGACCTTTAATCAACATCAATATTCATTGCAAATAAAAAACTGTTGTAAAAAATGGCTGACTGAAGTTCTTTGAGCAAAATGATTCAATTCCGAACTTTTTGTCTCTAGGATGATCATTATTAGCTTCTTGATCTCACATTGACATTCTGACATGACCATTATCACTTTAGGATCTCTTATGATGAACTTGCTATTTTTGAAGCTTTGCTTAATTTGTTACAATTCATTGCTTTTACTTTGGGCCTTCTAGCTTAGTTTTGATATATATGTCTTAACATGATCTTGCTAGCGCTGTCAAGCTTGACATGTATTGTGTAATTGTAGAAATGCTAGCTTGTTCTTTTGGGTAATCTTCAAAGCTTCTTGTACTAAAGTTTGGAAAACTTAAAAAAAAATGAAGCCACTCCATTGCATTTCATGCATGCTCTTTCTTATGCTTCCTCCTCATTTCTGTATTTTTTATCTCTGGATGAGAGGAAGACGTGATTCCTTGATGACTCCATTGTCACAGGTGGAGAAGTAGTAGCAAAAATGTTAAAAGGGGGAGCTATTTGGAGAAAATGGAAAAAATATTTTTTTTCTAAAAAAATGATGATCAAAGTGAGGGGGAGCTTTTAATTTGCATTCTTATGATCTTATTGCCATTTCTAAATTTGAATTTTAATTCTTGGAACCTCAAAATGATCAAAGGTCAAATTGAACAATTGTTCTTTCATATGGACCTTAAGTGAGAATTTTGACTCTTCTATGGAAATTGAAGCTTTCTCGCTTTCTTTTGCCTTATCTAGCTTGCCTGTACTAATCTGAAGCAAATTTGGTCATTTCCTTTGCTTTCTCTTGCTCTTGGACCAAGTTCTACCTTTATGCAAAAACGTGAGTATTTTTACTTTTCAAAACTTAAACTTATATTTTTGGGAAATTATCAATGTGTTCATCAAGGGTGAGATTGTGGATACCATGGGGATATCATGGGGATATACTCATGATCTTAGGATGATGTTACAATTGGCAATGACGTTGATGGTTTGTCGAATCACGCGTTTTTGGCAAAATTCTATGTTGTTAGGTCTTTGGCGGCCAGACCAGCAGTCCGACCGACCAGTGGCGGTCCGACCGGCCACCCCTGGCGGTCTGATCGGTCAGTGGCGGTCGGACCGGCCAGTATATGGGTTTGAGTTTGGAGCTGGGCGGCGGTCGGACTTGGTCTCATAATTTTTAGAGCTTCCAGTCAAAAGATCTATTCGTTTGAAATTTCTAGAGAGGTTTCGGATTTCAAGTGTTGAAAATTGGCTAAGTTCCTTCTTGGCTGCAATGTTTATTGATTAAGTCAAGTTCATGAGTTTCAGTGCTTATATGTTGCATGATGCAAGTTTTGACTAACGTGGGTCAAGTTGCGAAGAACTTGTTCCCGGAATCAATTTCTTGGTCTATTGCTGTCCAGGTGACTTGGAGGTCAACGACGGTCAACGGCGAGGATGATCTAGACTAGGCTTGGAGAGCTGAGGTTCAGAATGATCGAGGATGCCGGGTGAAGTCATTGGATTCAAGCATGGCGCAAAATGGACAAGAATGACCGAACGGGGAGTTCGATGCGACGGGTTGTATCAAGCGGCGCGGGGGTCGGTGCAAGTGCTATGGTGGTTTCGGTGGGAGCAAGATAGGAGAGACTTGCCAACATGTTTGAGCCGTTGATCAACCTAGAGGTGGCGAAGCATGGGATTTCTTCGTGAATATTAGACTCGGTCTTTGGAGAATGATCGAGAAGGGATATTTTGGTACTATCACTAAAATACCGCCTTGATTGCTTTTGGCTAAACCGCGGCGGAAGACGACGCAAGGAGAAGTGATTTAGGTCAAAAGAAGATGAAGATGACGCTTTAAAATACGTGCGTGAGTTAAACCCGTTTGTATGTGGACTTAACGGGTGCCCATTAGGAATACCTTCTAGAAGCTAGCCTGCACTATAAATATGGAAAGTTGCTGGTTGTGCACCTCCAATCCTTTTGTGCTTTTATTTGAAAACTCTAGTTTTGGTGTTTAGGGAGAATAGTGGAGAGATTATGTTTCTAGAGAGGGGATTGATTGTATGCTCATGTATTGAGTTTTGTTCTCCTTAATGGAGTGGTTGTACACCAGCAACAATCAGAAATCAATCCATGCAAGTTTTCTTGAGATGAGTCTCTTTTCGTTCTTGTTCTCTATTTTGTGATTTCGGGGCTTTCTTTGATTCTCAAGTTTTCTTTTAGTTTCTGCCCCTAATCTTACTTGTTGTGACATGTGGGAACTCATCTAGGTTCATCTTGATCATCTCTAACTCACGAGCAAGTTTTTGGATCTAGTTTTCGTTTTGACTTGGTTTTGAACCATCCTCCACTCAAACGGAAAAATGTCAGAACTTTGCCAAAGATCTTCACGATCTTTGATTGGAATAGATTCCTGACATCCTAGAGAATGTGTGTTCCAAGTTTTATCGAGTTTGGACTTATGGATCAAAAGTTAGACCTATTTGCGATTTCATTTTTGGGCTGTTTTTTCTGTTCATCAAGCTGGAGGTCAGACCGCCCAAGGTGACCGGTCAGACCGCTCAAGGTGACCGGTCAAACCGCTCAAGGTGGCCGGTTAGACTACCATTGATATAGAGGTCAGACCACCCAACTCTTGAAAATCGAGTTCTTGATGATTTTGGTTGTTTTGCTTCGGGGTTTATATTGGATTCAATACAAGTCTTCCGCTGTGCTTGTATATTGATCTTCATAGCCCTCACAGCTATCAGAGTGAAAATAGTGTCGAATCCGATCTTTATGAAAAAGAGATCGTGCTCCTATTCACCCCACTCTAGTCGCCGTTTCGGTCCAACAAATTCACACAGTTAACAAGAATGGTAACATCTATAATTAGCACAACTTTATTAATAATCATTGTTTATTACAAGAAATGCTTACAAACCAACAATAAAGAACACAACGGAAGTTGAAGAAGTAGTAGTAGAGTCCAGCTGATCTGCCACAGTCAATCGATTGGGGTAGTGGCCTAGTCATTGTGATCCACACCGGTAACGAAGTTCTTCGCCTTTGAACATTATTTGCATTAAGCAAGGGTGAGCACAAACAGCCGTGAGCCGCAAGTTACACCCATAACAAAGTTAATGCACACAGGGATATATCAAAGGAAGGCATCTAGGGTTATTTGTGCAAAAGCAACGTTTAACATTTTAAATACAACAGCTAAATTCAAAAGCTCAAGTTTTTACAATGTCTAAAATTGAGTTTTAATTGAATGAATAAAGATAGTATAGGCACCAACCTAACACTAACTTAAACACGGGCACCAACCAGAGGCTTCAACCCATAATTTATCTCATGGACACCCCATCCATATCATAAACTATTTTATAAAATATTTTAAAATCAAAACCAAAGTCTAACTTTGAGTGGCTTTGCTCAACATGTCCATGATCGTGTACACGACTATTCGAATAGTTTTGCACTCTGCAGAGGTTGTATAGCTTTACCCATAAGAGATAATCGACTTATACTGTCCACTCACACACTTCCGTAGGTGTGTACTAAGTGATTATTACAAGGCCTTTACAATGCATCATTCCAAAGTAGTCATGCCCACTAAGGTTTTGCTTCCTTTGGATTGAACCATCCACCGGATAGAAGAACCCTCTTGCGTCCAGTGGGAATATTATCCAACCGACACCTACACATCAAAATGACACAACTCATATTGGAATGTTGCAAATTATTTAGCCTAGTCCTGCTCATTCAAGACATGTGGTAGTAAGGTGGAGCTTTGCAAGATGCAGCTCGAAGACTGGTCCTTAATTAACTTGGGCGACTTCTAAAATAATCCCTGGGTCTCAACCATTCCGAATTGAGCCCGTGCATAAACCTGCACCCACCATCTATCCAATTCGCCCAAGTACAAACCATTTTTTCTTTCATTTTATTTTTTAAATCATTTGTAAACTTCCATGATACACCAATGCCATGAAAAATATTTGAACAACATTTGATTTTTCGCTGTAAATTCCCAAATCAAATATTTCTTGTCTAAGCATGGCTACGCATAATTTTTTCCAAAATGCTCTAGTTCATACTATTGCATAAACTAGACTTTCTTCAAAGGTGTTAAGGGATGCTTCATTAAGTGTCAAAATTGGCTATACAATGGTAATGGGAATAACTATAATTTAAAAACAGGAACTTAAATTGCATTGAATAGAGATAGGCATGCAATAATAATTTAAAATAGAATTAAATAATTTAAAATAATAGGATCAACATGGTCAAAGATGTAACTTGCCTTGCTCAAGTTCTCATTCTTAGACTAACTTGAGTTCCTCAAAATCGTTATAATCTATACGTGAAAATAAACCAAATTCAAATAAATTTAAATGAACTCAAAATTAAATAATTTTGCTTTATATAGATAGATCTTGATTTAGATGAATTTATAAATTTGAATTGTCTAATTCAGAGCTTGTATGAAGGAGAACGATTAAATCCTAAAGACATACTAAAATCATATTTTCTGGAATTTCCTCATTTATTTTTCTACAGAAATTCAGTTTATGACGCAAGCTGATGTGAGGACCCCCGGGTTAATCCCGTGAGACCGAGGCAAACCCGATCTTAAGGAAGTAACTCGGGGCCTCAAGTAAATGAATTCCAAGTTATCTCCATCTAAGTGAGAGGCCCAACCGAAATTAGAGCTCCGGTGATCATGCGTGCTGTTCCTCTGCGAGCACCACATGATAATCGGTTCTCTAGCGGTTCAAGCACACACTTGAACAAGTTAAAAGGGAATTCATCGTAGCGAGTATGGGATCAATCAATATCAAAGTGGCGGTTCACTTTGATAAACTAAAACACACGAACATCCCATTCGTGTCGTAACCAAGTTATAACCATGTTAACTTTTAACTTTTGGGAATAACGATGACGTATGCCAAACCAAGTGTTGTCCATAACCGTGGACATGGCTATTCAAATAGATTATCTCTGCAGAGGTGTACTACTTTACCCACACGACTGGACTAGCTCGTAAGCCTCCAGATGCCTCCGAAAATAGCACACTTCCTTAGGTAAGCTGGCCAGGGAGAATCGAGATACGATTATTTTTAGCAAGAAAGCCCTATTGAGCTAAGTCCCCATCATGAGTTGTTCCCAAACTTAGTACAAGCTACGGATAGCGCCTGCTAAGCGGGCTCACAACTTTCATTGGAATAATAAAGAATGTAATGTAAATAACCGAAATTGGTGCTCCCATGCACACTATAGAAAATTACATCGGCTCCTCTGAACAAATGATCAAACATAAATGTCCTCACACCACCAAGGGACTTAACACAATAAAACTCCCCCTTAGTTAACCGTACGGTACCCATATCCCGCGTGTGATAGTACGCTCGATACTTGGAATGAAAGCCCATGGCTCGGTCCTTAACGGTCCGGACAAGACAACCACAAACCCGGATCTCGTGCATAACAGCACCCACACTACAACCACATGTCCAGACCCAAAACCATTTAACAATAACAAATTTTGAACTCAATAACCAGATGTAACAATCTGGACAAGAATTTATAAAAGAATAAAAATTATTGTGTGTCTCCCACAACTGAAGAGCTAATCTCGTCAATTTATATACTGCATTATCTAGACCCGCAACGGCTAAGCATTCATCACACAACAATCTCATCATCACAATCATATACCTTAGGCATATGTATATGGGAAATATCAAGGACAACCAGCAAGTATAGGATATAACTAGTCTACTCAGAACATAAGGATACACCGAAAATAGCATGCAAGCAATATCATTGCATTTCAAATACTAATGTATTAAAAATGGGATCAATATGATACAAAAGAAAGTTCAAATGATGCTTGCCTTGCTGGAAGCTTAGTTGTTCACTCTCGGTGACGTAAGAGTCAATAAAATTTGCTTCGGGATATATATAAAGATAATACCGAATAAACATGGAGAAAAGACATGAAATGCAAAATTCTTAAAAATTCTTGAACTTTCTACAGTAGTTAGATGTTGATTTTAGATGAATTTAGGCACAAGACTTATTCTATTTGCATTTAGGAGGTGAAAGTTATGGCCATTCGAATTTGTAAAGTCCCGAAAATGCCATTTATTTAATTTATAGTTTTGGCCAAAACTTGTAGAGCAGTGGGGAGACAAAAAGTTACACATATAAATAGGGAATATTATTATAAGCCCAAAATAGTAGATTTTACCTCAATTGAAGTCTTTATGATTTAGTTATGCATTTCAAAAGTTATCAGCCCTTTTCTAATGTAAAAATAATAGATTTATGGGTTAATCTCCCAAACTATATTCTCTATTACAGATACAAATTTGTGACCAGTCTTGAAATTTAGTTCATGAAAAATGAAAAATTACTAGCACTGGTTTCATCCAATTTGGAGTCAAGATGAATTAGTTATGCATTTTTTAAGTTATACATATTTTTTAGTGTATAAATAAATCATTCTGAATTTGTTTAATCGATTAATACTTTTATTACCAAGCCTCACGCTAGCCACCGTCGCTGACGGGTGGGGTCCACTGAACAGTTCATTTTTCAATAAAAATCCTGGTTTTTAAATTGGAGCTGACAGTGGAGCACCGCTGTCGCCGATAAGGTCTAAACACGCTGCATGGACCGCAAGTCCACGTATGCGGTAATGTGGTCTACAACTGTGCACTTAACTACCGGGCCCACATGTCAAACTCAGATTTCAAACCGTTATTTAGTCTCGTCTTATGTTCATTGGGCCCACATGTCATAGACTCATCTAAGCCCTTAAGACAACATTAACTATAGTAATCATTGGTTAGCTATTAAAGCACCGCATTAACGCCTAATGACGTTGCTACAGTGCGGTCGCGCGTACGACAACGCGCTAGAGTTCGCTGCCGAACTCACCGCCGGCGATTCCGACCACGGCGGCGTGAACCAGGGGCATCTATGTGTTCCCAATTGCAATGCGCAACTTTGGGGAGTGGTATCAACGGCTGAGCCGGCCTGTACTGGCGGCTAGCCAGAATTGCGCGATGGCGTTTTTACGGCAACGGTGCATGCAGTAAGTGAGCTCCGCAGTGTCCAAGAAAGCGGGTGCCCGAGCATTAGTGAAGTCCAAGGAGACTACCTCAAGGTCGAAGAGAAAAGGTGGTGGCCGGAGCTAGCTTGATGTCGACAATGGTCAAGGCGGCGGTGCGGTTCAACGTGGAGGGAAAATAATGAGGACATCACTCCTTCGGATACATGCACTACACAAAATCCTCCAGAGCCGGTTGATGAACTACAAGGTCCTATGACAAGAGCTCGAGCACGTCACTTAATTTATCAGGTAAATACATTTCTAGGGCTGAGTGTTGTAGGACCGTAAAGGCGACTAGGGGGGGTGAATAGGCGCTTTCTCAACTTTCTCGCCTAAATAAAAAACAACACGAACTTTACTCCTTTAGCTATGAAAGCTAAGAAGATCAGTAAGCGCATAGTGGAAGCCTTGTGCTGAATTTGATAAACCCCTCAACCACACGACACAAATGGAGAAAAGAACTCACTGTTCTGAACTGGGTACTGGCGGTCTGACCGGCTACCACGGGCGGTCTGACCGACGGCCAACTAGCGGTCGGACCGGCTACCAATAGGCGGTCGGACCGTTGGATATCGGTTCGACCCGGCAGTACTAGCGGTCTGAAAAGCGGGCGGTCGGACCGCCACAGACAACCGTCGACCGGTTCGCACCAAGATCGAAAATCAAGCCCAAATCCAAAACGAAATTTGATCCAACTTTTGATTCAACCAATGAAACTTGACCAAATTTCGAGCACACCTCCCTAATGATATTAGAGACCTATTTCTAGCGACGATCCTTCAGATCCACTTCGCAGAATCGATCTCTCAAGGTTTTACAAAAGAAGTGCACAAACCCTAGAAATATGAAAATCTTGACTCAAGACTTGCTTGTGGGGATTGAAGATCTAGATGACTCTAGGAGTATTCCCACATATCAAAGCAAGATAAAATCGGTCAAGAGACCCAGCATAAAACCCTTGAATCAAGGAAGCACCAAAATCATCCAAAAGAGAGAGGAACACAAAGGGGACATTTGATCTTTCAATTAAGCATCACAAGATTGATTGAACACACTAGATGCTTACAAAGCCTCTCCAACAAGGAGGACAAGAGCTCACACAAGAAGCACACTCACAATCTCTCCAAACCCTAGATTCTCCTCTCCTCTCATCCAAACCCTAGAAAATGAAGAAGGGTGCCAAAATGACTGCTTGGAGGGTTTTACATCTCCCCCCTTTCTATTTATACTAGAGGCCTAGGGTTTCACTTTTGGGACCCACTCACACATGGGACCCACACACACATAACTATTGAAACAATCGCCTGCTTCACCACGTGTAGGTTGATCAGCGGTTCTCATCACGTCGCCAAGCCTCTCTTGTCCGAATCCCATCGGAACCTCCCAAGACTCGCACTGACTTGCGCACAACCTGATCCAACCAGCTGCACCGAACTACCCGTTCGATCCATCTTGCCCATTCTGCACCATGCTTGAGTCACACGACCTCACCCGGCATCCATGATCGTCCTGGACCTCAGCTCTCCAAGCGTAGTCCCGATCCATCTCACCGTTGACGTCGTAGACCTGCAAGCCACCGCGCAAAGAATAGACAAGCCAACCGCTTCCGGAACAAGTTCTTCACAACTTGACCCACGCCGACCTGCAATGCAATATGCAACAATAAAGCATTGAAGTTCATACAATAAACACAATCAAATCAACTCAATGCCAAGAAGTCCAAGCTTCATGATCGGCATCCGACCGCCCCATCCACCATCCGACCGATTTCAGCCGGTCGGACCGATTCATAACGGCGGCGGACCGCCAAAAAGACTTAGCCAAAATTTCACCGAAATTCAAACCTTCCGAATTTTCAACTCAATAGAACTTTTGACTGGGAGCTCCAAAAATGATCTGACCACATCCAGTAGACTCCCCTCACATGCCTACACAACCTATTTTTGGCTTAGCCCCAAAATCCACTTTTCATTTTGGCGGTCGGACCGACAAGCACTGCCGCCGCTCGACCTCCCCATCGCTTCGGTCGGACCGCTCGAGCTGACACCACGGAGCAAACCCGAAAACGCGACAAATTACAAACCAACAAAGCCATTGCCAATTGACTCATCATCCTGAGATCGTGCACATATCCTCGCGATATCCACAATCTCCCCCTTGATGAACACATTGGCAATCTTCCAGAAAATGTGGTTTTTCAGATTGAAAAGTAAAAACAATCACCGTTTTCGCATAAAGGCACAACTTGGTCCATAAGCAAGAAAAAGCCTAGGAACCGACCAAGCTGGCTTCAGGATAGTATAAGCAAGTGAGATAAGGCAATGAAAGCACACGAGGATTCAAATTCCAGAAAGTAGCAAAAAATCTCACTTAGGTCCATATGAAACACAAACTATTCTATTTGACCTTTGATCATTGAGAGTCTTCTTCAATTGCAATTAAAATCAGAAACAGGCAATAAAACCCAGAGACTCAACTCACTATGATCATAAATTTTCAAAAGGTTCATTTTTTTTATATGTGTTCTTTTATGTATGAAACCAACCGCTCCAAACAGCATTTTCTTCACAATCTTTCTCCCCCTTTGACAATGAATTCATCAAGATGCATGGGAAAAGATAAAGAAGATGAAATGACTTTATTTGAAATTCAGCAAAAGGAGCCATGACCATTATCCATGTAGACAGTACAAGTATTATACCAAGCCATATAAAGAGTAGAAGCTATATTCAATCATGGCAAAACATGTACTGCAAATCTAAAACCAAGATAACAGTAATTTGAGATTAAAAGAATTAAAACCATGAACGGTTGCTCAATGTCAAAGTTTCACTAAAAGCAACCAAAAATGAGTCAAGCCATGTCTATAAGTGAAAAGAGACTCAAAACAAGAACTGAGGCATTTTGAGCATTAAGAGTATTCTTTTGAAGCAAAACTCAAGCACTTAGCATTTTGAGCATTTTCTAAAAAGGACTTTTTCACTGTGCTAGATCTCAAGCCCTGCCGCGACCATCTCAAGCGATAAGTGTAACATCCTGATTTTCAAAATCGGGATGTTAATATTTAACTAGGCGATCTAATAAATATTTGGCAGTGTTTTAAAATTTTCCCGTGTTTAAGTAAAAAGATTGCTTGTAAAATCAAATTGAGATAATTAAAAGGTTGCATTTCCAAGTCAAATCAAATTTGTTTAAAGCTGCATTAAAAGAATAATAATAATCATAACCAATATTTAATCAAATTGTTTGAGCGACTGTAATTAAATTAAATATTTTGTTTCTCGTTTCCGCATGCATTTCAAAAATCATGATGCATACATTAGTATCACCGTTCTTATTTTCCAATTCGATCGACCACGGGCGAAACGACCGCATGTCCCTTCCTTTCCGGTCACCTCTCCTATTTTCCGACCCTGCTAACTCCTGTCGTTTCTCCCCTTCAAATCTCAGCCGAAACTTCAAAAACAAGCTATGCATGTCATACCACCGCGATCGTCATCGCACGAGCAACCCGTTTCTATAATTTGTTTTCGCATGCATAGCAGTTTGAGTGATTTCGCAAAATGGAGAATAGAATTAGCAGATGAAATACCTGCGTGTCCATTCTTTATTTTTATAACTTCTCTCCTCGCAATCACTAACAAAAATCAAGAATTTGACAACGCATGTTATGTCGCTATAGCGTTGTCTCGAGGGCTTTCCTTTTATATAATCGGTTTACACATGCAAGGTCGTTTGGGCGACGTAAAAGAAAAAGAGATGAAAAACTATACTGCTAATTATTTTCCACGCAAACAGTAAATTTAAAGATTTTTAGAGAGCAGCACACTATGGATAAATTTCTGAAATTTTTACCTGAGCATCTTCATTATGTCAGGAACCACCCCTAAAAATTTCGTAATTTTTGGAGTTATGAAACTATGTCTAAAAATTATCTAAACACCCACAGCTATTTCTGAAAAACACTGTTCATCATATTTTCGTTTTTGTATCAGCCAAATCACACAACCACTCTGCCCTCTCTTCTGCCCAGCCGAAGTATCATGTCACCCTCCCTGCCATCTTACTTTCTTTTATCTCCCTGCCATCTTCTATTTCCAACCAAAGCAACTCATTGCTTTTCACTCCTAGTCATTTTCTTGCCCAGCCCAAACCCCGCCGCTGCCTCTCACGTCATTTCTATTTCCAACAGCAAGAACACCACGTCTTCTTCCCAGAGCAAGAGCTGAGAACAAGTTCTTCTTCCCTCACTTCTCTCTTCGCAATCAGCATCCAAAACCAGAAAACTCTCAATGCATGTCACCCCATTGCATTCCCCATCTCATAAGCTTCCCATCCATACTAGTAGATTCCGCATGCAAGTTCGTTTGAGCATTTTGCTAGAAGGGGGAAGTTGTGACGCACTGTAGCAGTGTTGATGTAGCAGCAGCTTGGAGCACCGGACTGGAACTGCTGGCTGCTGGCTACCGGCGGCTGCTCCATGCAGCAGCTCGGCATGCCATCGGCTGCTACTGCGCAGCTGTGCGCAGCACTTGATGCATGGCAGTGCACTGCATGGTAGCTGCAGCGGCACGGAGACGACGGAGGATGAAGAGGCGGCAAGGCGGCGCTCGGGCAGGACGGCAGCAGCGGCTTGCGGCGCTCGGGCGGCACAGCAGTGGCCGAGCCCGGGGGTGGCCGAGGTAGCGCGAAGATGGTGACGTGGTCCGGCGTCAAGGCGGCTCGGTGGGCAGCATGGTGCCTAGGCGAGGGCGTGGCGGCCCAAGCAAGACGAGGACGCGAAGACGACAGTGTGGAGTAGCCGACCGAGAGCGCGGCGTATGCATACGACGATCATGCATGTGGCGGGGCGACGGCCTTAGCCAGGCGAGTCGGTGTCGGCGCGACGGTATGGCGCATGCGGTGACCATAGGATGACGGACATGGACGAGGAGCCGAACGTGGACGCGGGAACGGCGACGACTACGGTGGACATGGACGCGTAGCCGAGAAGACGTCCGGCGATCTTTCGCACGCATAGTGCCGTGGTAAAAATCTTTAGTGTCTAATCGTGTTTACAATATTTAGTTGTTCTTGTTGCATATTAGTCATGAGCATAGTATTTATTTATGCATGTTTATCTATAAAAATATTTTGGTGGCTTATGACCGGTATAATTATCCGGTTAGGTTGTATTTGTGTGTAGGCGTGTTCATGTGATGTATATCGGTAGATACAAATAATTTTATTGTCGTAGCGAAATATGTATCTTTGATCGGTGGATGCTAGATAAAATATATGAGTCGATTAATTGATCGGACGGTATTAATATAAAGTCGCATGGAAGTTAGTGGTGATCTCTGGATGAGACATTAATTGGAGGTTTCATGTCACACTGGATTGGTTATTTTTGAGGATAGGATGTATAAAGATTTTTATAATCTATTACTTGGTGGATGGAGTATGTGTTGATGATTAATGATATACCTTTTATATATGTGTATTGTTGCTCGTTGGATGTCGGATTATGTACCTTGTTGGATTAGTTGAATCGGATGATTTAATTAACCATTAGCAAATTGATCGGATGTCCGAAGTAATAGCTACATGAGACATGTATGCTAGAATTTGGGAGAGGGTAGAATGGATTACTTGATTGCGGATAAATATTTGGATTACCATGTATATAGTAGTTAAGTCCTATATGCCGAGTTGATAGAATTGTATCCTCTATTGGATTGGGGATAAATGATTATTAGTTGATCGTAGTGGCACATATATGATTGGATTGGTGGAGGTCGTTCGAGACTAAGTTCGGTGGTATGAATATGAGTAATCGATTAGTGAGCTATTAAGTATTGGAGGTACATTTAAATTGTAATGCTCATTAAGTGACGGTTAGTCTATTAACCCTCGGTCGGTGGAAATTTTGGGTGTATATGAATATGATTTGCCGAGGTGAGACTAGTAGAGCTAGATAGCTAGTATTAGCTTAAATAATTTATCAGAGAATGATTGATGGATTTAGGCATGGTCTTATGCCCACAAGTCGGTGGATTTTGTACAATTATCGAATATGTTGTATAGTTGGAAGATCATTAATAAAGGGCATTGTGTGGTTGGATTGGTTACTTTGATTATGACAAGGAGAGGTTAGTTCGATTTTAAAAAGTATTTTTATGTGGTACAAATTTCAGAAAAGAATTACTTTTACACTACAAAATGCTTTTAACTTTGAAAATTCATAACTAATTCATATAAACTCCTAATGAGTTGAACTAATTTATTTTGGTCATATAATGTTATCATATATTTATATATGTAATCATTTTCTTCACCACTGTTCTACAAATTTGTGCTAAAAATTGGATTTCGGATGAACAAAGAATCAAGCCCATTTTTCAAAGATTTTTCCAAAACCGATTTTCAAACTTCCATAAATTTCACATACGAAATCCAATTGAAATAATTCTTTCACCTAAATTCATATAAAATGATAATCTTGCTACTGTAAAAATTTTATTCATTTTTGAGAAATTTGAATTTTTGAGTTTTCTCGGTGTTCATTCGATATCGCTATTTCTATAGAGTCCGAGTTGTCGCAAATGAAGAACTACGTAACCGAGAGTGAGCAAGTGAACTCCCAGCAAGGCAAGCATCCTTTGAAATTTCTTTTGCATCATATTGATCCCAGTTTTCTTACATTAGTATTTGAAATGCAATGATATTGCCTGCATGCTATTTTCGGTATACCTTTATGTTTGAGTAGATTAGTTATATCCTATGCTTGATGGTTATCCCTGATATTTCACATACACATATGCTTAAGATAGGTTTGTGATGATATGATTGTTGTGTGTCTATTGCTTAGCCATTGCGGGTCTAGATAACGCAGTAGATCAATTGGCGGGACTAGCTCGTCAATTGTGGGAGACACATAACAACTCTTATTCTGTTATTAATTTTTGTCCAGATTGTTACATCTGGTTATTTTGGTTCAAAACTTGTTGTTGTTAAATGGTTTTGGGTCCGGACAAGTGGTTGTTAGTGTGGGTGCTTTGTTATGCACGAGATTCGGGTTTGTGGTTGTCTTGTCCGGACCATTAAGGACCGAGCCATGGACGTTACACTCCAAGTACCGAGCGCACTATCACATGCGGGATATGGGTACCGTGCGGTTAAGTAAGGGAATGTTTTATTGGGTAAGACCGCAGCGGTGTGGGGACATAGAGACCGTGAAATCCTATGTTCCTTTGGAACCCCAGATGTGATATATATCGTGCTTAATGAGCACGATTACCTATGTTGTGGGATGCAACATACTAACTACCTCACACCGCCACTCCAAAGACAACATGTGTGCCCGCTTAGCATTTGCTATATGCTTATGTCTAAGTTGGGATTCCTACATATGGGTGGTACATCCCAATAAGATTTTCTTGCTAAAATGATCAGATCTCGATTCTCCCTACGGCATACCTAAGGAAGTGTGCTATTTTCCGAGGCATCCGGAGGCTTACGGGCTAGTCGGGTCATGTGGGTAAAGTAGTACACCTCTGCAGAGATAATCTATTCGAATAGCCGTGTCCACTGTTATGGACAACACTTGGTTTAAGTATGCTTCATCGTTAGACTTCAAAAATTAAAAGTTGACATGGTTACAATTGGTTTCGGCATGAATGGGATGTTCATGTATTTTAGTTTATCAAAGTGGACAGCCACCTTGATATTGATTGATCCATATTATTACATATGTCTTGTGAAACCCTCTCTTGAATAAAGGATTTATAACTTGGCTTTCAAAACTAGATGGTCTAGGAATGTAAGATGTTGCGTTTATGCAAAACTAGAACCACTAATGCTATCCCTTGATTGCCCAATATGCATAACTACTTTTCTTTGTGTAAGACTTGCGAGTGCACTTGTACTCACCGGATGTTGGTGGCCTTTTGTTTTTCTTTTCGGTGAGGACGATTTCGAGCTCGATGAGCTCGTCGATGCCGATTTAGGCGACAACGACGAGTAGTGCTATCTTTAACCCCATCGGTTGCCTTGGGTTATGGGCATACCTTGCTGGACTTTTGGTTTATTTATTTTGCTTCCGCTGTTATTTATCACTCTTATTTGAATTTGGCCGGTCGGCCGTTATGTAATAGTGTAGACTTAACTATTATGTTGTATGTCTTTTGGATTGATAATATACGTTGTTGTATGGATGTGATTAACGTTGAATGAGAGTATGAGCATGTTGGTCGCTGATCCTGGGAGCCAACACGGCCTCATACTCGCTGTGATGAATTCCCCCTTAACTTGTCTAAGTGTTGGCTTTGACCGTTTGGAGAACCGATAATCATGTAGTGCTTGCAGAGGAGCAGCGCGCATGATCACCGGGGCTCTAGTTTCAGTCGGGCTCCTCACTTGGATGGAGTTAAGGTGGAATTCATTTACTTGAGGCCCAGAGTTATTTCCTTAAGACCAGGTAAACCTCGGTCTTACGGAAATAACCCGGGGGTCCTCACAATAAGCTTAAAAGAGTGGTCTAGGTCATCCAAAACTCCCCCTGAGTTCATGCCTAGTGCAATGGCAAGCCGTCTCATGAGAAAGGATTGGTGAGATCAGTTTTTTCACACAGAAAATCTCATTTTTCATTTGCTTGACTTAAGAAGTTAAAAAGCTCATTTTTCATCTCAAAGTAAGTTCAAGACTCAATTCAACCTATAAGACATGGCAAGAATCATAAGAGGATTACTAGAGCAAAACTAGTCCCAAGATCCAACAAGACATGATTTGATTCAATTTGCTCACAGATATAAAGCTAGCAAGGCAAAGGCTAAGCTAAACAAGAAGAGCCATAAAAGAAGTCTAGCAGACTATCACTTGATATGACAAGGTATAGAAAATGAAATCAAGTCATACAAGGAAAATGATCAAAGCTCCACAAATTTTATTATACAATGCAAGATAATTAAAATGAAACATGCATTATGATACAATGAATGCAAAAAGAGCAACTTCCCTTTCAAAACAGCCCAATAGGACTAATAACCCCTAACTCTCCCCGCAAAGCAGCAAAACGAGAACATCAAGAGCTTTAGTTGTGGATATCGTGAGGATATGTGCACGATCTCAGGATGATGAGTCAATTGGCAATGGCGTTATTGGTTTGCAAAATCTCGCGTTTTCGGGTTTGTTTCCAAGGTCAGGCCAGCATCGCGGTCTGATCGGTTGTCTTGCGCGGTCGACCGCCCGTTGGAGCGATCCGACCGACCATGGTGGCCGGTCCGACCACGATTGAGATTTGGGTTTTGGAGTGGGCCAAAAATAGGTTGTGTAGGTAAGTGAGGAGTCTCCGGATGTGGTCCCATAATTTGTGGAGCTCCCAAATCAAAAGTTCTATTCGATTGAAATTTCCGAAGGTTTGAATTTCTCGCTTGAATTTTGGCTAAGTCTTTGGACCGGTCCGACCGCCGTTGTGGGAGCGGTCCGATCAAGATGAATCGGTCGGACCGCCCGTGGGGCTGTCGGGCCGCGATCACTTGAGGTTAGCCAAGTGTTGCATTGAGTTTGTTCTCGAGTGTGTTATTCTATGAACTTCAATGCTTTATTGATGTATATTGCATTGCGGAACTCGACGTGGGTCAAGTTGTGAAGAACTTGTTCCTAAACGGTTTGTTTGTCTATTGTCATGTGGGTGGCATGCAGTCAACGACGTCAACGGTGAGTGGATCGACTACGCTTGAGAGCCGATGTCCGTAACGATCGTGATACCGGGTGAGGTCGTGTGACACAAGCATGGTGCAGAATGGACAAGATGGATCGAACGGGTGGTTCGAAACAACTGGTTGGATCAGGTGGTGCGGATATTGATGCGAGTCTCTGGGAGGTTTCGATGGGATTCGGACAAGAGAGGTTTGGCGTCGATGAGAACCGCTGATCAACCTACACGTGGTGAAGCAGGCGATTGCTTCAAGAGTTATTTGTGTGTGGGTCCCATGTGTAAGAGACCCAAAAAGGGAAACCCTAGCTCTCTAGTATAAATAGGAAGGGGAGAGGTGGAAAACCTAAGCAAGCATTCATTTAGCCCCCTTCTTCCTTTTTCTAGGGTTTGGAGGAGAGGAGAGGAAAACTAGGGTTTGGAGTGTGCTCCTTGTTGAGCTCTTGCCCTCCTAGGTGGAGAGGCTTTGTAAGCATCTATTGTGGATGAACAATCTTGTGATGCTTAATTGAAAGATCAATTGCTCCCTTGTGTTCTTCTCTCTTTTGGATGTTTTTGGTGCTTCCTTGATTCAAATGTTCATGCTTGGTCTTTTGGCCTACTTTACCTTGCTTTGATGTGTGGGATTACTCCTAGAGTCGTCTAGTTCATCAAACCCCACAAGCAAGTGTTGAATCAAGTTTTTCTCATTTCTAGGGTTTGTGCACCTCTTTGGTAAAATCTCGAGAGATCGATTCTGAAGTGGATCGGACGGATCGTCGCTAAAAATAGGTCTCTAATATCATTAGGGAGGTGTGCTAGAAATTTGGTCAAGTTTCATTGGTTGAATCAAAAGTTGGATCAAATTTCGTTTTGGTTTTGGGTGGAGTTTTCAGTACTGGACTCTACCGGTCCGACCGGCCTTTCAACGGCGGTTCGACCGCCCGTGTTTTCAGACCGCTGGTTTGGCGGGTCGAACCGTGGCCCACCGGTCCGACCACCGTTAGTTGCCGGTCAGACCACTGGATGACCGTCGGTCCGACCGCCCGTGGTAGCCGGTCAGACCGCCTGTGCCCAGTGAAGAACATTGAGTTCTTTTCTCCTTTTGTGTCGTGTGCTTGAGGGGTTTATCAAATCCAACACAAGGCTTCCGTTGTGTGCTCACTGAACTTCTTAGCTTTCGTAGCTAAAGGAGTAAAGTTCGTGTTGGTTTTGATTTAGGCGAGAAAGTTTTGAAAGCGCCTATTCACCCCCTATTCGCCTTTCGGTCCTACAAGTGGTATCGAGAGCCGGTTAGCTCTTTTCTATAGATCTTAACCGGTCTTTGGAGCCATGGCGACCGACAAGTACTCAACCAAGCCACACATTTTGAGGAGTTGACTTTGCATACTTTGGAAGGCTCGTATGCAAGCGTATATCGAGGCTCAAGGGCACGCTATTTGGCTAAAGGTGAAAACCCTTATGTCGTGCACCGATGACGATACGATCACTCCGGATGTGGAGGCCAACAAAGAAGGCTCGAATTATTTGATCCAAGGCCTTAGTCGATCCGAGTTTGAGCGTGTTGCTCACTTGCGGTGCGCTTCACGAGATCCGCGGACACTTTGTGATTATCACGAAGGGTCCATCGCGATCAAGGAAGTGAGATGTAACCAGCTCAAAAGGTTTACTCAAGATCGAACAAAGGCCCGTGAGTCTTTGGATGAGCTGTGGGAAGATTCTCTAAAATTCTTCATGATCTCCGTCTTTGTTGATTTGATATTTTCGAAGTCGAAAATGCACGCCACTTCGGGTGCTCTTGATGTGAAGGTCCGGGAATGAAGATCACTTCCATCAATGACAACATCACATGAGTGAGCTTACCATGGATAAGCTCTACTCGAGGTTGAAGACGCATGAGATTGACTTTATCTCGCGTCTCCCCAAGACAGAGTCGATGGCTTTAGTGGTCGACAAATCCAAGGGTTGCTCTTCTGATTCTATTGATTGTAGCTCATCTGGCTTTTCATTATCTGCTTTACATTCGTTGAGTGATGAGCAACTTGAGAAATTACCCGAGGATGACTTAGCCCTCCTTTCCACCAAATTCACAAGAGCGTACAACAAGGTGAGAAATAGGAGGAGGAGTGGACCTATCACGTGCTTCGAATGTGGTGAGCCAAACCACATTCGCTCCAAGTGCCCCAAGCTAAAGGGCAAGGAGGAGAAGGAGACACGAAGACATCCCCAGGAAAGGGATGCAAAACCCAAGAAGACAAACTATCGAAAGTTTGTCAGCCGGGTCCTTGCCGCTCTTGAGAATGTTAATATGAGCGATGTGGATTCGGAAACGGAGGACGACGAGAGTGATTCTCGTGGCAAGAAGAAGGCGCATGACTTCACCGGCATGTGTTTCATGGCCAAGAACAGCCACGACAGCGATTCCTCCAAAGATGAGGATCCTTTTAGTGATCCTGATGAGGTCCGTCGTGCGAGGAAGGAGGACAAGTGGCTTGTTGACTCCGGGTGTTCTCGACATATGACCGGAGATTCTAGATGGTTCTCCTCCCTCACACGTGCATCCGGCAATGAATTGATTACATTTGGGGATGCTTCTACCGGACCGTGGATCGCAAAGGGCACCTGTGTCTGGCGTCAACGACAAGTTCATGCTAAAAGACGTCGCTTTGGTAAGTAAGCTGAGGTATAATCTTCTATCTGTTTCTCACCGCTTGATGAGGGTCTAGAAGTGAGGTTTAAGGAGGTGAGTGTAGAGTTCTAGATTCCTCAGTGAGCTTGTTTTTGAGATCTCCGTGTTTTGAGAAGATCTTACGTGCAAATTTCATGATTTCTTCTTTCCAGTCCTAGATGTCCGTAGCCTCGATTCTCATGACCTTGTTTTGTGGCATCGTAGACTTGGGCATATAGGTTTTGATCATCCGTCTAGAGTCGCTTGCAAGGACTTGATTAGAGGTTTGCCTAGGTCAAGGTTGTCGAGAGATCTTGTGTGCTCACCTCAGAGACATGGTAAGATGGTGTCCGCTTCCCACCCACCTCTTACTTTGGTAATGACCGATGGACTGTGATGCTTCTTCACTTAGATACGATTGGTCCTTCTAGAGTTCATCACCGTGGTGGGAAATGGTATGTCTTTGGTGGTTGTGGATGATTACTCCGTATTCATGGGTTTATTTTCTTGCTTCTAAGGACTAAGCATTTGGATTCTTTAAAGATTTGGTCCTTAGAATTGTTGTTGATATACCCGGAGCTTTGAGAGCCATTAGGAGTGATAATGGGACGAGTTCAAGAATTCTTCTTTTTCTACCTTCTCTACCGATAAGGGAATTGAGCATCGCTTTTCTTCTCCTAGAGTTCCTCAAAGAATGGTGTTGTAGAAAGGAAGAATGTAACCCTTGTAGAGATGGCTCGGACCATGCTAGATGAGCATTCTACTCCGAGGAGATTTTGGGCTGAGGCGATCTCTACTGCTTGTTATATCTCCAATAGGGTTTTCTTGAGATCTGTGGTCGGGAAGACTTCTTATGAGCTTAGATTTGGTCATTCTCCCAAGGTCTCTCATTTCAAGATTTTTGGTTGCAAGTGCTTCATTCTTAAACATGGCAATCTTGATAAATTTGAGTCTAGATGTTTTGATGGCATATTTCTTGGATATCCTGCTCATTCTCGTGGCTATCGTGTTTTTAATGTTGATACTAACAAAATCGTTGAGACTTGCGAAGTCACTTTTGATGAGGCTAGTCCTGGTACTAGACCCGATGTTTCAGGTACACAGGTTCCAGAAACTCAAGAAAGCATCTTCGTCGATGATGATTCTGAGGATGAAGACCCAAACCATCTTCCAGCTACTTCTGAAAGGGGTGGAGAGCCTGCTACTACTACTTCGGCCCACCGAAAGTCCTCCTCCTATCCCCACCGACGATCCGAGTGGCTCTGCTCCTACCTCCACAACTCATGGGGTAGAGGCCATACGCACCAGAGCACCTCTTCGCATTCAAATGACAACATCCTCCCGAATGCATGATTGGGGATCTTCAAGAGCGAGTAACTCGCTCCAGGTTTATTTCTCCTGATTCCCATGCACATTCTGCTTTTGTCGCTTCTTTTGAACCCCGAGATATCACCCATGCTTTGTCTGATGCCTCTTGGGTCAATGCCATGCATGAAGAGCTTGAAAATTTTGAAAGAAACAAAGTCTGGTTTTTAGTTGAGCGACCTTCTGATTCTCATGTTATTGGAACAAAATGGGTTTTTAAAAATAAGCAAAGTGAGGATGGATTGGTTGTTCGCAATAAGGCGAGACTTGTTGCTCAAGGTTATTCCCAGGTAGAGGGCTTAGACTTTGAGGAGACCTTTGCTCCAGTAGCTAGGTTGGAGGCCATTCGCATTCTTTTAGCATTTGCAACATCCAAGGGTTTCAAGCTTTTTCAAATGGATGTTAAAAGTGCTTTCTTGAATGGCTTCATAGAAGAAGAGGTCTTTGTCAAGCAACCTCCTGGGTTTGAAAATCAAAATTCCTAAACCATATTTTTAAACTCTCTAAAGCCTCAGATGGATTGAAACAAGCTCCTAGAGCTTGGTATGACAGGCTTAAGAGTTTCTTGCTTGAAAATGATTTCAAAATGGGAATGGTTGATAAAACCTTGTTCACTCTCAGGCATGGCAGTGATTTCTTGTTGGTTCAAATATATGTGGATGATATTATTTTCGGTGGTTCCTCTCATGCTTTGGTGTCTAGATTTTCAGATTCTATGAGCAGTGAATTTGAGATGAGCATGATGGGAGAGCTGACATTCTTCCTTGGTCTTCAAATCAAACAACTGAAAGAAGGCACCTTCGTTCACCAGAGTAAGTATACAAAGGACCTTCTTCGGCGCTTCAATATGGGAAGTAGTAGGCCAATGTCTACTCCCATTGCAACAACCACCGTGCTGGATCCTGATGAGGATGGAGAGTCAGTGGATCAGAAGGAGTATCGCAGTATGATTGGCTCCCTCCTCTATCTTACAGCGTCGAGGCCGGACATACAATTCGCCGTATGTCTGTGCGCCGCTTCGAGCTTCCTCGTGCTTCTCATCGTCAAGCAATCGCCGCATATTCAGGTACCTTCAAGATACGCTTGACTTTGGACTCTGGTATTCTTCCTCTTCGGCTCTTTCGATTCAAGCATTTTCTGATGCTTGATTTACGCCGGGTGTAGAGTGGATAGGAAGAGTACTTCTGGCACTTGTCATTTCTTGGGCACATCTCTTGTTTCTTGGTCTTCCAAAGCAAATCTTACATTGCCTGATCTACCGAGGTGAGTATGTAGTCGCGCGATGGTCGCTCTCGTGTTCTTTGGATTTTATCCACGCGAGACTATGGGTTGTCTTTGGGTAGTGTTCCTCTTTTCGTGATAACACTTCGCAATTAATATTGCCAAAACCCAGGTCAACATTCCGGACTAAACACATTGACATTCGATTTCATTTTCGAGAGACCATGTTGAGAAAGGTGATGTTGTGCTTCACTTTGTAGAGTCCGAGCAACGACTTGCGATATTTTCACTAAGGCTCTTGACTCTTCGCGCTTTTTCGCTGCGAGGAGAGTTAGGGTTATTAGTCCTATTGGGCTGTTTTGAGGGGAAGTGGCTCTGCTTGCATTCATTGTATCATAATGCATGTTTCATTTCATTTGTCTTGCATTGTATATTAAAACTAATGGAGCTTTGATTATTATCCTGTATGACTTGTTTTCATATTTTATACCTTGTCATATCGAGTGATAGCCTGCTAGACCTCTTTTATGGCTCTTCGTGTTTGGCTCGACTTTTGCCTTGCTAGCTTTATATCCTTGAGAAATCTGAATCAAATCATGTCTTGTTGGATCTTGTGACTAGTTTTGCTCTAGTGATCCGCTTATGATTCTCGCCATGTCTTACAAGTTGAATTGAGTCTTGAACTTATTTTGAGATGGAAAATGAGCTTTTACCTTCTTAAGTCAAGCAAAAGAAAAAGAAAAATTTCGTGCGAAAAACCGATCTCACCAATCCTCTTTCATGAGACGGCTTGCCATTGCACTAGGCATGAACTCGGGGGAGTTTTGGATGACCTAGATCATTCTTTTAAGCTTATCGCTTGAGATGGTCGCGGCAAGGCTTGAGATCTAGCACAAGAAAAAGGAGAGAAAGAAAAAGATTTTGCCCAAAAGGGCTAAGTGCTTGAGCTTTGCTTCAAAAGAATTTTCTTAATGCTCAAAATGCCTCAACTCTTGTTTTGAGTCTCTTTTACTTATAGACATGGCTTGACTCATTTTTGGTTGCTTTTAGTGAATCTATGACATTGAGCAACCTTTCATGGTTTTAATTACATTAATCTCGATTACATTATCTTGGTTTTAGCTTTGCCGTACACGTTTTGCCATGATTGAATATAGCGTCTTCTCCTTATATGGCTTGGTATAATACTTGTACTGTCTACATGTATAATGGTCATTGCTCCTTTTTACTAAAGCTTAAAAATAAAGTCATTCCTTCATGCTCTTTCTTTTTCATGCATCTTGATGAATTCATTGTCAAAGGGGGAGAAAGATTGTGAAGAAAATGCTGTTGGAGCTTTTGGTTTCATACATAAAGATTGGTTTCATACATAAAGAACACACATAAAAAAAACTTTTGTGAACCTTTTGAAAATTTGTGATCATGGTGAGTTGAGCTTCTGGGTTTATTGCCTTTTCCTGATTTGATTTGAAATTGAAGAATACTCACAATGATCAAAGGTCAAATAGAACAATGTGCCTTTCATTTGGACCTAAGTGAGATTTTTGGCTACTTTACGAATTTGAATTCTTTTGTGCTTTCAATGCCTTATCTCACTTGCTTACACTATTCGAAGCCACTTAGTCGGTTCCTAGGCTTTTTGTTGCTTATGGATCAAGTTGTGCCTTTATGCGCAAACGGCGATTTTTACTTTTCATTTTGAAAACCACATTTTCTTGAAAATTGCCAATGTGTTCATCAAGGGGGAGATTGTGGATATCGTGAGGATATGTGCACGATCTCAGGATGATGAGTCAATTGGCAATGGCGTTATTGGTTTGCAAAATCTCGCGTTTTCGGGTTTGCTCCAAGGTCACCGAAAGCACCGCGGTCCGATCGGCCGGTTGTCGCAAGCGGTCGATCGCCGTGGAAGCGAATCCGACCGCCATGGTGGCCGGTCCGACCACGATTTGAGATTTGGGTTTTGAGTGGGCCAAAATAGGTTGTGTAGGTAAGTGAGGAGTCTCACGGATGTGGTTCCATAATTTTGGAGCTCCCAACAAAAGTTCTATTCGATTGAAATTTCGAAGGTTTGAATTTCTCGCTTGAATTTTGGCTAAGTCCTTTGGACCGGTCCGACCGCCGTGTGGGAGCGGTCCGATCAAGATAAATCGGTCGGACCGCCCTGTGGGCGGATCGGGCCGCAAATCACTTGGAGGTGAGCCAAGTGTTGCATTGAGTTTGTTACGAGTGTGTTATTCTATGAACTTCAATGCTTTATTGATGTATATTGCATTGCGGAACCGACGTGGGTCAAGTTGTGAAGAACTTGTTCCTAAACGGTTTGTTTGTCTATTGTCGTGCGGTGGCTTGCGTGTCAACGACGCTAACGGTGAGTGGATCGACTACGCTTGGAGAGCCGAGGTCCGAACGATCGGGGATACCGGGTGGTCGTGTGACACAAGCATGGTGCGTAATGGACAAGATGGATCGAGCGGTGGTTCAAACAACCGGTTGGATCGGTGGTGCGGATATTGATGCGAGTCTCTGGGAGGTTCCGATGGGATTCGGACAAGAGAGGTTTGGCGTCGATGAGAACCGCTGATCAACCTACACGTGGTGAAGCAGACGATTGCTTCAAGAGTTATTTGTGTGTGGGTCCCATGTGTAAGAGACCCAAAAAGGGAAACCCTAGCTCTCTAGTATAAATAGGAAGGGGAGAGGTGGAAAACCTAAGCAAGCATTCATTTAGCCCCCTTCTTCCTTTTTCTAGGGTTTGGAGGAGAGGAGAGGAAAACTAGGGTTTGGAGTGTGCTCCTTGTTGAGCTCTTGCCCTCCTAGGTGGAGAGGCTTTGTAAGCATCTATTGTGGATGAACAATCTTGTGATGCTTAATTGAAAGATCAATTGCTCCCTTGTGTTCTTCTCTCTTTTGGATGTTTTTGGTGCTTCCTTGATTCAAATGTTCATGCTTGGTCTTTTGGC
The DNA here is from genome assembly GCA_036346395.1 of Hsuehochloa calcarea. Classification (NCBI taxonomy): domain Eukaryota; kingdom Viridiplantae; phylum Streptophyta; class Magnoliopsida; order Poales; family Poaceae; genus Hsuehochloa; species Hsuehochloa calcarea. The sequence continues at coordinate 16,101,097 of CM070604.1, read as the reverse complement.
CTACTTTACCTTGCTTTGATGTGTGGGATTACTCCTAGAGTCGTCTAGTTCATCAAACCCCCACAAGCAAGTGTTGAATCAAGTTTTTCTCATTTCTAGGGTTTGTGCACCTCTTTGGTAAAATCTCGAGAGATCGATTCTGCGAAGTGGATCTGACGGATCGTCGCTAAAAATAGGTCTCTAATATCATTAGGGAGGTGTGCTAGAAATTTGGTCAAGTTTCATTGGTTGAATCAAAAGTTGGATCAAATTTCGTTTTGGTTTTGGGTGGAGTTTTCAGTACTGGACTCTACCGGTCCGACCGGCCTTTCAACGGCGGTTCGACCGCCCGTGTTTTCAGACCGCTGGTTTGGCGGGTCGAACCGCTGTCCACCGGTCCGACCGCTGGTTAGTTGCCGGTCAGACCGCTGGATGACCGTCGGTCCGACCGCCCGTGGTAGCCGGTCAGACCGCCTGTGCCCAGTGAAGAACATTGAGTTCTTTTCTCCTTTTGTGTCGTGTGCTTGAGGGGTTTATCAAATCCAACACAAGGCTTCCGTTGTGTGCTCACTGAACTTCTTAGCTTTCGTAGCTAAAGGAGTAAAGTTCGTGTTGGTTTTGATTTAGGCGAGAAAAGTTTTGAAAGCGCCTATTCACCCCCCCCCTAGTCGCCTTTCCGGTCCTACATTAGTGAAAATATCTGCAAGTGTGGATATCGTGAGGATATGTGCACGATCTCAGGATGATGAGTCAATTGGCAATAGCGTTGTTGGTTTGCAAAATCTCGCGTTTTCGGGTTTGCTTCATCTTTGTCGGACCACAAAGCGGTCGGACCGGCGTTATGGGCGGTCAGACCGCCCGTGTGACGGTCGGACCGGCAGTGGTGGCCGGTCGGACCGGCCTGACCTAAAGTTGGATTTTGGGGCTAATGCAAAAATAGGTTGTGTAGGCAAGTGAGGGGAGTCTTCTGGATGTGGTCCCATCATTTTTGGAGCTCCCAGTCAAAAGTTCTATTCGTTTGAAAATTCCAGAAGGTTTCGGAATTTTGAGTTGAAAATTTGGCTAAGTCCTTTGGACCGGTCCGACCGCCGTTGTGGGAGCGGTCCGACCGGCATGAAATCGGTCGGACCGGCCCTGAGGGGCGGTCAGACCGGCAATGGCTTGAAGGTTAGCCAAGTGTTGCATTGAGTTGGTTTTGATTGTGTTATCATATGAACTTCAATGCTTTATTGGTGTATATTGCATTGCGGAACTAACGTGGGTCAAGTTGTGAAGAACTTGTTCCCGGAAACGGTTTGTTTGTCTATTGCTGTGCAGGTGGCTTGCAGGTCAACGACGTCAACGGTGAGTGGATCGGGACTACGCTTGGAGAGCTGAGGTCCAGAACGATCAGGGATACCGGGTGAGGTCGTGTGACACAAGCATGGTGCAGGATGGACAAGATGGATCGAACGGTGGTTCGATGCAATTTGGTTGGATCAAAGCGTGCGGATATCGATGCGAGTCTCTGGGAGGTTCCGATGGGATTCGGACAAGAGAGGCTTGGCGACGCGATGAGAACCGCTGATCAACCTACACGTGGTGAAGCAGGCGATTGCTTCAAGAGTTATTTGTGTGTGGGTCCCATGTGTAAGTGACCCCAAAAAGGAAACCCTAGCTCTCTAGTATAAATAGGAAGGGGGGAGATGGAAAACTAAGCCAAGCATTCATTTTAGCCCCTTCTTCCTTTTCTAGGGTTTGGAGGAGAGGAGAGGAGAACTAGGGTTTGGAGTGTGCTCCTTGTTGAGCTCTTGCCCTCCTTGTTGGAGAGGCTTTGTAAGCATCTTGTGTAATCGAACAATCTTGTGATGCTCAATTGAAAGATCGTTTGCTCCCTTTTGTGTTCTTCTCCCTTTTGGATGATTTTGGTGCTTCCTTGATTCAAAGGTTCATGCTTGGTCTCTTGACCTACTTTATCTTGCTTTGATGTGTGGGATTACTCCTAGAGTCATCTAGATCATCAACCCCACAAGCAAGTCTTGAATCAAGATTTTCATATTTCTAGGGTTTGTGCACTTCTTTGGTAAAATCTCGAGAGATCGATTCTCGAAGTGGATCTCGACGGATCGTCGCTAGAAATAGGTCTCTAATATCATTAGGGAGGTGTGCTCGAAATTTGGTCAAGTTTTATTGGTTGAAACAAAAGTTGGATCAAATTTCGTTTTGGTTTTGGGTGGAGTTTTTCGATTCGACTCTACCGGTCCGACCGAACTTTCAACGCGGTCGACCGCCCGTATTCGATCACGGCTTGCCGGGTCGAATCGCCGCCCACCGGTCCGACCGCTAGTTAGTTGTCGGTCAGATCATTGGTTGACCGTCGGTCCGACCGCCGTGGTAGCGGTCGGTCGCCGCCATCCCAATGAGGAACAAAGGAGTTCTTTTCTCCGGTTGTGTCGTGTGGTTGAGGGTTTATCAAATCCAACACAAGGCTTCCGTTGTGTGCTTATCGATCTTCTTAGCTTTCATAGCTAAAGGAGTAAAGTTCGTGTTGGTTTTGATTTAGGCGAGAAAGTTTTGAAAGCGCCTATTCACCCCCTAGTCGCCTTTCCTATCCTCTGACAAAAAGTCGTTGCTCGACTCTACAAAGTGAAGCACAACATCACCTTTCTCAACATGGTCTCTAAGAAAATGAAATCGAATATCAATGTGTTTAGTCCTGGAATGTTGCACTGGGTTTTTGGCAATATTAATTGTAGAAGTGTTGTCACAGAAAAGAGGAACACTTCTCAAGGATAACCCATAGTCTCGCAGCGTGGATAAAATCCAGAGAACCTGAGAGCAACCATCGCGTGACTACATACTGGCCACGGTGGATCTGTGCAACCAAGACTTTCTAGAAGACCAAGAAACAAGCGATGTGCCCAAGAAATGACAAGTGCCAGAAGTACTCTTCCTATCCACTCTACACCCCGCAAAGTCAGCATCAGAAAATGCTCGAACTGAGAGAGCAGAAGAAGAAGAATACCAGAGTCTAAAGTCAAGCGTATCTTGAAGGTACCTGAATATGCGACGTACTGCTTGACGACGAGAAGCACGAGGAAGCTCGAAGCGAGCGCATGGACATACGGCGAATTGTATGTCCGGCCTCGACGCTGTAACATAGAGGAGGGAGCCAATCATACTGCGGTACTCCTTCTGGTCCACGGACTCTCCATCCCAATCAGGGTCCAGCACGGTGGTTGTAGCAATGGGAGTAGACATTGGCCTCTCGCTTCCCATATTGAAGCGCCAAGAAGGTCCTTTGTATACTTACTCGTGAATGAAGGTGCCTTCTTTCAGTTGCTTGATTTGTAAACCAAGGAAGAATGTCAACTCTCCCATCATGCTCATCTCGAACTCACTACTCATAGAATCTGAAAATTTGGACACCAAAGCATGAGAAGAACCACGAATATAATATCATCCACATAAATCAACCAAAGAAAAATCAACGCCATGCCCGAGAGTGAACAAGGTTTTATCAACCATTCCCATTTTGAAATCATTTTCAAGTAAGAAACTCTTAAGCTGTCATACCAAGCTCTAGGAGCTTGTTTCAATCCATCTGAGGCTTTAGAGAGTTTAAAAATATGGTTTGGGAATTTTGATTTTCAAAACCAGAGGTTGCTTGACAAAGACCTCTTCTTCTATGAAACCATTCGAGAAAGCACTTTTAACATCCATTTGAAAAAGCTTGAAACCCTTGGATGTTGCAAATGCTAAAAGAATGCGAATGGCTTCCAATCTAGCTACTGGAGCAAAGGTCTCTTCAAAGTCTAAGCCTCTACTTGGGAATAACCTTGAGCTACGAGTCTAGCCTTATTAAGAACAACCAACCCATCCTCACTTTGCTTATTTTTAAAAATCCATTTTGTTCCAATAACATGAGAATCGAAGGTCGCTCAACTAAAGTCCGGACTTTGTTTCTTTCAAAATTCTCAAGCTCTTCATGCATGGCATTGACCCAAGAGGCATCGATAAAGCATGGGTGATATCTCGGGTTCAAAAGAAGCGACAAAAGCGGAATGTGCATGAGAATCGGAGAAATAAACACGAGCGAGTGACTCGCTCTTGAAGATCCTCAATCATCTGCTCAGTGGATGTTGTCATTTGAATGCGAAGAGGTGCTCTGGTGCGTATGGCCTCTACCCCCTGAGTTGTGGAGGTAGGAACAGAGCCACTCAGATCGTCGGTGGGGATAGGAGGAGGCTGCTCAGCTGAAACTGGAGTAGTAGTAGCAGGCTCTCCACCCCTCTCAGAGGTAGCTGGAGGATGGTTTGGTTCCTCATCCTCAGAGTCATCATCGACGAAGATGCTTCCTTCAATTTTAGGAACCTGTGTACCTGTAGCATCGGGTCTACTACCAGGACTCGCCTCATCAAAAGTGACTTCGCAAGTCTCAACAATTTTGTTAGTATCAACATTAAAAACACGATAGCCACGAGAATGAGCAGGATATCCAAGAAATATGCCATCAAAGCATCTAGACTCAAATTTATCAAGGTTGCCATGTTTAAGAATGAAGCACTTGCAACCAAAAATCTTGAAATGAGAGACTTTGGAAGAATTACCAAATCTAAGCTCATAAGAGGTCTTCCCAATCACAGATCTCAAGAAAACCCTATTGGAGATATAACAAGCAGTAGAGATCGCCTGAGCCCAAAATCTCCTAGGAGTAGAATGCTCATCTAACATGGTCCAAGCCATCTCTACAAGGGTTCTGTTCTTCCTTTCTACAACACCATTCTGCTGGGGAACTCTAGGAGAAGAAAACGATGCTCAATTCCCTATCGGTCAGAAGGTAGAAAAAGAAGAATTCTTGAATTCTGTCCCATTGTCACTCCTAATGGCTCTCAAAGCTCCAGGGATATCAACAGCAATTCTAAGGACCAAATCTCTAAAGAATCCAAATGCTTCGTCCTTAGAAGTGAGAAAATAAACCCATGAATACCTGGAGTAAACATCCACAACCACCAGCACATACCATTTCCCACCAGCTGACTGAACTCTAGAAGGACCAATCAGATCTATGTAAAGAAGTCATCTGGTCCATCAGTCATTACCAAGGTAAGAGGTGGGTGGGAAGCAGACACCATCTTACCATGTCTACAGGGCGAGCACACAAGATCTCTAACAGCCTTCAACCTAGGCAAACCTCTAATCAAGTCCTTGCAACTGAATCTAGACAAATGATCAAAACCTATATGCCCAAGTCTACGATGCCACAAAATAAGATCATGAGAATCAGAGGCTACAAGACACTTAGGACTGGAAACTGAAGAAATACTGAAATTAGCACAAAAGATCTTCTCAAATCTGGAGATCTTAAAAACAAGCTCACCCGAGGAATCTAGAACACTACACTCTCCACTTTTAAACCTCACTTCTAGACCCTCATCAAGCAGCTGAGAAACAGATAGAAGATTATACCTCAGCTTACTTACCAAAGCGACGTCTTTAAGCATGAACTTGTCATTGACGCGCACAGTGCCTTTTGCAGTCACGGTCCTGGTAGAAGCATCCCCAAAGGTAATCAATTCGTTGCCGGATGCACGTGTGAGGGAGGAGAACCATCTAGAATCTTCGGTCATATGTCGAGAACACCCGGAGTCAACAAGCCATATGTCCTCCTTCCTCGCACGACGGACCTAAAAAGCACAATCAGAAAACATTCGTGCCTCAGTACTGGGGTTAGTGATAAATGATCTAGGAATCCAGTACTGAGAAGCACGATGTCTGGGAGCAGCAGTAGAAACAGCAGAAACATGATCAGGAACAAAATCATAAGGATGCACATGAGAACCACCTAGACCTCTCCGAAACGATCTACCTAAAGATCGATACTCCCCCTGTCTAGGTGCTACCCGTGGTCTCTCCTCACGATATCCTAATCGAACATGCTGCCTAGACCCACCAAAAGAGTCTACAAAGTTCTCTACGAATCTTGGCCTATATATGGTACGATAAACAGGCTGCCTAACTCTAGAGACTACAGCTGGAGAGGGGACTCCTCTAATGGATCTCAAGGCACTCATCCTCTCTTTTCTCTCAAGTTTTGCTCTCCTAAGCGTAACTCAGCAGGTGTGCCTTCTTTCTTGCGAGAAGGTGCAATGGTACTGACCTTTTGAGGGTCTCATCAAGGAGTAAAAGCACCTTTCTTGCCGAAAGAGTTTGAGCAAAACCAATGGTTTGAAAACAACCCTGATGGCTTAGGAGGTTCTAGCTCAAATGCACCATTCTTCACAATTCTAGCAATCCTAGGTGGGTTTTTCTTGGAATACTCTAGGGGATTGAAACATAGGCCACTATTTTTCACGCTCACCTTGGATTGATCAAGAATCATGTTGAGTTTCTTTTTCCCACTCGAAAACTTCTCAAGAGTCACCTTGAGGTAATCATTCTCCTTAATTAGACTCTCACATCTAGTACACTTGCTAGACTTGATTACCTCATTACGTTTACTCTTAAGAAGGGCCACTTCTACTTTGAAAGCCTCACAAGACACACAATAAGATTCCTTAATCCTATTCAACTGCTCCTTAAACTTGACTCTAAATGCCTCTTGAATCTGACTAATCATGGTTTCAACTTCAGCATTCAAAACACACGAGTTATAATCAATGACTTTCTTAGAAGCAGTAAAAGACATGGATTTTTCAATTTTAGCCTTTTCTTCAAGAGTCTTGTTTAAAGCTTCAATCTCAATTGTTAGCTTGGGACAATTTTCACAAGATGCAGCTCTAGAGTAAACCACCATTTCTGTCATCTCTTGTATCTTAATCATATTATTCTTACAATGAGAGCATGTGTGACTAGCATCAAATTTTTGCAATTCTTTTAAAGCGCTATCCGCTTTAATTCCAAAGAAAGCACAATTTGAACAAGTTAAAGGAATAGCTTCCATGGCGGTCACATCAAGTGAAATGGCATCTAAGCAAATGAACTAGACTTGAGAGATTCTAGTTCATCGAGAGCATCTTTTAGTTGATTAGCAACAGAGGAATGAGCAGATTTCAAGCTTGTCAATTCTTTAAGCAAGCTAGTGCAGGAATCACAAATATCACCAGGATTAATAGATTTAAGCCTAACAACTTCTAGGTTCAAATTATCAATCATAATATCCTGCTTCTTAATCATTTTAACTTGCTTATGCAATTTCTGTTCAGCAAGCACCAAGGCCCTTTTCATGTCAAGAATTGAAGGGCATACCTCATCGGGATCACTAAAAGGATCCTCATCATTGGAGGAGTCGTTTGGTCGTTTGGCCATGAAGCACATGCCGGTGAAGTCATGAGCCTTCTTCTTGCCACGGAGTCACTCGTCGTCCTCCGTTCCGAGTCCACATCGCTCATATTAACATTCTCTAGAGCGGCAAGGACCCGGCTGACAAACTTGCGATAGTTTGTCTTCTTGGGTTTTGCATCCCTCTCCTGGGGATGTCTTCGTGTCTCCTTCTCCTCCTTGCCCTTTAGCTTGGGGCACCTGGAGCGAATGTGGTTTGGCTCACCACATTCAAAGCACGTGATAGATCCACTTCTCCTCCTATTCCTCACCTTGTTGTACGCTCTTGTGAATTTAGTGGATAGGAGGGCTAAGTCATCCTCGGGCAGTTTCTCAAGTTGCTAATCGCTCAAAGAATGTAAAGTAGATAATGAAAAACCAGATGAGCTACAATCAAGAGACTCAGAAGAACAACCCTTTGATTTATCGACCACTAATGCCATCGACTCTGTCTTGGGGAGACGCGAGATAAAATCAATCTCATGCGTCTTTAACCTCGAGTATAGCTTATCCATGGTAAGCTCACTCATGACAGTGTTGTCATTGATGGAAGTGATCTTCATTCCCCAGACCTTCACATCAAGAGCACCCAACAGTTGGCGTGCATTTTCAGACTCAGAAAAAACTAAGTCAACAGCGCGGAGATCATGAAGAATCTTAGAAAATCTTCCCCACAGCTCATCCAAAGACTCACCAGGCCTTTGCTCGATCTTAGAGTATACTTTCTTGAGCTGGTTCTGTCTCACTTCCTTGATCGCAATGGACCCTTCGTGATAGTCACAAAGTGTCCTCCAGATCTCACGAGCAGACCGCAAGTGAGCAACACGCTCAAACTCAGATCGACTAAGGCCTTGGATCAAATAATTCCGAGCCTTCTTTGTTGGCCTCCACATCCGAGTGATCATATCGTCATCGGCTGGCACGGCATAAGGGTTTTTCACCTTAAGCCAAATAGCGTGCCCTTGAGCCTCGATATATGCTTGCATACGAGCCTTCCAGTATGCAAAGTCAACTCCATCAAAAATATGTGGCTTGGTTGAGTACTTGTCAGTCGCCATGGCTCCAAAGACCGGTTAAGATCTATGAGAAGAGCTAACCGGCTCTGATACCACTTGTAAGACCGTAAAGGCGACTAGGGGGGGGGTGAATAGGCGCTTTCTCAACTTTCTCGCCTAAATAAAAAACAACACGAACTTTACTCCTTTAGCTATGAAAGCTAAGAAGATCAGTAAGCACACAGTGGAAGCCTTGTGCTGAATTTGATAAACCCCTCAACCACACGACACAAATGGAGAAAAGAACTCACTGCTCAGAATCGGTCTCGGCGGTCGGCCAGGCTACCACGAAGCGATCGACCGACGGTCAACCAATGGCTCGGACCGGCTACTAATAGGCGGTCGGACCGTTGGATATCGGTTCGACCCGGCAGTACTAGCGGTCTGAAAAGCGGGCGGTCAGACCGCCGTTGCACAACCGGTCAGACCGGTTCAGTCCAGTACTGAAAATCAAGCCCAAATCCAAAACGAAATTTGATCCAACTTTTGATTCAACCAATGAAACTTGACCAAATTTTGAGCACACCTCCCTAATGATATTAGAGACCTATTTCTAGCGACGATCCTTCAGATCCACTTCGCAGAATCGATCTCTCAAGGTTTTACAAAAGAAGTGCACAAACCCTAGAAATATGAAAATCTTAATTCAAGACTTGCTTGTGGGGATTGAAGATCTAGATGACTCTAGTAGTATTCCCACATATCAAAGCAAGATAAAATCGGTCAAGAGACCCAGCATAAAACCCTTGAATCAAGGAAGCACCAAAATCATCCAAAAGAGAGAGGAACACAAAGGGGACAATTGATCTTTCAATTAAGCATCACAAGATTGATTGAACACACTAGATGCTTACAAAGCCTCTCCAACAAGGAGGACAAGGGCTCACACAAGGAGCACACTCACAATCTCTCCAAACCCTAGATTCTCCTCTCCTCTCCTCCAAACCCTAGAAAATGAAGAAGGGGGCCAAAATGAGTGCTTGGAGGGTTTTACATCTCCCCCCTTTCTATTTATACTAGAGGCCTAGGGTTTCACTTTTGGGACCCACTCACACATGGGACCCACACACACATAACTATTGAAACAATCGCCTGCTTCACCACGTGTAGGTTGATCAGCGGTTCTCATCACGTCGCCAAGCCTCTCTTGTCCGAATCCCATCGAAACCTCCCAGAGACTCGCACCGACTTCCGCACCACTTGATCCAACCAGCTGCACCGAACTACCCGTTCGATCCATCTTGCCCATTCTGCACCATGCTTGAGTCACACGACCTCACCCGGCATCCATGATCGTTCTGGACCTCAGCTCTCCAAGCGTAGTCCCGATCCATCTCACTGTTGACGTCGTAGACCTGCAAGCCACCTGCACAGCAATAGACAAGCCAACCATTTCCGGGAACAAGTTCTTCACAACTTGACCCACGTCAGCTCCGCAATGCAATATGCAACAATAAAGCATTGAAGTTCATACAATAAACACAATCAAATCAACTCAATGCCAAGAACTCCAAGCTTCAAGTGATCGGCGGTCTGACCGCCCCACTCCACCGGTCGGACCGATTTCAGGCCGGTCGGACCGATTTCATAACGGCGGTCGGACCGCCCGAAAAGACTTAGCCAAAATTTCAGCTCGAAATTCCGAAACCTTCTGGAATTTTCAACTCAATAGAACTTTTGACTGGGAGCTCCAAAAATGATGTGACCACATCGAGGAGACTCCCCTCACATGCCTACACAACCTATTTTTGGCTTAGCCCCAAAATCCACTTTTCATTTTGGCGGTCGGACCGGCAAGCACTGCCGCTCAGACCTCCCCACTGGCCGGTCGGACCGGCGACCTGGCCGGTCGGACCGCCCGTGGCCTGACAGCCCTGGAGCAAACCCGAAAACGCGACAAATTGCAAACCAACAAAGCCATTGCCAATTGACTCATCATCCTGAGATCGTGCACATATCCTCACGATATCCACAAGTGTATTATTTGAGAACTCTATGATGATGCCTAATGGAGATGATTTAATTGTACTTAGGAATCTAGGACTACGACCAGTTCAAGAGGGTCTACGACCAGTTTCGCAGGGTCTACGACCACTTCAAGAAGGCATACGACCAGTTTCACCCGTACTCGGTGAGCACAGTACTCATTGGACACAATCTACGACTAGAGATAGCATGGAATCTAGCATGTACTCCTCAAGACCAGTCCTACAACCAGGTCTTCGACCAAAGATACGTGACATGAATAGTGCATAAGGTGTTGCGTCACTGCTTTGGGTCTAATAGGGCCTTGTAAGCGTGACGAGGTCGGAGCCCAGGTTGTGTACGTCTCTTTTCGCGGCTACACAACCCTAGGTCAACCTCCTCTCGTCCCCCCTATATATATATATACAGTAGCCGTCATAGATTAGGGTGGGTTTTTCTTAGATTATTCTGCCACTTTGCAGTTTCACTGATTGTTCGGTTTGAGGAACCCCAATTTATGAACTTCATCCATATTCGCAATATAATTCAGATTGCATCTTCCTTGTTCTTGTGAGTTACTTCGATTGCTTGCAGGAACAATAACCCTCGTGGTAAGGTTGATCACGTGCGAGCGTGGTCGATAACGACAGTCGTGCGGGTGTAGCGAATTGCGAGGGGACGGTCTGCTGGTCGGAAGCCTCAAAACGTCAACATCCTCACGACGAAAACAATCGAACCTATCGGAAGATCGGGCCACCGTCCCTTATCAAGTTGTATCAGAGGAAAGGTTTCCCGTTAGGTAATCTCGTTTATCCCCTTTTTGTTAGTTGTGTGCCATCACCTAGAGTCGAGAAAATTGCCCCACAAAATGTTTTATATCTTAGTTCTTCCGCTGTCCAAACCACTTCATGCTTTTTGCAATTGTGTTATCAGTTTTCGCGTTGTTGTGTTCGAGTCCATCGTCGGTGTCTTTGTTGCTGGTCTAGTCGTCGTGATCTAGTTTCTAGCGCCGAGTCTTTACTGTTTTGGTCATCGTGTATCTCAGCGTGCCCTTGGTTGCATCCGTTGCAATTAGGGTTTGTTTGTTATAGCCGAGATCGAGACACCACCCCTATACGACCACCTACTCAGTTTCAGTTTCTCCACCCAACTCGGAATCGACCACCTATTCGAGTAACACCCAGTCTTGATCTACCACCTAGTCGGATTCGATCACCTACTCGGATTTGACCGTCCACTCGTCTCCACCTAGACAAACCTATCTATTTCTAGTTGCTCTTGGACACCCCACGCACTCATCATATCGCGTCTTGCCGAACAAAGGCTGGGAAGATCTTCCATAGCCGAAATAGAACTAGCCAAAGTTCAGAGAGAGAGAGAGAGAGGCAAAGAGTGCCAAAAAAAAGTTTGTGACCCACTCACCTCATTGGACCCAGAAAAGGTAGCATAAGAGTTTTGAGCTCGGGTCATGTTCGCAAAAAAAGAGAGGCAAATAGTGCCAAAAAAAGAAAAGGAATTCAAAAAAAATTGAGGAGAAAACAGTTGCTTTGCAAATTTTGTTCCGTTGTGTTTGTATCTCCATAAGACCAGATCGTATTTGGTCCCGACCAGTTCGTAACTCCTTACGACCAGGTCCTTACCATTCTGTGATTACGTTTGAACAATCTATTTCCGTTGTGTTTGTATCTACCCTATTTTTTTAGCTTGCTTGAGCTAGTTCTAGGAACGCGTTTGGGCCAGCAACTGTGACGAGTACTGTGGACTCTGATTCAGCTTTGGTAATCTGATTTCATTATTGCTATTCCTTGCTACTAAACATTGCCTATCCGAGCTCCACATACTTTTGGCCATCAGAATTGGATGCTCGCATTCGCCTCCGCCGCGGTCATACATCCCACCTTCTCCCATCATACCACTTGCTGTAATTTAGTACGAAACTCATAAGAGCTTGGTAAGACACTTGAGAGTGTATGATTCCACCTTCCACCACCTAGTAGTTGATAGGGATAATACATTTGTGTTGTCTTTTGTCTCCTACTAACCATGGCAGGTGAAGAATTGGATGCGCAAGAGTGTATTTTGAGAGAAGAGCTCACGAGGGTGTTGGATGAGCACCGCCACGCTATTAATGACGACATTGATAGGAAGCTTGCGGAAACAAATGCTACACTACGACAACTCAATGATAGTATTGCAATGCTCAATGCACGTATTGATGGTTTGGCCAATCAACGACCGAACAATGGACGTGTGGAACCTCATGGTGCAGCCCATGACCATGAGTTTGACAATGATAATGAGATACGTAACCACGACGCCTTTGATGCACGACAACGGAACCGGCCGAACTTCAACCGTCAAGGTACGAGAGGTAATAACTTTCAGCAACATAATGCGCGTGTTAATGATGATCCTTATGCTAAAGTCAAGTTCACTATACCATCTTTTGCGGGTGCTTATGATGCTGAAATATATCTAGATTGGGAGATAGCGGTAGAACAAAAATTTAATGCTCACTTAGTTCCTGAAGTGCATAGAGTTCGGCAAGCCACAAGTGAATTTAAAAACTTTGCCATCATTTGGTCGAATAGGGTATGCAACGATGGATTAGCGCCTACCACGTGAGATGCTTTAAAGGTTGCTATGCATAACATATTTATTCCACCTTCTTTTAAACGTGACTTGCGTAATAAATTACAACGATTAAACCAAGTTAATAGATCCGTAGAAGAATATTATCAGGAGCTACAAATTAGTATATTGTGTTGTGATATTACTAAGGACGAAGATGCTGCTATGGCATGTTTTTATGGGGGATTAAGACATGAAATTCAGGACATCGTTAATTACAAAGAATATGATGGTGTCCCTATATTGTTCCAACTTGCATGTTTAGCAGAAAAGGAATTGTAGGGACGACAGCAGAAGATAGGGAACAATTTTGGAAGCACGTCTACACCAAGATCAATGCCGAGGCAAGTGAAAACAGCCCCACCTTCAGCTACACGGTCTGATGCCCCCTCCTCGAGTAGGGCACGTTCAGCAACACCTCCGACAACATCACATGCACCCGAGGTAAGAAAATCTACTAGTGTGCATACCCCAGCCAGGAGTTCTTCTTCGGTTGCTTCCACGGGCCGTACCACCAGGATTGTTTGCCACCGTTGCAAGGGAATGGGACACGTCTTGAAGGACTGCCCAAGTCAGCGAACATATCTTGCCACCGAAGACGGTGGTTATGTAAGTGCTAGTGATATTGAGGACGAATATGTACTTGCAGCTGACCTTACAGGTGGAGGAGACGAGATAGGTAGTGATGCTGATGATGTAGAGGAACAAGTAGCTGCTGTTGACACAGGGAGTCATGTGAGCCTTGTTGCGCAACGAGTGCTGAGCGCACAAGTGGAGAAAGCAGAGCAAAATCAGCGGCACAACTTATTTCAATCCAGATTTCTCGTTAAGGATAGAGCCTACAGAGTCATCATTGATGGAGGGAGCTGCAATAACATTGCAGGCTCCGAGATGGTCGAGAAGCTTGGCTTGACCACACAACCACACCCACGTCCCTACTACATCCAATGGTTCAATTCATGTGGTATGTTAATGGTAAACAAAGTTGTGAGAGTGTAATTTTTCGCTAGTAATTACAAAGATAGTACCAACATTGATGTAGTGCCTATGCAAGCATCCTCTTTGTTGCTCGGTAGGCCTTGGATATATGATAATGATGTTTTTGCACCATGGTAGAGCTTATACCTACTTGTTCTAACATAAGGGTAAGAAGATTAAGTTGTTGCCTTTGACACCCGCTGAAATTTTGAAAGATGAAGAAGAGCGCGCTAAAAATGAAAGAAACGCCAATAAGAATGGTTCTGAAAATCAGAAAGTTTCAAAATATGTTTTCCCACCTAAAGGGGAGAAAGTGACGTCTAATTCTAAGTCCAAGGGAATTAAATTGAAGGGGTGTGTTATGCTTGCCACTAAATCTGAACTTGCTAAAATTTACGATAATGAAGTTTTGATATGCAAAAATGCTTTATATTCACTTGAGGATATATCTAGCTCTTTGCCTCCTGTTGTTGCTAACCTTTTGCAGGAGTATGTGGATGTATTTCCAGCTGAGATACCCCCTGGGATTACCACCTATTCGAGGGATTGAGCATCAAATTGATTTGATCCCAAGAGCGACTTTGCCAAACCGCATATAGGACCAATCCAGAGGAGACTAAAGAAATTCAGCGACAAGTCCAAGATCTTTTGGACCGTGGGTACGTAAGAGAAAGCCTTAGTACTTGTGTTGTTCCTGTTCTTTTGGTTCCTAAGAAAGATAGTAGTTGGAGTATGTGTGTTGATTGCAGAGCCATTAACAATATTACCATAAGGTATCGTCATCCTATTCGTAGGCTAGACGACATGCTTGATGAGTTGAGTGGTTCTATTATTTTCACAAAGATTGACTTGCGGAGTGGTTACCACCGGATTAGAATGAAATTGGGAGATGAATGGAAAACTGCTTTTAAAACTAAGTTCGGACTATATTAGTGGTTAGTGATGCCTTTCAGTCTAACTAATGCACCTAGCACTTTTATGCGGTTAATGAATGAGGTTTTAAGTCCTTTCATTGGAAAATTTGTGGTGGTTTACTTTGATGATATCTTGATTTATAGGAAGTCACATGAGCTACACTTGAATCATATACGTGTTGTTTTTAATGTTTTGAGAGATGCACATTTATTTGGTAACCTCAAGAAGTGCACCTTTTGCACCGATCGAATTGCGTTTCTTGGTTATGTTGTGATACCACAGGGAATTGAGGTGGATGAGACTAATATTGCAGCCACCCAAAGCTGGCCGATGCCTACCACTGTGTCATAAGTGCGGAGCTTCCAAGGCCTTGCTGGAGTCTATCGACGTTTTGTGCAGGAGTTCAGCACCATTGCTGTACCATTGAATGAATTGACAAAGAAAGGAGTGTCCTTCCAATGGGGACCTATGTAAGAGAAGGCATTCAACTTGTTGAAAGAGAAGCTCACCCAAGCACCTCTACTCCAACTCCCTGATTTTGGTAGGACTTTTGAGATTGAATGTGACGCTAGCGGGATTGGGATAGGTGGTGTATTGATTCAAGAAGGTAAACCGGTTGTATATTTCAGCGAGAAACTAAATGGACCTAGTATGAATTATTCCACCTATGACAAAGAATTATATGCTTTAGTTCGTGTGCTTCAAATTTGGCAATATTATCTATGGCACAAAGAATTTGTTATACATTCTAATCATGAATCGCTAAAACATATTAGAAGTCAAACTAAACTGAATAAACGACATGCTAAATGGGTTGAATTTATTGAGTCGTTTCCATATGTCATAAAGCATAAGAAAGGTAAGGACAATGTGATTGCTGATGCGCTCTCTAGACGTTATACCATGTTATCTCAACTTGATCATAATATATTTGGTTTGGAGGCTATTGAGGACTTATATGCTACTGATTTGGACTTTAATGAAGTGCTTGAACATGGCAAAGGAGGGAAAACATGGAATAAATATGTGCTGAATGATGGGTTGGTCTTTCGTGCTAACAAGCTATGCGTTCCAACTAGCTCCGTTCATCTTTTGTTGTTGCAGGAGGCGCATAGAGGAAGTTTGATGGCGCATTTTGGAGTAAAGAAGGCAGAAGATGAGCTGGCCACCTATTTCTTTTGGCCAAAGATGAGGCGCGATGTCAAGCGCTACGTGGCTTGCTGCACTACATGCAATAAAGCTAAGTCTCGTCTCAATCCACATGGACTTTATATGCCTCTTCCTATTCCTAGCGCCCCTTGGGAGGATATTTCTATGGATTTTATTTTAGGATTGCCTAGGACAAAGAGAGGGAGTCATAGTATATTTGTAGTAGTGGATCGATTTTTTAAAATGACATATTTTATATCTTGTCACAAGAGCGATGATGCTACAAACATAGCTGATTTATTTTTCAGGAAAATCATTCGCTTACATGGAGTGCCCAATACTATTGTCTCGGATCGTGATGCAAAGTTTTTGAGCCACTTTTGGAGATCACTTTGGAATAAATTGGGGGCAAAGTTGTTGTTTTCTACTACGTGCCATCCCCAAACTGATGGACAAATGGATGTTGTCAACCGCACGTTATCCACCATATTGCGGGCTGTTTTAAAGAAGAATTTGAAGATGTGGGAAGAGTGTTCACCGCATATTGAGTTTGCTTACAATAGGTCACTACACTCCACCACCAAGATAAGGCCGTTTCAGGCAGTGTATGGTTTTAACCCCCGTGCTCCTATTGATTTACTACCTTTGCCTACTTCCGAAAAAATTAATTTAGATGCTAAGAAGCATGCTGAATTTATTCTTAAGTTGCATGAAACAACTAAAGAGAATATAGAGTGTATGACTGAAAAGTAGAGGGTTGCTAGAAGTAAAGGTAGGAAAGCTGTCAAATTTGAATCGGGCGATTTAGTTTGGGTTCACTTGAGAAAGGATAGGTTTCCGGAATTAAGAAAATCAAAGTTGATGCCTAGAGCTGATGGACCGTTTAAGATAATTAAGAAGATAAATAATAATGCATATCAATTGGAGTTGCTTGCAGATTTTGGGGTTAGCCCCACATTTAACATTTTAGATTTGAAACCATACGTGGGAGAAGAAGATGAGCTTGAGTCGAGGACGACTCCAATTCAAGAGGGGGAGGATGATGAGGACATCACTCCTTCGGATACATGCACTACACAAAATCCTCCAAAGCCGGTTGCAGAACTACAAGGTCCTATGACAAGAGCTCGAGCACGTCACTTAATTTATCAGGTAAATTCGTTTCTAGGGCTGAGTGTATTATTTGAGAACTCTATGATGCTGCCTAACGGAGATGATTTACTTGTACTTAGGAATCTAGGACTACGACCAGTTCAAGAAGGTCTACGACCAGTTCCGCAGGGTCTACGACCACTTCAAGAAGGCATACGACCAGTTTCACCCATACTCGGCGAGCACAGTACTCATTGGACACAATCTACGACTAGAGATAGCATGGAATCTAGCATGTACTCCTCAAGACCAGTCCTACAACCAGGTCTTCGACCAAAGATACGCGTCATGAATAGTGAATAAGGTGTTGCGTCACCGCTTTGGGTCTAATAGGGCCTTGTAAGCATGACGAGGTCAGAGCCCAAGTTGTGTACGTCTCTTTCCACGACTGCACAACCCTAGGTCAACCTCCTCTCGTCCCCCCTATATATATACAGTAGCCGTCATAGATTAGAGTGGGTTTTTCTTAGATTATTCTGCCACTTTCAAGTTTCGCCGATTGTTCGGTTTGAGGAACCCCAATTTATGAACTTCATCCATATTCACAATACAATTCAGATTGCATATTCCTTGTTCTTGTGAGTTGCTTCGATTGATTGCATGAAAAATAACCCTCGTGGTAAGGTTGATCGCGTGCGAGCGTGGTCGATAACGACACCCGTGCAGGTGTAGCGAATTGCGAGGGGACGGTCTGTGGGTTGGAAGCCTCAAAGCGTCAACGTCCTCAAGACAAAAACAATCGAACCTATCGAAAGATCGGGTTGCCGTCCCTCATCAGAAAACCCTGTGAAGAACTTAGAGCGAGTGAATGCTCGGGATAACTCAGGACCATTGGAGAATGCTAAAGAAGCCAGCTATCAGATAATGGCTTACCGGAGCAAGGTGGGAGGTGAAAAGTTAGTTCTTTAACCGATTTGGTTCAACTCTCAAATACACGAGTTCCTGTCGTGCATTGCAAAAATTAGTTGAGGGGAACTCATACTCGAGCTCAAAGACGTGATATGAAGCGCGAGAGTTAGCAAGTATCTCACTGGAGGCGAAAATAGCAGAGGTGTCCTCGGGTGCAAGCTCTGGGCAAGAACCAGAGCCGAGGAAGACACACAGGTGTTCTAGGAGCTACAAGGCGAATAGGGAGCTGGCATTAGCCAAAATGGAACCGGCATTGGCCCTGGAGAAGGAAAAGTGCACCGGCGAGGAACTTACCCGAGCGTATTGCTCAACCGAGCTTCTTCCTTCTCAGCTCCGAGAGAAGGAATGAGCTGAAGATAGGTGAAGGAGGGAGTATTTAGCTTGAGGAGATGACGGGGTGTGATGAACCCGAAGGTCCTTGTTTGTTGGCTCGATCGTTCAATGAGAACGGTAAGTTCGGTGGTCATCGCTCAACTCTCATGATCCTGGCTACGAACATGCAAGGCTCGAAATCACGCAATTGCTGTACTACTTGACAAGTCGTTATCAACCGTGCACAAATACCCGGATGACCAGATCACGAAAATCAATTTCTGCATACACCGAAGAAGCAAGCAACAACGAGGTAAAAACACAATCTGAATTGCAAATATATGATTGAGTTCAAAAGGTGGTATTTCGAAGAGGTCCTTTACGGTTGGTCTAGTCGATACAAGCGAAGAAACGCTAACCAACTACTCAAACTTCTTTGTACGACACAAGATTGTTCACACGATGTCGAGCAAAAAAAATAGAATAACATGCAGCGTAAATAGCCCTTTAGTTCAAACAGAAAACAATAGTTAGTCTCGAGAGATGAAAGAGCAAAGTTTTATATGGCTTATATAAACTTGTTAGAAATGTTTTGATGAGATATACAACTTTGCAGTTGAGGCGAATGCCAAATTCCGAATGGAAGACCGAAAGAAACGGCTAAAACCGAAACCGAAAACTTGCGACACGAATTCGGGGCCGAAGATGGCCGATTTTGGGGGCCCTATAGGGAGAACAAGGTCTTAGCTATAAAAGATGTGTATCGTTGTTAGCTTTCCAACGAGTACAAGAACGTCCAAAACGGACACCGTATGCAAAAGTTATGTCCATTTTACTGAACGTGTCTCGGAAATGGAATCGTACTCAGACTCGAATCCGACTCGGGTTCAAACTTGAAACTACTATATCCTTTGAGTCCTGTGCCAAACTTGCTGAAATTTTTTGTGCACGCTTGTGGCTATATGTAGAAGAACTCCACCAATTTTCACACGTTTTGGCGAAAGTTTGATGCACTTTTCAATTTTTGGAAAGGTAGACACTCTTCTTTTATTTTTCTCTTTTTTTTCTCCTCTCTTTTTTCGTATTTTTTTTTCTTTTTTCGTATTTTTTTCTTCTCGAACAACCAAAACCAACTAATTAGAGTTTCCCCTTTTGATTCTTGCTCCTTTCTGAAACTTCAAAATAGCAGCTGATATTGTAGCATGCATGCGTAGAGAAAATGTTTGCCTTGGCGAGAAAAAAGGTTCTTCTTGGTAGATAAAATGGTTGCCTTGGCATGTGTAACAGCGGTGGCTTGCCGCGTGGTTGCCGTGGAAGCAAGTGAGCTCCGCAGCGTCCAAGAAAGCGGGTGCCCGAGCATCAGTGAAGTCCAGGGAGACTACCTGAAGGTCGAAGAGAAAAGGTGGTGGCCGGAGCTAGCTTGACGTCGATAATGGTCAAGGGAGCGGTGCAGTTCAACGTGGAGGGAAAACCTTGTGAAGAACTTAGAGCGAATGAATGCTCGGGACAACTCAGGACCATTGGAGAATGCTAAAGAAGCAAGTTATCGGATAATGGCTTACTGGAGCAAGGTGGGAGGTGAAAAGTCGGTTCTTCAACCGATTTGGTTCAACTCTCAAGTATACGGGTTCCTGTCGTGCATTGCAAAAATTAGTTGAGGGGAACTCATACTCGAGCTCAAAGATATAATATGACATGCGAGAGTTAGCAAGTATCTCACCGGAGGTGAAAATAGCACAGAGGTGTCCTCGGGTGCAAGCTTTGGGTGTGAACCAGAGCCGAGGAAGACACGCAGGTGTTCTGGGAGCTACAAGGCGAATGGGGAGCTGGCATTAGCCAAAATGGAACCGGCATTGGCCCTGGAGAAGGAAAAGTGCGCCGGCGAGGAACTTACCTGAGTGTATTGCTCAACCGAGCTTCTTCCTTCTCAGCTCCGAGAGAAGGAATGAGCTGAAGATAGGTGAAGGCGGGAGTATTTAGCTCGAGGAGATGACGGGGTGTGATGAACCCGAAGGTCCTTGTTTGTTGGCCCGATCTTTCGATGAGAACGATAAGTTTGGTAGTCGTCGCTCAACTCTCAGGATCCTGGCTACGAACATGTAAGGCTCGAAATCAAGCAATTGCTAAACTACTCGACAAGTCGTTATCAACCGTGCACGAATACCCAGATGACCTGATCACGAAGATCAATTCCTGCATACACCGAAGAAGCAAGCAAGAACGAGGTAAAAACGGAATCTGAATTGCAAATATATGATTGAGTTCAAAAGGTGGTATTCCGAAGATATCCTTTACTGTTGGTCTAGTCAACACAAGCGAAGAACGAGTGCTTTCATAATAGAGAAACTAATCAAACGAAATCCAAGGAAACTAGAGGGGGTGCGTCCTCCTTAAATAGGGGTTGAGGAGCCACAAATCTAAAAGAAATAGTGGGGTGGGCCTAAACTCGTGGCTTACTATTTATTTGAACAGTAACCACACCCCAGGTGGGCCACCGTCATATGCGCCAAGTTGAGTATGATTACAAAGCCCAATTTGGGCCAAAAAGGAAATATGATATCTTCTTTTGATGATTGCGGTCAGTCCAGAAGGAATTTGGAGGTGATGATAGATCCGTTGGAAAGAGAATGAAATAAGCTTTCCATCAAGTACTCGTGGACCTCCAGCGGACTCCATATGTGAAAGTTATGCATGTTTTAAGTTGGTGCTGTCAGGCTGATTCCGGAGGCCGAACTGGATTCCAAAACGGGTCCAGCTCGAACTGCTTGATTGTCTTGGACCAAAAGTGACATGGTGCTGCACATATATATATTTCATAATTAGGTAGCATCATATAGTTCATATAATATAAAGATACTCCTAAAAATAACCTCACCTGATAATTCAAGTGAAGCGTACGAGCTCTTGTACTTGGAACAGCAAGCATAGCAAAAATGGTTGTATCCATAGGGGTCATGTCCTCATCATCCCCCCTTTCTTGAAAACAAAGCCATCCTCGGCTTTTGATAAGCTGAAAATAGGATAAGAAGCCAAGGTGTGTGCATGGTATATGTATATGTCATTTGTTTTAATGGTTTTTCGTTGTTGCACAATTAATGTTAGAAGATAGCAGCGATCATAAAAGATCATTGTATTATTAACCCAAGAGTAATCATATATGCGAATGATCAAAACAAAATTTCTCACACGACAATTATTGTAACTATTTTTGCAAATGTAAGTGAAGCGTTTATGCAATTCAAATCTATGAAGTTGTAAACTTGCATTGGTAGCACATATGGGCAAATCTACAACTTTTGGAATCAAACAACATTCATCCATATAATCATATTTCAATCGAGCAATATCAAATTCATCTAGCAATGGTGAAAAGAATTGTAAGTTCTTCCATACTTCAGCATCAATATTCAGATTGTCAAGACGAGAGGTGCAATAAGGGATGAACACATATGCATTGGATGAGCAATAAATTTTATTTTTCTCTCATATTGAACAAGATTTAGCACACAATAATTGTTATACAAAACAGCAAGCTTTAATTCATCCATGTGATGACAAGTTATGCATATTCGATATACCAGAAATTGATTATCTACACCATAATCTCCAATCAAATTAAACTTATATCCAGGGGTATAGGCACTAAATAAGGATTTCGAACATGCAATTATAGAAACTTTATCCATGGCATGTGACAATATCTTAGGTGGATTCAACATAATGTAACATAAAGAGCCAGCAGGAGAAATTCTAGACAAAACTTCTTTATGTCTAACCAATTTCACATGATCATTGTATGCGATTAACACATCACATGAAGTACTCACAACAGCAGACAATTCAATTATTTCATCACATGGTGTACTCAAGTCAATAGGTAAATCAACAATGTTATCACATGGTGCACTCAAGTCAGCAGGCAAATCAATCAAATTATCACATGATTCATGCAGATTATTAATAATATCAGATTCTGTAGCTAGAGAATTGATATCTGCCTTATCAACACTAGGTTCCTTCACCTCATCTGATTCAATGGTTTCTACTACAATCTGATTTTCCCTTTGTTCAATGATACTAGGAATAAAATAATAGATATTGATCTCAGATTGAGTGTTCAAATCAGTACCTTTGGTATTACCTTATAGCCTCGACTCAGATGATGTTGGTACTAGAGGCGGTGAATTGTCACAAGCTTTCCCTTCTTCTTCTTGCTCTAGCTCAATTACCAATGAGCGAGCTTCAATTTCTAATGAGCGAGCCAATGACGTAAGGCTATGAGTTAGAGTGACGTTCACAGCAGCAGGGGCGGTAATCATAGTAGGAGCAGCAGTAGAAGGAGCAACCGAAGATGATCTTAAAGCCGAGGTGTGTATCATGCGCTGGTTTGTGTCATGTACACGTGAAGGTGAGAGACCATGTGAGAGGTCCTCCACTCTGAGTGATGAGTATTTGACATCGTGGTTGAATAGGTTGAGAGTTGAGTTTTTCGGTATGGACTGCTTTTTACATCTTTGAATCGGAAATCGGAACTACGGCGTGTATGGAGCGGAAGTTCCGATAATCGAACTCTGGCGTTGGAAATAGGAACTTCCGATTTACAGGTTTTGAGTTGGTGAAGGAAATCGAACTTCCGCACAAGGCGTGGCGGAGTGTCGATAATCACGACATTGAGTGTTCTTCCGAGATGGTAATCGGATTTAAAAATGCGGAAAGGCGGATGTTAGAAGATCGGAAGTTCCGCGATGTTAAGCGGAACTTCCGATAATCTGACAAGTGCGGATGTTAGGAATCGGAACTTCCGCAAGGTAAAATCTTGGAACTTCCGATTGTGTCGAGCTAATCGCGAGTAGAAGGATATTTTATGATTTTGATTACGTATGAGTTTGAGTCTTATACAAATGTTGATGCTATGATATTGTGCAATGCTATGTGATGTGTTTTTATGCGTGTTGACTGCGGGACATCGAGGCGAAGTCGTGGCGAGACACGAGGTGATCGGACTAAGCGCAGTGCGGCGTTGAGGTCGAGCGGTCGGATGTGTCGAAGGCGGCGTGAATCTTGAGGTGGTTGCATGTCAAGGATAGCAAGGTGTCACGGGAGGCTTCGAGAAGGTGCGCAAGAGGCGAAAGGGTCTTTTCGCATAAGCGGCAAAAGTGGAGGCGGTTCCGTTCGGGTAGCGGGCTTAATGGGTTGGAGGCCCATTAGCAAAGGCTATAAATAGGGAGAACCACGGAGTTAGGGTTGGCATACGTAGAAAAAATTAGGGTTTGCTTTGGAGAGTTTGTTTTGTTTTTGGAGAGTGTTTGAGATGGAATGTCTGAATGAAATCTATTGTAATCATTCCTCTTTGCTTTACCTCTGTAATCCTTGTTTCAATCAATGAAATCGAGGTTTTGATTATTTGATTTTGCAACTCTTCCTCTCACTTTGTTTTACGTTGAATATCTAGGGTTGGTGTATCTTTTGATTTATCTTATGAGAGTGCATGAAACTTGAGAGATAGAGTCGTTTTGATATTGCTAATATATCCTCAATGTTTCATAAGCTAAGAATCTAAGAATCTCTCGATTCACGGGTTTTGGTCTTTCTTCGTATTCCTCAAGAAACCCGATTTTGCTTTGTTTGTTGAACCTTTGCTAGCAACTTCTTCTCAATATGGTCAAGATGTTGTTTAGGATGATATCTGTGAAACTTGACCGAGAGAAGAACAACAGATCAAAAGTAGTTTGGATTTTTGGGCAAAAAGCGAGCGCTCTGTTCTTGATCGGGATAATCGGAGCTTAGATTTTATCTGTGAAATACGCTAAGCGGAACTTCCGCGCCATACCTTCTTGGAACTACATAGCGGAACTTCCGCACCTTCTTGGCGAGCTTCCGATTTCGGAAAAAACGGCCGAGGCTTGTTTTGTTATTTGATCTTGCTTCATTTACTTTCTTTAGATCTCCAGAGATCTTTGTAGGCTTGTTTAAATACAGTAAAGGGGAGTATTAATTTTTAGGCACCATTCACCCCCCCCCTCTGTTGCCATTTCGGTCCTTCAGAAGGTGTAGTGAAAGTCGATGAAAGTGTATGACTAGTCTTAGATTGTCATCCCTATACTTCCTTTTCAAAAGTGCAAGCAAGACGAAACAAGCGAATGACAGTTGGAGGTTTATAAACAAGTTTATCCTGAATGTGACGGTTTAATCCTCCTAAAAATCTAGTCATTTTAGCATCTTCAGTTTCTTCTAAGCCACAACGAGACCAAGCAGTTTGCAATTCTTGATAGTACTCTTCTAAAGTGTTACTACCTTGGCGTAAACATTGTAATTTATTCAGCAAATCACGAGAATAATATGAAGGCACAAATCTAGCTCACATAGCTCTCTTCATATCATCTCAAGTTCTTGGTATGTTCTGATTAGTACGACATTATTCACTCCACTAAATGATACAAAATCATAAAACGCATAGATAACAACCCTAACTTTTAGATGATCAGGAAATTCATGGCATGCAAATAATTGTTGTATAGCTAATTCCCATGTGAGATAAGCATCATGATCATAATTCCCAGTAAAAGAAGGCACAGTGAGTTTAATTTTATGAGACGTACTATCACAATCATATACCTCCCGTGGTGGAGAAAATTGTCTCAAGCGTGCATCTTCCTTGTTCACTTTCTTGCACTCCCGTCCAACGGTTCGAAGAAGATGTGGATATATCTTGCAATCATCCCGTGAAGCTACCATAGTTACTAGAAAACAAGGAAACAAATCACAAGTATATGTCCCTATCAACTACTAGGTTTTGGAGACTCAACCAAGTCACTCACACTCAAGCTTATACTCAGTTCTTACAAGTTCTTACTAATGCAGTAAGGAAGTGGTACAACCGGTGGCTGGTCCGTGATACTCTCACTTGTGATCAGCCCAACGATTGCGAGGGACAGCACCTGCTTAGTTAGTAGGAAGTGAAGCTCGGAAGACTTCAATATGGTAGCAAGGATCAGCAATAATCAAATCAGTTAATGTATGTTGAAAAATTGTTCAAAGTACTAGTCAAAATTGCTGATCCTAGCCTAGAAAAAGTTAGCTAATCAAAGCCTACCAAGAGAAGTGTATGTACGCACACGCAAAGATAAGTGTGACTTGATGTAAGCAATGGAAAACCTCACAATAAGTGTGTTGGACCGTAAAGGCGACTAGAGGGGGGGTGAATAGGAGCACGCTCACTTTTTCACAAATTATGAACTCAATACAATTTCACTCCAGTAGCTATTAGAAAGCTATGAAGATCAATATACGATCTGTTGAAGACTAGTATTGAATCAATAAAACCCCTAAGCAATGCGACAATAATCGGCAAGAATCAAAGCAACACAAATCTTGGCGGTCGACCTCATAGTGAACCGGTTGGACCGATTGCGGGCGGTCGGACGGCTGTTATCTTGGCGGTCGGACCGCTCGAAATCGATCGGACCGGTGGTGATGGGCGATCGGACCGTGATCTCTGACGTAACCGATCTGAAGCAATAAAATCAGCCCAGATGGCGAAGTTGCAATTAGGTCTAACTTTTGATTCTCAACTCCAAACTTCACGAAACTTTGCACACACCTTCTCTATGCTATTGAGGACCTATTCCAATCGAATATTATGATAATTCTTGGAGCGATCTTGAGCAATTGTCAATTGATTAACGAAGGTCTAAAACAGGGCAAGAACGAAAACTTGATCCTATTGCTTGTTCGTGAGTGATTGATGATCAAGATGATGCTAGATAGATTCACACATATCACAGCAAGCTAATTCACATGAAAGAATCAATCACAAACTCGCGGATCAAAGAAAGCCCTAAAAACACGAAATTGAAAGCAAGAACGAAAAGAGACTTATCTCAAGCAAACCTTGCATAGATTGATTTAGTGGTTGATCTTTGGATTACATCCACACCATCATGGATCGATGAGACAATCAAGGATCACGAAATTCTCCTCAACCCATGAAAAGCCCTAGCCTCCACCTCAACTCCCTAAAGACAATTAGGGTTTTGAAACATAAGCAGCGAGAGGGAGAGGTGCAGCCACCATCTCCTCCTATTTATAGTGGAGGCCTAAAACTCTTAGGGTTTGACTTAATTGGGCTCCGTTAAGGCCCACTAACAAGCGGGTCACACCTTGCACGCCGCAAAGCGCCGTCTTTAACCTTTTGTGGATATCGTGAGGATATGTGCGATCTCGGGATGATGAGTCAATTGGCAATGGCGTTATTGGTTTGCAAAATCTCGCGTTTTGGGTTTGCTCCAAAATTTGTCGGAGCCCTTGGCGGTCTGACCGGTTGTCTTGGGCGGTCGATCGCCTTGATGGAAGCGATCCGACCGGCCATGGTGGCGGTCCGGCCGTGATTTGAAAGTTGGGTTTTGGGTGGGCCAAAAATAGGTTGTGTAGGCAAGTGAGGGAGTCTCTGGATGTGGTCCCATCATTTTGGAGCTCCAGTCAAAAGTTCTATTCGATTGAAATTTCGAAGGTTTGAATTTCTCGCTTGAATTTTGGCTAAGTCCTTTGGACCGTCCGACCGCCGTTGTGGGAGCGGTCCGGCCAAGCATGAAATCGGTCGGACCGGCCTGTAAAGCGATCGGGCCGGCGATCACTGGAGGTGAGCCAAGTGTTGCATTGAGTTTGTTACGAGTGTGTTATTCTATGAACTTCAATGCTTTATTGATGTATATCGCATTGCGAGGCGGCGTGGGTCAAGTTGTGAAGAACTTGTTCGGAAGCGGTTTGTTTGTCTATTCTTTGTGCGGTGGCTTGCGAGTCAGCGACGTCAGCGGTGAGTGGATCGGGACTACGCTTGGAGAGCCGAGGTCGAGCGATCGGGGATCTGGGTGAGGTTGTGTGACTCAAGCATGGTGCGAATGGACAAGATGGATCGAGCGGGTGGTTGAAGCAATTTGGTTGGATCGGCGGTGCGGATATCGGTGCGAGTCTCAGGAGGTTCCGATGGGATTCGGACAAGAGAGGCTTGGCGTCGATGAGAACCGTGATCAACCTACACGTGGTGAAGCGGCGATTGCTTCAAGAGTTATTTGTGTGTGGGTCCCATGTGTAGAGACCCAAAGGGAAACCCTAGCTCTCTAGTATAAATAGGAAGGGAGAGGTGGAAAACCTAAGCAAGCATTCATTTAGCCCCTTCTTCCTTTTCTAGGGTTTGGAGGAGAGGAGAGGAAAACTAGGGTTTGGAGTGTGCTCCTTGTTGAGCTCTTGCCCTCCTTGGTGGAGAGGCTTTGTAAGCATCTATTGTGGATGAACAATCTTGTGATGCTTAATTGAAAGATCAATTGCTCCCTTTGTGTTCTTCTCTCTTTTGGATGTTTTTGTGCTTCCTTGATTCAAAGGTTCATGCTTGGTCTCTTGGCCTACTTTACCTTGCTTTGATGTGTGGGATTACTCCTAGAGTCATCTAGATCATCAAACCCCACAAGCAAGTCTTGAATCAAGTTTTTCTCATTTCTAGGGTTTGAGCACCTCTTTGTTAAAATCTCGAGAGATCGATTCTGCGAAGTGGATCGACGGATCGTCGCTAGAAATAGGTCTCTAATATCATTAGGGAGGTGTGCTAGAAATTTGGTCAAGTTTTATTGGTTGAATCAAAAGTTGGATCAAATTTCGTTTTGGATTTAGGTGGAGTTTTTCAATCTTGGACTCTACCGTCCGGCCAAGCCTTACAACGGCGGTTCGACCGCCTGTATTCGAACCACCGGGTTGGCGGGTCGAACGTATCCACCGGTCCGACCATTGGTTAGTTCTTGGTCGGACGCTCCTTGACCGTCGGTCAAACCGCCGTGGTAGCCGGTCGGACCGCGTGTCGATGAAGAACTTTGAGTTCTTTTCTCCTTTTGTGTCGTGTGCTTGAGGGCTTATCAAATTCAACACAAGGCTTCGTTGTGTGCTCACTTGAACTTCTTAGCTCTCATAGCTAAAGGAGTAAAGTACGTGTTGGTTTTGATTTAGGCGAGAAAGTTTTGAAAGCGCCTATTCACCCCCTAGTCGCCTTCCGGTCCTACAAGTGGTATCGAGCCTGTTAGCTCTTTTCTATAGATCTTAACGGTCTTTGGAGCCATGGCGTGACAAGTACTCAACCAAGCCACACATTTTGAGGAGTTGACTTTGCATCTTTGGAAGGCTCGTATGCAAGCGTATATCGAGGCTCAAGGGCACGCTATTTGGCTAAAGGTGAAAAACCCTTATGTCGTGCGGTAGATGGCGATACGATCACTCGGATGTGGAGGCCAACGACAAGGCTCGAATTATTTGATCCAAGGCCTTAGTCGATCGAGTTTGGCGTGTTGCTCACTTGCGGTCTGCTCACGAGATCTGGCGGACACTTTGTGATTATCACGAAGGGTCCATCGCGATCAAGGAAGTGAGGCGAACCACTCAAAAGGTTTACTCGAAGATCGAACAAAGGCACGGTGAGTCTTTGGATGAGTGTGGGAAGATTCTCTAAAATTCTTCATGATCTCCGTATTGTTGACTTGATATTTTACGAGTGCGAAAATGCACGCGACTTCAGGTGCTCTTGATGTGAAGGTGCAGGGTATGAAGATCACTTCCATCAATGACAACATCACATGAGTGAGCTTACCATGGATAAGCTCTACTCGAGGTTGAAGACGCATGAGATTGACTTTATCTCGCGTCTCCCAAGACAGTCGATGGCTTTGGTGGTCGACAAATCCAAGGGTTGCTCTTGATTCTCTTGATTGTAGCTCATCGGCTTTTCATTATCTCGCTTTACATTCTTTGAGTGATGAGCAACTTGAGAAATTGCAGAGGATGACTTAGCCCTCCTTTCCACCAAATTCACAAGAGCGTACAACAAGGTGAGAAATAGGAGGAGGAGTGGACCTATCACGTGCTTGAATGTGGTGAGCCAAACCACATTCGCTCCAAGTGCCCCAGCTAAAGGGCAAGGAGGAGAAGGAGACAAGAAGACATCCCGGAGAGGATGCAAAACCCAAGAAGACAAACTATCGGAAGTTTGTCGGTAGGGTCCTTGCCGCTCTTGAGAATGTTAATATGAGCGATGTGGATTCGGAAGCGGAGGGCGGCGAGTGATTCTCGTGGCAAGAAGAAGGCGCATGACTTCACCGCATGTGTTTCATGGCCAAGAACGACCACGACAATGATTCCTCCAAAGATGAGGATCCTTTTAGTGATCGATGAGGTATGCCCTTCTATTCTTTGAGATGAAAAGGGCTTTGGTGCTTCTTTGAGCGAAATTGCATAAGCAAGTAAAAATGATTAGGAAGCGAGGACATTATGATTGATAATTTGAATCTTGAAGTTGTTAGGCTTAAATCTATCAATCCTGGCGATATTTGTGATTCTGCACTAGCTTGCTTAAAGATTTGACAAGCTTGAAATCTGCTCATTCCTCTGTCACAAATCAACTAAAAGATGCTCTCGATGAACTAGAATCTTTCAAGTCTAGATCTGCTTGTTTAGATGTCATTCCTCTTGATGTACCGCCATGGAAGCTATCCCTTTAACTTGCTCTAATTGTGCTTTGCTAGAATTAAAATTGGATAGTTCCTTAAAAGAATTGCAAAAGTTTGATGCTAGTCACACATGCTCTCATTGTAAGGATAATAGGATTAAGATGCAAGAGATGATGAAACATTGATTTACTCTAGAGTTGCATCTTGTGAAAATTGTCCCAAGCTTACAATTGAGATTGAAGCCTTAAACAAGACCACGGAAGAAAAGGCTAAAATTGAAAGATCCATGTCTTTCTTGCTTCTAAAAGGTTATTGATTCTAACTCTTGTGTTTTGAATCTTTGAAGTTGAAACCATGGTTAGTCGGATACAAGAGGCGTTTAGAGTCAAGTTTAAGGAAGCGAGTTGAGTAGGATTCAGGAATCCTATTGTGTGTCTTGTGAGGCCTTCAAAGTGGAAGTGGCCCTTCTTAAGAGTAAGCGCAATGAGGTAATCAAGTCTAGCAAGTGTGCTAGATGTGAGGAGTTAGTGAAGAGAATGATTACCTCAAGGTGACTCTTGAGAAATTTTCAAGTGGGAAAAAGAAACTCAACATGATTCTTGATCAATCCAAGGTGGCGTGAAAAATAGTGGTCTAGGTTTCAACCCCTAGAGCATTCAAGAAAAACCCACCTAAGATTGCTAGAGTTGTGAAGAATGGTTTGTTTGAGCTAGAACCTCCTAAGCCATCAGGGGTTGTTTTCAAATCCGGTGGTTTTGCTCAAACTCTTTACGGCAAGAAAGGTGCTTTCACTCATCTGTCATGACCCTCAAAGGTCGATGCCATTGCACCTTCGCAAGAAAGAAGGCCATCTTGTTGAGTTACCTTAGGAGAGCAAAACTTGAGAGAAAAGAGAGGATGGCGTCCTAAGATCCATTAGAGGAGTCCCTTCTCGGATGTAGTCTCTAGAGCTAGGCGACTGTTTATCGCACCACACATAGGCCTAGATTTGTAGAGAACTTTGTAGACTCTTTTGGTGGGTCTAGGCGGCATGTTGGATTAGGACATCGTGAGGAGAGACAGGGTAGCACCTAGGCAGGGAGTATCGATCTTTTGGTAGATCGTTTGGAGAGGTCTAGGTGGTTCTCATGTGCATTCTTATGATTTTATTCTGATCATGTTTCACTATTTCTCTGCTGTTCCCGGACATCGTGCTTCTCGATCTTTGGATTCCTCGTTCATTTATCACTAACCCGATCTTGAGGCACGGATGTTTTGATTGTGCCTTTTAGGTCCGTCGTGCGAGGAAGGAGGACAAGTGGCTTGTTGACTCGGGTGTTCTCGACATATGACCGGAGATTCTAGATGGTTCTCCTCCCTCACACGTGCATCCGGCAATGAATTGATTACATTTGGGGATGCTTCTCTGGGACCGTATTGCAAAGAGGCCTTTGTCTTGCGTCAACGACAAGTTCATGCTAAAAGGCGTCGCTTTGGTGAGTAAGTGAGGTATAATCTTCTATCTGTTTCTCGGTTGCTTGATGAGGTCTAGAAGTGAGGTTTAAGAGAGGTGAGTGCAGAGTTCTAGATTCCTCGGGTGAGCTTGTTTTGAGATCTCGAGTTTGAGAAGATTTTACGTGCAAATTTCAGACATTTCTTACGCTTCTAGTCCTAGGTGTCTTGTAGCCTCGATTCTCATGACCTTGTTTTGTGGCATCGTAGACTTGGGCATATAGGTTTTGATCATTTGTCTAGAGTCGGTTGCAAGGACTTGATTAGAGGTTTGCCTAGGTGAAGGTTTGTCGAGATCTTGTGTGCTCACCACAGAGACATGGTAAGATGGTGTCTGCTTCCCACCCACCTCTTACTTTGGTAATGGTGATGGACGGGGCGACTTCTTCACTTAGATCTGATTGGTCCTTCTAGAGTTCATCACCGGTGGGAAATGGTATGTCTTTGGTGGTTGTGGATGATTACTCCGGTATTCATGGGTTTATTTTCTTACTTCTAAGGGCGAAGCATTTGGATTCTTTAAAGATTTGGTCCTTAGAATTCTTTGTTGATTTACACGGAGCTTTGAGAGCCATTAGGAGTGATAATGGGATGAGTTCAAGAACTCTTCTTTTTCTACCTTCTGCTTGATAGGGAATTGAGCATCGTTTTCTTCTCCTAGAGTTCCTCGTGAGAATGGTGTTGTAGAAAGGAAGAAACAGAACCCTTGTAGAGATGGCTCGGACCATGCTAGATGAGCATTCTACTCCTAGGAGATTTTGAATGAGGCGATCTCTCTCGCTTGTTATATCTCCAATAGGGTTTTCTTGAGATCGTGGTTGGGAAGACTTCTTATGAGCTTAGATTTGGTCATTCTCCAAAGGTCTCTCATTTCAAGATTTTTGGTTGCAAGTGCTTCATTCTTAAACATGGCAATCTTGATAAATTTGAGTCTAGATGTTTTGATGGCATATTTCTTGGATATCCCGCTCATTCTCGTGGCTATCGTGTTTTTAATGTTGATACTAACAAAATTGTTGAGACTTGTGAAGTCACTTTTGATGAGGCTAGTCACAGTACTAGACCCGATGCTTGGTACAGGTTTACGAAACTCAAGAAAGCATCTTCGTCGATGATGATTACGAGGATGAAGACCCAAACCATCCTCCCGCT
Source organism: Hsuehochloa calcarea (assembly GCA_036346395.1). NCBI lineage: Eukaryota > Viridiplantae > Streptophyta > Magnoliopsida > Poales > Poaceae > Hsuehochloa > Hsuehochloa calcarea. The sequence continues at coordinate 16,068,627 of CM070604.1, read as the reverse complement.
ACCTCACGAGAGGGTGGAGAGCTGCTACTACTACTTGATGTCGGTGACGGTAGCCTCCTATCCCCACCGACGATCTGAGTGGCTCTGTTCCTACCTCCACAACTCATGAGGTAGAGGCCACGTCGCACGAGAGCACCACTTAGATCTGACAACATCCACTGAGCGGATGATTGGGGATCTTCAAGAGCGAGTCACTCGCTCGAGTTTATATCTCCGATTCCCATGCACATTACGCTTTTGTTGCTTCTTTTGAACCCCGAGATATCACCCATGCTTTATCGATGCCTCTTGGGTCAATGCCATGCATGAAGAGCTTGAAAATTTTGAAAGAAACAAAGTCGGTTTTTAGTTGAGCGACCTTCGATTCTCATGTTATTGGAACAAAATGGGTGTTTAAAAATAAGCAAAGTGAGGATGGATTGGTTGTTACGCAATAAAGCTAGACTTGTTGCTCAAGGTTATTCAGTAGAGGGCTTAGACTTTGAGGAGACCTTTGCTCCAAAGAGCTAGATTGGAAGCCATTCGCATTCTTTTAGCATTTGCAACATCCAAGGGTTTCAAGCTTTTTCAAATGGATGTTAAAGTGCCTTCTTGAATGGCTTCATAGAAGAAGAGGTCTTTGTCAAGCAACCTCTGGGTTTGAAAATCAAAATTCCCAAACCATGTTTTAAACTCTCTAAAGCCTGTATGGATTGAAACAAGCTCCTAGAGCTTGGTATGACACTTAAGAGTTTCTTGCTTGAAAATGATTTCAAAATGGGAATGGTTGATAAAACCTTGTTCACTCTCAGGCATGGCAGTGATTTCTTGTTGGTTCAAATATATGTGGATGATATTATTTTCGGTGGTTCCTCTCATGCTTTGGTGTCTAGATTTTCAGATTCTATGAGCAGTGAATTCGAGATGAGCATGATGGGAGAGCGACATTCTTCCTTGGTCTTCAAATCAAGCAAGCGAAAGAAGGCACCTTCGTCCACGAGTAAGTATACAAAGGACCTTCTTGGCGCTTCAATATGGGAAGCGATGGGCCAATGTCTACTCCCATTGCAACAACCACCGTCTTTGGACCACGATGAGGATGGAGAGTCAGTGGACGGAAGAAGTACCGCAGATATGATTGGCTCCTCCTCTATCTTACAAATGTCGAGGCGGACATACAATTCGCCGTATGTACGTGCGCTCGATTCGAGCTTCCTCGTGCTTCTCATCGTCAAGTCAGATCGCGCATCTTGGTATCTTCAAGATACGCTTGATTTTGGACTCTGGTATTCTTCTTCTTCGGCTCTTTCAATTCGAGCATTTTACGATCTTGATTTCACGGTGTAGAGTTGATAGGAAGAGTACTTACGGCACTTGTCATTTCTTGGGCACATCTCTTGTTTCTTGGTCTTCTAAGCAGTCTTACATTGCCTGATCTGGTGAGGTGAGTATGTAGCTGCCGCTTGATGGTCGCTCTCGAGTTCTCTGGATTTTGTCCACGCTGCGAGACTATGGGTTATCTTTGGGAAGTGTTCCTCTTTTACGTGACAACACTTCGCAATTAATATTGCCAAAACCCGATGCAACATTCGAGGACTAAACACATTGACATTCGATTTCATTTTCTGAGAGACCATGTTGAGAAAGGTGATGTTGTGCTTCATTTTGTAGAGTCTGAGCAACAGCTTGCAGATATTTTCACTAAGGCTCTTGACTCTTCGCGTTTTGCTGCTTTGCGGGGAGAGTTAGGGGTTATTAGTCCTATTGGGCTGTTTTGAGGGGAAGTTGCTCTTTTGCATTCATTGTATCATAATGCATGTTTCATTTCATTTGTCTTGCATTGTATAATAAAATCAGTGGAGCTTTGATTATTATCCTTGTATGACTTGTTCTTATATTCTATACCTTGTCATATCGAGTGATAGTCTGCTAGACCTCTTTTATGGCTCTTCGTGTTTGGCTCAGCTTTTGCCTTGCTAGCTTTATATCCTTGAGAAATCTGAATCAAATCATGTCTTGTCGGATCTTGTGACTAGTTTTGCTCTAGTGATCCGCTTATGATTCTCGCCATGTCTTACAAGTTGAATTGAGTCTTGAACTTATTTTGAGATGGAAAATGAGCTTTTATCTTCTAAGTCAAGCAAAGAAAAGAAAAATTTCTCTTGAAAAAAACTGATCTCACCAATCCTCTTTCATGAGAGCGACTTGCCATTGCACTAGGCATGAACTCGGGGAGTTTTGGATGACCTAGATCATTCTTTTAAGCTTATCGCTTGAGATGGTGGCAGCAAGGCTTGAGATCTAGCACGACAAAAAAGGAGAGAAAGAAAAGAGATTTTGCCCAAAAGGGCTAAGTGCTTGAGCTTTGCTTCAAAAGAATTTTCTTAATGCTCAAAATGCCTCAACTCTTGTTTTGAGTCTCTTTTTACTTATAGACATGGCTTGACTCATTTTTGGTTGCTTTGAGTGAATCTATGATTTTGAGCAACTTGTCATGATTGCAATTCTGTAATCTCAGTTTACGCTATCTTGGTTTTAGCTTTGCGATTACGTTTTGCCATGATTGAATATAGCGTCTTCTCCTTATATGGCTTGGTATAATACTTGTCTTGTCTACATGTATAATGGTCATTGCTCCTTTTACTAAAGCTTAAAAATAAAGTCATTCCTTCATGCTCTTTCTTTTCATGCATCTTGATGAATTCATTGTCAAAGGGGAGAAAGATTGTGAAGAAAATCTTTGTTGGAGCTTTTGGTTTCATACATAAAGATTGGTTTCATACATAAAGAACACACATAAAAAAAAAAAAAAAAACTTTTGTGAACCTTTTGAAAATTTGTGATCATGGTGAGTTGAGCTTACGGGTTTATTGCCTTTTCTGATTTGATTTGAAATTGAAGAATACTCACAATGATCAAAGGTCAAATAGAACAATGTGCCTTTCATTTGGACCTAAGTGAGATTTTTGGCTACTTTACGGAATTTGAATTCTTTTGTGCTTTCAATGCCTTATCTCACTTGCTTACACTATTACGAAGCCCGACTTGGTGGTTCCTAGGCTTTTTGTTGCTTATGGATCAAGTTGTGCCTTTATGCAAAGCAGCGTATTTTACTTTTCATTTTGAAAAACCACATTTTCTTGAAAATTGCCAATGTGTTCATCAAGGGGAGATTGTGGATATCGTGAGGATATGTGCGATCTCGGGATGATGAGTCAATTGGCAATGGCGTTATTGGTTTGCAAAATCTCGCGTTTTTGGGTTTGCTCCAAAATTTGTCGAGCCCTTTGGCGGTCGGCCGGTTGTCTTGGCGGTCGGACCGCCCGTGGAAGCGATCCGACCGGCCATGGTGGCGGTCCGACCGCTGATTTGAAAGTTGGGTTTTGGGTGGGCCAAAAATAGGTTGTGTAGGCAAGTGAGGGAGTCTCTGGATGTGGTCCCATCATTTTGGAGCTCCGGTCAAAAGTTCTATTCGATTGAAATTTCGAAGGTTTGAATTTCTCGCTTGAATTTTGGCTAAGTCCTTTGGACCGTCCGACCGCCGTTGTGGGAGCGGTCCGGCCGGCATGAAATCGGTCGGACCGGTCTCGTAGAAGCGATCGGGCCGGCGATCACTGGAGGTGAGCCAAGTGTTGCATTGAGTTGTTACGAGTGTGTTATTCTATGAACTTCAATGCTTTATTGATGTATATCGCATTGCGGAGCGGCGTGGGTCAAGTTGTGAAGAACTTGTTCCGGAAGCGGTTTGTTTGTCTATTCTTTGTGCGGTGGCTTGCGAGTCAGCGGCGTCAGCGGTGAGTGGATCGGGACTACGCTTGGAGAGCCGAGGTCGAGCGATCGGGGATCTGGGTGAGGTTGTGTGACTCAAGCATGGTGCGAGAATGGACAAGATGGATCGAGCGGGTGGTTGAAGCAATTTGGTTGGATCGGTGGTGCGGATATCGGTGCGAGTCTGCGGGAGGTTCCGATGGGATTCGGACAAGAGAGGCTTGGCGTCGATGAGAACCGTGATCAACCTACACGTGGTGAAGCGGCGATTGCTTCAAGAGTTATTTGTGTGTGGGTCCCATGTGTAAGAGACCCAAAGGAAACCCTAGCTCTCTAGTATAAATAGGAAGGGAGAGGTGGAAAACCTAAGCAAGCATTCATTTAGCCCCTTCTTCCTTTTCTAGGGTTTGGAGGAGAGGAGAGGAAAACTAGGGTTTGGAGTGTGCTCCTTGTTGAGCTCTTGCCCTCCTTGGTGGAGAGGCTTTGTAAGCATCTATTGTGGATGAACAATCTTGTGATGCTTAATTGAAAGATCAATTGCTCCTTTGTGTTCTTCTCTCTTTTGGATGTTTTGGTGCTTCCTTGATTCAAAGGTTCATGCTTGGTCTCTTGGCCTACTTTACCTTGCTTTGATGTGTGGGATTACTCCTAGAGTCATCTAGATCATCAAACCCCACAAGCAAGTCTTGAATCAAGTTTTCTCATTTCTAGGGTTTGAGCACCTCTTTGTTAAAATCTCGAGAGATCGATTCTGCAAGTGGATCGGACGGATCGTCGCTAGAAATAGGTCTCTAATATCATTAGGGAGGTGTGCTAGAAATTTGGTCAAGTTTTATTGGTTGAATCAAAAGTTGGATCAAATTTCGTTTTGGATTTGGGTGGAGTTTTTCGATCTTGGACTCTACCGGTCCGATCACGGCCTTAACGGCGGTTCGACCGCCGTGTATTCAGAACCGTTGGGTTGGCGGGTCGAACCGTATCCACCGGTCCGACCATTGGTTAGTTGCCGGTCGGACCGCTCCTTGACCGTCGGTCAGGCCGCCGTGGTAGCCGGTCGGACCGCCGTGTCGATGAAGAACTTTGAGTTCTTTTCTCCTTTTGTGTCGTGTGCTTGAGGGCTTATCAAATTCAACACAAGGCTTCCGTTGTGTGCTCACCGAACTTCTTAGCTCTCATAGCTAAAGGAGTAAAGTGCGTGTTGGTTTTGATTTAGGCGAGAAAGTTTTGAAAGCGCCTATTCACCCCCCCCTAGTCGCCTTTCCGGTCCTACACTTTTGACCTAAACCGCTTCACCATGCATCATGGATTCGCCAATAGGTCACAATTGTCCATCTTGTGTCACGCTTGAGTCGTTGACCTCACCGGCATCGTCGATCGTTACGGACCTCAACTCTTCAAGTCTAGTCCGATTCTCCTCGCCGTTGACCGTCGTTGACCACCAAGCTACTGCACAACCACGAGACAAGAAAACACGTATTCGGAACAAGTTCTTCACAACTTGACCCATGTTAGTCAAAACATGCATCATGCAAATCATATGCCATGAAACCAATGACTTTGACCTAACAAAACAACATCGCCACGAAGTTGGTGACGTTCAAGTAGTTTCTGCGGTCGGCCGCTCCGGAGAGCGGTCGGACCGCTTCATGGCGGTCGGACCGCTCCCTGTGAGCGGTCGGACCGCCTTAGACTTAGCCAAATTCAAGCTCCCAAAATCCGAAACCTTACGGAAACTTTAAACCAATAGAACTTTTCTTTGGAGGCTCCAAAATCATGAGACCAAGTGCATTGGGATCCCTTACTTGTCTACAACACCTATTTTTGGCCCACTCGATTTGAACACTTTTGGTCATCGCCGGTCCGACCGCCCCGGATGGCGGTCCGACCGATATGGGACCGGTCGGACCGCCGTCTGAGACCGGTCGGACCGCCCCAAGCGATAAGCACTGTAACTTTGTCGAAAACAGCGTGAAGCGACAAACCGTAAGCGCCATTGCCAATTGTCACATCATCCTAAGATCTGGAGCATATCCCCATGAAATCCACAATCTCCCCTTGATGAACACATTGGCAATTATCCGAAAATGTAAGTAAGAGGTTTGAAAGCGAGTTTACTCGCGGTTTTAGACAAAGGCACAACTTGGTCCATAAGCAAGAAAAAGCAATGAAAATGACCAAGGCGGCATCGAGAATAGTATAGGCATGTGAGACAAGGCAAAAGAAAGCATAAAACTTTGATTTCGAAAAGGGTCAAAATTCTCACATGAGGTCCATATGAAAGAACAATTGTTCAATTGACCTATGATCATTGTGAGTATAAAAGAATGCAATTCAAGTTCAGAATATTCAATAAGACAATAAGAATGCAACTCAAGAACTCCCCCTCACTATGATCATCAAATTTCAAATTTTCAGTTTCTCCCCTTTGTATAAACTTCTCCCCCAATCTTCTCATTAACACATCTTCTCCAAATAAGAGTAGCAAAGAAATATTACACATCTTCTCCCAAAGAAATATCTTTTCATTTAACACATCTTCTCCCCCTTTGACAATGGATTCATCAAGGAATCACGCCTTCCTCTCATCCAGGAATAACAAATAGAGAATAAAGAAAGAAGCAGAAACAAAAGAAGCATAAAGAGGAATATGCATGAAGTGCAATGGGTGGCTTCAATTTTTGTATTTTCAAGTTTTTGATAAGAAGCTTTGGAGATTACCCAAAAGAACAATGTAGTTTCTCTAATATTGCACAAACGACATATCAAGCGACAACGCTAGCAAGATCATGGTAAGACATATATATCAAAGCTAAGCACAAAGGCTCAAAAGTAAAGCATTAGATTTTATCAATTTAAGCAACGCTTCAAATTCAGCAAGTTCATCAACAGGGATCCTAAAGTGAAATTGGCCATGTCAAACTGTCAAAGTGAGATCAAAAATCTAACAAAGACCACAAGAAGAGTCAATCAAGTCCCGTATTGAATCATTTTGCTCAATATTTTATAAACGCCCATTTGTCAACATTTTTCTCATTTGCATTGAATATTGAAGTTGACTAATGATCTAACTTAGTGACAAGATCACGGACTAGGAGCCATCCACAAACTCATCCTAAGCTTGACCAAAAGTTGATTAAAGGTATATCTTAGTAAAGAAGATCTGGACTAGGAGCCATCCACAAACTCTTTCTAAGCTTCTACCGGGCGACAAATCTTGAGGTTCATGTCATTTCGACAAGCGGTCCCCATGAGATCGTTGCGGTTCATCAAACTATCTCCAAGTTCATGTCATTTGACAAGCGGTCTCGTAAGAATAGTTTGGCACAATTTAAGCATAAGACAATCTTGATTTTCATTTTTCACAAGAGCAGTTTTAGAATCTCAAGAACACAAAAGCTCAAGTAATGGTCAATTTTAGATCAAAGAGCTAACAAAGCAATTACAGCAGGGCCAATGTCACAAGAGGAGCACTAATTACGCAACTCGCTAAAACATCCACAAATTGCAATTTCTTAGTTTGAGTTGTTTAAAGGTTCTAGCTCATATAGCAAAGACTTAGCTACACATGTAAAAGCATGATAATTCTAGCAAGTCAAAGAACTAGACATGACATTGAGCAAGAATTGAAATACAAAAGCTCTAAAGGGTAATAGGCAAAGCTTCATCAATTTTAAAAGATAAGCGAGAAAATCTTATATTACAATGCATTTTTTTTTGAATTTTTCATACCACTTGTTGTATTTTTCATATGAATGCAATATGACACAATGAGATGCAATTAAAAGGCCTAAAAATCTAAAAAGTTGAAAAGATCACTAAGTTGAGAAAAGAACAATAAAAGATCAAAAGAACAAGGAAAGATAAGAAAAGATCAAACTCCCCTCAAACCAACCCATAAGGATAAATTACCCTAACTCACTTCTTAAGGAGGAAAATGGTTTGATCTAAAGGCTTGGTAAGAATATCGCCAATTGAGCTTGGACTCTACAAAGTGCATCACAATATCACCTTTTCAACATGATCTTTAAGGAAGTGAAAGCGAATGTCTATGTGCTTAGTCCTAGAATGTTGCAATGGGTTTTTAGCAATATTAATAGCGAAGTGTTATCACGAAAAAGAGGAACACTAGCAAAGTTTAACCCATAATCTTTCAAAGTGGGCGTCATCCACAAAATCAGCTCTGACAACTAGCAAAGCGACAACATACTCGCCTCGGCGTGGATTGTGCAACGAAGACCGCTTAGAAGACCAAGATACAAGAGGCGTGCCTAGAAAGTGGCAGTGCACGAGGTACTCTTCCTATCTAACAAACGACCCAAAATCGAATCGAAAAACCTCTAATGGACAAAGTGAAGAGCAGAATACCAAATGCCATATAAGAGGGTAGAGTGTAAATACACGAATATAAACGGCTTGGCGATGGGAAGTTCTCGGAGGCGCTGAAATCTTGCACAAAGGCATACCGTGAAGTGAATGTCGGTCTCGAGGCCGTCAAATCTGAAGGAGCCGATCATCTTTGCGGTACTCGCGTTGATCCACGACTTCTCCTTCCTCATCCGGATCCAAAAGCATTGAAGTTGCCATGGGAGTGGAAATTTGCTTGCGATCACCCATGTTGAAGCGTTTGAGAAGATCTTTAGTGTACTTCGTCGATGGATGAAAGTTCCTTCCTTGCATTGCTTGATTTGAAGTCCCAAAAAGTAATTAAGCTCTCCCATCATACTCATCTCAAATTCCCTAGACATAGTGTCGGAAAAATTTGAAACAAGAGCATTAGAGGAACCACCAAAGATAATATCATCCACATAAATTTGAGCAAGCGAAGTCATTGTCACGTCTAAGAATGAATAGGGTTTTATCCACTTTACCCATCTCAAAATTATTTTTAAGCAAGAAGGTCTTAAGTCTATCATACCGGGCTCTAGGGGCTTGTTTAAGACCATACAATGCTTTAGATAGCTTGAAAACACGATTTGGATATTTAGGATCCTCAAAACCGGGGGTTGCTTAACATACACTTCCTCATCTATGAAACCATTTAAAAGGCACTTTTAACATCCATCGATATAATTTAAAACCTTTTGATGCAGCAAATGCAAGCGAGAATGCGAATGGCTTCTAGTCTAGCAACAGAGCAAATGTCTCATCAAAATCTAACCCCTCAACTTGGTTTGAAACCACGAGCTACCAATCGGCCTTATTTCTAACCACAGAACCATCCTCACCTTGTTTATTCTTAAACACCCAGCGGTTCCTATAACATTATGACCACTAGGAGGTTCTACTAGGTTCCAAACTTTGTTTCTTTCAAAATTCTCTAACTCCTCATGCATGGCATTTACCCAGGCTAGAATCGGATAAAGCATGTGATATATCGCGGGTTCAAAAGAAGCAACAAAAGCCGAATGAGAGTAGAGATTTGGATCATTATACTGGCGAGTGACTCGCTCATGTATATTACCTATTATCATTCCGAGGATCTTTGTCTCTGAATGCGAAGTGGGCGCCGGGTGAGATGTCGTTTCTTCGACCTCCGCAGTATCGATGATGATGATGATGCAGGAGCCTCAATCAAGGTGAAGTAGGCGTAGTGTTCTTGTATCAATATGGGCGCTTTAAGTGCAGCAGATGAGGGAATGACATTAGCCGTCCTCATCTTCCTCCACAAAAATACTCTCACACACAGTAAATCATCTCAGCAATTGATCTAGCTCTGTGGCTAGTCTCATCAAAAGTGACATTACAAGTCTCTGAATAATGTTAGTCTCGAGATTAAAACTCGAAAACCCTCGAATGAGCGGGATAACCCAAAATACCCCATCAAAAGTTCTTGATTCAAATTTATCTAAATTGCTGTCTTAAGAATAAAACATTTTGATCCAAAACTCAAAATGCGAAGCAGAGGGTTTTCTACCAAAGCGAAGCTCATAAGGAGTCTTGCCTAAAGAAGGTCTCAAAAGACACGATTGGCAATATGGCAGCGATAGCAATAGCTTCGCCCAAAATCTCCTAGGTGTGCTATACTCATCTAGCATCGTCCTAGCCATTTCGACCAAGGTCCTATTCTTCCTTTCCACCACGCCATTTTGTTGAGGGACGTGTGGAGAGGAGAAGCGATGCTCAATACCACGCTCGGCACAAAAGAAGCAAAAGAAGCATTTTTGAACTCCGTGCCATTATCACTGCGAATCGCTCTCAAAGCACCGAGAAGCTCGAAGCCAAGCGAAGAACAAGATCATGAAAATAACCAAAAGCTTCATCCTTTGAAGTAAGAAAGAACACCCAAGTATATCTTGAAAGATCATCGACTATGACTAGTATATACCATTTTCCACCAATCGATCGGACTCTAGCGGGACCAACGGTATCCATAAGAAGCAAGCATCACAGTCCGTCGGTCATAACCATAGTCACGAGAAGGGTGTGAGGCGACAACTTGTTTGCCATGCCTACAAAGCGCACATACATCTTTGATGACTTTGAGCTTAGGCAAACCTCTCATGAGATCAAGGTTGCTAACTCGCGTCAAATGATCAAAACCAATGTGCCCCAAACGTCGATGCCAAAGCCAAAAATCGAAGAAGATGTAAGCAAACATTTAAGAGATCCGAAGAAGAGATTACGAAAAAGTCGGCTCAAAATTCTACCAACTCTAGAGATTCCAAACACAAGCTCACCAAGTAGAATCAAGCACACGACAAGCATTTTCTTAAAAGCAGTCTCATACCCATCATCAAGAAGTCGAGAAGCGAAAGGAGATTATACCTAAGCTTGTCCACAAGAGCGACATCCTTTAGAATGAATTTGTTGTTTACCCTAATTGATCCTGTTCCTTCAATTCGCCCTTGTGTATCATCTCCAAAGGTGATGAAGTCATCACCTGTTGCTCGCGTGAAAGAGGTGAACCATTTTGAGTTCCCGGTCATGTGGCGTGAACATCCGGAGTCAACGAACCACGTGTTCTTCCCCTTTCGCGGTAATCCTAAAAATCAAGGAGCAAAGAGCGATGTGTCTCAATCTGGGGATTAGATAAACAAGATTTAGGAATCGATCTTCGAGACACACGTCTAAGGAGTATACAAACCAGAAGTACTATCCTTGATTTCATTTAACATTTGGTTATGAGCAATGTTCAAATTAAAATGAGACTTGAACTGTCCATGGGCGGTCTGACCGGCTTTGTGCTGGCGGTCAGACCGGTGACCAAAACGGTCAGACCGGTGAGCACCACGGGTCGGACCCCAATCTGATACACATTAGAATTAGGATGTCTAGAAACATAATGATTTGCATGAGATAAAAATCCTAATCCAGGTTTATTCTTTTCAGTGTTACCATGTCTCATAGAAGCTCTAGGTTGCATGAATGAAATTCTATCAAAATTTTTCCTATCATTTTCAACCTCACGCCAACATTCAATCAAATGTCCACCTTTTTGCAATAAGTGCAATGGTACTTGGTACCACTAGAAGAAGCACCATTTGAATTAATACAAGGTTGGGCAAAACACTGATTTAAAAGATGTTTTTGCGAGGTTGGGTTTTGAATTCAATTAAACCTTTTCCAAGACTTGAATGACTTTTGGGTTCGAATTGTCTTGAAAAGAATTGAATCCTAAACCTTGCTTCTTATAAGGAGTTTTAGACTTGTCAAGAATCATGTTTAATTGTTTCTTACCTTTAGAAAATTTCTCTAATGTATCATGAAGGTAAGCATTTTCTTTTCTCAAGTTGACACAAGAATCACAAGTTTTATCCATAGATTTTTCCTTATACAAAGCAATTTCAAGCTTAAGAGTGGAACATGAAGCACAAGTAGTATTTTCAATATTGTCCTTAAGCTTAGCATATTTGACTCTAGCGACTTCTAAGATATCTTTGATTTCACGTTCTTTTCTAAGCATGAAGTGCAAGGGCTAGAATCAAAAACATCAAAAGCAATCAATTTACTAGATTCTAAACATTTTTCACAAGGAGCACTTTTAATTTCATTTAGTTCAGATTTAGCATTCTCAAGTTGTTGTACACAAATATTATGAGCGATTGTAACTTGGTAATTTGAATGCATAGCATGACAAGATAAACATTCATCGAGTTCAAGAGTCTTAGCGGTTTAAGCTCTACTTTCGGTTTGCTAATTTTGACTCTAATTTCTTATTTTTGTCATAACAAATTCAAGCGCTTCATCTTGACTAAGCAATTGCTCAACTATAGAATCATATTTAGCGAAAGCTCATCATAAGAAAAAGATACCTCATTATCATCAATGTCGTCCGTGTCGACCATGAAGCACATGCCGGTGAAATCTTTGGCCTTCCCTTTCTTTTTACCTTGAGGATCTCCTCCTCCTTGTCCTCCTCACTCCGGTATCCACATCGCTCAAGGATTGATCCTCAAAAGCGGCAAGGACCCGGTGAGCAGCCTTCACAAGCTTATTTGCCTCATACCTTGATTTGTTGAAAGGAGGCTTCTTCCAAGCTGGCTTTCCTTCCTTATGATTGCTCTTACCTTTCAGCTTGGGGCAATTTGCCCGGATATGATTGAGCTCACCACATTCATAGCATGTTACCTGACCACCTCTCTTTTGTTTCTCACATTATTGTAGGCCCGTGTGAATTTCTTAGCTAGAAGAGCTAACTCCGTTTCAGAATACTTTCAAGCTCCTCTTCATGAATAGCAGATAAACAAGCAAATGAAAATCCAGAAGAAGATTCACAAGAGTCATCAAAAGCCTTTTTGAGAGGATCTGCTACCAAAGCTAAATTATCTTTCTTAGGATGATCAACTCTTTTAATTTCATGAGTCTTGAGTTTACTATAAAGCAATTCTAAAGTAAGACTTGAAAGATCAACATTTTCTTCTATAGCGAGCTTTCATCTCCCACTCCTTGGTGTTGATTGCAGCCAAGAGATGGGTGGCATTTTCAGATTGAGAATATTCAATATCAACAGCTTTCATTTGATTAATTACTTTATTAAAGCGACTGAAAATGTCATCGATGCTCTCTCGAGGACGCATCTCGAATTTATTGTACTCACGCTTGTAAATGTTTGGCGCACCTTTTGATTTGGGACGAACCCTCATGATATGTTTCGAGAGTGTTCCAAATTTCATCTTGTGCTTGAAAGATTGCAAATTCTATCATATTCTTGTCTACCAAGTGCACCATATAAAAGATTCTTAGCCTTATTGTTGTTAGCCAAAAGAATTGCAGAAGCAGGTGTAGCAATTTCAGGAATAACCAGCGGGGCTCTAACAACATCCCAAATAGCTTGTCCCTCGCTCTCAAGAAAGACGCGCATACGATTCTTCCAATAGGCATAGTCGTGCCCATCGAAGATATGCGGTTTAGTAGAAAACTTATCCATCGCCAAAGTTCGGTGACGGTTAAGATCAAGATTGAACTAACTGGCTCGATACCACTTGTTGGACCGTAAAGGCGACTAGAGGGGGTGAATAGGAGCACGCTCACTTTTCACAAATTATGAACTCAATACAATTTCACTCCAGTAGCTATTAGAAAGCTATGAAGATCAATATACCAGTACAGCGGAAGACTAGTATTGAATCCAATAAAAACCCCTAAGCAATGCGACAATAATCAGCAAGAATCAAAGCAACACAAGTACTGGCGGTCTGACCTCTGTAGTGAACCGGTTGGACCGATTGCCGGGCGGTCGGACCGCTGTTATACTGGCGGTCGGACCGCTCCGAAATCGGTCGGACCGGTGGTGATGGGCGGTCGGACCGGCGATCTGAACCGATCCAAAGCAGTAAAAATCACCGATGACGAAGTTGCAATTAGGTCTAACTTTTGATTCTCAACTCCAAACTTCACGAAACTTTGCACACACCTTCTCTATGCTATTGAGGACCTATTCCAATCGAATATTATGATAATTCTTGGAACGATCTTGAGCAATTGTCAATTGATTAACGTAAGGTCTAAAACCGCAAGAACGAAAACTTGATCCTATTGCTTGTTCGTGAGTGATTGATGATCAAGATGATGCTAGATAGATTCACACATATCACAGCAAGCTAATTCACATGAAAGAATCAATCACAAACTCGCGGATCAAAGAAAGCCCTAAAAACACGAAATTGAAAGCAAGAACGAAAAGAGACTTATCTCAAGCAAACCTTGCATAGATTGATTTCGTGGTTGATGCTGGATTACATCCACACCATCATGGATCAGTAGACAATCAAGGATCACGAAATTCTCCTCAACCCATGAAAAGCCCTAGCCTCCACCTCAACTCCCTAAAGACAATTAGGGTTTTGAAACATAAACAGCGAGAGGAGAGGTGCACCACCATCTCCTCCTATTTATAGTGGAGGCCTAAAACTCTTAGGGTTTGACTTAATTGGGCTCCGTTAAGGCCCACTAACAAGCGGGTCACACACGCACGCCATAAGCGCCGTCTTTAACCTTTTGACCTAAACCGCTTCACCATGCATCATGGATTCGCCAATAGGTCACAATTGTCCATCTTGTGTCACGCTTGAGTCGTTGACCTCACCCGGCATCGTCGATCGTTCTGGACCTCAACTCTTCAAGTCTAGTCCCGATTCTCCTCGCCGTTGACCGTCGTTGACCACCAAGCTACCCGCACAACCACGCACAAGAAAACACGATTCGGAACAAGTTCTTCACAACTTGACCCATGTTAGTCAAAACATGCATCATGCAAATCATATGCCATGAAACCAATGACTTTGACCTAACAAAACAACATCGCCACGGTTGGTCGACGTTCAAGTAATTCTGGCCGACCGCTCCAGAGAGCGGTCGAGACTTCCCATGGCGGTCGGACCGCTCCTCGTGAGCGGTCGGACCGCCTTAGGACTTAGCCAAATTCAAGCTCCCAAAATCCAAACCTTCGAAACTTTAAACCAATAGAACTTTTCACCGAGGCTCCAAAAATCATGAGACCAAGTGCATTGGGATCCCCTTACTTGTCTACAACACCTATTTTTGGCCCACTCGATTTGAACACTTTTGGTCATCGCCGTCCGACCGCCCGGATGGCGGTCCGACCGATATGGGACCGGTCGGACCGCCGTAAGGACCGGTCGGACCGCCGAGCAAATAAGCTCAGAACTTTGTCGAAAACGCGTGAAACGACAAACCGTAAACGCCATTGCCAATTGTCACATCATCCTAAGATCTGGAGCATATCCCCATGAAATCCACAAAGTGCTAGGAGAAACGCTAACCAACTACTCAAACTTCTTTGTACGACACAAGATTGTTCACACGATGTCGAGCAAAAAAAATGGAATAACGTGTAGCGTAAATAGCCCTTTAGTTCAAACAGAAAACAATAGTTAGTCTCGAGAGATGAAAGAGCAAAGTTTTATATGGCTTATATAAACTCGTTAGAAATGTTTTGATGAGATATACAACTTTGCAGTTGAGGCGAACGCCAAATTCCGAATGGAAGACCGAAAGAAACGGCTAAAACCGAAACCGAAAACTTGCGACACGAATTCGGGGCCGAAGATGGCCGATTTTGGGGGCCCTAGAGGGAGAATAAGGTCTTAGCCATAAAAGATGTGTATCGTTGTTAGCTTTCCAACGAGTACAAGAACGTCCAAAACGGACACCGTCTGCAAAAGTTATGTCCATTTTACTGAACGTGTCTCGGAAATGGAATCGTACTTGGACTCGAATCCGACTCGGGTTCAAACTTGAAACTGCTATATCCTTTGAGTCCTTGTGCCAAACTTTCTGAAATTTTTTGTGCACGCTTGTGGCTATATGTAGAAGAACTCCACCAATTTTCACTCGTTTTGGCGAAAGTTTGATGCACTTTTCAATTTTTGGAAAGGTAGACACTCTTCTTTTATTTTTCTCTTTTTTTTTCTCCTCTCTTTTTTCGTATTTTTTTTCTTTTTTCGTAATTTTTTCTTCTCGAACAACCAAAACCAACTAATTAGAGTTTCCGCTTTTGATTCTTGCTCCTTTCTAAAACTTCAAAATAGTAGCTGATATTGTAGCATGCCGCGGTAGAGAAAATGTTTGCCGCGGCAGAGAAAAAGGTTGCCGCGGTAGATAAAATGGTTGCCTTGGCATGTGTAACAGCGGTGGCTTGCCCCTTGGTTGCCGTGGCAGCAAGTGAGCTCCGCAGCGTCCAAGAAAGCGGGTGCCCGAGCATCAGTGAAGTCCAGGGAGACTACCTGAAGGTCGGAGAGAAAAGGTGGTGGCCGGAGCTAGCTTGACGTCGATAATGGTCAAGGCAGCGGTGCAGTTCAACGTGGAGGGAAAACCCTGTGAAGAACTTAGAGCGAATGAATGCTCGGGACAACTCAGGACCATTGGAGAATGCTAAAGAAGCAAGTTATCGGATAATGGCTTACTGGAGCAAGGTGGGAGGTGAAAAGTCGGTTCTTCAACCGATTTGGTTCAACTCTCAAGTATACGGGTTCCTGTCGTGCATTGCAAAAATTAGTTGAGGGGAACTCATACTCGAGCTCAAAGATATGATATGACATGCGAGAGTTAGCAAGTATCTCACCGGAGGTGAAAATAGCACAGAGATGTCATCGGGTGCAAGCTTTGGGCGTGAACCAGAGCCGAGGAAGACACGCAGGTGTTCTGGGAGCTACAAGGCGAATGGGGAGCTGGCATTAGCCAAAATGGAACCGGCATTGGCCCAGGAGAAGGAAAAGTGCGCCGGCGAGGAACTTACCTGAGTGTATTGCTCAACCGAGCTTCTTCCTTCTCAGCTCCGAGAGAAGGAATGAGCTGAAGATAGGTGAAGGAGGGAGTATTTAGCTCGAGGAGATGACGGGGTGTGATGAACCCGAAGGTCCTTGTTTGTTGGCTCGATCGTTCAATGAGAACGGTAAGTTCGGTGGTCGTCGCTCAACTCTCATGATCCTGGCTACGAACATGCAAGGCTCGAAATCACGCAATCGCTGTACTGCTTGACAAGTCGTTATCAACCGTGCACAAATACCCGGATGACCAGATCACGAAAATCAATTTCTACATACACCGAAGAAGCAAGCAACAACGAGGTAAAAACGCAATCTGAATTGCAAATATATGATTGAGTTCAAAAGGTGGTATTTCGAAGAGGTCCTTTACGGTTGGTCTAGTCGATACAAGCGAAGAACGAGAGTTTTCACAATGGAGAAACTAATCAAACGAAATTCAAGGAAACTAGAGGGGGTGCGTCCTCCTTAAATAGTGGATGAGGAGCCACAAATCTAAAAGAAATAGCGGGGTGGGACTAAACTCGTGGGAACAGTAACCACACCCCAGGTGGCCGCCGGCATATGGGCCAAGTTGAGTTTGATTACAAAGCTCAATTTGGCCCAAAAAGGAAATTTGACATCTTTTTTTGATGATTTCGCGCAGTGCAGAAGGAATTTGGAGGTGATGCTAGATCCGTTGGAAAGAGGATGAAATAAGCTTTCCATCAAGTACTCGCGGAGCTCTAACGGACTCTGTATGTGAAAGTTATGCCTATTTTAAGTTGGTACTATCATGCGGATTCCAGAGGCCGAATTGGATTCCAAAACGGGTCCAGCTTGAACTGCTTGCTTGTCTTGGACCAAAAGTGACATGGTGCTGCACATATATATATTTCATCATTAGGTAGCATCATATAGTTCATATAATATAAAAACACTCCTAAAAACAAGCTCACCTGATAATTCAAGTGAAGCGTACGAGCTCTTGTACTTGGAACAACAAGCATAACATATATGGTTGTATCCATAGGGGTCATGTCCTCATCAGGGCCGAGGCGGCGTGAAGTGTAGAAGGCTCAGGAGTAGTCGGAAAGGGCGGTGTGGTCATGGCGTTCACTGGCGTGATCAGGGCAACCCGGCCGCGTGGCGCAGCAGCTCTGCGCGGACACCAGCGTGAGGGAGAAGACGACCAGTGGAGGCAGCCCCACCAGCCAACGTCATTGGTGAGGCGGGCGCGAGCGCCAAGTGGTCGGGAGACCTGGTCGGGGAGCCGTCCGATCTAAATCGGACGGTCCACGTTCTAGTGGGCTTGGCCGAGTCGACAGTCGATGGCCCGCTTCTACCGGTTGTCTGAAGGTTTGAGTCTGAGGAACAGTGTTCCCAATCGACTGGTTTTAATTTTAAACCTCCAGTTTGACCGGCCTTCAAAATATAGCAAGTAATTTCATATAAAAAAAGAAATAAATCAGGGGGTTCCTAAGGTGACCTAGTACCAAATAAATTTGGAAAACCCACTATTCATGATTTATTTGGTATATTTTAAATTCACAAAAAGATAAGTTATTAATCGAGTTTGAATTTTCTGTGGTTCATATTAGGTTCCAAAAATTTGGAAAAAAATTATATTAATGCATGATAATTAATATAGTATTTGAAGAAATTATTTTCAGGGGATGTTCAAATGCTTTTATTACTGTTTTCTTTAGAAGCTACTTTTGTAAGTGTAGGTTTAAATCAGAAATTAGAATCGACGTGGTCGAATGAGGAGCGTCGATCTTGGATCCGACGGTCCGCGTCCCAGCGCTGACGCGCGCGCGCGGGATTCACAAACCCTAAACGCTCACCGTTGGATCTGGATCCAACGGTTTATGTGGATCCGAGCGTTCGGCGGTCCGAACGTTCACACACACGCGAGCCGTGTATCTGGGATCCGACGGTTCACGTGGATCCGAGCGTTCGGCGGTCCGAACGCGCCCACGCACGCGAGCTGTTGATCTGGGATCCAACACCCCGCGCGGACTCAGATCGGGACCGTTGATCTTGGATCCAACGGTCCACGGATCAAGGCGTGCGTTAAGTTCAAATTTCAGCGCAATCTTGGGCCGTAGATCCAAGGATCGACGGTCCAGACCAACTCACGTTCAAACGCCCGTCCTGTTTTCGTCCGGCAAAAACGACGGGGAAGAACGGCTCGCCGCCAGCGGCTCTGGCCGCGGTGGTGCAAGCAATTGCCCAAAAGGGGTCCCAAACATCAATGCGCACCTAAGGGTACCAATGGCGTTGGCGGAGGTGGTCCAGAACGTCGGCAAGCCGGAGATGACCGAGATGACTCAAAATGACCGAAAATGAAAAACGTAAATGAGCTCAGCTGCGGTCCAAGGGAGCGAAAAGCCAACAGCCCAGGGACTAAAGAGAGGTTACCCGAGCCCAAAGAAGGCACGGAGGAGAGTCGAATCGGCTCGGGTGAAGATCGAGTGGCGGTTTACCAGAAAGGGGCAATCCGCAATTGAACTGCTCTCTTCTGTTAAAAGCAAAATTGACAGAGGGTTAATACTCTATGAGATGCTAGGTAACTGAGGAAGCAAAGATTTTGAAAGAGAAGGCCCGGAACACCACTTTCACCGAAGGGCTTGGAGCTTCAACAATGGCGGCCGAGAGAAAAATTCCCGAAGGAGCTCACTCAGTGCGCTAGCAGTGATGCTGAAGTTCAAGGGTGTTCAAAGAATACTAAGGCAGCCTCTGGTCGAGTTTTATAGCCGAAGGAGCAAGAGGGGAGCAACGGCATTAAAAATGGCGATGCACGGTGCTGAGGTCGGCCGAGAGCGACGGGGGCAGGTAAAAGCAGTGGAGACGATGACTATGGAGGCGACCGGACGGGAGCAATAAATGCGGAAGAGCCGTTGGCCGAAAGCTTGAGGTGACCCTGCTCTGCCGAAGTGTACTGTGCACACCACCACTGTTGGCATTGGCCGAGCGCGCGCGAGCGGAGGAAGACGAAAGAGGACAGCCGTTGGATTTAATCGGACGGCTGAAAAAGAGCGGGTTGATTATAACGATTCGATCGCGCGCTTGATCTCGGGCCGTTGATTTGGATCCTATGGTTCACGTTGCGCGAAGCGTGCGGATAGTCCGAACGTTCACGCGATTGTGGACCCTCGATTTAGAATCCAACGGTTCAAATGGATCGGCACGCTCGGATGGTCCGAGCGCCTCGCGAACGTGGGCGTTCGATGCCGATCCAACGATTCACCACACTTTCGCGCCCAACGATCGAGCCGTGCGTTTAGTTGGTCGAACCAAATCAAGTGGCTTGAGCCCGAGTCTGATCCGAACCCGAGGAACAGTGAAAACCGGTTAGGGTTTGAATTTGAATAACTGATTTTTGAGGAATAAATTGGGGTAGCAAACAAACTCCAAAATTTATGAAATTTTAACTGGAGCCCGAGTCAGAGACTTTTATGCACTGCATTGTTCTCCAAAAATTTCAGAAGGTTTGAATTAGGGTTTGACCAAGGTTTGACTGGCCTCAAAAATTATTGAATAATTTCTAAAAATTATGAAATAATTCTGAGGTGTTAAACATCAACCCTAGACCCAAGAAAAATTATTTCCAAAGGTTGGGCACAAGATTTTCATGAAGGAGATTTGTGTTGGTGTCCAAATGGCAATTTGATTTTTGATTTCACATAATTCCTTTACAAAAATTATGGAACTGATTACAAAAATCAAGATCAGAGAAAAAGTTTTAATTTCTCCTTATTTTTATTACATTTGAAACACAAAACAATTTTGGGATGTTACACGCGTCACAAATTAAGTTTTTCACTTTTATTTTTATACTAAAAAACATAGGTAAACCCCCTGGATCATCATTTCAAAAACTCCCTGACTCATATTTAACATGAATATGAGAGTGAAGGATCGTCATGAAAATCGCTCAAATGATCAATGTCTAAAAAGATCTGGAAGCAAATTAAATATAGAACAATAATTCAAATAGCAAAAAAAAATCCAAATATTTTGGCATATTAAGGTAGATTATTATTTTAGATGAATTTATAAATAAGATTCATCTCATTTGGAGTTTGTATGCAAAAGTTATTAATATTTTAATTTTCTTCAGTTTGAAAATTCTAGAAATTAGAAAAGGATAACGTCTAAAGTGTATTTTACGAAGTTTACGCTTTCCAGCAGAGAAAGCGTATTCTTCTCTGCATTCTATGGAGGCTGATGCTTTCTAGTAGAGAAAGTGTATTTTCCTTAGAACTAAAGGCAACTTTCTCATTTTTCCAGAGTTTTATTAACTTACATATGGGGCCTACTTGTTAGTGACTCATACTTTTTATATCAATTTTATTTTAAAGCCAGAGGCGGTCCGATATGTCATAGAATCGTTATTTATTAACTAATGATTAAAAATATTTTTGAGTTTAATTAACTGACAGCTGGGGTCCACATGTCAGTCTCTCGGTTTTAAAATGTGTTTTTAAACCAGGAATAGTGCGTGTTCCCAAATGTCGGTGACACATTTACTAAAAACATTTAGAATTATATTTTTGATTATCGTTTCAGTTAGTCCCACTTGTCATTGTAACACCCTGGCTATTCGGAAGCCAAGATGTCACGCAAAATTATCAAACTACTAAGGATAGCATTACAGCTGGATTATACAGATTCAATCAACAATAATTTCTAAAGAATGACAATAAACGATCACCAGATTCATGGAAAAGAATGGATAAACAATTATAATACCACGAACAGTCAAGCAAT
The DNA here is from genome assembly GCA_036346395.1 of Hsuehochloa calcarea. Classification (NCBI taxonomy): domain Eukaryota; kingdom Viridiplantae; phylum Streptophyta; class Magnoliopsida; order Poales; family Poaceae; genus Hsuehochloa; species Hsuehochloa calcarea. The sequence goes on along the minus strand of CM070604.1, from coordinate 16,047,400 downwards.
ACCAAAGTTGGATTATTACAAATCTGGAAATTTAATTAATAAGTTGGCTTGACTGAAAGGTAATAATAATTATTCGTTGGATAAAAGTGAAGTGCGCAGTCGAACTACCCCACCAAATCATCTTGTCTTCTCCTCAATTACCTAATTAAAACATACAAAGCAAGGGTGAGTCAAGACTCGGCAAGTGCATGCAAGAATAATCAAACATAGAGTGGACAATACAAACCAGTGGAATTACGAACAAATCTTGGAACACATATACGATTGAATGGAATGAATACATGAATGGATGGAATGAAAGAATGCATTGAAGGAGAACGGACTTTTCACACGTTTATACGGTATAAATAGTGACACACCCGTCGGTGTTCACTTAAGCCCGTGCCATGAAATGCACGGATCCAATCACCGTATGAAGAACGTTTCATACGGGTGTCCGAAGTTGCCACATTGGAATGGTGGTCAACGTTGCCCACATTAGAATGGTGGGTCTCACATGCCCATATTGGAATTAATGGGAATTAATCAAGTTTCCACTCCCGTGGACGGCAAAGGAAATATGTGTGCATGGAATGAAATGCATAACTTGAACTTCATCTCAATTTATCACAGAAGAAGGTATTGAAATCTACCACATCATGCTCAAATCACAGGAATACTAATAAGTTACCAAATTATCATGCATTCATCAAATTCACACAAGTTAAACATTGCACTTGCCTTCCGTGCTGTGACGTATTGGGAAGCAATGAAGGTGTCCTTCCACTCACCACCTCACCGCCTATACAATCATTGTCACAGAATAAGGATAACAGGGTATAACATAGTTACACGAGTTCTACGATACCCTCTAATCAACCCACACGCCCAAATGTTCGTTTTGACCTCTACGCCAAAAGTCCAGATTATCGAGGGCTAATTAACAGCTAAACACAACCCATCTACGTCTGTCCAGAATACAGATCAGTAATAAAGAAAATGGCGTAACTTTTAGCCTATTGATCCAATGAGAATGATCCTTATCAACTTGGAAAGATAATTTCGAAAGCTACAATAACTTAGTTGGGTGAAGGTTCTGATTCGGCCCCTAATTTGAACAAAACCGAGGGGAAAACCGACAGTTCCAAATTCTCAGGCAGACAGGACAGCGCGCGGTTAAAAATTCATATATCCTAGACCGTAAGGCGGAATCAAGTGATCTCGGTTCCAAAAGAAAGATAACGACATCAGGAACAAAACTCTAGAAGACAAAAATACCAGATTCAGCCTCTAAGTAAATCATAATGGCCCGACAAGAAAATCTACCAAATCACGTCAGCTCTCCTGAACAGTCGCGGTAAAACTACTATATCTCCTAAACCCTAACTCCAAATCATATGATCTTGGTGCCAAAAGAAAGCTAAGATCAAGGGCTACAACTTTCTAAGATGTGAGAAGATCAGAAAACGTACGGAACTTACCCAAATCTGAAGAACAAAATTGCTGCACTACAGGGAGGAGGGTGGCGGCCGGTTGGAGAGGGGGAGTGAGTGGAGGGGAGAGGGTGGGGCGGCTAGGGTTAGGGGGAGGACACCCCCCATTGGCCGGCCCCCCTCTTGGGCCTCTTGGGTTTTGGCCCAAGGCCTAGGTTGCTGCGATATAGCTGAAAACCCCCTCAAATAATGGAATTTCTATTCTTTCAAAGTGCATTTTCCTCCCCAATTTCTTCTCAATTCCATCGATTTAATTCCAGGGCATTACAGTCATTGACTGGGTACACTTAACTGCTGCCATTAAGTTGTAATCAATGTTTAAACACGTGTGTCCCACTAGCAGAGAGAGGGAGAGAGCGAGGAAGGGAGGGGCTGGGCGCACGCATGGCCGAGCACCATGGCGAGCTTGCCGTCGGCGAGGTAAGCACGGGAATGCTCGAGTTAAGGGCAAAATGGGTTCTTCTCTCGACGGCGATACCACCAGGTGGTGGTGGAGGCCGAAGAGATGGGCGGAGGCGGTGATACGCTGGGGAGAAGCGGCGGAGCTCCTCGGGTACAAAGTGCACACTACTGCAGAGAAGGTCATCACAGACAGCTCTAAACCGTCATCACAGACGGTTTTTGAACTGTCTGAATCTATGTATCTGTGATAACAGGCGGTTATCACAAACGGTTTGTGAGCTGTCTGTGAAAAGTCATATCACATATGGTTTTTGGTGGAAACCATCTGTGATAGTTGTCATTCACAGACGGTTTCAACAAAAAACCGTATGTGATATAACCGTCTGTAATATCCCACAAATCACAGACGGCTTTTTGTAGAAACCGTCTATCAAATCCAACTATGACAGACAGTTTCCACAAAAAATCATCTATGATATTTGGGATATCACATATGGTTTTGTGTGGAAACTGTCTATAAAGGTTTACTATCACAGACGGTTTATACCAAAATTGTCTGTGATAGTAGGCCTACATAGACGGTTTTCGATAGTAGCCATCTGTCATATTCGACATATCACAGACGGTTATTGGTGGTAGCCGTCTGTGATCGGATATATATCACAGTCGGGTGTTAGTAGTAGCCGTATGTGATTGTATACACATCACAGACGGTTGTCGGTAGTAGCCGTCTATGAGTATCATTTACAAACAGTTTATTTCACAAAACCGTTTGTGATAGTTCATTTTATACCCAAATATATTTTAATTTTTCGGCTAGCCTCACGTAATGCTAGCCATGCCCTCTAAAAACAAGCAAGCATAAAACAAATATATTGCAATTGATTTGATATAGAACAACTCAAAGTGATTTACAAACTCAATATCAATTACAAAGTCACTTTAATTATCTAATTACAAAGTAATTTGATTACAACTCAAAGTGAATTACAATTAATCTGAGTCACTGAGTGAAACTCTCCACTCTCTTTAATGATCTCCCCCGTGATGAAGGTGGCGACCTGTCCTCGAACTTCCACGAGTAAGTTCAAATCGAAGCTACTTTCTGGTATTTTTATACCCTATCACTAGCAAGAGTAAAGTAGTAAGCATATGTATGTAAATTCATAATTACGAAACAATTATTAAGAGATTGACCTCTGGATCCTTCGGGTTAGCATTCGTGATTTCCAGCGTATGACGATAAACATAGAATGCACATATGTTACCTTGGCGTAGTTACTGCTGGCACTGCAAAAATATAAGTGTGGTATAGGATATAGGTATAGTCAGTTCGAGAGGCCAGGTTACGAAGTGTGAGCAAGTACCAAAAATCGCGTCCTGTGTCGCAATTTGGCACCCGGTCCATTGTGTATCCCTCCATCGGCAACGTAGGCGCTGAACGACCTACGTGATTCCAAAAAGTTATCCTCAGACATTTCAAATGAACAAAGACTACAATGGAGTTATGTATGGAGGAAATAATCGTACATGTCGAGTACTTTTTGCACAAGGGTGAAGTCGTGCTTCTTATTGACTAGAGAATCCAGGTATATTACCTTTTTCCACTTTGGTACAATGACTAGAACGATCCAGTGCCACCTACTTATGTATGTCGCTTTAGTCATTAAACCTAAGTTCATGTTGCGTATAAAGAACAAATGAAATGTGTATAGCAAGTAGTGAAGCACTTACCCCTGGTTGTAGAGCACCAGTATGTAGTCCTTGTCGCTATAAGTATGCAATCCCTTCGTTATGTACTTCTCAACATAGTTAGCGTCTTCACGGATGCATTGCTCATATATCAAATGTGGGTCGAGGAAACCCACCGGTTGTCGCCATCACTGGCATTATTGCATCATGTATCCATACATAAGCAATGAGTTATGCCATTTTTACCGGTATTATGTGAATATAAAACTTAAATGTAGAAACTTACAGTGTCCAACATCGTAGAAGTGAGGCATCGAGATTGAATAGATCAAACAAGTCTTCGAAGCACACAACGATGTAGCCCGGCTTGTGGTAGAAATAGTTCTCATTGTAGTTGATAGTGAATCTAGTAGGCCGGTCTTCCCTCGCCTCGTTGGTCTGCTGCATATACCAGTCTTGAAAGTCTGGCAAGCCCAACCAATATTGTGTGGGAGACCAACGACATTCCGAGGGAGAACGTCCTGGGCTTGTGAGGCGCCTTAATCTTCTTTGATTTGGCCTTAGCGCCTCGTGTGCTAGTTGTCTTCCTGGAAGATAACTTGACAACCTTTTCTTGTTTCTTCGCTGCCATCTCAACGGGTGCCATCTTCACGGTACGGGATACGGAGGCCTTCTGAAGCGGCACTACAGGGTCTAGGGCCTTGGCACAACCCTTCTCTAGCGGGATGGACATCAAACTATCATGTACCATGTCCACCTGGACCTTGGCGTAACCCTGCGTCAGCTGGGCACCGTGCACCACTATCTCTTCGTGGTATGGAGACACCACCTCCACCCAGCCTCAACATGAATGGACCCAACCAGCACTTGGAGCATGTAAGGCGTGGGCACCTACAAAATGATACATAATTAGCTGAGGCGACCTACAGGTCTATCTTTGGAGCATCCTAGAGATGTACATTTTACCTGGATGAGGTTGATAGGTAATTGGGCATCGCCAAGTTCAGGCAGTGCAGGCGTGGACGCGATTCTACTCTGATGTTGAGGGGGACTGGCTACCAAAATCACCGGGGAATCTTGCGACCAGTTGAGGCTTTGATTCATTTGTTCCCACAATGCTGTTATATGTGCTTGAAATTGTGTAGTAATATGTTCTCCAAACTCCACTTTCTAGTGTTCTTTGTGCTCAGCCTTGGATCTCTTCTGACTCCTATACGCCTCGGAGTTCTGTGGGAATCCATGCTTCCAAGGTACATAAACCCCAAGGCCACGAGTGCGACTCGAGGTCTCCTTGTTTTCTAGGGCCGTGGATAGTATATCCTTCTCCCTGACTGGTTTGAAGGAGCCTTGGGATGATTCGGTACTCAATGTTCGCTGCAAGAGGCCACCATGTTATATTAGACTCTACGAAGTTATGGACTTATTAAAAACTAGGCAGTTCGACATATCTTACCATGTGTCGGCACACTTCCTTGTCTGGAGAGTTTCTGTAAGAGATGGCGCCTGACGACGTGGCTTTGGCCCTTGCTCTTAACCAGTTTCGGGCACGCTCGTTTGTGATCTCGGCAATTGGCAGAGAGTCCTCTAACTGGATTGCCAGATCGTCCTCATGCATCCATTTCGAAATTTTACCTGTGTACCCAGCGGTACCGAGTCTGTGGGGGTGAATATTTTGTGTCTGGATAGCCTTGTGTGCGGCACTTTGCTGCTGAAATTTGCCTGTTGTCTTCATCTGCACAAAGGCGTCCCATGTATCCGACGACACAAAACTATACTTTGCGCAGGGCGTCTGATCCTTGTTCACGTACTATGTGACAAGCTTGCTCTTGAAGGTCTTCCAAGTGTGTGTCATCGCGAGGAATGCATGCCGTCGCACGAGTTCGGAGAATTTTGGTGGGATCTTGAACGACATTGTAATTTTAGTCCACGGCTGCGCTTTCTCTTCGTCTGTCACATCCTTCCATTTCTGTGTGGTGACGGCGACTCGTTCCCTTGCAAGTATACAACAGGTGGTCCAGAATGCTACCCCTACTTTATGGGGAAGCAGAGGGACCCTAGAGGGACTGACGGCCATGATGGTCATTCGGCCCACATGCATTTTTGATATTCCTCTGGTATGTCGCTTTGGTACTACTATCCTCGGAGATCCTGGCACATTTGACGGCGGCGAAGACGGTGCGGACGCCATCTCATTTACTTTCTATCTCGCAAGATTAACAAAGTAATATCTTCTTAGGGTCAATCAAAATAACACAATTTGAAACTTCTTCTAGCACAATCCAAAGCGGTGATCGTACCCTCACGGGAGGCATAGAGGGATGACGCCGGCGAGGGGAGGAGGTCGATGAGAGGTCGCAGAGTAGCTCTGAGGAGTAATGCCGCAAATTCAGATAGTAGCTCTGAGGAGTAAGGACGCAAACCCTAGCGGAGCCTCCTATTTATAAATGTATATCACAGATGGTTTTCTAAAAGAATCATCTGTGATATCATATATCACAGACGGTTATATTAAAGAACCATCTGTGACACGCTTACGACCAAACGGTGGGTGGTCATTGTAAATTAGCATATCACAGACAGTTCTACAATAGAATCGTTTGTGATAAGCTCTATGTTCGTAGGCAAGCTACGACCACGCCCTAGTCATAGGCATATCACAGACGGTTCTATTCCAGGACCGTCTACGATAAGCGAGCATATCCTAGACGGTTATGTTTAAGAACCGCGTGTGACAAGTATCACAGATAGTTCTATTACGGAACTGTCTGTGATGCTCATCGCGGGAATTTTTGGACGCGTGCGTGGGAGGCAAAAAATTTTGGCTCCTTAATTAGGGATCGTTGTGCTACATATATCACAGACGGTGTGCTAACTAAACCGCCTGTGATAGTTTCTTCTATTTTTGAAAAATTACTATTCTGTTTTTCGACTAGCCTTAGGAAATGCTAGCCATGCGTCTGAAAACAAGAAAATAGATACAATTAATCACGGATGGAATAATTTCTTAATTAGTGAATCAATTACCATGGAATAATTCCTTAATTACATGCACAGAGTTTCTTAATTACAATTGAACAATTTTCCAAATAGGTGTTCATTACACTTGGTTATTTCGTTTAAAAAAATAGCCCTTCACGATGATCGAAGCGCATATAGCTAGCTTCCTTACTCAGTTCTTCCTCAAGCCTGATGTCGTCTCCGAAAGGAGGCAACTCATCAAATTGATTGTACTCTTCCTCATCCACGACATTCTCAACTCCAACAATCCTTCTTTTTTCCATGAAGAACTACGTGGCGGTCATTATTTGCTGGGTCCTTTACATAAAAAACTTGAACAACTTGCTTAGAGAGTACGAATGGTTCGTCCTTGTATCTGACACATTCGAGGTCCAAAGTAGTACGATGTACTTGTCGACCTTCACACCCTGTGGAAGTTTAGCCCAATGACACCGAAACAAGGGGATCTTGAAAAATACATAATCGAGCTCCCAAATCTCCTCTACGAACCCATAGTAGGAGCTCATAGTAGGAGCTCAACCCAACGGTATTGAACTGCTCATGAAACGCATCTATGCGAACACCGCTGTTTTGAATGTGCTCTTCCTATCCTGAGTTGTTGTATAAAATGTGCACCTATTTATGTCGTATCCTCTGTCCAATTTCACAGGATTTGACCATAAATAATGCTGGCTCATCATCACTCTGCTCTTGAACAAGATTCACTCGTTCCTTTCTTGGTTGCCGACATTCTGAGGCAAAGTGTCCATATTCTTCACAATTGAAGCACTTAATTTTTTATTTGTCAAACTTCTTGTAGGGCTTCTTGTCCGCTTCTTCTCCACAATCACTTCCTTGGCCATGGTTACGACCTCGGCCACCACCTTGCTATCCACCTCTCTTAATGTTCATAGCAGTTCCTTCAACATTAATCTTATCTTGAGAAGCTAGAGACTCCCACTGAGCTCTTGTCAACATCAGTTCTTCTTTTCTCTTTTCTATTTTGTTAGAACGTTTTCCATTCAAGTCTTCCTCATTGCTCGTGAAACGCATCTATGCGAACACCACTGTTTTGAATGTGCTCTTCCTATCCTGAGTTGTTGTATGAAATATGCACCTATTTATGTCGTATCCTCTGTCCAATTTCACAGGATTTAACCATAAATAATGCTGGCTCATCATCACTCTGCTCTTGAACAAGATTCACTCGTTCCTTTCTTGGTTGCCGACATTCTGAGGCAAAGTGTCCATATTCTTCACAATTGAAGCACTTAATTTTTTATTTGTCAAACTTCTTGTAGGGCTTCTTGTCCGCTTCTTCTCCACAATCACTTCCTTGGCCATGGTTACGACCTCGGCCACCACCTTGATATCCACCTCTCTTAATGTTCATAGCAGTTCCTTCAACATTAATCTTATCTTGAGAAGCTAGAGACTCCCACTGAGCTCTTGTCAACATCAGTTCTTCTTTTCTCTTTTCTATTTTGTTAGAACGTTTTCCATTCAAGTCTTCCTCATAAGCCCTTAGCCTCCCAATTGCTTCTGTTAAGAACATTGTGGCCATATCTCCCCATTGCTCAATAGTGCCAACTATCTGGAGGAATTTATCTGTAACTGAACTGAAGAACTTATCGACCACAACACTTTCTTTTACTTCAGTGTCAAGTGACCATATTTCATCGACAATACTTGATGAGCTTCGTGAGTAGTTACTAATACTCTCGACTCATCCATCATTAGACGATCGAATCCCATGCTTCCTTTGCCGCTTGCTTTTCGCAATCATCATCATCACGAATCTAGCAATGCACGGATATTGCGGCGTGGCGCTGGATCAATTTCATCTTCGATCAATGTAGCACCCTCAATCGCATTCCATACTCCAAGAGAGCGCAAGATGATCCTCATCTTTACAGCCCACAAGCCATAGTTGGTATCAGTTAGCATCGGATATTGAATTGGTATAGAGATACCTCTTTGAAGTATTCTTCCCGACGATGAAGTTTCGACGCCATTCTTCTTCCCTTGTGTTTGAGATTCCTTCTTGGGTGATTGATCCCTGCCATCACCCTTGGAATAACCTTATGCTCTGATACCAAATGTTGGGGCACAAGTTTGTAAGCTCACACAAGACAGAGAGGAAAAACGAGATCGTCAAAATTCTGTTGTAGAACAGAGCAGAACGAACAGAAGACAATGATTCCAATTTGCACTGCATCTGATGATGCAACTTTTCTATTTTCTCCTTTTTATAGATTTTCTAACATGTTACAATCCAGCTCCAAATCGGTTACTTTGGCAGTTTGAATCCGAGTTGAAAACTGAAATGCTACTGTCCGAAACTAAAAACAGAACTGAAACTAAGACTGATTTTGCCTTCGGCGAGAACCAGTTACAATAGCAAATCAGTACAAAACTTAAATAGAATACACTAATGCAAATACAAGATTACAACTAACAGTGGTGTGGTCGGTTGTCTAGGTAAGTGCTATAGTTCAACTTCCACCGACTACTATTAAGTGAGTTATTTGTAGATTTGTTTGTATTTGATGCGGTGGTCTATGGTTGTTCAAGTCTTAAGATAGCTACATTAAACAATTATTCCACGTGAATTCAAAAAAGATTAGGTAAATATAGAATTGAGTTTGTGGGTGTCCACGTGAGAGTGGACATTGTTCGCTTGCACATACGCCCACTATCCTCCCCCACCATTTTGTTTTGAGGTCCGCACCCCTCTTTCTCCCTCTTCCTTCCATCTCTCTCTCGTCTCGCCCCCGCGTCGTCCGAAGCCGGGTGATCACCAAAACCGACCCACCGCAGCCGCGAGCCACGGCCAGCGGATCCGACTCACCACCGGATTCGAGTCGAACTCGTCGCGGCGAGGAAGAGCCTCAGGGAGGACAAGAGAGAGGAGAGGAAGAGAGAGAGAGAGAGAGAGAGAGAGAGAGAGAGAGGGAGGGAGGGAGGGAGGGGTAGTGTGCATGAATCTAAGTGGATGTTTGTGATAATGGGTGCATGTGCATGCGTGTGCATTCTTGTATTTTCCGTGTCCGCATAATTTTTTTGTACCATGTAAGTACATGTGTCTTAATATTTGGATCTATACAAAGTATGCAGCCCATTGCAATCACCTTTTCTTCATTACCAATTCTTTGATATGCAAAAGAAACCATTTACAAAACAGGGAATTATTATATTGATATATGGCTGTGTAGTTGTATGTAATACTCATGTACAAGGATACGCCATCTACAAGCAGTCCTGAATAGAAGCAAGTGCTACAACACATGCATTTTGTAAAAGCGGTGACCATTTCACAAACAACCAAACTATTCTTATTCTTACATCACCAACCAGGACAAGAAAGCAAAGCAAATCATCACTACTGCACCGGACAACGAAACGGCATGGCATGCATCATCAAATGGCAAAGTCACATGGCTAGCTGAGGACGCAGACACATGCATGACGCATCCATGCACGCATGCATGGACTTATTTAACCACTGCTAAGAGCTTAGTAGTGGCAGGCGTAGTTGGCCTGCTTGAACATGGCGGCCTGCGCGACGGCGGCGGTCTCGGAGGTGAGCCCGACGGCGATGCAGTCCTTGACCTGCTGGGTGCTGTAGGCGTACTTCTTTGCAGCGATGGAGTTGATGTACGCGGCGGCGCCCTCCTGCAGCAGGTCGCCGTAGCAGTCGGTCCGGGTGTTGCACAGCGCGTCCTGCAGCGTCTGCAGCTTGCTGCCGAAGAAGGAGCTGCACACGTCGCCGAACGAGCCCACGATGCTGCCCAGCGACCCGATGCACGCGATGATCTGGTCCGGGTGGCTCTTCCAGTAGCTGAATACATACGTGAATGTCATGTGATTCATTTCAGCTAATTCATTTCAGCTAATTGGGCGTATGTTGATCATGTATATCATAGTACGACTGTACGAGTGCCTTACTCGCAGGTTCCGGTGTAGCTGGGCGTCGGTGTGTACCCACCGCCGCCGCCACCTCCGCCTCCGCCTCCGCCGCCGCCTCCGCCTCCACCGCCACCGTACCCACCTCCACCTTCGTAACCGCTTCCGCCTCCTCCGTAACCGCCTCCGCCGTCTGTTGAGATCGTTAGGCAGTGTGCCACATAATCAGCAAAGTGAAATTGTATGCAGTGTTCCAAAGTACGTGATACACTAGTACTACGATGGTACGAGATTGTGAAATTTAGATATAATTAATACATACACTTCTGTTCAGACAAGTGATTTCCTTGCAGGCTCCTGGCTGAGCTCTGAGAGGCTATGCCCACCAAGAGAACGGTGACCAGAAGCATCTTGCAGGACATCTTCCTCTCCTTCCTTGTCTCTCTGTCTCCCTTCTCCCCCTGTTTCTAAACAACACCGGAAGAGAGAGACAGAGCAGTAGCTTGCAGTAGAGATGCTTGGGCTTGACTGAGTGCCTTGGGACACTGCATCGGCAGGTATATATATACAGGCTCACAGCAGCTACCGTTGGACTGCCGCTGTTGCATGGACCGTGTGATTCTGCCACGGATTTAGGGTAGTTGGCCACCATTGAATGCACTCGTTGATCCATCCAGCTCAGTACTATAGTGATCTCCTGGCCTCACGGTCAAATGATTTGCATCCACTGCACGTGTTAAATCCCAGTACTGTATAGTTATTCTTCCATAAGTGAAGTAGTATCCGTCAGGGCTCGGTAACCGATTATAGTTTTTACCAGGGTCGCTGATAGCACAGATTTCCCGATTTTCGGAAATTTTTGGTTGAATTTGGCCAAAAATTTCAAACCAAAATTTTAAATTTTAAAAAATCAGCCAAAAATTGATTGAAAAACAGCGGAAATATACCGGCTGAAAAATTCAACATGTCACACGGAGAAAGCATTTTCCTCTGTACATTACGCAGTACAAGGAAATGCTAGAAACTAGGAGACAATAGCAAAATAATTCAAACAGATGAGCATAGACTAATTTCCAACTCTCATATCTAAACAAATAATACCTCCTAATACCCCTCTTTACCGATCATATTAGAAAATCAATACATGAGGGGATGGAAAGGAAAGCAGATCAAATGAATGGATCAATCAACATAGTCAACTAATCCAAATTAAAAACTCAATTAACTACCAGTATCTCAATGGGGGCAAAGATGAGGACAATGTAGAAGTGCTTGACGTATGAGTTGGCCAGGAATGATGCTGGGATGCTGAACATCTCCAGCGCGGCGACGAAGTTGGTGGTGGTCATTGACGTTGCCGCGACGTCCATGTTCATCGTGGGGGCCGGGGCTGGGCTTCCACAGTGGCCAAGGCGGTGATGAGGACGGCGCAGGCGATCTTCATCTGCATTGCTTGCCACGGTAATGGGGAAAGAAATTGATCCGCTACGGACAGATGGGGAGGATAGAATCGTTCGGTGTGACCTAGGGCAAACAGAAGAGGAGGCCAAATGGGCTATTTTGTGCTGGAACAAAATTCAAAATAGGACGGTTTATTTGAACCCGATTTGGAATTTAATCCGGCCACTCGATAAAGCCGATTGTCCTGAAAATCGGTTGATTTTCGGCCGACAATCGGCTGGTTTTCGGCCGGTTACCCGTACCATGATATCACTAGTTCGGTACTCCGTAAGCGTAACACTGTCCATGCATGTATGCATTCAGCTGAAGCTTTTAGCTGGGCACTTAGCAGTTAGAAGTACAAATCGAAGAAGCATGCCAAGTTTGAGATGGAGAACTACATAATTAAAAGTCAGTTAATATATGGTATAAAAATGCAGACATGCTAGTTGGAGCTACCATGGACCAAAAGGCCGTGTATATCGGGAAAAAATTAGGTGGGGGAGAGTCTCGGCAGATTACGGAGGACCAATGAGTGTAGGAGGGGTCTCACGGTGAGATTCTCTCAGCAAATTTGCTTCCGTGTATATCGATCAGTACATGGATGTTATGCTTTCCTATGACAAAGGACATGCCGCTATCAGCACTAAACGGGTGTCGTTCCATTGGAACGGAATAAATTGGATTCGGCGCTTGCCACCTACTTGCTGTCTACTTTATTAGATGGAGTGTGCCCTTAATTTTCTGGTCCTTCGCCGAGGGAAGTTGCGACGTCCACTAACTGAAACACAGTGGATTTCATATATGGGCTGTCCTTATGGTCCAACGCATAGCTAATTAGGAATGTCAGAATGATCGATATGATCCAGCGTGATTTTCTGTAGTTAATTCTGTTGATCATGGAAGTGAATTGGACAAAATGAACTGAAATGGAGTTCCATGATCTAATACATCATGTCGTCACATGTTATGTGGTGCAATTTGATTTCTCTCTCTCATATATGTTTTGTTGTTGCAATGTCAAAGCTTCATCATATCCTTGACCTATTTATTTGGAACTGATTTCCGCTACCGATTTCCGCTACCAATATCCAGCGATCTTAATAATGGCGTTGTACCAGCGCAATTCCGCGTGTATTACTACTACAAAAAAACGCTAATACGGGATGCCTCATCACAGACGTTTTTTCAAAACCGTCAATATTAAATACAATCACAGATGATTTTATTTTAGCGACCGTCTGTGCTACTGGTTGCGCTAAGAACCGTCTGTGAAGAGCTCGTATCACAGACAATTGAGGTTTAAGACCGTCTGTGAAGTATCACAGACTGTTTATGTTGATGAACCGTATATGATATTACTAAATTCACGAATGGTTATTTATTTGAACTCTCTGTAATAAGAACCACGACTGTAGGAGAAATAACAGTGGGCATGATCTGATCGATAGAAGCACATATTATAATCAACAGAAGTACTTCAGTGTCTTGATGTATAACTTCCGATCAACAGAAGAAAGTATAAATATACTTTAGTACATCCTGATCGGAAGTTACATATCATAGACTGTGAAGTACTCACCTGATCATAGGGATATTCTTATACCAATGAGAACTTTAAGAATAAATGGAAGTAAGAAAAGATGGGAAGTTTGTGAGTGAATATTTTTTCTTAGATTGTTCTCTGATGGTTATTTATAGGCCAACAGTTTGGGCAAAAGATATATTAAATGAATAAAGACGAAAGTCCGATGGATAAGATTTATTAGAATATGCTCATAATAAATCATTGGTAACAAGAATATCACCATCTTTACAACTCAGGCCTCATTATAGACGGTTTTTTTTTAAATAATAGCCATATGTGATAATTCAATGCTCAGACAGTTTTAATAATAACCATCTGTGATAATTCAATACTTCGGCTCTCGCACGATGTGTCTCTTCGTCTCGTGCACCAACGTTACGATGCGTCTCTTCATCTCGCACGCTGACGTTATGCGTCGCATCGTCTCGCGTGCCGACGTTACTCCTTGTTTTATAAGAATAATCATCACGCGCCATGGTAAGGACGCGTGGTATTGATCAATAGTACGTATGCAGCTAGCTAGCTAGCTGCTAGACGCCGATCGCACGCTATGATGTGCACGCGGAGCACGATAGCGAGGACCAAGGTGAGGAGGTCGGCGATTGCCGTTGCTCTTCCTCACAAAGTCATCGTCGACATCATCGGCCGCATGGCCATAAGATCTCCTCAGCCCATGGCTGACCTCTGTAGTCTACGAGCCACATACGTATTTGACCTTTTAATTTTCTCTTATGGAGTAATTCTCCTGTTATAAGATTATTCTGACATCTTGAATTGTGTATGTATATTACAGTTAGAAGGCCATGTATAGGGCGTCGAAGCAGGGCGCCGTGGGGAGGCACGAGGCGTTGGATCGGGAGGGGGCGATGAATTGACTGAACAACGAGCGCTACCTTGCCATCGTCAACCACCTGGCCGACGCCGGCAACCCAGAGGCGTGCTTCATCATCGGCCTCATGCTCGTCCTCACGCACCAGGACATTCAGCGTGGCCTCATGAGCCTCGACCGGGCGGCCGTCACCGGCCATAAGGCTGCGGCCTACGTGCTCAGCCTCCTCCTCTACACGACCGATGAGGTGTGCGACGTTGGGTGAGCGTGCCTTCTCCTCAGCGGGAGTGTAGGTGGTGTTAGAGGACCAACGGGGAGTGCAGGTTGTGCCGAAGGCTCGATGCGGACGCGGTCTAGGAGGTGAAATGGAACATGGCCGGGCCACAGTACCGGCTGTTGGCGCTGCTGGAGGATGGCCACCAGTGCACGAGCACCGGCTGCGACGTGATGCAAGGGTGGGACGACTACGTCGTCTTCTGCAGCGACGACTGTATGGTTAGGTATGAGTACGTCAAGTTTTTGCACAAGTGTAATTGAACTATTTGTCGTAAAATTAGCGGTTTTAGCATAGTTTTAACAACTATTTAGATATAATTCCTTGCTATTTTTATCAATATTCTTCACTAATTAAATATGACATATGCAAATCAAATTTTGAGTTCAAACTAATACTTTACTAATATTCAGATATAATTCCTCACCATTTTTGTCAATATTCTAAATTTGCATTTATGTATATAAGAATGAAGAAAATCACATACTCAAGTGTGTCAGGTTGGATAAAGTAGGTCGTGGTTATCACGTTTTGGATGAATGCCCAAGGAGCGAGTTAGCTAGCTGAATTCGGGGCTCGAGTTAGCTGACAAGGGACTACAAAATAAATAAATAAATAAATAAATAAATAAATAAATAAATAAATAAATATATATATATATAAAGCCGGTTTTAAAGGCACAAGCAGCCACTGCTTGGAGATTTCATAGAGAAGTAACTTAGGACAAACCATCTGTGATACATCAGCTATCAGAGACGGTTTCATCTATAAATCGTATGTGACAGTCAATTATTATAGACGATTTTGCGTTAATAACCGTATGTGATAGTACACAAACTTATATCATTACTGACTTATAAACTCAGACGGCTCACAAAACCGTTTATATGATAACGTTTTTGAACAGTCTATGGTTACCTTTTTTGTAGTAGTGTATCGTGGCAAGTATTACACTATACTAGCTACTTCTAGCAGAGAGTAGCTAGCCACTTGCCACTGCCTTTTCTAATTTTTTGTTTGCACGGAAATTAATTATTGAATGAAGTCCACCGCCATT
Organism: Hsuehochloa calcarea; assembly: GCA_036346395.1. NCBI lineage: Eukaryota > Viridiplantae > Streptophyta > Magnoliopsida > Poales > Poaceae > Hsuehochloa > Hsuehochloa calcarea. The sequence goes on along the minus strand of CM070604.1, from coordinate 16,031,743 downwards.
TTTGTTCTGAGGAAAAGAAAACGAACCAAAGACCACCTTGCTTCACTGTTATGAAACTGCATCCATCATAAAACATAGTCGGAAATATAGAAATCACCATATTGTTATTGGTCACTATCGGGTAACCAATTTGCACCGGCGGTCTTCATATATAATTTGGGCTTCAAGACAAATGCTACTATATAGCCTCGCCAACTCAAAGCGACGGCTAACAGCAAGAATATATTAGACTGGCGGCGCATAAATACAAGTGATGACACGATGTGATCTACACTTCACATGGTGAATTGACGTGAAGAGAGAATGTGATCATATCTCAGGAATTTTGGCTTATGAGAGTGTAACACCCCAGTCCAATATAAGTTTGGAATGCTACTAAAATAATAAGTTAAACACAATTAACTAAAACTCTTTACCAAATTTCGGCAGAACCTCCTTTGTATAGTTACTATACTGGAGGTTCCTACAAACAAATATAATAAGAGGTAGTCTAGTAAAAAAAATGATCCAAACATAACCCACATAGGCTATTCATCTTTATCAAATAGACATCTGAAAGTAGATCATAAGTATTCAATTTTTAAACTCCTTTATTACAGTCTAATCCAATCAAGTAATGATCGTAAGCAGAATTTTAGGTAATTCATCCATCTACTGAATTAATTTTATTTTTATTCTCATGTGTGTATATAGTGCGAGCGTGCAACTACCCTAACCCTTCCTGTCTCCCATGCATGCCGATCTCATACAGGTACATAAAACACAACAAACAACAAGGGGTGAGTCCAAAGACTCAGCAAGTATAATAATTGGTAACAACAGTATAAGAAAGAAACCCATCAATTATACATCACAAATCTATTCACCGAATAAACCACATACACATGATATGCAACCTGCTCATATGCTCTTTATGCTCTTTGTCTTTATCTTTGTCTTTTTGCATTTTACCGGAAATGCAAAGTGCGCATCCGTCGATGCACACCCATGCCTGTGCCATCTGGCACAGAGACCTTTGCCCATACTTTGCAAGTATGAGGACCCTTGCCCATGCTCTTCAAGCATGGGGACCTATTGCCTGTCACCAATATGACGGGGACCCAACTCTGGCTTGATCAACACATGATCAAGACTTCAATAAACTACATGATGCATATGTATGAATTCTCCATTTGACAACAATATACATCCATAACAACATTACATATGAATATCCTACTCATACTACAAAACTCACAAACATAGTCCTTCCAACTTTCAATGCAACCATGATAAACACGTAACTCGTAACAATAGAGTCCATGCTCATGACTAGACATATGAACAAATCAATCATGAACAATATAAATAACCATAGAATGTATCGGTCAAGTCATTCGATAATATCTAATATAACCATAATCACACTTACCTTAACCGCGAGAGAACGTGGGATGTGTAGAAGGCGCTGTCCCGGGACCCGTCCACCACCTGAATAAATAGTTAACGCACACTAAGGCAACAGTAGCGGGCCAAAGCAAAAAATATATATAACAACCTACTCAAACTCGCGAAAGGGTCTAACTCGATTCCAACCCCAAATCCTAAACGTCGATCTGTCCCCTCAGTGGACACTCAACTTATAAAATTCATAACTTTCACTACCGGGATCCAAATTACGTGTTCTCAGAAATTATAGAAAGGTAATTAAATTATCTAAATAAACTTAGTTGGAGAGCCCTTCTGATTCTGCCATAAACTATCCCTACCAAGTCAATCTACAGAATATCAATTTTTTTTTACATTGGGTTCTCTGAACAGAGCACCAAAACTACCATAACTTTTGCTACGCAACTCGGAACAGGGTGATCGTGGGCTCTATGGAATCACGACAAAACCATCTATAATAGTCTAGTTGGGCAAGTCCCCTAATTCGGCCACCTACTAGTCCTAATATCTAGGTGAAGATCTCTGTCCTAACAATCTGACAGACAGAAAACAGCGATGGTAAAATTTGCATAACTTTTGATTGGAAACTCCAAAAAACATGTTCTTTATTAACATGGAAAGCTTACAGAATTATCTACAACATTCAGTTTGGGAGGAATTTCTGATTCGACTTCTAAAAAATTCAAATTGGCCAGACAAGACAATCTGCCAATTCACGTCAACCCTCCTGAACAGTCACGGTAAAACTACCATAACTCCTAAACCGTACGTCCAAATTAGATGATCTTGGTGCCAAAAGAAAGATAAAGATGAGACCTACAACTTTCTAACAGGTGATCAGATCAGAAAATGAATGCAACGTACCCAAATTTGACGAGCAACGGCGCACAGCATGGAGAGGTGGGGAGAGGCGGCGGCTCAAGTGGGAGGAATGGGGAGAGGCGAAGGGGATTAGGGTTTTGGGGGGTGGGAACCCCCCCTTTATGGCCGGCCACACTTGGGCCCCTCCTGGGCCGCGGCCCAGGCCCAAGTTGTCGAATAAAAGTAGAAATCCCCCTTTCTTTTCAGGTATTTTCTCCTCTTTTATTGCCTTTTCTTCTCCCGACTGAATTCCTATTTACCCGATTAAATTCCGGGGTATTACAGATAGCTAGGTCTAATGTGGATGGATATGGGCGGCGCGGTTAAATGGCTGATGTGTCGCCTATGTTCAAATTAAAAGTTATGCTTGTTTTTTTAGAGGAAAAATTATGCATGTTAATTTCCTTGAGTACATCTGTTTCTTTTTAAAAAGTCAATTTGGCTAGGAAGGTAGGTAGGTAAGGTGAGTAAGATGGCCACTTAATTGGCCATATATACCTTGTTTGGGAAAATGTTGTGTATAATTGGAACATAGGTCTATCATATTCTATTTATACTTTGCCTGGATGGGATAGTGTGCATGCATGGGCCGAGTAGTATAATTGGAACACGAAATCCCAATTTGGAGCTGAAGGTTGGTATAACAACAAATTATCCACAAATATCATTTTTATATATTATTTCTCCACAATTTTTCAATCCCGCACCAGGGTTTCTGTATCTTTATTTATTGTAGAATTGGACAGTTGGCGTCCTAAGGTTCACAACACACAAATGTCAGGTTATAATACAAAAAGTTTCATGCACTAGCCATTTCACCCATAAGTCTTAATATATAGTCATACTAAAACATTTGCCATGGACATTCCGGATCTACAAAAGTGTAACACATGAGAGTATATCTACACATAATTTTCATTACTAATGGAAATATTCAAAATTATAACCTAACAAGTTAACTGTCAAAGATCTAAATCTTTGACTACATATTTCCTATTGCGCAAGAATTTGTGCGTTAGTAGACCAAGGGAAAACAATTTCGCCGAAATTTCACCAAAATTTCGATGATTTCGCCTTGTCCAAAATATTTATAATTCATTAAAAAAATCAGAAATGTTTGAATTTCGACAAATTACACTCTAAATTTGGTTTTGGGTCAGATTTCGATTAAATTTTGTTCAAATTTCAAGTTCAGATTTCGTTTGATTTGAAAACCACCAAAATTTTAAACCGAAATTCCAACATTTCAATGATTTCAGCCCTGTACGAATTTTTTTCAAAAACAAAATAATGTTCCCTGAGTAGGGATGACAACGGATCGGATAGTTTCCGACCGATTCGGATGAAAACGGATTCGTATTGTCTCGGATCGGATTTTTCCCAGATAATTTTCGGATTGGAAACAGATTCGGATAATTTTGTCGGAAACGGAAACAAATATGGTAGGCATGCTATCCGGCGGATACGGATACGGATTCGGATTATCCGGATATCCGGATTTCGGCCCAAAAGAAGAGGATTTCAGCCCAAAAGAGAAAATGGGATTTTAATTGATTTCCGAATTTTAGAAAATGCAACAAATCAAATAGCCTGTTAGAAAATAGCAAATAGAGTTAAAAAATTCAAGAAAAATCAAAAAAATTCCTTGAATTATTTTGAACTTAATAAAATCAAGTCCAAGTTAAAGTTGGTTTTTATTTTTGCACATAAATTATTTTTAATTCCTGAAAAATAGGAAAAATCTTTTTAAATGTATAAAATTCAAGAAATTAATTGTTATTTTTTATTTTCATTTTAAATCCAATAAAATCCTAGAAATCTCAATAAATTTTATTTTTGACATTGAAAACTAGGAAATTCAATAATTGACTTTATTTTATTATTATTTTCTTTTTAACAAAGAAAACTCTTTTAAATCTTGGAAAATCCGATAAAATAATAACTTTATTAATTTTATTTTTGGTAACATACTTTGGGATGTTACAGTCATTTGTGTATAGATTAACCATCTAGCTTGATAAATGTTAGTGTGAACTAAATTTTATGTGTTTGATGAACTAAGTGTAAATGTGTGATGATTTGTGACTTTGTGAATTATGACTTATGAGCTACATATGGTAAACTAAGTTTTATATTTATGATGAACTAGTTAATGCAATTTGTTAGTATCAATGTTATGTGTGGTTACTGAAAATATGAACAAGTCATGAATGTTTGTATCAAATAAACTAGTTATATATTTTCGTTAATTTCTGGCAAACAATTTAAGGGGTTTTCATATTCTGAAAAATATCCGCGATCGTATTCGTTTCAATTCGTATTCGCTCCGTATTTGTATTTGATATTATTCGTATCGTATTCGTATTCGTATCCGAATCCAAAAAAATATAAAAACAAGTATGGCAGAGCCATTATCCGTCTGTATCCGATTCGTTTTCACCCCTATCTCTGAGTAGACCCGACCAATTAATTAATGGAGTACATGGAAAGCGGAAAAGAAATCATGGATTGTACTTATGAGGAGATTTGCTTCGATAAATGCCATGTGATCTCCCTAATATTGGTGGGGAAAGAGTACTGAGAAGCCACTAACCGAGTAAGGCCTGCTTGGCACAAATTGTGACTTTCTAAAAGCGCCTTCCTACAGGTCAGAGGCTTTTCCTACGCGGCCAATGGTCAGGCTTTTCGATTTGGTGTTTGGTCGTCTGCTTTTAGGTAGGTCGGGTCCGCAGCTTCCGAGATATGAAATGTCCGAAATGCTCATGAGGACAAGAATGACTTATTTGATGTCGCTTAACTAAATTAACAACATTAAACGGCATTTAACGACATTTAAGAACATTTAACAGTATTTAACAATAAAACTTTAGAAAGCATGTGAAAATAATCTGGACTAGAAGATCAGTCCCTTATACATAGTTTAAATTGGCAAGTACTACATACAAAATACTGCATATATCTTCCATCTATCCTATCGTCATGCTACCAAAGCTATTGCAATAGCGCCACGAGGCCGCTCATATCAACATCATCCATAACAAATTGTATCATCATGTGCTACCGAGGTTAGTGGACATGTCTCCGTCTACATAATCATCATTCCTGTCTGCACGAGCAAAATCATTATCAATCAAAGCACTATCTCGAATAAAATTATGCAAAGCCATTGTTGCAATGATAATTTTCTTTTGCTTGTGCTCATTGTAACTTAGAATTTTAAGTAGACTCAATCGAATATGCCAGTGGGAAGGCGAACAGGCAAGATTACTTTAAATACTAGGTATGAGGTGGGTAATTTCTGCGAAGTCTGGGGGTATTCTTGGAACGCTGGAGGTGGAAAGCTGTTGGAAGCACCTCAACACTGGCTTTTCGCTTTTGGCTTCCATATGTATTGATGACTTTGAGCTTCTGTGAAAGCTGTAAAGCCAACTGCTTGGCACTTCCGCTTTTCTCACCCAAAAGCCAAAGCGTGTTCGCACAAACAGGGCCTCACTCATGACAAGGTTGTCATTGATGGAAGTGATCTTCATTCCCGCACCTTCACATCAAGAGCACCTGTAGTCGGCGTGCATTTTCGCACTTTAAAATACCAAGTCAACAATACGGAGATCATGAAGGATCTTAGAGAATCGTCCCACACTCATCCAAAGACTCACCGTGCCTTTGCTCGATCTTAGAGTAAACCTTTTTGAGTTGGTTCTGTCTCACTTCCTTGATCGCGGTGGACCCTTCGTGATAGTCACAAAGTGTCCGCCAGATCTCATGAGCAGACCGCAAGTGAGCAACACGCTCAAACTCAGATCGACTAAGGCCTTGGATCAAGTAATTTCGAGCCTTGCTGTTTGCCTCCACATCTGGAGTGATTATATCATCATCTACCGCACGACATAAGGATTTTTCACCTTTAGCCAAATAGCGTGCCCTTGAGCCTCGATATATGCTTGCATACGAGCCTTCCAGTATGCAAAGTCAACTCCCTCAAAAATGTGTGGCTTGGTTGAGTACTTGTCAGTCGTCATGGCTCCAAAGACCGATTAAGATCTATGAAAAGAGCTAACCGGCTCTGATACCACTTGTAGGACCAGAAAGGCGACTAGGGGGTGAATAGGCGCTTTCAAAACTTTCTCGCCTAAATCAACAACCAACACGAACTTTACTCCTTTAGCTATGAAAGCTAAGAAGATCAGTAAGCACACAACGGAAGCCTTGTGTTGGATTTGATAAACCCCTCAACCACACGACACAAACGGAGAAAAGAACTCACTGTTCCTTACTGGGGACTGGCGGTCTGACCGACTACCACGGGCGGTCGGACCGACGGTCAACCAGCGGTCTGACCGGCAACTAACTAGCGGTCGGACCGGTGGGCCAGCCAGTTCCACCCAAAAACCAGCGGTCTGAATACACGCGGTCGACCGCGCTGAAAGACCGGCTTGGACCGGTAGAGTCCAAGATCAAAAACTCCACCCAAATCCAAAATGAAATTTGATCCAACTTTTGATTCAACCAATAAAACTTGACCAAATTTCGAGCACACCTCCCTAATGATATTAGAGACCTATTTCTAGCGATGATCCGTCAGATCCACTTCGCAGAATCGATCTCTCGAGATTTTAACAAAGAAGTGCACAAACCCTAGAAATGTGAAAATCTTGATTCAATACTTGCTTGTGGGGGTTTGATGATCTAGATGACTCTAGGAGTAATCCCACACATCAAAGCAAGATAAAGTAGGCCAAGAGACCAAGCAAGAACCTTTGAATCAAGGAAGCACCAAAATCATCCAAAAGGGAGAAGAACACAAAAGGGAGCAAACGATCTTTCAATTGAGCATCACAAGATTGTTCGGTCACACAAGATGCTTACAAAGCCTCTCCAACAAGGAGGGCAAGAGCTCAACTAGGAGCACACTCCAAACCCTAGTTCTCCTCTCCTCTCCTCCAAACCCTAGAAAGTGAGGAAGGATGCCAAATGAGTGCTTAGGAGACTTTCCCATCTCCCCCCTTCCTATTTATACTAGAGAGCTAGGGTTACCCTTTTGGGGTCACTTACACATGGGACCCACACACAAATAACTCTTGAAGCAATCGCCTGCTTCACCACGTGTAGGTTGATCACGGTTCTCATCGCGCTAAGCGCCTCTTGTCCGAATCCCATCGAACCTCCCGCAGACTTGCACCGATATCCGCACCACTGATCCAACCAAACAGAACGAACCACCCGCTCGATCCATCTTGCCCATTCTCGCACCATGCTTGTGTCACACGACCTCACCCGTATCCCCGATCGCTCGGACCTCGGCTCTCCAAGCGTAGTCCCGATCCACTCACCGTTCACGTCGTTGACCTGCAAGCCACCTGCACAGCAATTGACAAGCAAACCGTTTTCGGGAACAAGTTCTTCACAACTGGACCCACGTTAGCTCCACAATGCAATATACAACAATAAAGCATTGATAACCAATCATGAAACACAATCAAATCAACTCAATGCAAACTTGGCTAACCTCCAGTCATCACGGCCCGACCGCCCCACAAGGCCGGTCCGACCGATTAAAGTCGGCCGGACCGCTTCGCACAACGGCGGTCGGACGGTCAAAAGGATTTAGCCAAATTCCAGCGAGAAATTCCAAAACCTTCTGGAAATTTCAAACAAATAGAACTTTTGACTGGGAGCTCAAAAAATGATGGGACCACATCCAGGAGACTCCCCTCACTTGCCTACACAACCTATTTTTGGCTCAGCTCCAAAAACCAACTTTCAATTTATACGGTCGGACCGCCACCATGGCCGGTCGGACTTTCACGGGCGGTCCGACCGCCGACACCACCGGTCGATCGCCGTGGTCCGACAAACTTTGGAGCAAACCCGAAAACGCGAGATTTTGCAAACCAACAACGCCATTGCCAATTGACTCATCATCCTGAGATCGTGCACATATCCTCACGATATTCACACTTAGAAAAAGAGATGTATTAAACTTCAAGACACGGAATGTTCCAAAAGAAATACATGGAACCCAAGATTTCTCATGTTAACGAACTTGCAACAAAAAACTCTCATTATCCAAACTATCAAACGAGTAAATGAGTCGCTCTTTTCCAATGAGAAAGAAGGATCAACCATGAAAATTTACAATGTTGCCAATTGACGAAGATCACTTGTAGTGAAAGCAATGCAACAATCGAAAATAATAGTGTTTTCAGGGAACCATTAAAGACCAAATGAAACTCATCTACCATGCATCATGAACCCAAGAGAAATTTATCAACCACCACCGGACATGGGCTTGTCAAATTCAGAATTCAAGGAAGAGAACGACTTTCTAAAGTAATCCACAAGAAATATGCAAGGCCAATGCACACTTAATAAAGAACTTTGCAAAAAAAATCTTTCAACGTCCGAAATTCCAAGCGAACAAATAAGTTAAATTTTCCAACAGGGGTAAAGCATAACTTCCGTGAAAAGATAAATCTTGCAATTTAACTATGCTCACGCGGAGCAGTAATATCACAATAGTCGAAAGTACAATAACTGTTTCAAAGAACGATCAGAAACCTGCTGGAGCTTGCTCACCTCATTATAACCCTCCTTTCAAAAGAAATTCACGAACTACAAGAAACTAAAACCAGGAAACCAGATACAAATTTGAGAAAGACAACAACTTCAGCAATGAGCTCAGGCTCTACACAGAACTACTGAACAGGGGTAAGAACTTCTCTACTCTCATACCACGAACAGTGGTGTAGCCTGGCAAAACCCAGGACAACAACCACGAACATAACTGCTCAACGTCCGCTACCGATACACATAGCTAATGCAATCAATTATGAATATATAGGATCATCTTATGACAATCATAGAATAATTCATAGATATAGGATACCACATCATGTCACAGATTAACATCATGAGAGATAGTACAGAAATAATTCTACACGGTACTACATAATGAACCAAATCACTAGAAATGCGGAAGAAATGAATTTCCTTTCCCACCCATCTGTACAAGTGTGTCATTTTAATACTTTTCTACTAACCACGGACCTAAAGCCCGCTCTGATACCAACTTTAACACCCCAGCCCAACCTGAGCCTGGAATGCTACCATCATAACAAGACTACAAATGAAACTAAGACATTTCTTTCTAATTTCTGGCATAATCTCCTGTGTAAACTGAACCATCTGGACATCCGCACAATTAACAGTAATATTAAGCAATTATCTAATCACGTATACTAAACATGTTTATGAAAGAAACGACCATAAAACACTATCCAACTCCAATAGAGGTTGTCCACGACATAGGACGTAAAGAAGTAAGCCTCACATAAAACTATTCAAAATCAAAGCTATGACTTAAATGTTTTGTTCAACTTCATTCGTGCCAATGTGCAACCATGATAATTTCTAGTCCCGCCCATGCATGCCGTCCATAACCGATGTACCTAAAAAAACAACACTGCAAGGGTGAGTCCAAGACTCAGCAAGGCCAATGATACAAATTATAACAAAATCATTAAGTATCCAACAGTGTATCAACATCACGAATCGAATCAACATATGAATGAATGAATGCACATGCACTTCTCTTTTGCTCATACCGGTACAGTGAGTGAACACCCGTCGGTGTTCACTTATGCCCGCGTTGTACAACACGCGGGGATCCAAAGCCCGTTTGAGAACAAGTCAACCAGGGATCCATAATGCCCACTTTGGAATGGTAGGTCTTACAATCACCACCCACTCCCATGGGTGTCGCAAGTCCACAACTTGCATTCATGAGTGCACATGATGAACAATAAAATGACGGTAATCAAATTTCCACTCCCGTGGACGGAAACGAAGCATGCATGAATGGAATGAATCATGTATCACAGGAAACATAAATATTGCAATCTGTCCACATCATGAGCAAAACGCAAGATCAATCATATATTCAACACATCATCATGCATTCCTTTGAAAATAAGACAAATTATCAAACAGTACTTGCCTTCTGTGCTGCGACGTAATAGGAAGCAACGAAGGTGTCCTTCCACCCACCGCCTCACCGCCTACACAAGAATTTACACGGAATAAGAATAACAAGGTATGACGCATCTACACGTGCCCTATCATACCCTCTAACCAACCCACACAACCATGGGTTCAATTTGACAACTTCACCCAAAAGACCAGATTACTACTCTACTGGTAGTTGTACGATAAAATTCATCATTAATTATCTGTAACTCCTAAAGACCTGAAACTAGTGCTTAGCTAATCCTAACAAACCAGGCTACGAAACTTTAGTTGGCGGGATCCTCTGATTCGGCAAAAATAGAGGACTAATCTGCCCAAGAAGACACCGACGGAAATCTGTCCAGATTTCAGAACAGTCGTAATGAAAAGCCTGTAACTTTCAGTCTATAGATCCTATGGAGATGATCTTTATCAATCTGGAATCATGGAGAAATTATATTCAAAAACTATTTGGGTGCCCTCCCTGAATCTGGCTCTATCTGTAACAAAACTGAAGAGCAACCAACAGTCTCCAAAATTTTTGACAGACAGAGCAGTGTGCGGTTAAAAATTCATAACTCCTAAACCACTGGGTGGAATCTCGTGATCTCGGTGCCAAAAGAAAGCTAACGAAACCAGGAACATATCTCTAGCATACATCGACCCGAGATTCGGCTTCTAAAGTGTCGAAACTGGCCGCGAACTGAGATGGATGCGTTCTGGAATCTCCAGAACAGAAACCGATTTAGATCTAATCCACCATTAAGCAATAAAATCGAATCAAACTACCACTAAAACATTCGTTACCCTTGAAGATCAGCAGGGAGACGTGGATCCACCCCCCAAGGATCTCCCTCCCTTCTCCTCCCTTCCCTCTCCAAGACCGCCACAAGATCGCCATGAACGAAGGGCGGCGCCATGGAAGCGAGGCGGGGGAAAGCTTGGGGGTGACACCGGGGATCTCCGCAGCAGCGAGACGCCGTCAAGGAGCAGCAAGAAACACCGGGGAGGAGGGGAAGGGAGGTGGAGGCTCTAGGGGGGAGAGGAGGGAGTGGGGGACGCGGCTTGGGTTGGGGGCGCCTCCCCCTCCCCTTGGCCGGCCCCCCTTGGGCCGGCCTCCCCCCTCTTGGGCTGCTTGGGCAGGGCACGGCCTGCGGCCCAGGTTGTCGTAAAAAGACGAAAGACCCCCTCATTCTACAAGAATTTACATTTCTTTAATTGCCTATTCGTCCTCGGTTTTCTTTTAAAATGTCCCGATTCGATTCCGGGGTATTACATATGTTCCAGATCTTAGGATGATGTGACAATTGGCAATGGTGTTTACGGTTTGTCGTTTCACGAGTTTTTCGACAAAGTTTGGGCATTCTCGATAGGCGGTCCGGCCGCCACAACATGGCGGTCCGATCCAGTCCCAAATCGGTCGGACCGCCATGTCTTGTGATCGGACCGTTGGTGACAAAAATTGTTCGAATCGGTGGGCCAAAAATAGGTGTTGTAGGCAAGTGAGGGGATCCCAATGCACTTGGTCTCATGATTTTTGGAGTCTCCAGTAAGAAGTTCTATTCGATTTAAGTTTCCAGAAGGTTTCGGAATTTCAGGGCATGAATTTCGGCTAAGTCCCTGGTGGCGGTCTGACCGGCTCACAGGGAGCGGTCCGACCGGCCAGAGGGGCGGTCCGACCGGCCCACATGGAGCCGTCGGACCGGTTTCTACTTGAACGTCAGCCAACTTCGTGGTGATGTTATTTTGTTAGGTCAAAGTCATTGGTATTGTGGCATATGGTTTGCATGATGCATGTTTTGACTAACATGGGTCAAGTTGTGAAGAACTTGTTCCCGAATTCGTGTTTGCTTGTCTATGGTTGTGCAGGTTGCTTGGTGGTCAATGACGGTCAACGGCGAGGAGGATCGGGACTAGACTTGGAGAGTTGAGGTCCAGAACGATCGACGATGCCGGGTGAGGTCAATGGACTCAAGCGTGAGACAAGATGTACAAGGGTGACCTATTGGCGAATCCAAAGCGCATGGTGAAGCGGTTTAGGTCAAAAGGTTAAAGACGACGCTTTGCGAAGCGTGCGTGTGTGACCCGTTTGTTAGTGGGCCTTAACGGGAGCCCAATTGAGTCAAACCCTTGAGAGTTCTAGGCCTCCACTATAAACAGGGGGAGGTGGTGGCTGCACCAATCTCTCTCGCTGTTTTTCGCCTCTTTGATGTTTCAAAACCCTAATTGGCCTAGGGGGAGTTGAGGTGGAGGCTAGGGCTTTTGATGGTTTGAGGTGAATTTCATGATCTTGGATTGACCACTGATCCATGATGGTGTGGGTGTAATCCAGCAACGATCACGTTCTTAATCAATGCAAGGTTTGCTTGAGATAAGTCTCTTTTCGTTCTTGCTTTCAATTTCGTGATTTTAGGGCTTTCTTTGATCCGCGAGTTTGCGATTGATTCCTTCACGTGAATTAGCTTTCTGTGATATGTGTGAATCTATCTAGGATCATCTTGATCATCAATCACTCACGAACAAGCATTAGGATCAAGTTTTCGTTCTTGCCCGGTTTTAGACCTTCTGTTATTTAATTGACAACTGTTCAGGATCTATCCAAGAATTATCATAATATTCGATTGGAATAGGTCCTCAATAGCATAGAGAAGGTGTGTGCAAAGTTTCGTAAAGTTTGGAGTTGAGAATCAAAAGTTTGACCCAATTACAACTTCGTCATCGGGGTTATTTTATCAAGCTTGAGATCGGTTGAGCCCTGCGGTCGATCCGCCCATCATCACCGGTCGATCGATTTTGGAGCGGTCCGACCGCCAAGATAACAATGTCCGACCGCCTGCAATCGGTCCGACCGGTTGGGTCCAGAGGTCAGACCGCCAGTGCTTGTGTTGCTTTAATCTTAGTTGATTTTGTCATATTGCTTAGGGGATTATCTTGAATTCAATACTAGTCTTCCATTTGATCTTGGTATATTGATCTTCATAGCTTCCTAATAGCTATTGGAGTGAAATTGTGTTGAGTTCATAATTTGTAAAAAAGTGAGCGTGCTCCTATTCATGTAACACCCTAGCTATTCGGAAGCCAAGATGTCGCACAAATCTAACAAAGATACTAATAGTACACAACATTACCAGGTTAATCAGGCTCAATCATCAATATCCCATAAGGAACGCATTTATAAACGATTAATGCTTTAATGGGAAGGAATGAAAAATCATAAAACGACGTCTGATGAAGCATTACCAAAATTGGATTATTACAATGAAATTTATCAAATAGTTGACATGACTGAAAGATAACATTAGTTATTATGGTTTGATAAAGGTGTTGTGCAGCGTGCTGTACTACCCCACAAAAGGTCTTGCCTTCTTTCTCATTTACATAAATAAAACAAACAAAGCAAGGATGAGCCAAAGACTCAGCAAGTACATTTAACGAATAACCGAAACATCAAGAGAACAAGGTAATCACAATCCACTTGTAAACACTTCTCGGAACATTTATGAAAATGCATGGAATGGAATAATGCAATGAAGGAATGGACTGCTCACAACTTATACTGGTATAGTGAGTGACACACCCGTCGGTGTTCACTTAAGCCCGTACTTAACAAAGTACGGGGACCTCAAATACCGTATGAAGAACGTTTCATACGGGTGTCCAACATTACCCACATTGGAATGGTGGGTCTTTGTAACATCCCGAAGTTCTGTTACCAAAATAAAAATAAATAAAGTTATTATTTTATTTGATTTTCTGACTATCGAAGAATTTTCTCGATTTACTGTAACCTAAAAAGAGTTTTCACTGTTAAAAGTAATAATAATAATAATTATTATTTAATTTCTTGGTTTTAATGTCAAAAATAAAGTTTATTAAGTTTATTTGATTTTCTGTGATTTTATTGGATTTAAATTGAAAAAATAAAATTTTAATTAATTTCTAGTATTTAAAAAGGTTTTCCTATTTTCTAGAAAATAAAATCAAAAATAAAAGCCAACTTTCAGTTGGAATTATTTTTATTAAGTTCAAAATAATTTTAGGAATTTTTATAAATTTTTCAAAAATTTTTGGACTCTATTTATTATATTCTAAAATATGTTTAATTTCTGGCTTAAAGGAATTTCGAATTTTTAAATAAAAATCAAAAAAAATTTAGAATGGGGTTCCTGAAGGTCACCCATCCATTCCCTTCTCCACGAGTGTGCTCACTTAACCACAAAGCCTCATGTGAGCTACCAACCATCCATTTGCTTTATATTAATTAGTAGACTTCCTTCCTTCCTTTTATACCCTTCTTTCTATCATCTTCTTTCTCCAACCAACCGAGAGCATTCTTCTCTGTTCTTTTCTTTCTCACTTATAACTCCAATGGCAACCACCACCACCGAGTGCAGCCGGCCACCACCGACCACCCCACCGGCCCTCCCTCATCCCGCCGCACCTACTCCGGCCACCGCCACCGCCTCGCGCCCGCCGGCCGCCAATAGAGAAAGCTTTAAGCTCCATTAATGGCTGCCGGTCACCATTTCTTCCGTTTCTCCTCACTCAATGCACCAAATTCAATGCCGTCTGTGCCCACACGTCCGTAGTAACGTCACCTACATCACTACACCATCAATTGGCCGTTTCTTCCTCCCATTTAAGAGCAGTTTTCAGTTTTCTCTGTCTCATTATTTCACCCGAAACCGAAGCTTTTACTCTCGCGTTTTCAAGCCAATTCGGCCACCACCTCCCCTATAGAAAGTGCCCTCCAAGAGCTCCTCTACACCCTCAACACACCCCCAAAACCTCTCCTCCCCTCTCCCCTTGGTTTGGCCACATTTGCGATTTGAAGTTCGCCGCGCTTCTTCGTTCTTCCTCCCGTCGTCGCCTCGGCCGAGCACCGCCACTTCGTCACCACTGGCACCGCGACGTCGACTTCTGGCGTCCATGCCTTCGCCGTCGAAGATCGCTGGAGCCCGACCCCTCCCATGGCCGACCACCACCGTGCGCCGCCGCCGCCGTCGCCGGCCGTCCCCGACCACGCCGACACCACCATTGACTCCGTCTCGACGTTGGCAATCCATTTTGGTAGTTCTCCGGCCACCGTTCCCTCTCCTTCCCCTATAGCCATGACCACTTATGCCTCTCTGTTGCTTCGGTTCACAAGAGAAGATGAACAGTAGCCATTTTCTAGTCATACACTACTGTAGCTTTCCATTTTCTTGTGATTTTTCCTTCCAGAAATTATTGCTCTCTAATGCAAACTCCGAATCAGATGATTATTGCTCGTAAAATCATCTAAATTCATCCTTTATTTTTCAGTATTTATTTTGTAATTTTGAGTTTTTATTATATATTAGCTGTTTTTCTAATTGCGCGTTGCCGCCGCAACCAGTCGTCGCCGGCCGAACTGCTACCATCGTGTAGAACACCTCGCCAGGGTTCTATTCTTGTTATTCGCCGGCCATCTCTCCCTTCCGTTTGCCGGTACGGCCAATCCTTCCGCGAATTACACTATTCATGTGCTTGCATGAAAGTGAATAGTGCCATGCACATACAAACTTCGCCACCTCCGTTCTCCCTCCTTGGTCAGTATTTTTCTGAACCGACTGCGTCGCCGCGTGCCCCTCGGTTTCCCCTTCTTATCCCTGGATTTCGCCACTCTCTTTTCGCCGCAGCTAAGAATTTTCCACCGGAGACCGAACCACCTTCTGTCGTCATTTCCGGCACCGTCTTTGATCCGCCGGTGATGTCGTCACTACCGTTAGCTTCGCCTCACGATGCTTAACGTATTGCTACCTTCCTTTCCTCCAAAAACATCATCGGCTCTCCGACGATATACTATTTACCTTGCACAGTTTTGCGCGCCACCGTCGCGTTGGACCTCCGCCAGTGACGCGACCTCCACCATTGGGTCCGTCTCACTGCCCGGATTTCATTTGGCTAGTTGGCCGACCTCCCCTTTTCTTTCTCTCGCCGACGCCATCATTTTTCCATTAACTGACACTATTCATGATTTCATCATTTCATGTGACTTTCAATATTCCGGAAGTTCGTTCTCCTTCATACGGACTCCGATTCCGTTGATTCAAACTGCTATATTCTTATAAAGTCGTTATCTTACTTCTAGTATTTATCTTTTATTTGTTTGGATTTTATTTGAATATTATTTCGTTTACGCGTCTAGATTTCGACGACTTCGGACAACCGGAATTCGACACCGTTTGAGAATAACATATAACCAAGCAAGGCAAGTTATACCTTTGGTCATATTTGATCCTAATATTTCAAATTATTTAAATTCCGTTTTAAATTATTATTGCATGCTATTTCTATTCAAGTAATTTAAATACCTATTTTTAAATTATAGTTATTCCCATTGCCATTGTATAGCCAACTTTGCTGTTGAATGAAACATACCTTGACACATTAGTTAAAAATCTGGTTTATGCAGTAGTATGAACCAGAACATTTTGGGAAAAATTATGCTTAGACATGCTTAGACCAAAAATGTTCAGTTCCGGGAATTTGGCCCAAATGATCAACTATTGTTTAACAGCCTATGACATTGGTTTGTCATGGAAGATTTTACAAATGACTTTGAAAAGCAAAAATGAAAAGTTGGTTTGTACTTGGGCGAAATGGATGCTTGGTGGGTGCAGGTTTATGCACGGGCTCAATCCGGGTAGGTTTGAGGCCCAGTGGTTATTTTGGAAGTCGCCCAAGTCAGTTAAGGACCGGTCTTCGAGCCGCATCTTGCTAAGCCATATCGTACTACCACATGTCCTGTATGGGCAGGACCTGGCTAAATAATTTGTAACATTCCATCGTAGTTGTGCCATTTTGGTGTGTGGGTGTCGGTTAGACAGTATTCCCACATGGCGCAAGAGGGGGCTTGAATCCGGCGGGTGGTTAGCCCAATGGAAGCGAAACCTTAGCGAGGTAAGGCTACGGTGGGATGGTGCATTGTAAAAGCCTTGACACGTGCTCTAGACTGCTTACCTAAGGTAGTGAGCAGTGGGATCGACGGATGCCAAACAAACTAGAGAATTCATGTCTTGTGGGTAAAGTTGTACAACCTCTGCAGAGTGTAAAACTATTCGAATAGCCGTGTCCACGGTCATGGACATGCTAAGCAAAGCCACTCAAAGTTAGACTTTGATTTTGTTTTCAAAATGATTTTAGCAAATGATTTGAGGATGGTTAATCCTTGTGGTAAAATTCGGCGGTTAGCCATGTGATAGGAGGGTATCCATCACCATGTTTTATATGGAGGTTATCCTGCTATAAACTTAAGAATTTATTAAAATGAATTCTAGTTATAGAATAACTGCTTTGGAACTTAGTACAAATATTTAAAGAAAATATTGCTTTATGCAAATTCAACCAATAAGCCTTCCTTTGATATATCCATGCATGCATTAACTCTTTTACTGGGTGTAACTTGTGAGCACGGTAGTTGTGCTCACCCTTACTTCATGCAAATAAATTTCAGAGGAGAAGGACTTCGGATCTCAACGACTAGGCCGCTACCCCAGTCGATTGCCTGTGGCAAATCAATTGGACTCCACTACTTCTTCGTCTTCCGCTGTGTTTGTTTAATGTTGGCTTGTAAGCCTTTCTTGTAATCAACTCGATATTTATTAATAAAGTTGTGCGATTTATGGATGTTACCATATCTTGTTTACTATGTGAACTAGCTACTGATCATGGGACTAGTTCAGAAATGCACAGAGGATTCTGGGGTGTTACTCCCGGGTCCGACAGTCTTACGTGCCCATTCTGGAATTGATGGGACTTAATCAAATTTCCACTCCCGTGGACGGAAACGAAGCATGCATGAATGGAATGAATCATGTATCACAAGAAACATAAATATTGAAATCTATCCACATCATGAGCACAACGCAAGAACAATCATATATTCGACACATCATCATGCATTCCTTTGAAAACAACACAAATTAACAAACAGTACTTGCCCTTTGCGTTGCGACGCGTTAGTAGGCAACGAAGGTGTTCCCACACGCGATGCTTTGCCGCCTACACAAATATGTTCCCAAAATAAGAACAACGAGATTACATTGCTACCGGTGTTCTACAATATCTTCTAACTACCCAATATACCGCACAGACCCGACTTGAAAACAAACTTTTCAGCCAGATTTCAGCCCTTCTGATCAGCGGTACAAGAAAAATCGTAATTAAATATCCGTAACTGATAATTAATTGAAACCAGTGCTCAAATAATCTTAACGCACCAGGCTACAAAACTCTAGTTGGTGGAATCCTTTGATTCGGCCAAAAAAGTGGCCTAAACAACAGTTGAAAACACTAACAGATATCTGCCTGATTTCGAATGTGGTAAAGAAAATGACGTAACTTTTATTGTACTGATCCAATGGAGGTGATCTTTATCAACATGGAAATATAATTTAAAGGGCTACAATAACCTATTGGGGTGGGAGTTCTGAATCTGAATGTAACAAGATCAAAACCAACGAGAAACCGACAGTCTCCAAAATCTCTGACAGACAGAGTAGTGTGCGGTTAAAAATTCATATCTCCTAAACCACAGGGTGGACTCTCGTGATCTCGGTGCCAAAATACAGCTAAGGAAACCAGGAACATAACTCTAGGAGACGAAAACCCGAGATTCGGCCTCTAAGTAATTCATAATGGCCCGACAAGAAAATCTGCCAAAACACGTCAGCTGTCCTGGACAGTCACGGTAAAACTACCATATATCCAAAATCTTAACTCCAAATCAGATGATCTCGGTGCCTGAAGAAAGCTAAGATCAAGGGCTACAACTTTCTAAGAGGTGGGAAGATCAGAAAACGTATGGAACTTACCCAAATCTGACGAACAAAACTGGCGCACGATAGGGAGGAGGGTGGCAGCCGGTTGGAGAGGGGGAGGAGGGGGTGGCGGCTTGGGGAGGGGAGTGGGGAGAGAGAGGGGACAGGCTAGGGTTTGAGGATGAGGAAAAAACCCCACCTTGGCTGGCCCCTCTCATGGGCCCCTCCTGGGCTGCGGCCCAGGCCCAGGTTGTCGGAAGATCGTTGAAAATCCCCCGCCGATTCAGGAAATTTCAGTTCTTGTTTGCATTTTCCTCCCAAATTGCTTAATTACCCGATCCGAATCCGGGGTATTACATTCTACCCCCCTTAACAGGATTCAACCTCAAATCTGCACGCCAATCTAAATGTAAGGAAACTACGACTGGAATGAAACAGCGATATTCTAAGCTTGGAATTGCTCAGATACTCGCTTAACACTCGAGCACACCAGACGATGCGTACTTCGCATAAGGACCCGAGACGGTCAACGCGATAAGCCAACGTTCTCATTTCTACAACTTTCAAAAATGAAGAGAATCCAACTAGAAATAGAGAGTCCTCATCGCATCCACGCAATGCTAACTCTCCACCAAAAGGTTAGATTCCAAATTTTACAATCATCTCGAAAACAAATCCATTTTCCATATAAGCAGTTTACAAATGAACACCACGACAACCAAAGGAGAAATCACTCGAACGCCCAAACCAAATACTTGCGGTTTGTCTGAATTTGGAAAGAATCAACACACCAACACAGCGCCAACTCAAATTGCGAAAAATACAAGTCAACGACACAAAACTCAAACGAGAATCAAGAAAACGCCTCATTATCCCACGAATCATCCTCGCTTCTAGGAATAAAATTTCTCTCGAACATTGAAATTCGAATTCACTACCTACCCCCTGAGTTTAAACCTCTTAGTTAAACATCCTCAAATTATGCTCAAATTGAAATACACCATCCACACCATTGTGGAGAGGCTATATTGAATCCACCGAATACTCTAAATAACTCGTTCTACTAACCAAAATTGATTTGATAGAAGGCGTTCAAAGCAACACAGAATAGGTTCCACACAATGATATTACCTCCAATTTCCAAGAACAACAACTCAAAATTCATAGCACGCACGTTCATATACTTCATCAAAAGGGTTCTATCAATTATCATTCCACTGCTCAGGAAACTCTATTATTCCACTCTCTCTACACACAATCATTGAGTGACCAAAGGTCTAGCATGAAAATGCAAAGCCCAGATTTAACCTGCAAGACATCTACTACAAATTGCAATTATAACAGATAGGGAAATCAATGGATTGAATCTACAACATTCCCACAATTCTAACATACTCACTTATTGACATCCTCAAAAATTACCGACATAATCTCACAATCTTATCCAATTGTGTTACTCTATAAAATTAATCAAGGTCTCCATACCTTCGATAATCCTCAACCTTTTAACATGAACTGAAGTTCTGGAATTTCTCTATACCATAGGTTCTACTCAATCGTAACACTATTTAGACTTACTTCTAAGCCAAACATTCCATGTGAATCAATATTTTTTTCCTCAAGAGATACAGATCAAATCCATTTCACATTCTTCTACTCCTCCAATAACTTGGTAGCAAAATATCACCACTACCAAAACTTAACCACCACCAAACAGTAGCCAATAAACGCTTTGTAAAACCCTGCAACAAAACTTTTGGGTCTTTCTCAAAAGAAAGAGGCGATTAAGGACAAGCTTCGTCACACATAAAAACGTTGCTCATCCCAACGAGCATGAACCCAAAAGAATATTCTGAAAATGGGGATCTTGGAAAACGAAAGCTGAGTTCACAGTTGAGGGCACACATCCCTCAAGAGAGAATAGAAAATAACATCCGATACGAAAGAAAGACATTGCGATTGAAACTCGACATCTCTTGAGCGGAAAGAGCAAGAAGTTTAGGAACGATTCAAATAATCACAAGTTACAAAACTTCACTCAAATTATCAAATACTCTACTGCACTCTTTCATTTTACACAGCAATTAGTTCTTGAACTAATAACACCTTACCACATGAACAAAGTAAGTTATTTAGTTCAACCCACGGAACTACTTAAGAACAAATAAAATTTTTCAACACGCCAAATTTGTTCGAAACAGTTCATCTACTCATGAAACATGTATTCCAAATGACCTCAGCCACAAAACAAGCATTTTCCTTTACAGGACTTCACGAAAAGCAAACGGATTCTCAACGAAAGCGACGAAAATTTTCTTTGATTGCAACCTCACTTTGCGAACTCAAACCAAGGAGCCTTTAGGACTAAATCACACGAAACTCTTAAGAAGCAATAGGATATCTCCTTGCACCATTTTACTTAAAACAATTTCAGTTACCAGAATATTCACGAACTCCAAAAGGTCACGAAAACTAGACTTGAAGTATTCTCATTTAGGCGGTATCACAGAGGTGATTATTTTACTACAAGTTTCAACATCAATCTCACAACGTCAATTAGAAAACACCTCGAAAGACTCATGCGAAAAGAATGGGTCGAATATTTCTCAAAAGAAGAGGCACATGAAAACGATTTTCACCAACTAGAAAATCATTTACCACTCGCCACAAACACCGGACCAATGAGAAAACCAATTAAGGAATGAACTCATTGAACATAAGGGGAGTCCACTGTTGAAAGCAGAAGCCTCAAAAGAAGAGAATGTCTGACCTTAGCAGATAAGAACAACGAGCATTCAATATCAAAGCGCTCGCATCACTAAAGAACTATTATAACTTTGCAATAAATCGTTTTACGCGGCAGACTTCGTTTACCAAAATAAACTTGAACCCCCAAAAGGTCATGAACACAAAACTTGAAATTGGATCATTTTATAAACAACAAGAAAGGTGGTCAAACTTCTTTCTCTATAAAAGAATCAACATTACTGAACATTACTGAACATTTCATTAAGAGCTATAACATACGTTCCTGGTAACAATCAATTTACATTACTATCATATCAATAAACCTTCTAAATGAAACACGACAAAGTGTGTCTTAGAAATCTTCAGCATTAAATGGGATTGTAATAACAACATATTCTAGAAAAGAAACGTGGTGTGAAATACACAAAGCTTAAATAAACGTCTCACACAACACCACAAAACCTTAGAAAAAGGTATCGATAATTTTTTTTTCAAAGAGAGGTTCTAAACTCCAACACTCCAACTACTCCAAAAGAAACGAGCAGAGTCAAAACATTCTTCAATGAACTTTGTAAAAGATGATTCCCATTATCCAAAATACCAAACGGTGAACCAGGTCACCTTAATCAACAGGAGAGATAGGACCATCATATACAAAATATATGATCTTGCCTGTAACATCCCAAATTTCAGAGCTTTAAAAATCTTTTAAATATTGGTAGCAAGAGAATTTACCATTTGGATTATTTGAATATTAATTTAAAAAGCTTAAATTGGACTTTTAGAACAAATTGATTTAATGTGCTTAATCCCAACATCAACAATTGTCAAAACTATTTTATTTAGATTCTATATGCTTGGATATATTTTACAGAATTTTCTGGATTTTTTCCAAAGTCATTTGCTATTTTCTAATTGCTATTTGCATTTTCTGGATTTATTTAAAAGAAAAATCATATGAAAATCCTTGAATAAAGATCTTTGGCCGAAGCCCAACACTATTCCAATCCGCCCAACTCCCAGCCCCATTCCCGCCTTTGAGCCATTGGATCTCGCCGTGTCCCTTCGCGATCGCGACGCTCATGTGCTGCGCCTCGCCGCTTCGCTCCACCCTTGATCCCGATCGTCGGCTACGCTTCGCCGCGCCGCGCTTCTCTCTCTCTGCGTGTGGGCCCGCCGAGGTCGTCTGCTCCGACACGGTCTCCTTCCTCGCGTGGCTCGCGACCGTGTCCGCCATTAGAGCTTCTAGAAGCTCGCGCCGCGTCTGCTTTACGCTAACTAAAACCCCGGATTTCTAACCAAACTTCCGCTTATCTCGTCCGCACCGACTCGCTCAAATTCAAACTTCAATCCGCTTTCTCCCCGCTTCTCGCTACCAAGTTTGGGCGCTTGATCTCCGCCCAAAGACCACGTCACCTCGAGGCCGCCCACACCTATAAGTAGGTCCCCGAGAATCGCCGCAGCCCTCTCCAAAACCCTCGCCCAATTGCCTCCCAAGCCCTTGTAGCGCCGTAATTGTTCGTCAAAGGTTCTCGGCCGTGTGTCGCCGCTAACGAATTGCACCACCGCTGCCGCCGTCCGCCGTTGCCGCCGCCTCCTTGGGCTCGGTGTCGCTCAGCCACCTCAGCGCGCTTCGCCGCCAGAGTCCCACTGTCCGCCGTCCGACAATAGCCGTGACTTCGCCTCCGCTTCTTCTCCACCGCCGGCCGCCGTCACTCTCGGCCGGTAAGGTCGGCACTAGGTGCGCAATAGCGCAAGGAGTGCTCGGTACCCTTGGTCACGGCGACTGCCGCCGATCGCCGGTGACACCCTTGGTCCTCAAGGCCCACGGCCATGACTCGTCGGGCCGTCACCCTCGCGCCTCTCTCATCGCCTCGTGTGCAACGCGTGGCGCCAGATCAAGACCACCAGGCGATGCTGCGTGGTCCACTCACCGCGCCAGCTTTGCCTCGGCTCGGTGAACCCAGTCCACCGTGAGTTTAGAGGTCGACAAAGGGTCCCACTTGTCGCTTTTCTTTTAATTTTATTTCTTTTCCAGAAATTCTCTACCGACGCAAGCATTGCGCAATAATTCGATTTTCCTTTATAAAATAATTCGGAAATTCGAGAAAATCCAAATTAGGGTTTAATTGATTTTCCAATCTTCCAAAGCCCATATCTTTTGTATCCGAGGTCCAATTGAGCCCATTCAAATTTGTAAATTCATATAAAATTCAGATCTATTTATTTATGAATTTTATTTGATTTTTGGAGTTTGTTTTGCCTCTGTTATTTATTTGTTTTGTTTCTTTTGTCTCGTTTGCAGTAGACGCCGATACTTGGGAATTTTGCGTAAGAAGGAGCACCTCAAGACCAAGACCAATATCTAGATCTATTCCAAGGCAAGTTATACCTTTGATCATTTTGAACCCAGCTTTTCAAAATACTTTGTTTCAATGTATTGCATTCTATTTCAAGTATTTATTTAAATGCTTTTGGGTGTAGTTATTAATCCAAATTGTTATGCCACCTTGTCTATTGTATGCCATGATCTTTTGTCACCCTAGGTTGATTAATTATTAGTTGGTATTATCGTAGCACCAACGTGGGTTGGTTAGATACGATTAGACTGCTTAGCCATGCCACGAGTCATCATTCCATGTGAGAGTTGCAATTATAAACTTGACTAAGTGATTATGGAACCGTGTGATGAATCTGTGTGTCTTGTGTCTTTGTTACTCGTTGATGGCATGTGTTGCACTTAATCAACAGGGTGGGAAAATATTTAGACTGAGGCAAGTGGTGGATTCTGTGTGAATGGTGGATCTGTGTGATATAAACTTTGTGATTTGGGTTAAAATTGGAAGTCTTGCCTTGGTCAATTAAGGACTTAACTTTGTGCGCCATTGAACTGGGCCTTACTGTACGACCACATGCCTAGTATGGGCTGGGCCTGACTTAGTAAGTTATGGAGTCTTGACATTGACCACTCAGGTTGATATGTCACATCGCGGGACGGTTCGCTGCATCCCTGTCCAATGGTGTGTGTCGTTTCAAGGGCTGTGTGTACAAATTGGACGGCAGTAAAGCACACCAGGAGTGTCATTGTTTGAGATGAAGTCTCTGAAAGGTTTTGTTGTGATCAACTCTGATCCGGTTGATTTCATCGTGTGGGTAAAGTGTACAACCTCTGCAGAGTGTTTAAACCAATCTATTCGAATAGCCGCGTCCTCGGTTATGGACATGCTCGGGAATTTCACACGAGGGGTAGATTTTCATAAAACAAATTGGGAAGGGTCAGCTGTGTGAGATAACTTGTTCAGCTGTGTGAAAGAACTTGATTAGACTGTGTGTCCTTTGTGAAATCAATTGTTAACTTATTATTGTCTATTTGTTTTGAATTATGCTTTCAATCTATTATTTGCATTCAATTGCAAATGTTGCATTTCTCGCAAAACAACTACGTAAGCCATTCCTTTGGAATAAGCCATCATCTATAAATTGCATTCGTGGTATGACTTATGCAGTACGGTGTGTACTCACTCTTGCTAAACAAATCAACAGAAGTGGAGGAGTCGTCGCCTGCTTTTGAAGAAGAGTTCTACGAAGGTTGAACGTTAGGGTCTTGATCCCAGTCGGTTGCCTGTGGTAAATTGATGGGAGCCACCGGAGTTTATTTCGCTTCATTGCAGTTTATTTCTTTATTGTCACTTTGCATGGCTTAATAAATGTAACACTCGACCATAAGGTCCCAACAGCTATTTGTTATCTAATGTACTCGTTTATTCTTATATTCGTTGTATGGATGTGATATTTCATCAATGTTGATACTGTGTGCACTAGCGTGATCCTGGACTAGTGCAGAATACACAGAGGGTCCAGATTTGCATATTTGGGTCCCGACATTGCCAATAACAACGTTTACAAGTGGTAAAGAGAGTTCAGCAGTCAAAAGACAAGAGATTATTTTGAAAAATAAATAGGGACCAATAGAAACCCGTAGCCCACAACTTTGTTTGAGTACAACCTCCAACTTAATCACAACACATCACCACAAATGAGTTTTAACACTATTCTTCAGAAAAGAGATGCATTATACTTCAACAAACAGAATGATCCAATAGAAATACGTAGAGCCAAAGCTTTCTCTAGTTAACGGACTTGCAACAGAAAACTCTCATTATACAACTATCAAACGAGTAAATGAGTCGCTCTTTTCTAAGGAGAAAGAATGAACAATCATGGAAATTTTAATATTACTAATTGACGAAGATCACCAGTGGTAAAAACAAATTAACGGTCGAAAAACAATAATGGTTTCAGAATACCATTAAAGACTCATTGAAACTCATCAACTACCAGGAACCATGAACCCAAAAGAAATTCATCCACCACCACCGGACAAGAATTTGTCAGATTCAGAATTCAAGGAAGAGAACGACTTTCTAAAGTAATCCACAAGAAATATGCAAGGCCAATGCACACTTAATAAAGAACTTTGCAAAAGAAATCTTCCAACGTCCGAAATTCCAAGCGAACCAATAAGTTAAATTTTCCAACAGGGGTAAAGCATAACTTCCGTGAAAAGATAAATATTGCAATTTAACTATGCTCACGCGGAGCAGTAATATCACAATAGTCGAAAGTACAATAACTATTTCAAAGAACGATCAGAAACCTACTGGAGCTTGCCCTCCTCATTATAACCCTCCTTTCAAAAAAATTCACGAACTACAAGAAACTACAACTAGAAAACCAGATACAAATTTGAGAAAGACAACAACTTCAACAATGAGCTCAGGCTCAACACAGAACTATGGAACAGGGGTAAGAACTTCTCTACTCTCATACCACGAATAGTGGTGTAGCCTGGCAAAACCCAGGACAACAACCACGAACTCAACTGCTCAACGTCCGCTACCGATACGCATAGCTAATGCAATCAATTATGAATATATAGGATCATCTCATGACAATCAAAGAATAATTTGTAGATATAGGATACCACATCATGTCACAGATTAACAACATGAGAGATAGTACATAAACAATTCTACACAGTACAACATAATGAACAAAATCACTAGAAATGCAGAAGCAATGGATTTCCCAAACCCCACCTCATCAGGCACAAGTGTGTCATTTTAATACTTTTCTACTAACCACGGACCTAAAGCCCGCTCTGATACCAACTGTAACACCCTAGCTATTCGGAAGCCAAGATGTCACACAAATCTAACAAAGATACTAATAGTACACAACATTACCAGGTTAATCAGGCTCAATCATCAATATCTCATAAGGAACGATGATAAACGATTAACAGTTTCATGGGAAGGAATGAAAAATACCATAAAACGACGACAAGAAGCATTACCAAAATTGGATTATTACAACTGAAATTTATCAAATAGTTGACATGACCGAAAGATAACATTAGTTATTATGGTTTGATAAAGGTGTTGTGCGCGGTCGACTACTCCCACAAAAGGTCTTGCCTTCTTTCTCATTTACCTAAATAAAACAAACAAAGCAAGGATGAGACAAAGACTCAGCAAGTACATTTAACGAATAACCGAAACATCAAGAGAACAAGGTAATCACAATCCACTTGTAAACACTTCTCTGAACATTTATGAAAATGCATGGAATGGAATAATGCAATGAAGGTATGGACTGCCCACAACTTATACCGGTATAGTGAGTGACACACCCGTCGGTGTTCACTTAAGCCCGTACTTAACAAAGTACGGGGACCTCAAATACCGTATGAAGAACGTTTCATACGGGTGTCCAACATTGCCCACATTGGAATGGTGGGTCTTACGTGCCCATTCTGGAATTGATGGGACTTAATCAAATTTCCACTCCCGTGGACGGAAACGAAGCATGCATGAATGGAATGAATCATGTATCACAAGAAACATAAATATTGAAATCTATCCACATCATGAGCACAACGCAAGAACAATCATATATTCGACACATCATCATGCATTACTTTGAAAACAACATAAATTAACAAACAGTACTTGCCCTTTGCGTTGCGACGCGTTAGTAGGCAACGAAGGTGTTCCCACACGCGATGCTTTGCCGCCTACACAAATATGTTTCCAAAATAAGAACAACGAGATTACATTGCTACCGGTGTTCTACAATATCTTCTAACTACCCAATATACCACACAGACCCGACTTGAAAACAAACTATTCAGCCAGATTTCAGCCCTTCTGATCAGCGGTACGAGAAAAATCGTAATTAAATATCCGTAACTCATAATTAATTGAAAATAGTGCTTAAATAATCTTAACGTACCAGGCTACAAAACTCTAGTTGGTGGAATCCTTTGATTCGGCCAAAACAGTAGCCTAAACAACAGTTGAAAACACTAACAGATATCTGCCCAGATTTCAGAACAGTGGTAAAGAAAATGACGTAACTTTTATTTTACTGATCCAATGGAGGTGATCTTTATCAACTTAGAAAGATACCTTAAAGGGCTACAATAACCTATTTGGGTGGGAGTTCTGAATCTCACTGTAACCAGATCAAAACCAACGAGCAACCGACAGTCTCCAAAATCTCTGACAGACAGAGTAGTGTGCGGTTAAAAATTCATATCTCCTAAACCACGGGGTCGAATCTCGTGATCTCAGTGCCAAAAGAAAGCTAAGGAAACCAGGAACATAACTCTACTAGACGAAAACTCGAGATTCGGCTTCTAAGTAATTCATAATGGCCCGACAAAAAATCTGCCAAAACACGTCAGCTGTCCTGGACAGTCGCGGTAAAACTACCATATCTCCTAAACCGTAACTCCAAATCAGATTATCTCGGTGCCTAAAGAAAGCTAAGACCAAGGGCTACAACTTTCTAAGAGGTGGGAAGATCAGAAAACGTATAAAACTTACCCAAATCTGACGAACAAAACTGGCACACGACAGGGAGGAGGGTGGCAGCCGGTTGGAGAGGGGGAGGAGGGGGTGGCGGCTTGGGGAGGGGAGTGGGGAGAGAGAGGGGATAGGCTAGGGTTTGGGGATGAGGAAAAAACCCTCCTTGGCTGGCCCCTCTCATGGGCCCCTCCTAGGCTGCGACCCAGGCCCAGGTTGTCGGAAGATCGTTGAAAACCCCTCGCCGATTCAGGAAATTTCAGTTCTTGTTTGCATTTTCCCTCCCCAGCTGCTTTTCTAATTACCCGATCCGAATCCTGGGTATTACAATTCACCCCCCCTCTAGTCGCCTTTTCGGTCCAACAAAGTCTAATCAAGTTCTTTCACACAGCTGCACAAGTTATCTAACACAGCTAGGGATGAAAACGGATCGGATAGTTTCCGACCGATCCGGACGGAAACAGATTTGGATTGTCTCGGATCGGATTTTTCTCAGATAATTTTCGGATCGGAAACAGATTCAGATTTTTTTTGTCGGAAACAGAAATGGATACAGTAGGCATGCTATCCGGCGGATACGGATACGGATTATCCGGATAAGACCAAGTCCGGATATCCGGATTTCGGCCCAATAGAAGAGGATTTCAGCCCAAAAGGGAAAATAAGATTTTAATTGATTTTCGAATTTCAGAAAATGCAACAAATCAACTAGCATTTTAGAAAATAGCAAATAGAGTTAAAAAAATTCTAAAAAAATCAAAAAAATTGCTTATATTATTTTGAACTTAATAAAATTAATTCCAAGTTAAAGTTGGTTTTTATTTTTGCACATAAATTATTTTTAATTCCTGGAAAATAATAACAACCTTTTTAAAATCCAAAAAATTCAAGAAATTAATTATTATTTTTTCATTTTCACTTTAAATACAATAAAATCCCAGAAATCTCAATAACTTGTTTTGACATTGAAAACTAGGAAAATAAATAATTGGTTTTATTTTATTATTTTTTTCTTTTTAACTAAAAAACTCTTTTAAATCTGAGAAAATCTAATAAAATAATAACTTTATTAATTTTAGTTTTGGTAACATACTTTGGGATGTTACAGTCATTTGTGTATAGATTAACCATCTAGCTTGATTAATGTTAGTGTGAACTAAGTTTTATGTATGTGATGAACTAAGTGTGAATGTGTGATGACTTGTGACTTTGTGAGTTATGACTTATAAGCTAAATATGGTAAACTAAGTGTTATGTTTATGATGAATTAGTTAATGCAACTTGCTAGTGCCAATATTATGTGTGGTTGCTGAAAATATGAACAAATCATGAATGTTTGCATCAAATAAACTAGTTATATGTTTTTGTTAATTTCTGACATACAATTTAAGGTTTTTTTATGTTTCAAAAAATATCTGCAACCATATTCGTTTCAATTCGTATTCGCTCTGTATTTGTATTCGACATTATTCGTATCTGTATTCGTATCTGGAGTATTCATATTCGTATCTGGATTATTCGTATTCGTATCCGGATCCGGGAAAAAAATATGAAAACAAATATGGTAGAGCCATTATTCGTCCGTATCCGATCCGTTTTCACCCCTACACATAGCTGACCCTTTCCAATTGTTTTATGAAAATCTACCCCTCGTGTGAAATTCCCGAGCCTGTCCAGGATCGTGGATGTGGCTATTCGAATAGATTGATTAACACTCTGTAGAGGTTGTACACTTTACCGACACGATACAATCAGTGTGTAACACCGCAACCCAGCATGAGTCTGGAATGTTACTAAAACATCAAGGTACAATTTAAAACTTAAGATAACAATTTTAAAACCTAAGTCATTACACTAAATTTCGACAGCACCTCCTTTGTATAGTTAGCCATACAAGAGATCGTGTCGATTAACAATAACATAACAGTGATTTTAAACATCCAACTTGCATCATAAACATAAATGACTTCAAAATACCATAATTAACTTCATTACAAAATATCGAAAGCATGAAGGCATAACCAATAAAACATCCTAGAAGTTTACTCAAATATGAAATTAGAGTCCGAGTTTATTCATTCATAGAGGTTCGTGGAAGCGTGCACAAATCAAATCACCAACCCTTCTTATGCATGACGACCGCGCAAGAGGTTCCTAAAATAAAAATAAATAACAAGGGTGAGTCCATGACTCATCAAGTGACAACAACTCAATAATACAGTTTGCGACTTATTCACCATCAATCATTCACATTAAGCATCTAAAAAATAGTTCATATGCTTTATGCAATGCAAATGTCAACAGAATGCATCTTTTCTTTTCTCTTTGTATATACCGGTAATGCGGAGTATGCATCCGTCGATGCATACCCATACCTGTGCCTTCTAGCACAGAGACCATAAGCCTCTCCACGAGTGTAGGGACCATAAGCCCGTCCAAGCATGACGGGGAGCTGAAAAATCAATACATGGCCTCCACAAGGCCAAGTCTCAAAGAAATCAGCAAGGTGCATATGATTCATCTCAACTATCCAACTTAAGCATGTAACAGCTCAATGGTGATATTCACGAGTAAAGATGCAACACCAACATGTAACAATTCAGCGATTTCATTCACTAGTAAAGATATAATCACAATACAAAAATGCAGGCATTCACCGTAATAATTGTTCCGACTAATTTCACTTGCCTCAGCCGTGCGAAGTTTGATGACGTGAAGAGGGTGCTGCCCCCGGAACCACACCACCGGCTGAACATTTTTTAACAACCTTAATAAGAGATTAATTCAGGACATAACATTGCTAGAAACAAATATTTGACAAGCTACGCTCCCTAACGCAGCCCAAAACATCAACTCCCATAAAACAGCAAACTGTCCCAGAACGGGGCAGTCCCCTGCTAAAAATCATAACGTTCTATAGGGTTAACAAAATTTAGTGATCTTTAATCCCCTATAAAGCTGACAAAATTTCCCACAAAAACCTAGTTAGCAAGGTGCCCAAATTCTGGTTTCTTCTCCACCTACTAAACAGATTACTTAACCTATTAAATCTCGTTAGAGGTTCTGGACAGCGAGACTAAAACTTACGTAACTTCTAGTATGGACATCCAAAAATGTGATCTATAGCTCCATGGAAATTGTATGCAAATAACTACAACTTTTGTGTTAGTGCAATCCTCAAAACAATTCATTATCGAATTCCTATTAAACAATTTCTACGATCTGTCAGAATCCCGACATAAACCTAGAATAGCAACAATACAAAATTCATAACTTGAGGAACCCAACTCCTAATTGAGTGATCCAGGACTCTATGGAGAGCTAGAAATGATACCTATAACTCTCTAGGAAACGCCCTTGTCAAAATCCGCCGATAACTCCCCCAAAACAGACGATCTCTACATACTATCAGAATCAATCTACTACCGATATTACCTAATCACAAAAATTATACACCAATCTAACGGGATTGGGAGGGTTACCCTTGGATACGTGCTAGCCCGCTGAGTTCCCAGTGAGGTGCTCCTCCCTCTCTTCTTTTCCTCGCTCAACCGGCCACCAATGGGCGAAGCGGCGGCACTGGGAGACGACAGCGCGGGGAGGTGGAGCAGCAGGAACCCTCGGTTGGGGAGGGTTAGGCGGCGCAACCCCAGGTAGGGGTAGGAGGAGGCGGCGGCCTGGTGGGGGGAAGGGGAGGGGTGGCTGGGTGGGGGAATGGGGAGGGGCGGTTAGGGTTTGTGGGGAGGCACCTCGCCTTTGGCCGGCTCCCCCCTTGGGCCTCCTGGGCCGTGGCCCGAGGCCCATGTTGGCGGGGCTTCCGGAAAACCCCCTTGAAATCTCTGAAATTTTAATTTTCTATCTGATTCATTCTCCCGAATCCACTTCTATTTGCCCGAATAAATTTCGAGGTATTACACTCTACCCCCCTTATATGGAATTTGACCCCGAATTCTAACCACGCTTGACGCCCAAGAATAATTATGATTATGATTATGATTATGATTTAGCACTCCCCCTTGATGTGCCATTTCCATCTTGCTCAAGATTTCAGAAATGAAGATTATGAACAAGAGCAAAAATACCCTTTTTATAAGATTTTCATGAAATGCAACCTACATAAGGCATAAAGGGCTAGATACTTCAATTTAAATACTTGTTACCGAGATGGCATTGGATTTTGATATGACGTGATCATCCTTAAGTTTGGCTCCAATTTTGTACATGATGGAATCCACCTTTTCATGTCTGCCAAACCTCCAATGCCTCTCTATGTACCTATTAAGCATTTAAGCGCATTTTGGTACCCAATACTTCGTTGGTTCCATGAATGTTAGTCACAATTGATTTGGGCACCCAAATAGCCCTAGTAATAAACTTTGGTGAACTAACAATTCTAGCAAACACATTGCCATATTTATCCTTCCTAAGTAAATAATGATCATTATAAATAATTGGCTTAGGAGAGATACCGTTGGAACATTGTTTACCAATATATCCCTTTTCACGCTAGTTGTAGCAAGTTGGGCTTTTGTGTAACACCCTGTCTATGTGGAAGCCAGGATGTTACCTAAAAGGGCTAACATTCTACAACAATACAGAATAATTTCAACCATAACATGAAGAAGGATAAATATTAATCATCGACATCAATGATTAAACCACCACCCAAGCATCCATTCATGAATGACAACAAGCTATAAGAAAATCAATCCTATGGCCGTCTCTAATTTCTCAATGAAAGCAATTCACTTATCAATTGAGTATAAGTCAATCTAAGGGGTCCTCACTTTAGCAACTAAGTTCAAGCAGTCCACCCATACTAAACTCATTTAGATAACGAACAACTATCACGAAAGTGTCATTGTCCCAATTCAAACATCGTAATGGAATTACATGAACTTAGAACGAAGGATTTAAGACCTAAAAGGATCATCCATGAATGCCGTCAAAATCATCCACCACGAAGGATGGTCACAAAATCATCCCCCTAAAGGAAACATCAATTCTGAGAATTTCAGATAATTGAATTAGGTCATTCGTTGTGGTTATAAATGTGTGAAGTGCACCATGACTACCCCTCCCCATACATGCCGCTGCGTCGAGAGGTACCTAGAAAGCACAACACAACAAGAGTGAGTCTACGACTCAGCAAAGAGCAATAGTAAGTAAACATAGCCTCATATGTGGACAAGGAAAATCAACAATCTCATCATGAACAACATCAACATAAGCCAAATAGACAAATCCACATCTTATACAGAAATGCAATGATATGTCATGAATGCATATTCTTCACTTCTTAGCAATTACCGGTAATGCCGAGTAGTGTATCCGTCGATACATACTCTAGGCCTGTGCCCTCTAGGCACAGGGATCCAAAGCCCACACTCCACGAGTGTGGGGACCAGGCCCGTCTAATGCATGACGGGGATCCAAAGAAAAACATTCTCAAGGCCTGTGCCCTTAAGGCACAGGGATCCAATGCTATGATGCAGAATGTAAAGCATGCTATCAACTCATCAAGAAAAGTGATGCTCATCAACAATATCAAACTCAAAGCATCATCATTAACCATGGCACTCATCAATTAGGAAACAAAGCAACACATCATTACTATCTGCACTTGCCTTCACCGTGAAACGGAAGAAAAAAGGCGGAACGAGCTAGCACCGGCGTTCACCACCACCTGGTAACCAAGAATGACACCAAACATCAATCAACCATGCATAGCAAGTCCTTAATCGCAGCACTCTACAACATTTTCCCATAACTCGATCGACTCAACTAGACTACAAGCTAAGCAGAAATCTAGTTTGGGACAGCAATAAAGAAACAAGCACAACTTTTGTTCTACAGATCCAAACAAAGTGTTCTTTACCAATCTGGAAAGATAAGAAGGTAGTCTACAATATTCGTTTAGGTGGACAGCCCTGAATCGGCTCTTAACAAATTGAAATCTAACCATCAAAACTTCTGCTACGCATTGACAGATTCCTGGACAGCATTAAAGAAACAAGCATAACTTTTGTTCTACAGGTCCAAATAAAGTTTTCTTTACCAATCTGGAAAGATAAGAAGGTAGGCTACAATATTTGTTCAGGTTGACCGCCCTGAATCTGCTCTTAACCAATTGAAATCTAACCATTAAAACTTCTGCTATGCATTGACAGATTCCTGGACAGCGGTAACGAAAAGGACCATAACTTTTAAACCGTAAATCGGATTTGAGTGAACTTTGCGTCTATGGAAAGATAAGAACGGATCCCACATAACTCTAGAAGGTGGGATCCCCAGATTCGGACTCTAGGTGAAAAGAAACCAGTCGCACAAAATCTGGACAGAAACTGCCCAGTTCGCAGCACAGATTCGATCTACTAAACAAAGCCAAAATATGAATCTAAAACAATCAAAACTGAGAGGGAATCACTCAAGACCCTTGAATACCTGTAGATCCTTCTTCTCCTCCTTCCCCCCCTCTTCTCCCTTCTCCCTTCCTGATGGGTACACGCTATGGGTGGCCCGATCTTCACGGCGTAGGTTGAAGAACAAAGCGAATCTTGCTGTGGACAGCGGGGATAACTAGTTGTGAGTAGCGGAAAAGGGTAACTAGCTTTAACCTGCCAAGGTTGGATGCGACCAAGCGTTGGGGAGAGACGATCCGAAGCCTTCTGGACTCCGACCCGCTATCCGAACAATCGCAGAACCACAATCCGGAACTAACCCACACAAAACGCCCGGAAGCGTAGAGCACGAATTAGGGGATCCCAGAGGAATCTTCTTGCAAATCCAAGAGAACTCACAAGAGCAAAAGGAGCAAGGAACTCAGCAGTCTTGCTGCAATTTCATATATCGGTTTGTTGAAATATCAAAAGTACCTCCATGGATGGGAGTAGAGGGGTATATATACTAGGAACAACCCTCCTAGCTGGGTATGAACATAAGTCACCACGTTTGGAAGGTGGAAGGCCAACTGGTTGAAGCATTCAAGGAGTCTTCTCGGTTTCTCGCGCGTCTTCTCAACTTCTGCGCAGTCTTTAGTAAAATAGCAATAACTCTCTCCTCGGAAGTCCAAATGACGAACCGTTTGTTGGAGGTGAAAATAGACTTGATTATCTTTCCATCCATATAGGATAGGCATAGTGAAACGTTTCTGGTTGGTGTGCAAGCACTTAAGAAGACTTCAGTTTTCGCGCAGCATTTATCAGCATGTGCAGCTGTTACTAAAATGATCATAACTTTCATTACACAACTCCAAATAATGCACGGTTTGAAGCGTAGGAAAATAGACTTGACAAACTATCCAATGCTCTGGTGTATGCTGGCTGGAAACACTATAATTCATGCAGATAATGATTGCAAAACTCATTGGTTTTCTGGACCTCGTTGTTCCTCTCCAATGCACCTGAGTTCAATCAAAGAAGAGGACATTGGAAGCACTACTAAGTTATTGAGATCCGAATAAGTTCTAAGTTAGCGTTCACCGATCAAGTATTTTTAGCACGCCTTCTCGTGATTGGTCCTTGATATTGTTTGTCCTTGAGAATATCTTGGTCGCGGAGATGATCTTCTGTAGCATGGTCCTTGAAGGGTTGGATTGTCTTCATCACCTCCCCTCCTTGAAAAGGAGTCGTCCTCGACTCGTTTGGTCCAAAGTATGGAGAGAGGTCGGATACATTGAAGGTCTCACTAACGCCATACTTATCGGGAAGATCAATCTTGTAGGCATTGTCATTAATCTTTTGAACCACTTTGAAAGGGCCATCCGCTCGTGGTCGTAGCTTGCACTTGCGCCGTCGTGAAACGATCTTTTCTAAGATGTACCCATACCAAGTCACTGGTTCAAACAACATCTTCTTTCTTCCCTTGTTTGCACGCCTCATACAGCTGGGTCATCTTTGCAATATTCTCTCGCCTTTTGGTGAATCTTCTTGACATGTTCAGCACGTTCGTTTGCATCTAAATTGACGCGCTCCTGCAACGGTAAAGGCAAAAGATCTATGGGAGCAGTGGGTTTGAAACCATATGCAAGTTCAAATGGACAAACTTTAGTGGTCGAATGTACATACATTGTATGCAAATTCCACATGAGGTAGACACTCTTCCCACATCTTCAAATTTTTCTTCAGAACAGCTCGAAGCAACATGGACAATGTTCGGTTCACGACTTCAGTTTGTCCATCCGTTTGAGGATGGCATGTTGTAGAGAACAACAGCTTGGTCCCAAGCTTTCCCCACAAGGTCTTCCAAAAATAGCTCAAAAACTTAGTGTCTCGGTCTGATACAATAGTTCGTGGCACGCCATGTAAGCGCACAATCTCCCTGAAAAACAATTCAGCAATATGTGAAGCATCATCGCTCTTATGACATGGAATAAAGTGAGCCATCTTGCTAAACCTATCAACCACAACAAAAATTGAGTCCCTCCCCCTCTTTGTCCGAGGTAAACCAAGAACAAAATCCATTGAAATATCTTCCCATGGAACATTAGGAATAGGTAAAGGAATGTACAAGCCATGAGGGTTCAAACGGGACTTAGCTTTATTGCATGTCTCACATCGCAATATATATCTTTCAACGTCGCGCCTCAACTTTGGCCAAAAGAAATGGTCAGCCAACACACTCTCAGTTTTCTTAGCACCAAAATGGCCCATAAGTCCGCCAGAATGAGCTTCCTGCAAAAGCAATAGGCGAACAGAGCAATCTGGAATGCATAGCTTATTAGCGCGAAATAAAAAACCATCATGCAAATGAAACTTGTCCCAGCCCTTTCCATTACCACATTTGGGAAATGGTGCAGAAAAATATGAGTCATGATCATACAATTCTTTGATACTTTCTAACCCAAGAACTTTAGCATCAAGTTGAGAAAGTAAAGCATGACGTCTAGACAGGGCATCTGCTACAACATTATCCTTCCCTTTCTTGTACTTGACAATGTAGGGAAAAGATTCAATGAATTCACTCCATTTTGCATGTTGTCGATTCAGTTTTAGTTGACCCTTAAGATGTTTCAAAGATTCATGGTCTGAGTGTATCACAAATTCCTTAGGCCACAAGTAGTGTTGCCAAGTTTCCAAAGCTCTCATGAGGGCATACAATTCTTTATCATAAACAGAGTAATTGAGAGTTGGACCACTTAACTTTTCACTAAAATAAGCGATTGGCCTACCTTCCTGCATGAGTACTCCTCCAATCCCTATACCACTTGCATCACATTCAATTTCAAAAGTCTTACTAAAATCTGGGAGTGCAAGGAGTGGTGCTGATGTCAACTTAGCTTTCAGCTCTTCAAATGCCTTCTCTTGTGTCTTACCCCAGTGAAAAGGTACTGCTTTCTTTGTCAATTCATTGATTGGGGCAGCAATGGTACTGAAATCCTTCACAAACCTACGATAAAAACCAGCAAGGCCAAGGAAGCTCCTCACTTGGCTCACATTTTGTGGAGGTAACCACTCACGAACAACCTTTATCTTCTCCTCATCCACCTCCACTCCTTGACCTGAAACAACAAAGCCAAGAAAAACTACCTTGTCGGTGCAAAAGGTGCACTTGGCAAGGTTAGCGTACAACTTTTCCATTCGCAAGACACATAGCACACTTTCTAGATGTTCAATATGTTCTTCAAGAGACTTGCTGTAAATTAAGATATCATCGAAGTAAACAACAACAAATTTGCCAATAAAAGCTCTAAGCACATGATTCATCAATCTCATGAAAGTACTTGGTGCATTTGTCAATCCAAACGGCATGACCAACCATTCATACAACCCAAATTTTGTTTTGAATGCAGTTTTCCACTCATCACCCTCTCTCATTCGAATTTGGTGGTAGCCGCTTCGCAAATCAATCTTAGAAAAGATGGTTGAACCACTAAGCTCATCAAGCATGTCATCAAGTCTAGGTATTGGATGCCTATACCTTACTGTTATGTTATTAATGGCTCGGCAATCTACACACATTCTCCATGATCCATCTTTCTTTGGGACTAAAAGAACCCAGTCTGAAAGACAGGGGTGAGAGACTTTCTTTACATACCCTTTGTCGAGTAGGTCTTGTTCTTGGCGTTGAATTTCTTTGGTCTCCTCTGGATTTGTGCGGTATCTCTGGTCGGTTAGGAAGTGGGGCACCAGGAACAAGGTCAATTTGATGTTCAATGCCTCTTTTTGGTGGCAGCCCTGGTGGTACTTCGTCAGAAATACGTCATCGTAACCTCAGAAGAGATTCAACACAACACTCGGTAAAGTAGAGGGTAAGTCGTTAGTTGATAAAGGCTTTCCTTGTACAGAGTACAAAGAACATGGCATTGGGTTCTCTCAATTCTTTTATATCCCCTTTCCTAGCCATCATCACTAATCCCTCTTTTCCCCGTGTCTTGGTATTTTGCGGCTGTGGAGATTGATTTGGTTTTGGTTTCACTCGCTCACTATGTTTGTGGTTCTCACTCAAGTATTTCTCACTCTCTCATTGTTTCTTTTCAGTTCATCCTTCATTATCTCCTCCGGTGTTAAAGGAAGCAAAGTGATACGCTCCCCTTTATACATAAAAACAAGGGTATTGGCTCGGCAACTAATCTGAACATCACGATCATATAACCAAGGTCGCCCCAAAAGTAACTGGCATGCTTGCATTGGAACCACATCACACTCCACCTGATCTTGGTATTTTCCAATTGAGAATTGGCGGTCACAATGTTGTTCACTCGCGATGCTCCACAATCATTGAGCCATTGCATCTTATATGGGGCAGAATGACGTCGTAGTTTTAGTCACATTCGTTCTACCAATTCTAGACTTGCAATGTTATTGCAGCTGCCATTATCAACAATAATGCTGCATACCTTGCTCATGATGGTGCCTCGAGTGTGAAATAGGTTATGTCGCTGACCATTTTCTCCTTTCACAACATTAACACTAAGCACACGTCGAGAGATAAAACAATTGTTGTCTCCATCATCAGCTGGAATACCATCATCATCCGATGCTTCTTCAAGTAGCCCATCCTCCTCCGCTCACTCTCGATTCCCATTCTCCTTGTTCATTAACAAGCAAGTTTCTTCTGCTAGGGCACTCGGAGGCAATGTGCCCACGCCCTTGGCACTTATGGCACTTAATTTGCGGCATGAGATGTAGTTCTTCTTTGTCGATGTGGAAGATGATGCTCCTATTTTTCCACTAGAGCGTCGATTATCTTGGTGTCCTGCAGGTGAAGAAGCCGACGAGGGTGCAGGCTTGGCAGCAGGAGTAGATGGAGATGTCTCAGCAGGGGCACCTTGAGAACGACGACCAGCAGAGGATGTACTTGGCTGTTGGCGGCGCCATGGAGTGAAAAAGAACGGTTCCCAAAAGACTGACCACGTCCTTCTTGTCGAATCTTTCTCTCGTCGCATAGCTTGGGCAACAAGATCTTGCAGATTGTTATAAGGAAACATCTCAACAAAACCTGAAATTTTATTATTTAGACCATGCAAAAATCTTGCCATCTTGGATTCAGCATCCTCTCGAATCCCAGCACGGATCAAGAGTAATTCCATTTCTTTATAGTACTCGTCCACCGTTTTAGACCCTTGTCTTAACGCTTGCAACCTATTGCGAAGGTCACTGGTAGCTTGAAGGCACAAAGCGCCTTCTCATCACTTGCTTCATTTCAGCCCAAGTATTGATATGACCACGCCCCGATTGTAGCTGATTTTGTTGCATTTGATTCCACAAAGTGAGAGCATAACACGAGAATTCAAGCGAGGCAAGATTTACCCGCCTTTGATCGGAGAGATTATGGATCTGAAAAATCGATCACATTGTTCTTCCCAATCAAGATAAGCATCGTGGTCTTCTATTCCCTTGAATTTAGGGACGCTCAACTTGATCCGAACAATATTATCCGGATCATCCCTTTCACGGCGACCTCGGTGTCCTCCCTCACCATGGGCAAGACCACGATGTGGGGTGGATCTTTGTCCGTAGCCATCATGATCTGCAATAGCTTCATCGTTGTCATCATATTCTTCTCCATACTGCGACCGTCATGCACATATTGGTCATTGAAGCGCTACGGTGGCCAAAACCACGACCGTGAGCACCTCCCTCATCTTTGCCGAATATGTGCGGTGCGCCTCGCCACGATGGGCACCGCCCCTCGTCCATCACCCCGACCAAGATCTTGCCGGTCGTGGAAGCCGTTATTAGCGCGCCTCCATCGAGTTCTCATCGGCGGCTTCACCTTGATCAACAGCGAGCAGGTTAGGTTGGCGTAGACCCCACCACCACGACGGAAGGCGTTCATTGAGCATCATCCCATGGCCCGAACGGATCACGTAATTGTTGCATCTCGGCTCGTGTGGTGGTTGTTCATCTCCTTCATGATTTTCCCCATGTACACTTTCGTTGGAACACGCCATGTTAGCGAAGAGAAAGTGGAATAGGTAATATTTGTGGAATCACACAACCTCACCTCTTACTCACCAATGTTCTTATGCGTTCTCAATGGACAGCAAGAGTGCAAGAGTGGCAGTACCTTGGATGTGGTCAAGCGATTGAAAGGACACGAATCGAAACAACCGGCCGGGTTTTAGTGGGGCTTAGTGGGCTAAACAAGGAGGGTTGTAGTATGGGATCAAGTCGTAAACCTCACAGCGGATACGTGAATGTCACCGTTCCAAAACACCGAAAGAAAAAAAAATTCAGTGCAAGAATTTGAATCTTGCAATTTTGACAACCGCAACACAACCCTTCGCTTTCTTCTTCTCTTTTTTTTGTATTCTCTTTTTCTTTCTCTTTTTTTTTGTTCTCTTTTTCTTTCTCTCTTTTTTTTTGATACTAAACAGCAAGCTTAACTACTAAAACAAACACGGTGCAAGATATCGATGGTGACTAGAAACAAGATGAGCACGAACGGCACAAGATTAACGATACTAAACAAAGGTTTGGTAATTTTTTGTTTTTGATCCGGACTTTTAGGATAGAAATCGAAATAATATCAACACAAGAAAAAGTGATGCACTAAAAGGCTAATTTGTGAATGGAAACCTACCGTGACAACGAAAGCTCGATACCAAATGATGGGTACACGCTAGGGTGGCCCGATCTTCACGGCGTGGGTTGAAGAACAAAGCGAATCTTCTTTGTGGACAATGGGATAACTAGTTGTGAGTAGCGCAAAAGGGTAACTAGCTTTAACACGCCAAGGTTGGATGCGACCAAGCGTTGGGGAGAGCGATCCAAGCCTTCGGACTCGACCCGCTATCCGAACAATCGCAGAACCACAATCCGAACTAACCCACACAAAACGCCCGGAAGCGTAGAGCACGCAATTAGGGGATCGGAGGAATCTTCTTGCAAATCCAAGAGAACTCACAAGAGCAAAAGGAGCAAGGAACTCAAAGATCTTGCTGCAATTTCATATATCGGTTTGTTGAAATATCAAAAGTACCTCCATGGATGGGAGTAGAGGGGTATATATACTAGGAACAACCCTCCTAGCTGGGTATGAACATAAGTCACCACGTTTGGAAGGTGGAAGGCCAACTGGTTGAAGCATTCAAGGAGTCTTCTCGGTTTCTCGCGCGTCTGCTCAACTTCTACGCAGGCTTTAGTAAAATAGCAATAACTCTCTCCTCGGAAGTCCAAATGACGAACCGTTTGTTGGAGGTGAAAATAGACTTGATTATCTTTCCATCCATATAGGATAGGCATAGTGAAACGTTCCTGGTTGGTGTGCAAGCACTTAAGAAGACTTCAGTTTTCGCGCAGCATTTATCAGCATGTGCAGCTGTTACTAAAATGATCATAACTTTCATTACACAACTCCAAATAATGCACGGTTTGAAGCGTAGGAAATTAGACTTGACAAACTATCCAATGCTCTGGTGTATGATGGCTGGAAACACTATAATTCATGCAGATAATAATTGCAAAACTCATTGGTTTTCTGGACCTCCTTGTTCCTCTCCAATGCACCTGAGTTCAATCAAAGAAGAGGACATTGGAAGCACTACTAAGTTATTGAGATCTGGAATAAGTTCTAAGTTAGCGTTCACCTGATCAAGTATTTTTTTAGCACGTCTTCTCGTGATTGGTCCTTGATATTGTTTGTCCTTGAGAATATCTTGGTCGCGGAGATGATCTTCTGTAGCATGGTCATTGAAGGTTGGGATGTCCTCATCACTTCCTCCCCTAATGGCCGGCCAGCTGCAGGAAAACACCAATAGGGCAGCAATGGAGGGCTTCTCCTTGAGGGAGGGAGTTGGAGGCACCCATGGGGATGGAGAATAGGAGGGCTGCAGCCAAGAGTGAGGGGGAACCAGGGATTTCGTCCAGGGTAAAAGGAGCTGGCGGCTAGGGATAGGGAATGGGGAAAAAAGGTGGTTTGGGGCTAGGGTTTGAGGGGAGGGGTGTGGGGGCTTGGGCTGCAGCCAACTAGGGCGCCTCCCCCCCTCAATTGGCCCAATGGGCCGACCACAAGGCTGCCTAAGCCTGGCCCGGAGGCCCATGTTCCAAGGATCTCCCCTAAAGCTTAAATTTTCGATTAACTTTTCTCTCCCGAATAATACACTTTCTAATTGGAATTTGGGTTATTACATTCTACCCCCCTTAATGGAATTCGACCCCGAATTCTAAACGTCAAAAGGATCACGAGAATGTAAATTCCACCAATTGGAAACAACAAACTTACACGTACCAGAAGCAAACAAATCTGGATATCGTTTCACAGCATGCGAGACTCTTGCTCCCAAGTAGCCTCTCTCTCAGATTGATGAGACCAACGAACCTTTACATACTTCAAAATCTTGTTCCTCAGAACCCGCTCTGACTCTTCCAGGATTTGCACTGGCCGGGACTCAAAAGTAAGATCCTGCTCGATGGTCAACGGCTCCAATGGAATCACATGCTCTGGGTCCCTCAAATATTTTCTCAACATTGATACATGAAACACATTATGCACTCCGCGCATGGACTCGGGAAGGTCCAAGCGATAAGCCAATTTCCCAATTCGTGCCATGATTGGAAATGGTGCAACGTACCTCGGGCTAAGCTTCCCTTTGGTACCAAAACGCACTATGCCTCTGGTAGGCGACACTCTCAAAAGAACCTGATCCCCCACTTCAAACTCCAAATCCCGCCTTCTCACATCGGCATAACTCTTGTGTCGGCTTTGAGCAGCTAACAGATTCTTCCTAATCTCTGCTACTCTGGCCACAGTTTGCTGAACCCAATCGGGACCCAAAACTGCCCGCTCTCCAACTGCATCCCAACACAACGGGGATCTGCATCTTCGCCCATAAAGGACCTCAAATGGGGCAGCTCGAATACTAGCATGGTAACTGTTGTTATAGGCGAACTCTGCCAAAGCTAAGTGGTCTTCCCAACCTCCCTTCCAAGACATA
Organism: Hsuehochloa calcarea; assembly: GCA_036346395.1. Taxonomy (NCBI): domain Eukaryota; kingdom Viridiplantae; phylum Streptophyta; class Magnoliopsida; order Poales; family Poaceae; genus Hsuehochloa; species Hsuehochloa calcarea. Next base: position 15,987,671 of record CM070604.1, on the reverse strand, counting down.
ACACAACATCTGAGCATATCCTCCAATTATGCGACCAGCGCTCAGTTGACCATCTGCTTGGGGGTGGAAGGTGGTGCTAAGTCGAAGTTGTGTGCCCAAAGCACTCTGCAAACTCTCCCAAAACTTGGAGACAAACTTGGCATCTCGATCAGAAACAATAGTCTTAGGCACACCGTGCAGCCACACTACCTCTCGCACGTAAAGAGGAGCCAAATCACTTGCTGAATTGGTTGTACGAATAGGGATGAAATGTGCAGACTTACTGAACCGGTCCACTATAACCCAAATAGCATCCTCCCCTCGCTGCATGCGAGGTAATCCAACCACAAAATCCATGGAGATGTCATCCCACGGCCAAACTGGGACATCCAAAGGTTGCAACAAACCCGCTGGTCGCTTATGCTCAGCCTTGACCCGTTGACAAACTCCACAAGATGCCACAAATTGAGCGATATCAACCTTCATTCTTTTCCACCAGAAACTCTTCTTCAAATCCTTGTACATCTTGGTCTCACCAGGATGTACAATATATGGAGTACGATGAGCTTCCTTTAGGATCTCATCCTTTACTTGATCCCTTGTGGCACACTGAGGCGCCTTTAAAACGCAATGCACCGTAATCATCTATGCCGAAATGACCTTGCTTGCCCTCATCAAGGCGCGTCCTCGCCACTGGAGCATCGATCATGTTTGTTGTGCTTCCCGCACTCAACTGAACTACTGAGTCAAGAAACAAACGGGTCTCAGTCTGGGCAGTACCCACAAAGCAAAAAGAGATGTCCATACGCTCAAAATCTGCAATAAGACAACTGAGGGTAGGAGGTGTCGCCTTGCGACTCAAAGCATCCGCTACAACATTAGCTTTGCCAGGGTGGTACTGAATGGTGAGATCATAGTCTTTTATCAATTCTAACCACCTCCGCTGCCTCAGATTCAAATCTTTCTGGGTAAAGATATACTTCAAGCTCTTGTGATCAGTGAATATATCACAAGATTGACCATACAAGTAATGGTGCCTGATCTTTAGAGCAAGAACTACTGCGGCAAGCTCTAAATCATGAGTAGGATAATTCTCCTCATGCTTCTTCAACTGTCGTGATGCATAAGCAATCAGCTTGCCATCCTGCATGAGCATACAACCAAGCCCTACTCGAGATGCATCTGAATAAATGGTGAAACGCTTCCCAGGTTCAGGAAGAGTAAGGATAGGAGCGGTCACCAACTTATCCTTCAAGGTACAAAACCGTGCTCACACGCGATCGACCAATGAAATTTGACACCTTTCGTGTCAATCGAGACATTGGTTTAGCAATGATAGAGAAACCTCCACAAAACGCCGGTAGTAACCACTAAACCCGAAAACTCCTCACTTCCTTGACATTGGTTGGCCTTTTCCATTCTACCACCGTTGAGATCTTGCTAGGATCAACCGAGATGCCATCTTGATTAATAACATGGCCTAAAACCCAACTTCGTAAATCCGAACTCACACTTCTTCACTTGGCATAAAATTGGTTCTCTCTCAAAGTCTCAAGAACCAACCTCAAATGCCGATCGTGATCCTCTTCCGTCTTGGAATAGATCAAGATATCATCGATGAATACCACAACGAAATTGTCAAGATACTGGCAAACATAATCGCTCATGGCTTCCATGAAAATCGCAGAGCATTTGTTAGTCCAAAAGACATAACTTTATACTCACAATGACCATACCTCGAGAAAGCCGCCTTCTCAAAATCTTGTTCCCGAACTCGAATTTGATTGTAACCCGATGAAGGTCAATCTTGGAGAACACTTTAGCTCCTTCACCGATCAAAAGATCCTCAATGCGGGGTAAAGGATATTTATTCTTCTTCGTCGCTTTGATTAAGAGCTCGATAATCCACACACATACGCCACCGCCATCTTTCTTCTTTGTGAATAGAATAGCGCTCCCACGGCGTAAACATCACACTTAATCATACCTTTGGACAACAAATCGTCCAATTGCTTTTTCAACTCCTCCTGGAAGGGTCGGGCCAAACGGTACGGAGACATTGAAATAGGCCGAGTTCCCGGAATAAGATCGATCCGGAATTCCACATTCCGTTTCGGAGGCATCCTAGGTAGCTCCACCGGGAAAACATCAGGATACTCGCACACCACGGGAATCTCCTCAATGCGCAGGAAGAATCTGTCTTCGCGCTGAGAGACCAAAGCAACCCAATGGTTGATGTTCGACGACTAGGAAACAAACTGGCTAGGACAAAAGGGAATCGGTGGCGACTTCAAACACCGCTTCTTCACCGGACGGGGCTTGCAAAGTCACGGTCTTCCAGAAGCAACAAATCTTAGCACGGTAACTAAATAACCAGTCCATACCAAGGATGACATCAAAAGGTGACAACGGAATCACCATAAGATTAGCAGTGAAGTTCTCGTCATCGATAGTGATAGAACAGCCCGGACATGCTGAAGAGCTAGAAATAAGTCCCCCCGGAGAACTGACTACAACGGATTCGGAAATAAGTTGCACACATAAACCCGCCTTTCTAGCAAACTCAAGAGACACAAAAGAATAAGTAGCCCCTGAATCGAAAAGAACGAAAGCCTCGTGGGAATCGACTAGCAAGGTACCTGTCACCACGTCAGGACGGCCCACGGTCTCAGGTGTAGGCATGGCGAGACTCGCAGTGGTGTTGGAGCAGAAGACGCACCAACACTCTGCGAAGGGTGAACAGGGGCTGCCGCAGGTGTTGAGAACGAAGGTGGTGCAGATGGTGCAGGGTCCAGTGAACCCGGCAGAGGTGCAGGAGCTAACGCCGCAGAGGAACCCACCTGGAGGGTACTGAGGTGCAGGAGCAAACACCGTAGGAGGAACCCACCCTGGAGGGTACTGAGGTGTAGGAACCGCAGCCAGAGTATGAACTGAACCCCGTGGAGCACTGGAAGGAGGTGTTTGAGGGACCGACTCCCACTTAATGATACTCGTTGATTCTCGCTTGCACATGCGACAGGCTTGTGGCCGACATGCCACAAGATGGCGACAAGCTCCGGTGAAAGAGCACTCGGAATAACGGTGACCCTCACCGCACTTGAAGCAAATCATGCCTTGCCTCGACAGTCGCAAAGTCGCGAGTGCCAAGAGCCGCGCGATGCTAAAGGAATAGTCCGCCTCGAGGACCAAGCCGAATCAAGACGGGGACGATGGCCTCCTCAAACTTCTTGGGAGTAGGTCTCTGAAGACCCACCCCGCCATCAAGCTCCTCTTTTGAGCACCGCGTAACCACCAGACGGTGTAAAGCCACTAGAGGTCCGCCTCTCTAGTGAGCTCTCTCTCAACTCCATACCCTTGGCCCGATCGACTACGAGTTGACGCTAGCAAGCCGCCGCCCCTAAGACATGGCGGTAATCAAAGTTAAGTCCCTCCGAACCTCTTTGCCTTCTCACGGTCATTACTACCACACCTGCAAGGCGGACAGTTGTTGAACTCGACCTCATAATCCGCTGATCAACTTTCCCTGAACAAAGGTCAACAAGGAATTCTCCATCCTCTCAAGGAAAGAATCGGATATAACTTAGCTCGAATTGCCCCAAGAAATCCTCCCAAGTGGTCGGTCCATGAGCTGGGGCCCTAGCTGCTAGAACCCCTTCCCACCAAATATCTGCTTGGCCCTTTAGCTGGAAGGCCACGAAGCGCGCCTTCTGCGCCGAAGTCATCTCTAGCGCACTGAACTGTCTCTCCATGTATCGTAGCCAATCAGCGGCCTGGACCGGAGTGCCTGTTCCATCAAAGGGGTCGAGCCGAAGAGACATCCACTCTCTAAGACTCATCCTGGCCTCAGGTGGAGCCGGACAAAGACTCGCACCCACAGCGAGTGCATTTACGGAGGAGCCGCACGCACCGCCGACGGCTCTTGAACCTCTCTCTGAAGGTCATGAAGTAAAGCAGCAGACGCAGCCTGAGCCTGAGCATTGGCAGCTGGTTGAGCAGCTGAGGCAACCTCCTCACTCGCATCACCAGCAACCTCAACAGTCGGGACTGAAGGCGCAGCCGAACCATGTCCACGACCACGGCCACGGGCCGCTTCACGGCCACGGCCACGGCCACGGCCTCTGCCTCTCGCCATAACTGAACAACAAAGAAAATAAAGCTAGCCACTTAGCTCAAATAACAGCACAAGCACTATTATAGGATAGAAGCAATAACAATTCGATATAATGTATCTTTCTATCAAAAACGCAGATGCAATGGATTACCCGAATCCCACCTCATCGTGCACAAATGTGTCAATTTAATATTCAATTACCACGGACCTAAAGCCCGCTCTGATACCAACTGTAACACCCTGTCTATGTGGAAGCCAGGATGTTACCTAAAAGGGCTAACATTCTACAACAATACAGAATAATTTCAACCATAACATGAAGAAGGATAAATATTAATCATCGACATCAATGATTAAACCACCACCCAAGCATCCATTCATGAATGACAAGCTATAAGAAAATCAATCCCATGGCCGTCTCTAATTTCTCAATGAAAGCAATTCACTTATCAATTGAGTATAAGTCAATCTAAGGGGTCCTCACTTTAGCAACTAAGTTCAAGCAGTCCACCCATACTAAACTCATTTAGATAACGAACAACTATCACGAAAGTGTCATTGTCCCAATTCAAACATCGTAATGGAATTACATGAACTTAGAATGAAGGATTTAAGACCTAAAAGGATCATCCATGAATGCCGTCAAAATCATCCACCACGAAGGATGGTCACAAAATCATCCCCCTAAAGGAAACATCAATTCTGAGAATTTCAGATAATTGAATTAGGTCATTCGTTGTGGTTATAAATGTGTGAAGTGCACCATGACTACCCTCCCCATACATGCCAAGGCGTCGAGAGGTACCTAGAAAGCACAACACAACAAGAGTGAGTGTACGACTCAGCAAAGAGCAATAGTAAGTAAACATAGCCTCATATGTGGACAAGGAAAATCAACAATCTCATCATGAACAACATCAACATAAGCCAAATAGACAAATCCACATCTTATACAGAAATGCAATGATATGTCATGAATGCATATTCTTCACTTCTTAGCAATTACGGTAATGCCGAGTAGTGTATCCGTCGATACATACTCGGGCTGTGCCCTCTAGGCACGAGGATCCAAAGCCCACACTCCACGAGTGTGGGGACCAGCCCGCCTAATGCATGACGGGGATCCAAAGAAAACATTTTCAAGGCCTGTGCCCTTAAGGCACAGTGGATCCAATGCTATGATGCGTAATGTAAAGCATGCTATCAACTCATCAAGAAAAGTGATGCTCATCAACAATATCAAACTCAAAGCATCATCATTAACCATGGCACTCATCAATTAGGAAACAAAGCAACACATCATTACTATCTCAGACTTGCCTTCACCGTGAAACGGAAGAAAAAAGGCGGAACGAGCTAGCACCGGCGTCCACCACCACCTGGTAACCAAGAATGACACCAAACATCAATCAACCATGCATAGCAAGTCCTTAATCGCAGCACTCTACAACATTTTCCCATAACTCGATCGACTCAACTAGACTACAAGCTAAGCAGAAATCTAGTTTGGGACAGCAGTAAAGAAACAAGCACAACTTTTGTTCTACAGATCCAAACAAAGTGTTCTTTACCAATCTGGAAAGATAAGAAGGTAGTCTACAATATTCGTTTAGGTGGACAGCCCTGAATCGGCTCTTAACAAATTGAAATCTAACCATCAAAACTTCTGCTACGCATTGACAGATTCCTGGACAGCAGTAAAGAAACAAGCATAACTTTTGTTCTACAGGTCCAAATAAAGTTTTCTTTACCAATCTGGAAAGATAAGAAGGTAGGCTACAATATTTGTTCAGGTTGACAGCCCTGAATCTGCTCTTAACCAATTGAAATCTAACCATTAAAACTTCTGCTATGCATTGACAGATTCCTGGACAGCGGTAACGAAAAGGACCATAACTTTTAAACCGTAAATCGGATTTGAGTGAACTTTGCGTCTATGGAAGATAAGAACGGATCCCACATAACTCTAGAAGGTGGGATCCCCAGATTCGGACTCTAGGTGCCAGAAACCAGTCGCACAAAATCTGGACAGAAACTGCCCAGTTCGCAGCAGAGATTCGATCTACTAAACAAAGCCAAAATATGAATCTAAAACAATCAAAACTGAGAGGGAATCACTCAAGACCCTTGAATACCTGTAGATCCTTCTTCTCCTCCTCCCCCCCCCCCCCCCTCTTCTCCCTTCTCCCTTCCTCCCTAATGGCCGCCACCGCAGAAAACACCAATAGGGCGGCAATGGAGGGCTTCTCCTTGAGGGAGGGAGTTGGAGGCACCCATGGGGATGGAGAATAGGAGGGCTGCAGCCAAGAGTGAGGGGGAACCAGGGATTTCAGCCAGGGTAAAAGGAGCTGGCGGCTAGGGATAGGGAATGGGAAAAAAAAGGTGGTTTGGGGCTAGGGTTTGAGGGGAGGGGTGTGGGGGCTTGGGCTGCAGCCAACTAGGGCGCCTCCCCCCCTCAATTGGCCCAATGGGCCGACCACAAGGCTGCCTAAGCCTGGCCCGGAGGCCCATGTTCCAAGGATCTCCCCTAAAGCTTAAATTTTCGATTAACTTCCCTCTCCCGAATAATACACTTTCTAATTGGAATTTGGGTTATTACATTTTGTTTCCCCTACTTGTCTTCATTTCTTGATTCTTGCCAGTTTGCCTCATTTTTGAATGTCTTGTCTTGACATCCATTTGATTAGGGCACACCGAGGTATAGTGGCCCTTCCCGTTGCATCCATGGCACTTGACATATTTCTTCGTATGTCTTGCGTTGTGCCTTGTTTTGCTATTCTCCCTTTTCTTGGGAGTGAAGCCAATACCACTCTTATCTTGCAAGCGTCTTTGCTTGCTCAATATATCGTCGAGAGTGGCCTTTCCCTTGAAGCTTCTTTCCAAGTCAACTTTTAATTTTGTGACTTGGGCCTTGAGCTCTATATTTTCCTCTACAAGGTTAGTATCACAAGATAGAGAGAAAACATGATCATCTATTTTTGAGCAACAAGGCATATCAAGCAAATCATCACATGAAGTGGACATGCTAACCTTAGATGAAATACAAGAGCTAGAAGCTATACATGTCATATCATCTAGTAAATTGCATGCAATTCCTATATCCACTTTAGACTTATTTGGCTTATTTAGGAGGAGAGTTTCATGTTCATCTTTTAAAACATCATAATTATTTTGAAGTGAGACATACTCTTTCTTCAAAACTTTGAATTTTAATTTCTCATTTCCTAAATATTCATTAAGCTCTTCTAACATGTCCATCAACTCATCATAAGTAGGCTCATTATTATTTACCTCTTTATTACCTTTAGCCATAAAGCAATGAGGTGATGTGGATGAAGTTGAGGACTCGTCATTATCGGAACTAGAGGTTGAGCATTCTTGTCCCGACGTCCATTCTTCTATGCAATTATCACTAGTAGAGGTGGACATTTCATAATGATCTTGAAGATATGTCCACATTTAATGAGCACTCTTGAGATTGCATACCTCATTGAAAAGCTATACACTCAAAGCACTAAATAAAGCGTTAATTGCTTGAGCGTCGAGATGTAAGTATTTCTCTTCCTCAAATGTTGGAGCAAGATGATCCAATGGAGGAGAAAAGCCTACATCTATAATCCGCTATATTTTTAGGCCCATGGCCTTAAAATAGCATGACATGCGAATTTTCCAATGAGCATAATTTGTGCTATCAAATAGAGGTGCTTCACCTAAGTGCAATAAATCACTAGTCGCCATTCTTTACTCTCTAGACGGTTAAGTCTTATAAAATGAGAGACCAAGCTCTGATACCACTTGTAAGATCGAGGAGGCCGACTAGAGGGGGGTGAATAGGCGGTGTTAAAAACTTCTTTGGCTAAAACCAATTTATAATGCAGAAGCTAATAACAATTGGTTTTGCACAATTAAAACCTAAATCAACTAGGCTTGACTAGTGCACCAACAATATGAATACAATTGAATATAAGTAATTAACCAAATACAATTAATCAATTGAATTCTACGTAGGTAAATTGCATAAGGTAAAACACAAGAGAACAAACAACAATGACACAATGATATTTTACCGTGGTGTTCGGAGACTTGCCGGTCTCCCATAATCCACGTTGAGGTAAGTCCTAACGAATTAGACCGGATCCACGAATTAAGGCAACACCTCCGAGGTAAGTCTTCGGGAGGGTGATCTTTGTTGTCCAGCGGGTCTTCAAGGGTAATGAAGGATCCAACTCGTTGTCTACTGCTGTTTGGATGCGAAATTGTGCAGTAGAATGAAATCGAATTGCTCTCTTTTGATTTCCAGAACAGATCCAATCTGTTGCACGTCCAGTATCGACCTCTTAGAAACCGATCTGGAGGTTCTCCCCTCCTAGAGTTATGTTCCTGAGGTCGTTAGCTTTCTTTTCGCACCGAGATCACGAGATTCCGCCTTACGGTTTAGGATATATGAATTTTTAACCGGTTGTTCTGTCTGTCTGAGATTTGGGGATTCTCGGTTTGTTCCTCGGTTTTGATCTAGTTAGAGTCAGATTCAGAACTTTCACCCAACTAGGTTATTGTATCCCTTTAAATAATATTTCCAAGTTGATAAAGATCACCTCCATTGGATCAGTAGAATGAAAGTTACATATTTTCTTTACTGCTGTTTTGTATTCTGGACAGATGTCTGTCAGTTGTTTTCAACTGCAGTTTAGCAAACTGTTTTGGCCGAATCAAAGAACCGTGTCAACTAGAGTTTCCTATTTTTTCGCGTTAAGTTTTAATGGGCACTGGTTTCATGTCGTTTTGAGTTCCAGATAATTAATTATGATTTTTCTAATACCGCTGTCCAGTAGGATGGGCAGGAGTCTGAATAGTGTAATACTAGTTGTAACTCCATTGATTACGTTGAATAGCCGAAGGGTCAATGTAGGCCTTCTGTAGCTATGACAACCCTTGTTATTCTTATTCAAAATTTATGTTTGTGTAGGCGGTGAGGTGGTGAGTGGAGGCGTACATTCGTTGCCTCTGATCACGTCACAGCGCGGAAGGCAAGTACTTTGTTTGATGTTAATGAATGTGGATGATTGATTGTGGATATAATGCTAGGCTTGCTAGACATATTCATATGCTGAGTATTATTCTTCATTTGTATGTGATTTCGTGTCATCCATTCTATTCATGCCGTGTTTTCATTGTGACCACGGGAGTGGAAAATCAAATGACCCATAAATTCCAGTATGGGCATGTAAGTCCACCACTCCAATGTGGACAATCTTAGACACCCGTATGAAACGTTCTTCATACGGTATTTGGGTCCCCGAACTTTGTTAAGTACGGGCTTAAGTGAACTCCGACGGGTGTATCACTCGTTATACCGGTATAAGCTCTTGAGCAGTCCATTCCTTCAATGCATTCTTTCATGTATGTGTTCTGAGAATTGTTCATAATTCGTATTGAGATTGGCTGGTTCATAACCTTGTATGTTCAATTGTGTATAGTACTTGCTGAGTTTCGACTCATTCTTGCTTTGTTGTTTATTTTAGGTGATCATTGAGGTTGACGCTGGGCGGGAGTAGTCACACCCACACTATTCACTCTTTTCACCTTCCTTCAGTTTTATTTATAAGATTTGATTATATCTGTCATTCGTAGAATATTGAACTGTAATAAGTAATGTTGTTGTAGTTGATAATTCTCCCGATGCCATGGTTGTTTAGTACTGTTTGTGGTCCTTGATCACTTCATTGTTTTAATCGTTTGTATTCAATCTTTATTACTGCCATTACTTTATGAAAGTTCGATTTCTTTATTTCCTCTTATGAGTTATGTTTGAATTCTTCCGCCGGTTGATTACAAGTTAGAACCTTTAGGTAACATTTTGGCTTCTGAATAGCCAGGGTGCTACAGTTGGTATCAGAGCGGGCTTTCGGTCCGTGGTAAGCAAAGTATTAAAATGACATACTGTGCACAGTAGGAGGGGATGGGTAATTCATTGCTTCCGTATTTCCATTGATGTGACTCGATTAATGAGCCGTTGTTAAATTATTTTGTGCTATGTTGTTGTTAATCTATGATATGATGTGATATCCTACATCTATGAATTATTCTATGCTTGTCATGAGATGATCCTATATATTCATAATTGATTACATTAGTTATGCGTATTGGTAGCGGACGTTTAGTAGTTGAGTTCGTGGTTGTTGTTCGGGGTTTTGCCAGGCTACACCACTGTTCGTGGTATGAAATTAGAGAAGTTTTTACCCCTGTTCCATAAGTTCTGTGTTGAGCAGGAGCTCGTTGATGAATTTGTTGTCTTTCTCGGGCTTGTATCTGGTTTCCTGGTTGTAGTTTCTTGCAGTTCATGAATTTCTTTTAAAATGGGGGGTTATAATGAAGTCGGCAAGCTCCAGTATGTCTCTGATCGTTCTTTGAAACAATTACTGTTCTTTCGATTATTGTGATATTTCTGCTCTACGTGAGCATAGTTAAATTGCAAGATTTATCTTTTCATGGATGTTCTGCTTTACCCCTGTTGGAAAATTTAACTCATTGGTTCGCTTGGAATTTCGGGCATTGGAAGGTTTCGTTTGCAAGTTCTTTATTAAGTGTGCATTGACCTTGCATATTTCTTTTGGATTACTTTAGAAAGTCGTTCTCTTCCTTGATTTCTGAATTTAATAAATTCCTGTCCGGTGGTGGTTAATGAATGTCTATTGGGTTCATGATTCATGGTAGATGAGTTTCAATAAGCCTTTAATAGTTCTCTGAAACCAATATTGTTTTTCGACTGTTGAGTTGCTTTTACTACTGGTGATCTTCATCAATTGGCAATATTGATATTTCCATGGTTGTTTCTTCTTTCTCATTGGAAACGAGCGACTCATTTACTCATTTGATAGTTTGGATAATGAGAGTTTTCCGTTGCAAGATCGTTAACATGAGTAACATCTTGGCTTCCAAATAGCCAGGGTGTTACAGTAAAGCTTTGGCTCCATAAATTTCTTTTGGATCATTCCGCATGTTGAAATTTAATGCATCTCCTTTCTGAAGAAACATGTTAAAACCCTTTTGTGGTGCCTTGATGTGGTTAAGTCGGATATTGTAATCAAACAAAATGGTTGGCTACGAGTTCTATTGGTCCCTATTTGTTTTCCAAAACAATTCTTGTCTTTCTAACTGCTGATCTCTCTTTACTACTTGTAAACGTTATTAATGGTAAGATCGTTCTCTTTTATGTTAGCCCTAACTCTCTTGTGGATAAAGGTGACATGGTTATCCGTTTGGTGTTTTGAAAAATGGGAATTATCTTTTACAAAGTTCATTGAAATTTTTTTGACTCAGCTCATTCCTTTTGGAGTAGTTGGAGTGTTCTCCTCATAAACATCTATTTGCTGATCTTACATAAGTGCTAGATCTACCTATTTTCTTGGCATGCTAATATTGTTGAAACCTTATGCCATTGCCACATTGAAATTTCTAACATTCAAAGTCTGTACCTTCTTCTCATTTGAAGTTTGATCTTCTCCTCGTGCCTCAACTGCGGACTTCAGATATGTTTTCGGAGCTCTTCGCCTAATTGGTTTTCCCCTTGGTCCTGTATTCAATGCGAGTGGTAAATGATTTTTCTAGTTGGTGAAAATCGTTTTCATGTGCCTCTTCTTTTGAGAAAGATTCGACTCATTCTTTTCGCATGAGTCTTTCTAAGCGTTTTCTAATTGTAGTTGTGAGATTGATGTTAATACTTGAAGTAAATTGATCGCCACTGCTGAAATCGCTTAAATGAGAATACTTCAAGTTTCATTTTTGCGATCGTTTGGAGCTCATGAATATTCTGGTAGCTAAAATTATTTTAAATAAAATGGTGTATGGGAAAGTCCTATTGCTTCTTAAGAGTTTTGTGCGATTTGGTCTTAAATGCTCTTTCATTTGAGTTCGCAAAGTGAGGATGCAATCAAAGAAAACTTTCATTGATTTCTTCAAGAGGAAATTAATCCGTTTGCTTTCCGTGAAAACCTGTAAATGAAAATGTTTCGCATTTTGTGGCTGAGGTCATTTGGATCTCATGTTTCATGAGAAGATGAACTGTTCCGAGCAAATTTGGCGTGTCGAAGAATTTTATTGGTTCTTAAGTAGTTCTATGGGTTGGACTAAAGAACTTACCTTGTTCGTTGTGGCAAAGTGTTTTTAGTGCAAGGGCAAATTGTTGTGTTAAAGGAAAGAGTGCAGTAGACGTATTTGATAATTTGAGTCAAGTTTTGTAACTTGTGGTTATTTGAATCATGCCTAAATTTTATGCTCTTTCCACTCAAGAGATGTCGAGTTTCAACCGTAATGTCATTTTATTATTGGTTGATACTTGTTAATTCCTTTTTGAGAGATGTGTGCCCTCAGCTGTGAACTCAACTTTTGTTTTTCCAAGATCCTCGTTATCATATTATTTCTTTTGGTTTCGTGCTCGCTGTGAGGAGCAACGTTTTTCTGTGTGACGAAACTTGTCCTTATTCTCCTTTTTCTTTTGAGAAAGACTCAACGGTTTTATGTTGCAATGTTTTACAAAGCGTAATTTGGCAACTGTTTAGTGGTGGTTAAGTAATGGTAGTGGTGAGATTTTTGTACCAAGGTATTGGAGGAGTAATAGAAGATGAATTGGTTTTGATCTGTACCTCTTGGAGAAAATGTGATTCACAGGGAATGTTTGGCTTCGAAGTAAATCTAAATAGTATTACGGCTGAGTAGAACCTATGGTATAAGATATTCTAGAACTTCAGTTCATGTTAAAAGGTTGGGGATTGTCGAAGGTATGGAGACCTTGGTTACTGTTATAAAGTAACGCAATTGGATAGTATTGCGAGATTATATGGGTAATTTCTAAGGATATCAATAAGTGAGTATGTTAGAATTGTGAGAATGTTGGAGATTCAATCTGATGATTTCCCTATCTGTTATAATTGAAATTTGTTGTAGAGGTCTTGGAGGTTAAATCTGGGCTTTGCATTTTTTATGCTAGACCTTTAGTCACACAATGATTGTGTGTAGAGAGAGTGGAATAACAGAGTTTCCTAAGCAGTGGAATGATAATTGATAGAACCCTTCTGATGTAGTTTATGAACGTGCGTGCTAAGGATTCTGAGTTGTTGTTCTTGGAAATTGGAGGTAATGTGATTGTGTGGGACCTATTCTGTGGTGCTTTGAATGCCTTCTATCAAATCGATTTTGGTTAGTTGAATGAGTTACCCAGAGTATTCGGTAGATTCAATATAGGCTCTCCACAATGGTGTAACACCCTGACTATAAGGAAGTCAAGATGTCACCTACAATCACTACTCTTCAAATGAATAACAACAAATCGCATGATAAGGTGAAGCAAGTATTAAGAACATATGGAAACAAGTATTCATCCTCAAGTCTTAATCAACGAAATGGAAGTAAACAATTCAGAAAGATATGGTAAACAAGGCCATGATGGCTTATTACAATGCAACGCAAATCATAATTAACGACAATAAAAGTCCTCAAATTGTTTGATATATGATAGTGAGTGCAACGTGATGAACTACCCTCCACAAGATCATTCTTCCTTGTCATTTACCTAAATAAGACAATAAAGCAAGAATGAGCCAAAGACTCAGCAAGCAACTGTATGTAACAATCAAACATACAATGAGCAATATTTCACAAGCATAATTTGAACAACTACTGGAAACGAATTTATGAATGGATGAAGTGTAATGGTGCATTGAAGGAAATGGACATATTGCAGCATATACCGGTATAGCGAGTGAATCACCCGTCGGTGTTCACTTAAAGTAATCGTATGAAGAACGTTTCATACGATCAGTCAACGTGGCCCACATTGGAATGGTGGACTCACGTAACGTGGCCCACATTGGAATGGTGGACTCACGTACCCATCTTGGAATTGATGGGATTTCAAGTGCCCATACTGGAATTGATGGGTCTTACCAAAATAATGTATGCATGTCATGATGATCCCATGTCAATATTGAATAGTATTCATGAATGAAAAGAGCACATGGCATTCATCTACAAATACGAACAAATGTAAGCATTCATTCACACATCATACATGACATCAATCATTGAATACAAATTACTTACTGCGCCACAACAGAACGGGTTGGGAGGTAATTGAGATACCCCTCCACTCACCGCTTCACCGCCTACAATATAAAATAATCGAAATGAGGACAAGCGAGTATGGAAATGCTACACGTGTCCTCCCTCAATCTCTAACCAAACTAACCAAATAAAAGTTCAATTTGATCAATTTACCCAACCATTTCAATTATCCCTAATCTGGCAGTTTTACTAGAAAATTCACCAATAAAAATCCGTAAGTCCAAAAGACCTGAAACCAGTGCTCAAATTTTCTTAACTTAACTGGCTACAAAACTCTAGTTGATGGTAAACTCTAATTCGGCCAATACAGAGGTCTAACCATCCAATGAAAAACTACAACTGCAGTCTGCCCAAAATTCAGAACAGCCCTAAAGAAAATGCTCTAACTTTTAAACCACTGATCCAAATAAAGTGATTTTATCAGCCTGGAAACATGGTGAAATTATCTTCAAACACCTAGTTGGGTGGCCGACCTGATTCTGACTCTAACTAGATCAAAACCTAGGTGCAACCGACTATACCCAGCAGTTCTGACAGACAGACCAGCACGTAGTAAAACAGTCGTAACTTTTAATATACTCGGTGAAAATTCGTGATCCAGGTGCCAAAAGAAAGCTAATGAAATAAGGAACAAAACTCTAGAAGGCGAAAACATCCAATTCTGCCTCTAAGGCACCCAAAACCGAGTTGCAACATTCTGTACAGAACCGATCTACTGACAGAGATTACGCGATACTACCAAAATCATTGAATCGACAACTCTAACGCAATCAAACAGCGATGGGGTCTCTCGTTACCCTTGTAGACCCGAAGAACGACGAGGATCAACTTCCCGAAGACTTCCCCTCTCCTTCTTTGGCCGGCCCCAAAACAGCGACCCGCCGAAGCCCGCGAAGGAAGAACCAAGGTGAAGACGTGGAGGATCGGGGGTGCAGCTCCAGGGGAACACCAATGGCGGCCACCACCGGAGGAGGAGGCGCCAAGGAGGAGGTGCTGCGCCGTGTGGGGGAGAGGAGGAAGGAGGTGGCGGCTTGGGGGAGGGAGGAGGAGGCAATAGGGTTTGGGGGGGGGGGAAGGAGGTGCCCCCCCTTTTGGCCTTTGGCGGCCCTACATAGGCCGGCCCCTCATGGGCCACCTGGGTCGCGAACTGCGGCCCAGGTTGTCTGACAATAACAAATACCCCCGTAGATTGGAATTTTCCGACGAAAACAATTTCTTTTACTCTCTCCGACCTCTTTCTTTCTACCGAACATTTCCGAAGAGTTGTAACTCTCGTTTTTGAATAAAATTCCCAGACAAATACAACGACACAAGCTAACTGGATAAATGAGGTATTACATTCTAACCCCCTTAGAAAAGATTCGACCTCGAATCTACGTAACAAACTCGAGAAAGATAGATGAACAACTTAGGTAGTTACCTGAGACAAACAGGTCGGGGTATTGATCTCGCATGCGGGACTCCAACTCCCAAGTGGCTTCTCTCTCAGTCTGATGAGACCAAAGAACTTTGACATACTTTAGGGTCTTATTCCTCAGAACCCGTTCTGATTCTTCTAATATTTTCACTGGCCGGGACTCGAAGGTAAGGTCTTGCTTGACAATCAAAGGCTCCAAAGGAATGACATGATCCGGGTCTCTCGAAACTTTCTCAAAGATCGAAACATGGAACACGTTGTGAACCCCACTCATAGAATCGGAAGGTCCAAGCGGTAGCTAGCTTCCCAATTCGTGCCACGATTGGGAAGGGTCCAACATACCTTGGACTAAGCTTTCCTTTGGTGCCGAAACGCACTACGCCTTTAGATGGCGATACTCTCAACAGAACTTCATTTCCCACCTCGAATTCCAAATCTCATCTTCTGACATCAGCGTAGCTCTTCTGTCGGCTCTGGGCAGCCAACAAATTCTGCCTAACCTCTGCCACTCTAGCCACTGTTTGCTGAACCCAGTCGGGGCCCAAGATTGCCCGCTCTCCAACCTCATCCCAAAGACTGCGGGACTGCACTTACGCCATAGAGAACCTCGTATGGTGCAGCTCGAATACTGGAATGATAACTGTTGTTATAAGCAAACTCTGCCAAGGCTAAATGCTCTTCCCAATTACCTTTCCAGGATAAAACACAACACCTGAGCATGTCTTCTAATGTCTGAATGGTGCGCTCGGTCGCCCATCCGTGCAGGGATGAAAGGTCGTGCTAAGGCGGAGTTGTGTGCCCAATGCACTCGCAAACTTTCCTGAATTTGGAAACAAACTTGGCGTCTCGGTCAGAAACAATGGTCTTTGGCACTCCGTGCAAACGCATAATTTCTCGTACATAAAGAGGAGCCAAATCGCTTGCCGAATTGGTTGTACGAATAGGAATGAAATGTGCAGACTTACTGAACCAGTCCACAATTACCCAAATAGCATCCTTTCGTCGCTGCGTGCGAGGTAAACCAACCACAAAATCCATAGATATATCGTCCCATGGCCAAACCGTACCTCCAAGGGTTGCAACACCCTGGCTGGTCGCTTGTGCTCGACCTTGACCACGGCACACCCCACATGAAGCCACATACTGTGCGATATCAATTTTCATCCGTTTCCACCAGAAACTTTTCTTTAAATCTTTGTACATCTTGGTCTCACCAGGATGTACGGTATAAGGGGTACGATGGGCCTCTTTCAAAATCTCCAATTTAACCTGAGACTCCTGTGGCACACAAAGGCGCCCTTTAAATCGCAAAGAATCAAATTTGTCCACACTGAAGTGACATTGCTTGCCCTCAGCACAACGCTTCCTCACTCGTTGGAGCATCTGATCTTGCTGCTGTGCTACTCGCACCCGATCCGGAAGGGCTGACTCTAAAATCAAGCGAGTCTCGATGCATGCGGTACATAAGCGTAGGAAATATTCATACGCTCAAAGTCAGCAATAAGACAACTGAGGGTAGGAGGTGTCGCCTTGCGACTCAAAGCATCAGCTACCACATTAGCCTTGCCGGGATGGTACTGAATAGTAAGATCATAGTCCTTGATCAACTCTAGCCATCTCCTCTGTCTCAAGTTCAAGTCCTTCTGGGTAAAGATGTATTTCAGGCTCTTGTGGTCAGTGAATACATCACAAGATTCGCCGTACAAATAATGACGCCAGATCTTCAAAGCATGAATCACTGCAGCAAGCTCTAGATCATGGGTGGGATAATTCTGTTCATGCTTCTTCAGCTGTCTCGATGCATAGGCAATCACTTTACCATCCTGCATGAGTACACAACCAAGTCCAACTATGGATGCATCTGAATAGATAGTGAATCTCTTCCCAGGCTCAGGAAGAGTAAGAATTGGAGCAGTCACTAGTCTATCTTTCAAAGAGCAAAAACTGCGCTCACAAGCATCAGACCACTGGAACCTAATTCCTTTACAGGTCAAGCTGGGACATCGGTTTAGCAATGGTTGAAAAACCCTCCACAAACCGCCGTAATAGCCACTAAACCCGAAAACTCCTTACTTCTTTAACATTGGTTGGTCTCTTCCACTCAACCACCGTCGAAATCTTACTAGGATCAATGAAATACCCTTCTGATTAATAACGTGACCCAGAAACCCAACCGTAAATCCGAACTCACACTTCTTCAGCTTGGCATAGAATTGATTCTTTCTTAAAGTTTCAAGCACCAACCGCAAATGATGGGTGTGCTCCTCTTCCGTCTTGGAATAAATCAAGATATCATCTATGAACACCACAACAAAATCATCCAGGTATTGATGCGGCATATGTTCATGGCTTCCATGAAAATTGCAGGAGCATTCGTTAGTCCAAAAGACATAACTTTAAACTCATAATGGCCATACCTCGTAGAGAAAGCCGTTTTCTCAATATCCTGCTCACGAACTCGAATCTGATTATAACCCGACTGGAGGTCAATCTTAGAAAATATTCTGGCTCCTTTCAACTGGTCGAAAAGGTCATCAATGCGAGGCAAAGGATATTTGTTCTTCACAGTCGCCTGATTAAGCGCCCGATAATCTATGCACATACGCCAGCTGCCGTCTTTCTTCTTAATAAAAAGAACAGGCGCTCCCCATGGCGATACGCTACGCTGAATCATTTCTGAAAGTTGCAGAAATTAAGAAGTCGGCATATAGTTTTGTCCAATCACGCGTGCGAACGCATAGCGTCGATGTGTTCAGTCTTTGAGTGAGCATCTGAGCCATTCAGAGTTTGAAGATTTAGTTAGAGCCGTTGACCATCGAGTAAGATCATACCTTCGGTCCTCTTCTGATGAGTGTACCTAGAAAGTTCCGGTTGATTGTTAGGTCAGACATCGTTTTACTTCTTTGTGTTGTGGTTTCTCTAATCCGAGAGGGAGGCCACTTGGGAGCTAGAGTCTCGCATGCACGCGATATCGGACTTGTTCGTTTACAGTGCGTGTTTATCTTTCATAAATTCCAGTTGCAGTTTTCTTTCGAGTAGATTGGTGTGTAGATTCGAGGTCGAATCCTGTTAAGGGGGGTAGAATGTAATACCCCTAAAGTGAATCGGCTTATTAGAAGAAGTTTCGGAAGAGGGAGCTAATTGGAAAATCAGAATTTATCTTTTCTCGGGGAGTTTTCTGTGTTTTACCTGTGCTTTGGGCCACAGCCCAAGTGGCCCAAGGGGGGCCGGCCAAGGGGGAGTGCCTTCCCCCCAAACCCTAGCCGCCACCCCCCTCCTCTCCTCCCCTCTCATTCCAAGCCGCCACCCCCTCCACTCCCTACCTTTTGGCCGCCACTTCCTCCTCCTCCAATCGGCCCCATTGCTACTCCTTGACACCATCTTGCTGCTGTGGTGCCGCCTCCAGTGTGTCCCCGGTGGTGCTTCTCAAGGATCCCTCCGAAGTTGCCTCCTCCCACCGTCGTCACCGGCCGATCGTCGTCACCATTCTAGGCTGGCCTTGGAAGAGAGGAAGAAGGGGAAGGGAGGGAGTTCTTCGGGAGGCGGATCAACGTCCTCCTACGGGTCTACAAGGGTAACGAGGACTACCATTCGCCGTTTGATTCATGAAGGAAGAGCAATCGATTCGATTTGTTTGGATAGTTTTGCCTCTGTTATTAAATCTATTCTGTCTAGTGGGTTGTGTGCCCTGTTTCGGTATCCTAGAAACCGAATCTGGTATTTTCTTATCCTAGTGTTCCGTAGCCCTAGTTTTTATCTTTCCATAGCCACCGAGATCACGAGATTCCTGCTTACGGTTTAGGAGATATGAATTATTCTTTACTCACTGTTCTGTCTGTCTGACGAGAAGAAACTGTTTGTTTGTTCCTTTGTTTTGACCTTGTTAACGTAAGATTCAGGACTTCCACCCAACTAGGTTTTTGTAGAATTTTTAATAATCTCTCCAGAATGGTAAAGAACACCTCCATTGGATCTGTAGAGTGAAAGTTATGTCATGTTCTTTACTACTGATCTGTAGTCTGGACAGATGTATGTAATACATTTTCAACTGCTGGTTAGCCGGTTGTCTTGGCAGAATTAGTGAACCATGTCAACTAGAGTTTCGTAGCCTAGTTCGTTAAGATTCATTGAGCACTAGTTTCACGTCATTCTGAGTTATAGATCTTTAATTATGATTTTTCTCTATTGCTGCCTAGTAAAGCTGTAAGCTGGCTGAATAGTTTTATTGTCGGTTTGATCCCGTTGATTATATTGGATGGTTAGAGGGTTAGGGTAAGAAACTTGTGGCTGTGTCAACCCTTGTTATCCTTATTCCAAATATATGTTTGGGTAGGTGGTGAGTGGAGGAGCACCGTCGTTGCCTCCTTGCAGGTCATAGCGCGGAAGGCAAGTACAATGTGTTAAGACATGTTGATTTCTGTTGAATGTTGTTAATGCGATGTTTCTTCTATGATCCATGTTCATACTTCATGTTATATAGTTGAAAGTTGTTGATGCGATGTTTCTTCTATGATCCATGTTCATACTTCATGTTATACAGTTGAAAGTTGTTGATGCGATGCTATTTCAATGATCCATGATTCATACTTCATGACATATATTCGTTCTTAGTTGATAATCCATGTGATTGAAAGAGGTGACACCCATTGCATATATTCATTCCATTCTTGCATTGTTCGTGTTCCGTCCACGGGAGTGGAATCGTTAAGACCCATCAATTCCAGTATGTGCACGTAAGACCCACCATTCCAATGTGGGTAATTTCGGACACCCGTATGAAACGTTCTTCATACAGTGATTGGATCCCTGGACTTTGTTAAGTACGGTCTTAAGTGAGTACCGACGGGTGTGTCACTCGCTATACCGGCATGAGCATGTGTGAGTCCTTTCCCTTCAATGCACCTATTCATTCCATTCATACTCATAAGTGTTCAGAGATAAGTTCATCCTTTGTATTGAGATTGAATAGTTCATAACCTTGAGTGTTCAATTGTTTACTGTACTTGCTGAGTTTCGAATCATTCTTGTTTTCTTTATGTATTTAGGTGATCGTTGATGATGACTCTATTGGGAGGGAATAGACCTGCACGTATCACATAATTCACTACATTTTACTTTCATTAATAGTGTCGAGTATGTCTTTTAGTAGTTAATTGAGGAACTGTAATAAATAAGTTTTCTACTGCATGATATTTCTCTCCACATTATGATTTCTTGTTAAATGATGCTAGTGGATCACTTCAATTATTTCTTGATTCTGTTTGATGAATTCAGTCTTTATTCCTGCCATGCTACTATTAAAGTTGGTCCCTTTATGTACTTAGATGAGTTTAAGTTTAAATTCTTCCACAATTTGGTTGTATGTTAGTCATTTAGGTAACATCTTGGCTTTCGAATAGCCAGGGTGTTACACAAACAATTAAAAACATCTACTTCTCAGAGTTGTTAGACAGGTCACTACGTGATGAAGATCTGACCTCCATATCCTCAGCAACCTTGTTTCCATGTGGCAAAATCTCCTCTATCAACTTGGTTGCTTTATCCTCTAAACCTCCATATCCTTATACTTCTTCAATAGCTTGGATATGAACAGGGGGTGGGGGTCGAAAGCCTTTAGCTTTGCCAAAGCAAGGCTGACACCATTGGCAACGACGTCTTTCATAGTCTGAGCATGGTTTTCCCGAGTAGATGCAAGCAAACCTCTTAGATCTTCAAGGAATCAGCCAAGATAGTTGATCTTCTTCGCTGGATCTCTCAAGGTAGGTAGACTTAATCTCGACCCTATATCGAAAATCATCTTGTTAAAAGAATTGACTTGTTCATCAAGATTTTTTCCAAGAGCTGCCTCCTTGTCATGCTCAAATTCAAGAGCTCTTTCCACACTTTTTAGCTTCTAATTTTGCTCTACTTAGGCAAATCAAAATTAAAAAATATATAAAATGCAAAATACATAGCAAACTGGTTAGGCTTTACGACTAATTACCTTGAATTTTCTTCTCGCAAAAATCAAGGACTTCTTCTTAAAGCTTTGTTATTTTGGCATCTTTTGCCATGATCTCTATCTTATTTTCCTCCAATTTGTAAATCATGATAAGAGGAGTGTTCAGAAATAATAAAGAGGGAACAAGAAAAGAAGAAGAGAATTAGGAAGGAGTGCTTACTTCTTGACTCAAAATTCTCTTTTTCCAAGTTAGAAATTCGCTTGGTTAGTCCTTCGACCACAACATTATTCTCAATCACATCCTGCCAAAGATAGTAGACTTCTTTAAATTTTTAATAAATTTTAAGAAGAGAAAAAAATGGTGGTCAAAGATGCTTACCTCGACCGTCGTGTCAGCATATTGGGTGTAGATAAGGGTAGGATTAGTCTCCAACTGACGACCTATGCCCTCTTCTAGGCCTCCTCAAACAACTGGTTATCAGGAATTTTATAGTGATGGGAGAAAAAACTAGGACGAGGAGACCTTATGACTGGTGGAGAACTCATGTCCCCTTGAGCGATCTCAACAGGAGATGAAACCTGATGAGGCTCTCCTTCGACTCTTGTCTCCTCAGGAAAGATTGGGTCCGTTTCAGAGACGGGAGCAACTAGAGCTGCCACCTGCTCAGGGGTTGGCTCGACCTCTTCCTCCTCAGGGATGTTTTCCTAAGGGGTGTTCTGGTCGGAAACAACCAGAACACCAGTAGACCTATCAAAATGGAAGAAAGGAAAGTTAAAATTTCAAGAAACCAGAAGATACGAACATGTATGCAGTTTCATAAGTCTCTACCATGTATACATACTTGGTCGCCTTCATGGTCTTAATCTTGAAATGCCCGGGAGCGTATTCTGTGGCACTTACCTTCCTCTTCTTGCCCACCGATTTTACTGGATCTGAACCAGTAGGGTCGATTAAACCCTTCACGTCCTTCGACCTCCAGTCGGAAGTAACTGAAGAGATACAAGTAGGCTATGCTAGCTGGCAATTCAAAAATTCTACCACCTAAACCAGGATGCTAGGCAAGCAATAGATCACAAATCGTTACCATCAGATGCGCAATGCAGCGGAAGAACAGTTCGAGCAGCCTGGTCCAACGAA
Organism: Hsuehochloa calcarea; assembly: GCA_036346395.1. Lineage (NCBI taxonomy): Eukaryota > Viridiplantae > Streptophyta > Magnoliopsida > Poales > Poaceae > Hsuehochloa > Hsuehochloa calcarea. Next base: position 15,964,966 of record CM070604.1, on the reverse strand, counting down.
GAGCGTGTCGATGTAGTGGTCGTAGTCGATCATCCGACATAGTTGATCATTCAATGTAGTCGATCGTCCAGCATAGTCATCATCGATCGTCTCCTCCAGCAACCAATCGCTTTCCTTGCAATGTCGCGGATTGTCCTCATCAGGTTCTTTCATCCTTAGTCCAACTACCTACATAACTAGAGCTGAATTATATACTGTTATTTACCTTAAGTGTCTTTACTTTATCTTCTAAATAGACAAGTGCCAAGATGTAGGAAAATGCAACCTTGGCATCAGGCTCCCCAGCGCAGGTCATCTTGATCTGCCCTCTAATTTCATCAGATAAAAGCGCTTCAAGGATTAAAAAGATTTCAAAGTTAATGAAACAGACAACTAATAAACCATACTAGACGAAATTGTCGGAACTTACCTTCCCTGGTATCCTTGGTTGCTTCGTCACGACCGATGTAGCAGAACAGGGAACGTGATCGGAGCCTTAAGGGACTAATCCGATGCATGGAAAAGTCTCTAACCACATGCCAAGCGGTTAAGCCCCTGGCACTGAGGTGTTGAATTGCTTCGACACACCTTCTAACTCTTCCCTGCTTCTTTATGGTTGAACACCAATTGGGTTTCTCCCTTGGCAATCTGACAGCGAAGAAAAGGTCGTTCTCCTACGTGACCGTCATATAAAATCAGCTTTTCTTCCATGACGACCACAAGGAATTTGAGTACATTTTGATGTACTCATCGGCCTTCCCGTCATGAAGGCACAACGAGCATTCCCCAAGGGTTCCCGTCGTCTTCCCCGACCTTACCATTTTGTAAAAATACCTGAGGATCCTTAGGTCTGGTCGGATCCCCAGGTACGGCTCGCACAGTTAGATGAAGATGCTGAGGTTGGCGATTGTGTTGGGGGGCAAGGTTTGACAGTTCAATGCCTTAGTACTCAAGAACCTGCTAAAGGAACTTGTGTACCAGAAATCTGAGCCCGCACGCGATGTAGGCAAGAAAAACTGGGATTTCCCCTACTTCTCTGCTCGGGTAATAGTCTCCGGTCGCTGGTCTCCACTTAATTAAACTCTTGTTTGGAAGCATCTAGATCTTTTCCAAGGCTTTGAGCATCTTGCCAGTTAAATCTGAAACCGACCACTTAGTGACTAAATCTGACATGATTGGATGAGCAGTAGTCCGAGACAATTTTTGGGCAAAGAAGACAGAGGAGGTCGGAAGAAATCCTTTAGGAAGATGAAGAGGAAGCTTAAACGACAGGGGGTCATCTGATATTTTTCGCCAACCTGGGCCTGGGCCGCGGCCCAGGAGAGGCCTCCTTGTGGCCGGCCAAGACGGGGGGTGCCCACCCCCCCAAAACCCTAGTGCCCCACCCCTTTCCCCCTTTTCCCCCTTTCCTCCCCCTAGCAGCCGCCGGCTCTCCCCACCCTCCCCCTGCGCCAGATTGATTCGTCAGATTTGGGTAAGTTTTGTACATTTTCTGATCTGTCCACCTTTTAGAAAGTTGTAGCCCTTGATCTTAGCTTTCTTTTGGCACCGAGATCACCTGATTTGGAGTTACGGTTTAGGAGATATGTCCGTTTTTGTGAGACTGGTCAGGAGAGCTGATGAGATTTGGCAGTCTGCATGTCTAGTCAGATTGTATTTTTTTAGCCCGAATCTGAAGAGTCACCCAAAACGAAAGTGGAAGCCATTCCAGTAAGCTTTCAGTATTGATAAAGAACATATTTTTTAGAGGTGGGAATCAAAAGTTATTGAATTTTTACCGTCGCTGTTGTCTGATTGTCAGACTGAGGGAACAGCAAACTTCATCAGAACATTAGGATTATTAGAATGCTGAATCAGGAGTCTTACCCAACTAGGTTATTGTAGCCTGTTTAATAATATTTCCAAATTGATAAAGATCATCTCAATTGGATCTGTAGAGTGAAAGTTTTGCCATGTTATCTACTGCTGTGCTGTATTCTGGACAGATGTCAGTCAATGGTTTTCAACGGTTGTTTAGACCACTAGTTTGGCCGAATCAAAGAACCCCACCAACTAGAGTTTCGTAGCTTGTTACGTTAAGAATATTTGAGCACTGGTTTCAATTCATTCAGAGTTACATATATTTAATTACGATTTTTCTCGTACTTCTGTCCCGGGAAGCATTATGCGAGACTCCCGGGAAATTTGGGTAGAACCCCTCTTTGAGTCATAGATCTTGAGGAGTTGGATTAAGGGGTGTAAACGGAGTCCAGCATTCATTGTATTTATTGTTACCGCTATGCTTGTGTAGGAGGCGGAGTTCCAGAGTAGAGACACCAATTTTGCTTCCTCGTGCCTTGTAGCGGGAAAGAAAGAAACAGGCAAGTGCACCTATAATGTGGTTGTTATGTGATTGTTCTATATGATGAATCATGGTAACATATGCTTGTTTCGATGTACTGATTTGTGGTGATATGTATTTGTTCATGATGGCTAGATTTTTAAAATTCGATTACTGTCATTTTATTGTTCATCATGTGCACTCATGAATGCAAGTTGTGGACTTGCGACACCCACGGGAGTGGGTGGTGATTGTAAGACCCACCATTCCAAAGTGGGCATTGTGGATCCCCGGTTGACTTGTTCTCAAATGGGCTTTGGATCCCCGTGTGTTGTAGAACGCGGGCATAAGTGAACACCGACGGGTGCTCACTCGCTATATCGGTATGAGCAAAAGAGAAGCGCATGTGCATTCATTCATTCATTCATATGTTGATTTGATTCATGATGTTGATACACTGTTGTATAATGAATGATGTTGTTATGTTTTGTATCATTGCACTTGCCGAGTCTTGGACTCACCCTTGCCGTGTTGTTTTTTTAGGTACATCGGTTGTGGTCGGCATGCATGGGCGGGAGTAGAAATTATCACGGTTGCTGCGGCACTAATAAAATGAATAAAACATTTAAGTGATAACTTGGACTTTGAATAGCTTTATGTGAGGTTTACTTCCTTACGTTCTAAGTCGTGGACAACCACTATTGGAGATTGATAGCGTTTTATGGTTGTTTCTTTCATGAACATGTTTAGTACGCGTGTTTGGATATTTGCTTATTATTGTTGTTATTTGCGCGAATGTCCGGATAGTTTGATTTACAAAGGAGACTCTGCCGAAATTTAGAAAGAAATATCTTAGTTCCATTTGTAGACTTGTTACGGTGGTAGCATTCCAGGCTCAGGTTGGGCTGGGGTGTTACAATAAAATCCTTTAGGCAGCGTACTAAAAGGATTTTATAGCCGCTACTCCGTAGCTGCAAAATACCTAAAAGTCCAACGGAGACAAACCAATGTCCAACAGATAGGAAAAACTCTTCAATTCCCAAGGTAGTTTCTCAATTTTTAAGTGAATACAGACCACCTCATGTGTCACGACATTAAATGAAGGTCTGCCCGATACAACTTCTCATCGGAGGTTCACACGACCAATTCATTTTAAAGTTCGGGGGCTAGCTGATGAGGATTAAAATATCTATGTATTACTTTAATAGATAATTAAAAACCATATGTCTGCATTATTGTAACTCCTAAGGCTAACGACCCCCGTGGTCATAAGGATTCTAGAGGTTACTTATAGATACCGTGGTCGGACGAGGTCCTATACCTTGTCCCCGACCAGATGACTGCTTGCGGAAGCCTTGAATTAGTATTTGGATCTGGCTCCAAGTATATTCTTACCGTGTGAAGAATGGAAGACATGTCATATTTTCTCCATACCACGCGATAGTTCAGGGTACTAAGACACTGACAACAGCTACCATACGGTTGAGTGTCTCACAGATGCTAACCGACGACAGTTATTGTTTCACCAATAGCAACTATCCCTCCTACCAGACGTGTCCCTTCTAACAGATATCTTCTCCAAAAGTAACTGCCATCTCTTCGTTGGTTATTTAAATACAGAACACGGAGGAACAAAGGCATCGGATTGAGACATCGCAATCAACACTAGATTCATGTTTCAACTCTGAATCAACAACATAGCAAGTATTATGCTCAGTGTACTTAGGATTAGTCTACTGCCTTGTTGAGGCCACCCCTGTAAAGGATCTAGTTCAGAGCTATAAAGAGCAACCCTATTCTCTCCCAAGAACTCTTTGCCATTTTCCTCTATTTTATTTTGTAAGCTCGGCGACTCGATTGTCGATAGTAACAAACTCTATGACTTCTCGCTTTAGATTTAGCAGTCTTAAAATTAGCATACTTCGAATCATGAGCCTCTTTTAAAATTAGCAGTCTTAAACCATCAATGTCTAGTACACAGATACGTCCATGAAGATCAAAAGCGTATCTTGATCATCCTTAGTAACATTTTTGAACTTTTATTCTCCCATCTTGAGCTTAATATCCTTAATCAAGGAGTCATCCGGTTGTGTTGCACGAATCTACTTTTGCAACGTAGAATTTACCTCCAAACTAGTTCCAAATCATTCGGCTACAACTTCTAACTTTAATTTCTGAAATTCTTCATGAAGTTCTGGGCAATTCTCTCTCATTTCCAAAGCATTACAGTAGCTCTTGCAACTTAAAGCATCCACCACAACATTGGCTTTACCGGGATGTATTGGATTCCGATATTATAATCCTTTCTTAACTCTAACCATCTTTTGTGCCTCATGTTCAACTCAGACTGAGTGAAAATATACTTCAAACTCTTATGATTCGTATCTATCTCACAGCGATTACCAAAAAGATAATGACACCAAATTTTCAATGCATGCACAACGGTAGCTAATTCTAAATCATGAGTAAGGTAATTCTTCTCATGAGGTCTCAGTTGTCTCAATACATAAGCAACAACTCTTCCTTTTTGTATCAGGACACAACCTAATCCTTGACGTGAAGCATCACCATAGATATCAAAATCTTTTCTAATATCGGGCAATACTAGCACTGTGGATGATGTCAAATGTTTCTTCAACTCCAGAAAACTTTCTTCCCAACTTGGAGTTCAAATGAACTTTTTCTCTTTCTTCAACAATTGCATAAGAGGCTTAGCAATCGTTGAAAATCCTTCAATAAAATGGCGATAATACCCTACCATTCCCAAGAAGCTACGAATTTGAGTCACTAACTTGGGTGGCTCCCAATGTAACAGTACTTCAACCTTACTGGGGTCAACTGCTACTCCATTGGCTGTCATCACATGACCAAGGAAATCAACTTCTCGTTTCCAAAAAATCATACTTGCTAAAGTTAGCATACAACTAATGTTACCTAAGTTTCTCAAGTATTGTTCTCTAATACTCGGCATGTTCTTCTTCTATCTTGGAATAGACCAAAATGTCATCAATAAACACTACCACAAACTTGTCCAAATATTTCATAAAAACCTTATTCATCACATTCATAAAATATGCAGGGGCATTAGTCAGACCAAATGACATGACTAGGAACTCATAATGTTTGTACCGTGAAGAAAAAACATTCTTGGGTACATCCTTTGGATATATTTTCAACTGATGACAACTTGATCGCATGACGATCTTTGAGAACACTCTGACTCCTTTCATTTGATAAAAAACATCTATCCGGTGAAGTTGATACTTATTCTTGATGGCAACCTAGTTGAGGGCATGATAACCGATATACATCTTCATACTTCCACCCTTCTTTGTAACAAATAAGACTGGCGCTCCCCAAGGCGATGAATTAGATCTCAAGAAGTTCTCCAATCTTTTTTTTCATTTCAACTAACTCATCGGCTGGCATCCAAAAGGGTCTCTTACAAATTGGTGTTGATCCCGGCACTAAATCAATAAAGAACTCAATGTCACAATCTGGTGAAGCACTAAATCAATAACGAACTCAATGCCACAGTCTGGTGGCATTCCCTGTAATTCTTTAGGAAAACATCCGGATAGTCTTTGACAACAGGCACATCTTCTAAAGATACGGTCTTAGGACTATTGACCACTAGATGTCCATCACACACTATGGTGGCTAGAAACTCCACTTTCTTTCCAATGGTACCTTCGATTGTTATGGCTCTTTGGTCACAATCTAACACACCCTTGTGCTTTGACAACCAATCCGTGCACGAGTATCACATCGAGTATGAGTGTCTAGGATGATGAGGTTGGCTAGAAACTCTATTCTGAAAATGAGTAACTTAGCTCCTAGACATCCCAACTTAGAGCTTAACTCTGCTCCATGCGACCAGACTAATAAGGTATGCTTAAGGTACAAAGTTTCCTAATTATTTTTCTTGCAAAAACATGAGAAACAAACAAATGTGAATCTCTAAAATCAAATAAAGCGTCACAGTCTTGAGTTAACGAAAACTTACCCAATACTATATCCGGTGCCTCTGAGATCCTTCCAAGGTGATGTGGTTGACACGGCCTCTAACAATGGATTGTGGTGCTCCTATGGCTTTACCAGCAACTTGAAGTACTCCTCGGCTGTTGGCTAGCACTGATGTCTTGGTTGGGTTAGCTTCAAGGTTAAAATGAACTGGAGTCATTGCTCCCTTCTAAGGACAATTGTTAGCGAAGTGTCCTGGCTCTCAACAAGTGTGGCAAAATCTAGGGACACTCTGCTCATGGCCTCCTGGATTGGGGTTGGCTGAAGTAGAATTACAAAAATTCTAAGCAGTTAGACGAGGTGCTGATGTTGGTGTAGGCATCTTAAACAAATTCTACGGTGGAAAGCGAGTAAACTGCTGAGGAACTATCCTCATTCTCTATTGAGAATAGTGACTTCCTTGTTGAGCCATTCTGCGCTTGCGGATGTCATCCAAACCCTTGCGCTTATCTTCAAGGATAAGGGTATTGTTGACTAACTCTTGAAAATCTAAAATAGTATGAGCAATCAGACTAACTTGCAATCCGATGTTCAATCCTTTCGAGAAATGACTCTGTCTGGCCTTGTCGGTAGCGATATCTTCTACAGCGTAACGTGCAAACTAATAGAACTTATTGAGGTAATCGGACATTGTCATACCTCCTTACTTAAGTGCACATAACTCATCCTTTTTCAAGAATATGATTCCCTCTGGCACATGATACAGGCAAAAAGCTATAGTGAACTCTTCCCAAGTAATATTATGCGGAGTCTCATGTGTAGCACAAAAAAAATTTCAGCATTCAGCGGCAATGCCTTCCATCTGATGGGTAGCGTAAAGAACCATCTTGTGATCATTGTACTGAGTGATCAGCAACTTCCTTTCAATCACGTGAAGCCAATGGTCAGCTTTCATTGACGAAACACTTCCAAAAAAAGTTGGCGGGGTGGGTGGTCATGAATTCTACTAACTTAGACTACCCATGGTGACTATGAGCAACTGGTGCTGCATTATTGTTGGCTTGACTATTGCTCATGTTCTGCATTTGATTCATCATTCTATCATCATCTGAGTCTGGGCGGCCATGAACGCTCCAAAATTTTGCAAATCTATCAGCGGTGCTTGAGGTGGGACAGCTCCTGCAGGGGTCTGTTCACTTCCGTCTGCTCTATTTGTTCCATTGGTTCTTGATCTACTAGTAGCGGCGTTGCGAGTCTGAACCATCTGGCGGAAGCTCTAAGGGATTAGATAAGGTAGCAAGCACAAGGTAAGTTAAGAACTAAGCAGGGGGCAAGTTAAACCCAACAAACATGGCACAAAGAACTCAACTGAAATAACTATATTAATAAGGGTCTTAGCATGGCTGCAACAAGTGCCTAAGGGATCTTGCAATTCATATTGCATGCACAAGAAAACAAAAGACAAACCTAACACACAATCTACCATCTAAAGGACGACACTACTAATCTTAAGTCGACGCACTCTGTACATAATGAGCCTCAATCGACTAAGCCTAACTCTCACGCCTCACTCACTGCGGTAACCTCTAAAGCCACAAAGGGCTCTTCCACATCATAAGTCGGCAGACGAAAGCGGCATCCTCGCGAACTAATCCTAATGACCTAGGCGGTGCAATAGGAACAGGTAGCTCGAGTGCAGGCATGACCGGTTCAGCCTCCTAAGCTAGACATACAAGCGGCACCTGGGCGTACAAAGCTTTCTCCAGCTCTGCAATCCTCTCTTGTGCATACTACAACATCTCATAGGCTCTCGGTAGCTCTACTATAGTAGTATCCAAGTCTTACTCTTGGGTAGAGATGAAGTGAGCAAGGTGAACCATAGTAGAATCTTCTTCTCCGTCGGTGGATGGGTAGAGAGCTGGAAGGTCCACTGCGGAGGCATGGGGATGAAGGTGAAAGACTGGACCCTTCAACTCATTGGCGTAGATGTTGCACACTCGCAGGATGGCAAAACACGAAGACTCCAGGATCCCTTCATCGAAAATGATCCTCTGAATGGTGATGTTCATGGGATGACTGGCCTTGGTATCCTCTCGGGCATAGATCGTCAATAGACATAACACACCATGACTTCGGCCATTCACCATCCAGTTGGTGCCTCGGTAGAGTGGCATGTCAAATCCTCCAAGTGCTTGTAGAATCTTCCACAACTCAGCAACGAAACCTCCTGTACAATCTCCATAGGTGTGAAGTCGTACCATCTAACAAAGACAGACAAAAGATAAGAGCCAACTTAAAATCATCGAGGCGAAGACTTTCAAAGAATAGATGAGTCAAGAGAGCGAGTCAAGGAATTCATTGATCTTGCAAGCTAATTTTGGCTTTAGAAAATAGTTTTCAATTTCTTAAGGATGAACGATCTAACTAAGGTCAAGACCTACAGTCAGTATGGCTCTAATACCATCTCTGTCAGGATCCAAATATAAAAATCTGAACCCACTATGTATAATGCACTAGTCCAGGATCATGCTAATGCACACAATGTCAACATAGATTAATATCATTCCACACAAAAGACAAATATAATAATTAATAATTAATTTGATTAATAAATAATGGTTGTGGCCTTATGATCGAGTTTACACTTATTAAACTATGCAGGGCTGACACTAAATAAAGAGATGGTAGCGGAATGGGAACAACTCTAGCGAGAACCCATCGACTTGCCGCAAGAAACCGACTGAGATCGGGACCTAGAGATCACCATCCTCGTTAAACTCTTCCTCGAAAGTAGGCGAAGACTCCACTTCGGCTGAATTATTGTAGTAAGAATGAGTACTTCGAGTATACAACAAGTTGTACCACATAATGCAATTATACATGATGGCTTATTCCAAAGAAAATGGCTTCAATGGTTATTTTGCAAAAAATAACATTTGCAATTATATACGAATAATAGATTGAAAGCGTAATTTAAAAAAATAAACAATAATAGTTTAACAATTATTTTCACAAAGAACATAAAGACTAATCAATTTCTTTCACACAGTCTTGTGAGTTTAACCACATAGTTGTCCCTTTCCAAATATTTTTATGAAAATCTACCCCTCGTGCATACTCCCCGAGCATGTCCATTACATCAGACATGGCTATTCGAATATATTGATTAATACTTTACAGAGATTTGTACACTTTACCCACAAGATATTATCAGTGTAGCTAGCACCAATCATGACAAAACGTCTCCGAAACTTCATCTTGACAATTGACCCTCCTGGTATGTTTTACCGTCGTACCAACCCTAACGAAGTGCATTGTTTTGACGCACATCGTTGGACCTGGAGACGACGAACTGCTCATAAGTGTGACCCGACCTAGTAGTACACACCTCTACCCTGGCACACAGTCTAACCTACATGCCTGAGTAGTCAATGCCATGATTCCGTCGCTTACTAAGTTAGGCCTGTCACATACCAGGCATGTGGTCGTATAATTATGGCTCAGTTCAATAGTGCACAAAGTTAAGTCCTTAATTGACCAAGACGAGACTGCCCAATTTCTAACCACAATACAAAAATTCATATTTTCCCAACATACAGTTCCACCATATCCCAATTCCTCCATCTTGCCTCAGTCCAGATCTTTTCCAACCATACTAGTTAAGTGCCTCACATGCCATCAATGAGTACACAGTTTTTGCACAAAGTTGCATAATCACTTAGTCAAGTTTAGATTTGTGACTCAAAATGTTATCAATGACACATTGCGTGGCTAAGCAGACTATTCGTGTCTTGCCAACCCACGTTGGTGCTATGATAATGCCAACTAATAATTAACCAGGCTAGGGTGACAAAAGACCATGGCAATATAATGAGCAAAGTGGATATAATCAAATGAGTGAATAGCTAATCCCAAAATATTTAACGAAATAAATACTTGAAGTAAAATGCAATCATTTGAATCAAAGTAGTTTTTTGAAAAGTTGGGTTCAACGTGGTCAAAGGTACAAGTTACATTAAAATAAGTCTTGGTACTGGTCTTGAGCTTCATCAACTCCTCATTCCTCGAAAGTTCCCAACGTATCAATGTCTACTCGCAAACGAAGGCGAAAAACGAATTAAATACAAGCAGAGCAATAAATAAACTCAAAAAATTGAATAAAAATATAAAGAACATAGGGCTTGAATTTAGATGAATTTAAAAATTTTAATGGTCTTAATTGGAGTGCGAACGAAGGAAAACAGACTCTCGGGATATTTGTTAAAAATGAAAAAAGAGAGAGAAGAAAGAATATTCCCTAGAATATTCCTTCGGTTGAAAAGAAAAGGAAAAAGGAACTCACAGGTGGGGACAGGCTGTAAGAGAGAGAAAGAGGCTTACATGCGGAACCCACATGTAAGAGAGAGGGAGGGAGGAAGCTACGGTGAACCAAAACAGAGGAGTTGGTCGGTGGCGATGGCAAGCGTCATTGACGGCGAATGGCGGCGAGTTAGGGGCGACAAAGGGGCAAAATAGAACCCCAAGAGTGAGGCGGTCCTTTGGGAGGTGATGGCACGGTGAAAATGGCGGCGACTCATTAGCGACAGCGAGGGCAGTAGAGAAGGAGTTTCGGCCGGCAACAAATATGAATGTTCAGCAACACCATAGGGAAATAGAGTGCACAGGCTCGGCGGCGCCACGGGGAACATGGAGAGTTGCTCGGGATGGCCGAGGAAGGATGGAGGTGGCAACGCATCGGCGGACGGAGGCGGTGAAGAAAGGTGGGGCAGCAGCAGCTCGGCACGGTGGCGGATCTTCACCGGAGAGGGAGGAAAACAGAGGAGGACACTCAAGAACGCGAGATGACGTGCTAGGAAAAGCGAGGGCACTCACTAGCGAGGAGATTAAATAGAGGGTGGCGCGGCGCGGTCGGTTTTGGGGGAGATGGGGAGGCGGCGAGTCGACGGTGCTCCGGGGATGGCGACGGGAGCGCGATGTACAACGCAGGCACACGATTCCAACGGAGAAGACAATGAGAACGGAGGAGGTTCAACGGCGGCAGAACAGGCGACAGAGGCCTGGGGCGGCCGGCGAGTTCTTCGGCGAATTCCGGTGAGGCAAAGACGACCACAGGTCCGACGCTTAGGGCAAACTGAAGAGGGGAAAGTTGCGGAAAAAGTGACTTAAATATTGCCAGGGAGGGAGGATTTGCATAGAACATGGCGGTGTGGCTCGTAACCAGCTCGGACACGGGCTAGAGTCCGGAGGAAGAGGAAAGCTGATGTGGCGACAGGCCTACTCGGTAGTGAGAAGAAGGGAAGAAAGGAGCGGGATGGGCTACATGCCTCATTTAAGCTTTATTTAAGTCAAATAAATTTGGTGAATTTTTCTAAAGGACTAAACTACTCAAAAGAGTTTTGAAACTCAGAAAATTGGGATGTTAGAGTTAGGTGGTTCAATAATGATCCGCCTTCCGCGATCTTGTGCGAATAAAGAATCTCCTTCAAATCCATCTTACTAGTTAGATCTTTAGTCAGGTAAATCTGCCCCAGTTTCAACCATAATGTGGCAGCGGTCTTATCCTTCAAAATCTCATGTATAATATTATTTGATAGATGAAGATGAATATCAGATAAGGCATTATGATCTTTTCTTTGCTTCTCCACAAGAGACCATGTAGCTAACATCTTGTTAATCCCCAATAAAGTGTCATCCAAATCGAGTTGTCTAAGAATGGCTCCCATCATGACTTATAATAGAGAAAACCTCTTATCTCGATCCAACTGCGGAAGAACTTACTTCAAAGTCGTCACATAGAAGAAATCCTGAATTTGTTGGTATAATTATGTGTGTACCTAGCAATAAATTACGAATTTCTTGGTACACTTTTGTGTACACAAAGCAATGAAGATTTTGCTAGCTTGTTGGTAGACTTCCGTGTACACATAGCAGTTTTGGATAGATTTTGCTATTTGGTTGTCACATGTGGCTCGATTCTGAGCAGACGAATTGACCGGCAATTTCTACTCTTTGGGATTACACGACTTGAACTTTGCTTTGGACTTGATGCTGGTTGTACACAGACTTCGTTTCAAATTTGGTGTCGAATTCGATTATGAGATGTCTTCCACATAGAAAGCTTTTTCTGCTGCTTCAATTTCAACGTCAGAACAAGATACTACTCGTCGAGAATGTTGACGCGACGGATCACAACTCACAAGATGCAATCCAACGATTTTTTCTGGCTGAATCTCCTGTGATGTCATACCACTTGTTATAAATAATGCATAGAAAAATAGGAATGAGAGACATGAATTTTATGTGGAAAACTCTTTTCAGAAAACCCACATGCGCACGAATGCAACATAACTATATGATGAGATGTTTACAATAAAACTCTGGCTCGTTCCAATAGAGTACATATATATATTTATAATAGTACATGAAAAACTAACTACACATTAGCATTATGAGTTGAATAAAAAACTCATTTTGTGTAATACCCAAACTCAGCTGCCCCTAATCGAACACTCAAAATCATCGGCTAATCGATCGCATCTGGATGATGGGGCTATAGCCTCAAGTTGTGTAATCCATGTGGACTTCTGCCAGGCTGAAGTGAGATGAGCTGAGTACTTCCAATGAGAACCACTGAACTGAGATGTGTACTTACTACCTTACCTGGCCGAAATCGCCGGTTCATGGGCCGAACGCCAGTGTGGGCGGCCACTCCCGGGCTCCTGGCCTGAGGCCAGTCGTGCGCCGGCGACTCGTAAACGATTACCCCAGGGTAGAGCTAAGACTTGGGTCATACTTTTTTGGATCGGTCTGAAGCTCGGTCGACATAGCACGATCTAAGCATAGCACATCACGGCACGTGGTGGGCCGGGCCAGTACAGTACGAACATCGGGTTAGGCTAGGTCTGAGAATGCGGCCCGTTGGGCGGCACGGCACGACACGACCAATTGGACTGTGCTTGGGCCAGAACGGTATGAAATAGGGACAACCTTCCTGTTCTATCCCAATCCCTTCCCCTTCGGCCTAGCTCAATCACTCTCCCACCCCGGCCTGGCCGAACCAATCACCCCCTCTGCCACCCAATCTGACCCAACATCCCTCCCTGCCTCCCCCAACCCCCATCCCTAACCCCTTCTCCCGACCCTCGGCTCCCAAATTCCCAATCTCTAATGACATTCCCTAATTCTCCTCCCCCCTCTCCCTCTCTCTCTCCCTCCCCACGCGTTGTTGCCGTCCCTCTGCCTCCCCACGCGCTGCCCTCCCTCCAGCCACCTCGTTGTCGTCGTCCTTCTCATCACCCCTTCGCAAGCATGCGACGCGGTTGAGATGGACAGAGTTCTTCATCGGCGTCCAGGACGAGGAGGAGGCCATAACGAGGGAAAGCGGGTGTAGATGGCGTACGGGTGTCTATATCTTCCTAGGTGGCGGCGGCTGTCATCTTTCAAGACGTTTATAGTTACTTAAAGCTGGGTTTAGGCCGACATAGTGCAACTCCGGCCCAACGAGCTTTGGGTCGTGCCTAGGTCTATCCGGAGACGAGACGGGCTGGTACGGCACGGTACGATGGGGTGGCCGGGCCGAGCCAGCACTACACGACACGGCCCGAAAGACAATGAGCTCGACCTAGCTCGGCACAAAGCGACCCGAAACACGACGGGTCTGCACAATACCCACCGCTACCCCAAGGAAGCTCTGCGGCTGCAGCTTTCTCGGTCTACCACCGCCTCTTCTCCCGCGTTCTCGCCCTTAGTTCCTCCACACGAACAAGTCCTGGTTAACGAAACAAAACGTAAAACTTTGGCTGCCGAACAAAATTAAGTATCATCCGTAACAAAAAATAATCCACTCAAAAAAAATTAAACGTAACAAAAATCAACTAGTGCTACTCCTAATTCCGCTATACCAGACGGGCATGAATTTCCGCACTTTAAGTCAACTTTTAGCTTTCACGCTAGCTACCAAAGGTCGCAACAACGTTAAATCGTGATACGCTGCGTTTGGTTAGCCCATGCAAACAACCTGTTATGGTGTGGGCTATACGAACACCAACCGAAGCTAGCTAATTAATTATAAAATATTCACGCACGCCGGACAGCCATCCATATATAGTTACTGTTGACATCAAAGGAACCGAGCAGCCTGTATGGATGTCTCCATCAGTACGCTTCAACAACTTTACGTTAGAATTGGGCTCGTAAATGCTCGTTAATTCTTAAAATTTTAAAGTATGCATGATTAGTTCTATATTACCTAGCTAAGTGATCAAAAATTAGTAGTCAGATCTATAGATCAGAGTGGTCGAATACAATAGTCAAAACTGTAGACCAGTGGTCAAAGTTGTAGACCAGTGTGTAATCAGGATACGATAAACACTGTTTAAATACCATTAATTGGTTTTGAATTAGCAATTACTATTAGTTTAATTTGCAGTTACTAGAGAGTAATTGCTTCGGCCTTAAAAAGATCTGAAGACGTTCAGATCAAAGACTGATAGAAAAAACACTTCGATTTTTCTTCTTCTTCCTCTCCGCTCTCTGGTGCTGAAGTGTTGTGTTGTTCGAACCATTCCATTTCTTCTTCTCAGCATGCACCGACAAGGAGGGTTAGCAGTTATCTTCGAACCATTGCCATAAAGTTCACATGCACGAGGTGGCAAGAAATTTTCTAGGCAGCTCATCTGCGCGACCACTCGCTATGCTGCATCATCTACATTCTGCACTGCTTCGACCACAGCTTCAGGTCTGCGCTGCTTTCTGTTCTTCATCACACCCAACTGTAAGTTGGTCGTACTACTAGACTATTTTGTTGTAAATATTTTATTGTGTATATTTAGAAGTACAATAAGTAGCCTGCTGTTAGTATTGATTTTTGCATCACTAGTTTTGTGTGATTTTTGTCTCATAATAAAATATAGAAATAAATTAATGTCCACATTTCCAACAATCCAGAAACCTATTGCAAACATTTTTATGATTCAGCAATGACTGGTGCATCTGATACTATGAAACTTGAGAGGTTTTCTGGTCCGAACTTTCGTAGATGGCAGACAAGGTTCAAGTTTTGACTCATATTTTTTAGGCTGTGGTGGGTGATCTGGCTAAAGTATCCATTTACGATCGAATAGACCCTACGATTTGACATAGATAACAATACAACCCTTGGATGCATACTGATAATATTGGCCGACCAGCTCTATGATGTGTACATAGACTTTAAGTCCACTATAGAGTTGTGGGATGCACTAGAGCACAAACATGTCAAAGCTGAGGCTGGTCGTTGGCTTTACATGTGCGAGCATTTCTTCGACTATAACATGGACGATAATAAGTCGATAGTTACATAGGCTCATGAGCTTCAGCTACTGGTTGGAGAGATTGCACATTTGGGTTGTGTTTTGCCTCCTATGTTTGTGGCTGCGGGCATTATTGCCAAACTTCCTGCTTCATGGCGAGATTTTTCCACTGGCTTAAAGCACAAGAGGGAAGAGATATTTATTGAGATTCTCACTGCTGCTCTTGTGGTGGAAGAAAAGGTAAGAGCAAAAGATGCACCCAGCATGACCAGTCAGAACAGTTAAATCAATGCAAATATCATAGAGAAAATATATGGCAAGAATAACAAAGGATTTATACCAAACAAGGCAACTAGCTTTAAGAATAAAACTAGGATAAAAGGATATGAAGAACATCACCTACTTTATGCGTGGAAAAAGCAGTCCATGGCCAAAGACTTTTGTTTCAGCCAGAGTAAGGATGTTGAACAACCAAAGAAAAAAGCTGTTAATGTGATCATAGGCGAGGCCTCAACAGGCGGGAATGGTAATTCACTTGTGTTTTTAGCATGTCAATCCACTGATTGGTGGGTTGATACTAGAGCTAATGTTCACGTATGTTCTTATTTTTCTTATTTTCTTCTTATAAGGCAGCCGAGGCTTCCTCCGTCCTAATGGGGAACGGGTCACATGCTTTTGTTTTTGGTGTTGGCACGGTGGATCTAAGACATACTTCAGGAAAGATTGTCCACTCGAAGAACATACATCATGGCATAACAATAAACAAGAACCTCATTAGTGGTTCTCTCCTATGCAGGGATGGTTATAAGCTAGTATTTGGGTCAAATAAAGTTGTAATGTCTAAGTTTGGTAATTTTCTTTGTAAAGGCTATGAGAGCGAGGCTTGTTCCGCATAAGCACTTTAGATTATTGTTATAAACTAAATGTTGCAATTGGTTTGAATCAATGTGAGGCCAACATATGGCATTCTTGTTTTTGTCATATTGGTTTTGACAATATTGCTCGAATATCTAGATTAGATTTAATTTCAAAAAGTGAAATTGTCAAAGGATCAAAGTGTCAAACTTGTTTGCAAGCAAAATAACCTCAAAAACCGTTTAAGGGGTTGCAGGAGGAAAATAACTTGGCACCATTAGATCTTGTCCAATGCGATCTATGTGAGATGAATGGATTGTTGACAAAAGGAGGCAAAATATATTTTTTACCACTTATTGATGATGCATCACGATATTTCTATTTGTATCTACTAAAATCAAAAGATGAAGATTTAGATTACTTTAAAATTTATAAGGCCGAGGTTGAGAACCAACTAGAAAAGAAAATTAAAAGACTAAGGTCTGATCGTGGAGGAGAGTACATCTCTTATGAATTCTCCCAATTTTGTTATGAACATGGAATAATCCATGAAGTTACACCACCATACTCACCCCAATCAAACAGGGTGGCTGAGAGGAAAAATCGGACACTAACAGACCTGATGAATGCTATCTTAGAGAGTGCTGGTATGCCTAAGATATGGTGGGGGAAGCTATATTGATAACTACTTTCGTCCTAAGCAGAGTAATCGCTAAAAGGTGTGAGATTACTATGTATGAGGGATGGAAGGAGAGAAAACTCAATGTTAATTTTTTACGAACTTAGGGGTGTTTAGCAAAAGTCAATATACCAATGTAGAAAAAAAAAGACTGGACGTAAAACAATTGATTGTGTCTTATTGGGATACACTAAAAACAGCACAGGTATAGATTTTTAGTAGTAAAATCAGAAACTCCTGAGATTATTGTTAACACAATAATGGAGTTCAGAGATATATACTTCTTTTTTTGATGATATTTATCCTATGAGAACTGCAGGTAGTACTTCTCGAACTAGGGATAATCAAACTATGAATAATTGTAATTTTGAACCTACCACCATCTCTAAACCATTGAGTGATATATCACCAATTTGTGATATGTCTGAGGAAGATAATAATTTAGTCGAATAGGCTCGTCGCAGGATCAAGCGACAAAGGATTGAGAAAACGTTTGGAGAAGACATTATTGTATACCTCATGGATGATGTGCCAAACACTCTTTCAGAGTCTTATATATTACCTGATGATGAGTATTGGAAAGAGGCAGTCCATAGTGAGACGGATTCCATCATGGCTAACGGGACTTGGGAGATCGCAAATCGTCCTGTGGGGTGCAAACCTGTTGGATGCAAGTGGATTTTTAAAAATAAAATGAGGCCTAACGGTACTATTGATAAGTACAAGGCAAGACTTGTGGCCAAGGGTAATACCCAGAAAGAAGGTGAGTATTATTTTTACACTTACTCTACTGTTGCCAGATTGACCACCATTCGAGTGCTCATTGCATTAGTTGCTTCCCATAGTCTACACATCCATCAAATGGATGTAAAGACTGCTTTCCTTAATGTAGAATTGAAGAAAGAAATCTATATGGAGTAACCAGATAGTTTTGTGATTTTTGGACACGAAAATAAGGTGTGTAAATTAATCAAATCCTTGTATGACCTAAAGCAAGCACCAAAACAAATGGCATGCGAAGTTTAATAAAAACTTTAACATCTGCTGGTTTTGCTGCGAATGAGGTAGATAAATGTGTGTATTATCATTATGGTGGGGGTCAATGAGTGACTTTGTGTTTGTATGTAGATGACATACTTATATTTGGGTCAAATATTGCTGTTATTGATGAGGTCAAATCTTTCTTATCTAGATGCTTTGATATGAAATAATTAGGAGAGGCAGATGTTATTCTGAATATTAAATTAATCAAATATAAGGATGGGATCACATTGAACCAATCCCATTATGCTAAGAAAATATTGAGTCGGTTCGGCTTTGAGAACTGCAAGATTTTTCCAACTCCTTATGATGCCAGTGTTAAGCCTCGAAAGAATGAGAGATTAGGCAAAGATCAATTGAGATATTCACAAATTATTGAGTCCCTTATGTATCTATCTGGTGCCACAAGACCTGACATATCATTTGATGTGAGCAAATTAAGTCGGTTTACTTCTAACCCAAGAGATGATCACTAGGAGGCACTTGAGGGAGTGTTGCGCTACTTGAGAGGCACACCCTCATATGGAATTTACTATACTGGGTATCCACCTGTATTACAAGGATATAGTAATTCAAATTGGATCTCAGATGTAGATGAGATCAAAGCTACAAGTGGTTATGTCTTTACCCTAGGAGGGGCTGCAATCTCATGGAGGTCGTGTAAACAGACCATATTGAGGAGGTCAACCATGGAAGTAGAACTTGTAGCACTAGACACAGTCACTGTTGAGGCTGAATGGCTTAGAGAGCTTCAATTGGACTTACTACTGGTTGAGAAACCAATACCGGCAATCCTAATATACTGTGATAACCAAACAGTGTTGATTAAGGTTACAAGTATGAAGAATAACATCAGGTCCTCCAGACATGTGAAGCATAGACTTAAATCTGTCAGAAAACTGAGGAACTCCGGAGTGATTACTGTGAATTATATATGCACTGAGAAAAATCTTGCAGACCCTTTCATAAAGAGGTTAGCATGGAAGGCGATTTTTGTTGCGTCTATGGACATGCGAATAAAGCCCGTTGGAGTTACAACTCAACAATAACCCATACCTTTTTTATCAGAGGTCCCGTGACTTAGGAAATGGGGAAAAAAATTAATGTTTGAACAAGAGGGTACATTTTAATAAAATATGTACCCGTGTCCTAATAGACAAGTACTCTCAACTGTGCGGAAGGATGGCTTAAAGCCTTAATGTATTCTACTGTCCAATGAAGGAAACATGTATTAGCCTATAGGATACCTAAAATGAATACACATACTTGAGCTAAACTATGAGGTCGTAGATCATGAAAATGGGACATTCTCTAGAAAGCTCATCAGCAGATAAGGGAGCATGAACAAATAATACCTCGTTTAGGTGTGGTTCTTTGACAGCATAGTATCAGTTGAGATTTCAAGTGAAATCTAACCATGAAAAGGTGTGAATACAAGGTATAGTCCATTCATCATCTGTGAGAAGATGAATCTTGTTATTCTAGGTGCAAGTTCAACCCGTATGGGACTTACACTAAAAGACTAGTATATTAACAACTCTTCATTACAATAATCTTTATCACCCTTTTTGCTACTTGCTTCGGAATTGGTGGGGGATTGTTAGAATTGGGCTCATATGTTTAAAGGCCCGTTTATTCCTGAAATTCCAAAGCATTCATGGTTAGTCCCATACTACCTAGCCAAGTGGTGGGAGAACAATTTATAAGGTGGAGTCTGGTCATCCCTTGAATTGTGTAACACATGACATGGGATGGCATGAGAATGACTATAGCTAAAGTCACATATGCACGTACACAGACGTGCGCATATATTCACGTGGCAAACGCGTGACTTGTGACTAGCGACGCATGACCGTGAACATGTCGTGAACCCAGTTCACCTTTCTTTTGCTGACCGGGCATTTCTCTCTTTCTAGTCGAAGGCAAAGACCACTGTAGTCGAACACACAGACTAGTGTGGTCGAAACAATGTGGTCGAAGCAATTGACCAGTGTGGTCGAAGCAATTGACCAGTGTGGTCGATGCCATAGACCAGTGTGGTCGTAACATTGTGGTCCAAGGCATAGACTAGTGCGGTCGAAGCACTGTGCTCGAAATAAGTGGTCAAAACATAGTGGTTGAAAATTACTGGTCAGATCCATACACCAGAGTGGTCGAAATACACTGGTCAAAGCTGTAGACTAGTGTGTAATCAGGATATGATAAACACTGCTTAAATACCATTAATTGGTTTTGAATTAGTAGTTACTAGTGGTTTAATTTGTAGTTACTAGAGAGTAATTGCCTCAGCCTTAAAAAGATCTGAAGATGTCCAGATCAAAAACTGATAGAAAACA
This sequence comes from Hsuehochloa calcarea, assembly GCA_036346395.1. Lineage (NCBI taxonomy): Eukaryota > Viridiplantae > Streptophyta > Magnoliopsida > Poales > Poaceae > Hsuehochloa > Hsuehochloa calcarea. Next base: position 15,944,503 of record CM070604.1, on the reverse strand, counting down.
CTTTGACTTTCCTTCTTCCTCTCTGCTCTCTGGTGCTGAAGTGTTGTATTGTTCAAATCATTTCATCTCTTCTTCTCGCGTGCACCGACAAGGAGGGTAAGTGGTTATATCCAAACCATTGTCATAGAGTTCACCCGCACGTGGCGGCAATAAGGTTTCTAGGTAGCTCATCTGCGCAACCACTCGCTACGCTGCATCATCTACATTCTACACAACTTCAACCACTGCTTCAAATCTACGCTGCTTCTTGTTCTTCATCACGCCCGACTATAAGTCGGTCATACGATGAGTCTATTCTATTGTAAATATTTTATTATGTATATTTAGAAATGCAATGAGTAGCATGCTGTTAGTATCGATTTATGCATCACTACTTTTGTGTGATATTTGTCTCATAATAAATTCTGGAATTTAATTAATGTCCACATTTCCAACACTTTACACGCTGAGGCCGAAATTAGCTAGGTCCACATCTCCAAACCTAGCTAAAGAACAAATAGATTTCTTTAGAAAAAATAATCGATCTTTGAAGTTCTTCCACTATGGGTAGGATCGTGGAAAAGATACATTTCACTAAACAAATTGACTTTTAGACAACCTTTCGACCACCATGGAAAATACAAAATCCATTGATCATGGTCGAAAAGTCAATTTAGTCTATGGATTGAAGTCTTCAAGAAATTGGTAGAAGAAAAATCTCGATGACCAAGTGAGCAAGACTGAAGTCTATACAAGAGAAAAAAACTGAAAAAGCACCTACCAAACTACATATCTTCTTATTTTCTTCTGCTGGAGATCAACCTTGACCACTTTGAAGATCAATCCCGAGGAACTGGTTGAAAAGGCTAACCAGTTATAAGAAAGGTCATAGAAGAACTTGTTCGACCGTAAAAGCGACTAGAGGCGGTGAATAGGAGCACGCTCACTTTTTCACAAATAATAGATTCAACATAAATTTCACTCCAATAGCTATGGAAGCTATGAAGATCAATATACCAGTACAGCGGAAGACTAGTATTGAATCGAATCTAACCCCCGAAGCAAAACAACCAAAATCAACCAAAACTCAATTTCAAAGTGTTGGGCGGTCTGACCTCTATGTCAATGGCGGTCTACAAGTCCATGGGCGGTCGGACCTCTATGTTAATGACGGTCTGACCTCCAGCCTGATGAACAGTGAAATCAGCCCAAAAAATAAAGTTGCAAATATGTCTAACTTTTGATCTACAACTCCAAACTCGATAAAACTTGGAACACACCTTCTCTAGGATGTCAGGAACCTATTCCAATCAAAGATCGTGAAGATCCTTGGAAAAGTTACGACCTTTTTCCGTTTGAGAGGAGGATGGTTCAAAACCGAGTCAAAGCAGCTGCTCCAAAATCTTGCTCGTGGGTGATTGATGATCAAGATGATCCTAAATGTGTTCCCACATGTCACAGCAAACTAGATCATGTGAAGGAATCAAGCAAAAACTCACGGATCAAAGAAAGACTCAAAATCACCAAATAGAGAGAAGGAAAGCAAAAAGACAAATCTTTGAGCAAACTTTCATTGGATTGATTTGATATGGTTTGGGTTTACAGCCACTCCATCAATGGAGGACAAACCTCAATCTATGAGCACGAAATCAAATCAAAACTCTCTAGAACCATAACCTCCACTAATCCTCTCCCTAAGCAAAACTAGGGTTTCAAACACAATGAAAGGGTTGAGGGGGTGCAGCCACCTCCCTCCTCTATTTATAGTGGAGGCTTAGACCTTCTAGAAGATTGACCCAAATGGGCTCCCGTTAAGACCCAACACAAACGGGTCACAATGCACGCATTTTAAAGAGTCGTCTTCATCACCTCTTGACCTAAACCGCTTCTCCTTACGTCGTCTTGCGCCGCGGTTTGGAAAAAGGTCATCAAGGTAGTATTTGGTAAGATTACCAAAATACCCCTTCTCGTTCCTTCTCCGAGGACCGAGTCCATCTGCGCGAAGCACTCGCCTGCTTCGCCACGTGTAGGTAGATCAACGGTTGTCTCCAGGTCGGCAAGTCTCTCCTATCCGTCTCCCTCCGAAACCACCATGGTACTTGCACCGACCCCCGCGCTGCTTGATCAAACCAGTCGTACCGTACTGTCCGTCGGTCACCCTTGTCCATTCTACACCACGCTTGAGTTCATTGCCCTCACCCGACATCGTCGATCATTCTGGACCTCAGCTCTCCAAGCCTAGTCCCGATCATCCTCGCTGTTGATTGTCGTTGACCACCAAGCAACTTGCACAACAATAGACAAACAAATCGAATCCGGGAACAAGTTCTTCACATCTTGACCCACGTTAGTCAAAACATGCATCATGCAACATAAATGCACTAAAACTCATGACTTTGACCTAACAACCAAACATCGCCACCACGAAGGACGATGAAACAAGTCAACATCGGTCAGACTGCCACCATGGCCTGTCTGACCGCCCCTCTGGCCGATCAAACCGCCACCTATTGGCCGGTCTGACCGCCCAGTTGGGACTTAGCCAAATTTCCTCCCTGAAAATCTGAAACCTACTAAATTTTCAAACCAATATAACTTTTCACTGGAGAAACCAAAATTTTTGGGACCAAGTGCAATAGAATCCCCTCTCTTGCCTACACCCTCTATTTTTGGCCCAGCTCAAAACTCCAACTTTTGTAATTGGTCAGTTCGACCGCCACTGGTCGGTCCGACCGCCAGGGGTGGCCGGTCGGACCGCCCTCCGGCGATCGACCACCAATGACTGACAGAATGAATTGATGCAAAGCGTGATTCGACAAACCTTCAACGACATTGCCAGTTGTAACATCATCCTAAGATCATGAGCATATCCCCATGATATCTACAGAACTGTAACTAGGATTTTTCAAACTTTTGCAACATGTAATATGTATATTTTGGTCTTTATGAAATAAAACTTTGTTCCTTTGAAGAACAAGTTAAGAAAATAACCTCTTCAACACCGTAGTGTGCTCGGGGGAGGGGAGGAGGTGCGCTTGGGGAGGAGACCCGCCGGGCTCGGGGAGGAGGGCACCGAGTTGAGGAAGCGGCTTGTGCTCGGGAAGGAGGCGGAGGGCTCGGGGAGGAGTCTCTTTGGGCTCGAGGAGGCGTGATGGCGGGCTCGGTGGAGGAGGAAGAGTTAGAGAAACTTAATCGTTTGAGTGGGGGCATGGGCAAAGTACCCTAGAGTCCGAATATAAATAGGGTTGGACATCATAGACGGTTTTAAGACAAAACCGTCTATGATATTTAGTAATATCATAGACTATTCTTGTTCGAACCATCGTATTACTTCACGTAGGGTTTTCAACATGAACCATCTGTGATATTTAGTAATACCACGAGCGATTCTTATTCGAACCATGTGTGATACTTCACAAAAGGTTTTCAACATGATCCGTCTATGATATTACCTCTTCACGGATGGTTTGTACCACAGCCGGTAACACAAACAGTCGTTAAACCAAAACCGTCTGTGATTGTATTTATCTTGTGATTTTGATAAACCGTTTGTGAAGTGGCGTCCAGTATTAGACTTTTTGTAGTAGTTTATCTACATCCAATGGATCTCCTTCCTCTCCCCTCTCTCTTGTATAAATCCACTATCTTCCACCACCAACCCATCCGTAATAGCTCCTACCCTAGCCCGCTCTACCACCAACACCAGCCCAGTGCCACCGCTGCTCATCGACGACCAGCACCCCTGCCTCCCTACGCACATCGCCTACTGTCTCTCCCTCTGCCCTGACCACCACAGCCGCTTTTTCCTCCTCTCTAGTGAGCACCTACCCCCGCCCTCCTCCTCCCCAGCGTCAGTAATACCCTAAATTTCAAGTAAGGAAAATTATTATTCGGGGAGGGAAATTTATTCAATATCAAATGCAAAATAGTTTACAAAGGGTTTTAAGCTAAAAATTTAGGATTTATAGTTGTTTTGGACCTTGGGCTTTCGACCCAAGGCTTCGTAGGCCTTGTGGGCCGGCCTTAAGAGGCCCATGAGAGGAGGGGGGCGCCCCACCCTCTCTCTAACTCTAGCTGCCACCAATTTTATCCCCTAGGCCGAAATTCCCCACCCATCTTCACCTTAGCAGCCGCCACCTCCTGCCCTCTCCCTCCCTTGGCGCCTCCACCTCCACCTCTCAAGATGATCCCTCCATTGCTGCCAGCTCCCGGAGGATTCCCTGCTTTTTGCCAGCCGCAAGGAGGAAGAAGAAGAGGGGAAAAGAGGGAAGGAGGAGAAGAGGAGAGATTGTCCTCATGGGTTTTCTTTAGCATCTTCCTGAGGTATTACAAGGGTAACAATGGATTCCCCTCGCTGTTTGATTCATATTAGATATGTATTCGATTAGGTTGATTGGATCGAATTGCCGCTGCTAGTTGAATAGTTATGTCCAGTATGTTGTGCGGTTGATTTCGTGTTCTTAGAGGCAGAATTGGAGAATCCTATCTCCTAGAGATATGTGGGATTCGTTCTTAGCTTTCGGTAGCCGCTAAGAACACCTAATTCCGACGTATGGATCAAAAGTTATGGTCTGATCTTTCTTTACTATCCAGAAGGGCTAACGAGAATTAGCAGTTAACTTGTCTGGCAAATTTGAATTAATTAGGGACCGAATAAGAAAGTTTACCCAACATGAGTTTTGTAGGCAATCTAGTAAGCTTTCTAGATTAGTAAAGAACACAATTTTTAGTTGTGTCAATCAAACGTTATGGATTTTATACTACAGCTGCATTTTTGACTGACATATTGAAGGAACAGAAACTTCACCTGATCATTGGATTTATTAGAATGCCGAATAAGAGAACCTTGCCAACTAGGTTATTATAGAAGGTTTTGTCATGTTTCCATAGAGTCCAGGATCATTCCGTTCCAAGTTTGGTAGTAAAAGATATGATGATTTTAGTACTGTTGTCTTGAATTCCTGACGATAATGAACTATCAAGTTGTCTTTTAAAATACGATTAAGATAATAACAGATTCTTGGTTTCCACCCAACTAGGTTATTGTAGAAATTTTTATAACCTTACCATAATGATAAAGAACACCCTAATCGGAGTTGTAGATTAAAAGTCGTGATCTGTTCTTTACTGATGTCTTGGTCGTCTAGATAGAATCTGTCTTATACTTTCATCTATCTGTTAGTATATTATTTTGGCCGAATGGGTAGATCTTGCCAACTATACTTTTGTGGATATGTTCGTTATCTTTCCATAGGATCTGAGATCACTCCATTTCGAGTTTCAGATCATTAGTTATGATGTATTTTGTACTTGCTTTCCAGATTGTAGTCCTGTTAGAATATTGGTTTATGTGAGTAGATCGACTTTGTGATCCTTGGGTTAGGATGCTGCGATTAGATGGTTCGAGTGAGGTCATGTTCATGTGGTTACTCATTCATATATACTTAATTTGTGTAGGAGGGGGAAATTCGAGTGTAGCAGCTTCCGTCTTGCCTCATAACGCTTCGCAGAGCGGAAGGCAAGTACATTGTAATTCTTTGTGTTGATGAATGATGAGTGCTTGTATTCATACTGTTATTTCTATGATCTATGATTACATTCAATGCTTCATGTTCCTTTCATATCCATTAATCCATGTTGAAAGAGATGATGCCTTTCATTATTCATATTTTATTCCATTCATTCAATTGTTCATGTTTCTTCCACAGGAGTGGAAAATAAAGATCCATAAATTCCAGTATGGGCATGTAAGACCCACCATTCCAATCTGGGTACATTTGGACACCCGTATGAAATGTTCTTCATACAGGATTTGGATCCCCGTATTTCGTTAAATGCGGGCTTAAGTGAACACCGACGTGTGTGTCACTAGCTATACCAGTATATGCATGAGTGCAGTCCTTTCATTTCATTAAATCCATTCATTCATATATTTATTCAGTGTTATGTTCATATTCTTTAAGGATGTTGTTTTGTTCATATGTGTTGTATGTCCAGTACTTGCTGAGTCTCGAACTCATTCTTGCTTTGTTTGTTTATTTTAGGTGAACGTTGATGATGGCTCTTTTGGGAGGGAGTAGACACGCACTATTCATTTATTTCAGCATACTCCTGTTTTAATTATAAGATCGGGTTATGTCTTTTATTCATTAAGTGATGAACTGTAATAAATAGAGTTAGATATGGTTGATACCTTCCTCTATGTTATGGATGATTAATTCTACTTGTGAACCTTGATCACTCCTTTTGAAATACTTATTTGGATTCAGACTATATTCCTGCAATTGTTCTATTAAAATTTGATCTATTTATGTCATTAGATGAGTTATTGTTTAGACTCTTCCGCTTTATGGTTGTATGTTAGGTTATTTAGGTGACATCTTGGCTTCCGAATAGCCAGGGTGTTACAGTTGGTATCAAAGTATCAACCTTCGCTGCACGGGCGCGTGCGAGACAGGGGTGCGGGCATATGGCGCATGGCTCATGTGGGCCTAGAGTGGATACATGGCATGGCATATGTGCCGGCACTAGACGCACGGACGTGTACCGAGGGGTGGTTCTAGGCATTTGACGCATATGCGGTATGCTCCCGAGGGTGTCAGCCCTTGAGGGGGGGTGAATGTAATACCCCAGCCTACTCGTAGTGTGGCCCATGTGACCCATGAGGAGTTCTGTGGTGGAATTAGTCCCACATTGCTTGCCTCAAGTGAGTTGTAGTAGTATATAATACATATTGGATACAAACGTAGCAACTACGGGTTAACTCTTTTACATGAAGCGAGGACGAAAAGTGTAAGTGAGGTGCTATGTGTGGGCGGGTCCGCCCCACGGTTGGCTGGGCATTGAGCCGATTTTGGGTCAGGGTGTTATAGCCGCCCTCCTTCATCATCTCCAGTGGCTACTGTCGCCGGATCCGCCTCCGCTCTCTCTGCCTCCTAACAATTCGCTACTCATCGCTCTCGCCAACCTCCACCGCCCAACGCCCTCCTCTGACCTGCGATCGGTGTTCCTCAATGTGAGACCCCGGTTTATCGGGCTTGTAATGCTTAACCATCCACTTGGTCCTAGCATCACAACCAAAATAAACCGAGACTCGAGACATGTATACTTCCCAGAAATGGAGTATACACACCCCTTTACAAAATTCATGCATCAATTCCATTCATTCACATAGAACCGAAGCAAAAGCACAAATCAGAAGATAAGCTAAATAAAGGATAGTTATTACAAAAGAGAGGCCGACCGACCAATACATATAAATACAAAAGAAAAAAAGACAGCGGGAGCAAAAGTGCCATAAGATGGCCATAAACAAAAGATCCAATCAGTATACCTTTAACCCATAAGGCAACCGACCGGACCGCCAAGCTAGTCGTCGATCCTGCAGCACATCTCACAAAAGTGAGGCCCATGGGGCCCACCTTCCTCTTCTGCAATAAATAGTTAAGCAAAGCAAATGAGTACAAAAATTGTACTCTGCAAGACTTACGTGTAGAATAACAGACCTATACATATGCTATATGCAAGCTTATTTAAGTGGAGACTGTATGTTTCATTTTCAGCACAAAGCAATCTTTATTTGTAATAATGTAGTACATTTGAAAGCAAGTTGACAAATCTGTTTTTAATGTTTAAATAACCGTAAAGGACAACAGTAATAACAATAGATAGAGGACAACAGCAATCCTGGAAGTGACTAAACCCATAGTCACCACAACAATAGTATGAACTACCCATTCATGCCAACCATGTCAAATTTTAGTATAAAAGGTTGTAGTCTAACTCTTGCAAAACCTAACCAAGCGTGTCCATAACCTAGGACGAGGCTATTCGAATAGTTTTATCCCTGCAGGGGTGTACCAATGTACCCACACGCCAGACCGCCTTGTTGCCAAGCTATGAAGCACACTTCCTTAGGTATGCCGACACGGCTAAGTCCTATGAGACATTTCCAATATTGCGTATTAACTACGAGCCGCCCGTATGGATAGAAACCCATACATTGTGTCGGAATCATCGTAAAGTCTCGGTCAACTACCCATCGCAGGTAAAGCCTTGGACAACTACGATACCCCTCGAGGTGGAGAGCCTACCCGGAATCTCCACCACCGCACACCCAACACAAGAACACAGATCCTTTTTCACACAACACACACAACCCCCTCCTGCGACTCGGAGATAAAACACGCCAAAGTACTAAGTCAAGAGAGGTCTCATATCCCTCTCGCGTGGTTAGCACGCAAAATTGCTTGGAGAGTGTGACACAAGATGTTCGGTCCTTGTTGACTTAGGCAAGACATCCACAAACCCAATAACCCACCATCCAACCACTTGCCCAAGTCCAAAATAATTTTTTATTTTCAGATTTTGATTTTACAAAATAACAAAGCACAAGTGATGGACATAAAGGAGTAATAATTAGATGTGTGATCAAGATCATCGACTAAATCGATGATCGCCCATTACTACCGAAACTAAGCATTTCGAAGAAATTCAATTTGCAATCTACTAAGTGACAAGAGCTCATCCATCGAACTAAAATCACAGCAAATAACCTAGGCTCATGGTAGTAGAGGATAATCAATTCCTACAGATTATGCAACTATAGGATACTAACCATAATTTAACAACAAAATAGCAATGCATACATACAAGTTGAAATCAATATATTAGACTTGAAAAATATTGGGATTAACATGATCAAACTGCTTGTCTGGTTGTTGCTGTTCAAGATGTTGCGGAGGATCACTTAGGTTATCAATGTGCTCTTCGGAACCTAATGAGAAAGCGAAAAAGAACCGATAAGAACGAAGAAACCAAAAAGACTCAACAGCAAAATTTCTCCAAATGTTTTGAAAATTTTATAGTAGCAAGAGCATGATTTATATGGAATTTGGCAACAACAACCAATTGATTTGGATTCTTAATGCAAAAGATATGAGAAAAACAAATATGCTCGGCCTTATAAATCACAAATACTACTATTTATTGCACTAAAATCTTAGCAAATATTTCTGGAGCTATAATGACGTTAGAAACATCTTTATATTAAAGTTCAGTTAAAAAGATAACTAGCAAAATTTGAATCAACCGAAAAGGATTTAAAATGAAAAGGTTATGTATTTTACAATTTAATTTCATTTTTCAGTTGACAAATAATCCTCTCGGGAAAAAATGAGATAAAATCGACGTGGACGAACTTGGACTGTTGATCTTGGATCCAACGGTACAAGTCCACGGGACAACGCGCGGTCCAGCGGCTCACAAACCCCACCGTTGGATTTAGATCCAACGGTCCACGTGGATGGAGACGTTCGGATGGTCCGAACGTTCAAATAGATGTGGGCCGTTGATCTAGAGATGGACGGCTCACAACGAAGGAACCTTCGACCGGTCCGAACGTTCACTCGCATCTGAGCCATAGATTCGAAATCCAATGGCCCACGTGCGCGGAGCACAGCGCGCGCGCGGCTCATTCGTTCACCGTTGGATTTAGATCCAATGGTACAGGTGGTTCGAGACGTTCGGATGGTCCGAACGTTCACTTGAATCTGAGCCGTTGATCTAAAATCCTACAGTATACATGGATCGCTATGTTCAGATGGTCTGAACGTTCACGCGATTGTGCGCCGTTGATCCAAGGATCGATGGTCCACAGCGAACCACGTTCAAAGAGCTCGCGCCCAGTTCAACCGACAAAACTCGACGGCGAAAAGAGGCTCACCGCCGGCGACTCTGGTCATGGTGATGTGAGCAATGGCCCAAAATGGGTCCGCAATAGTTTTACGCACACCCTGCGACCAATTTCTATGGTTGCGGCGGTTTAGAACGCCGTCAAGCCGGAGTTGACAGGGATGATCGAAAACGGTCGAAAATGAAAAATGCAAAGAAGCTCTGCTGCGGTCTAAGTAAGCGTGTGCCAAGCAACTAGGGACTAATGAGGAGTGACCTGAGCACAGGGAAAACACAGAGAAAGATTGGAGCTGCTCCGGTGATGAAAAATAGGGCTTTCGGTCGAAAATGGTGAGTCTCCAATTCAGCCAAGCCCTGAGGAAGATGAGCAAAATTGAGCGAGGGTTAAGCTCAAGGGAGTGAAGAGGGAGCAGAGGGAGCAAGAATTCGAGAGGAAAAGCCACTGTGTTACCGCCTTCACCGTGAGCTTGAAGCTCGGCAATGGCGGCCGAAGTGTTTTCGGTTGAATGCAGCTCAAACAAACACTGAAGTGCTAGCTAGAGTTGCGGAGATGCTAAAGGAAGCCAAAGAGGAAGCAATGGAGCTTAAATAGCTAAGATGGCAAAGGGCAACGGCAATATTTCTCCTCGGGTCAACACTGCCATGGGAGCACTTGAGAGCGACATGAGCTGTTAGAAATGGGCATTTGAGGGCGGTGCACGACGGGTATTTAATGCGAGCAGAAGGAGCCGTTTAAAGGTGATCACCGAGGTGACCCAACACTGCGCCCTTCTCCTCTGCTCACGCCATAGCTTGATTCAAACGCACGCTCAGACTCGAGGAAGGAGACGACTCATCTACCGTTGGATTGAAATCGGACGGTTAAAATGAACGGAACGATTGAAACGATCCGAACGTTCACTTCAATCCAGGCCGTTATCTCCAAATTGGATGGTTCAGATGAACGGGACGATCGGCCGGTCCGAACGTTCACTTCAATCCAGTCCATTGATCTAAGATCCAACGACTCTCGTTGATCGAAACGTTCAAATGGTCCGAACGTTCACACGCATATGAGTCGTTGATCTCAGATCGAACGATCCGCGATACTCTGGCCCGAGCAACTGTGCTGGTGCAGTTAGTGGATTGAACTAAGTCAAGTGGCTCGAGCCCGAGTCTGACTCGAACCCAAAGAACAGTGAAAACCAACTAGGGTTTGAATTAACAGCTAATTTTTGAAGGATTTCCTTAAGGTAGCAAATAAACTCCGAAAATCATGAGATTTTAACTGGATGCTGCTGACTACAGGATAAACCTTACATAAAATTTCCAGGGATTTTTATGCACGGTATTTTTCTCAAGAAATTCCAGAAGGTGTGAATTAGGGTTTGACCAAGCTTTGACTTGGTTTGACTTGCCTCCAAAATTATCAAATAATTTATAAAAATCATGAAATAATTCAGAGGCGTCACAAGTCATCCCTAGATCTCAGGAAAAATGTTTACATTGGTTTGGCACAAGATCCTTGCCAAGGAGGTTTTTGATTGGAGTCAATTGAGTATTTTGATTTTTGATTTCCATAATTCCTTTACAAGAATTACAGAAATGCTCAAGGACTTCAAGATGCAATAAAAGTTTTAATTTCTTCTCATTTTCTTACATTTGAAACACAAATCCACATTTGGGATGTTACACTCAACACCGGTGAACCCAAAACCTAACCTAGGTAAACCTAAGCCTTCACTCACCGGAGACGTCATCTGAGCATTGTCGCTTTTGCCGAAGATGGATCTAGAGCATAAATCGCGATGCAAATCAGAGGGATTGAAATTTCAGTACTCCCGAGGTGAGAAAACACTTAAGTACTCCTTAGCATTCTCCAATAAAAAAATATGGGCGCAACATAGGTATAGTTATCTCTCTTAGATTAAAAATGTTTCAAGACTTCTTAATTCTTCGGGGTCTATTTTTTATTTGTTCCACCTGCCCATCATCCTGCACCACCTAGCTAGATGTTGGCTGTCATTAACCTCTCATTGTCTTGTGCTGCCTCCCCTGAGCGGCAAGCGGTGTCGTGCCCTATATCGTCCTCCTCATCGAGATCCAATGTCACCTATCAAGCTTACCGGGAAAATAATATGAGAGCACAATCTAGACGAAGACCTCTATTTTCGTAGACACAGTGAATGTTTGTATAAGAATACAATGTGAATGAGATTGACTCCAAAGATTGTGGAGAGTTGAAATTATGGATATGGATATATTTAGATCTTATGTAGAATACGTGGGCTACCCCTTTTATAGCTATTGAAGGGGTGGCAGCTAATGCCGCTAAAGGTGCTTTATGTCTTCATGTACATTCCTTCGTTAAGTCTTGAACCGTCACATCTCTTGGCTAACTGTTGTAAGTTGTTAGATATGCCAATAACCGCTCTCACGTTAGTCACGTGGGAAATCGATGTGTCTCCCAACCGGTTCTTTGGCGGTGATGGCCCAAACCGTATAATAGCTGGTCGTGTGGTGTACATGACGGGTCTTCTCATGACTCAAATTGGTCTGCGATAAGTTTGTGTGGATTTCATAGGGATATGTTCCAGATCTTAGGATGATGTGAAAATTGGCAATGGCATTTACGGTTTGTCGTTTCACGTGTTTTCGACAAAGTTCTGAGCCCATCTTTGGGAGGCGGTTTGACCGGTCCTTGCACGGCCAGTCCGATCGGTCCCAAATCGGTCGGACCGCCATATGGGGCGGTCGGACCGGCAATAACCTAAAAGTTCTCAGAATGGGCTGGGCCAAAAATAGGTGTTGTAGGCAAGTGAGGGGATCCCAATGCACTTGGTCTCATGATTTTTGGAGTCTCCAGTAAAAAGTTCTATTGGATTTAAGTTTCCAGAAGGTTTCGTTTTTGAGGGTATGGAATTCGGCTAAGTCCCTGGCGGCGGTCCGACCGCTCACAGGGAGCGGTCCGACCGGCCAGAGGGGCGGTCCGACCGGCTCACAGGGAGCGGTCGGACCAGTATCCACTTGATCATCGGCCAACTTCGTGGCGATGCTGTTTTGTTAGGTCAAGTACATGGGTTCCATGGCATACGTTTTGCATGATGCATGTTTTGACTAACATGGGTCAAGTTTTGAAGAACTTGTTCCCGAATTCGTGTTTGCTTGTCTATGGTTGTGCAGGTTGCTTGGTGGTCAACGACGGTCAACGGCGAAGAGGATCGGGACTAGACTTGGAGAGTTGAGGTCCAGAACGATTGACGATGCCGGGTGAGGTCAACGACTCAAGCGTGACACAAGATGGACAAGGGTGACCTATTGGCAAATCCATAACGCATGGTGAAGCGGTTTAGGTCAAAAGGTTAAAGACGGCGCTTTGCGAAGCGTGCGTGTGTGACCCGTTTGTTAGTGGGCCTTAACGGGAGCCCAAGAGAGTCAAACCCTAAGAGTTTTAGGCCTCCACTATAAATAGGAGGAGGTGGTGGCTGCACCCCTTTCTCTCACCTTTTTATGTTTCAAAACCCTAATTGTCTATAGGGGAGTTGAGGTGGAGGCTAGGGCTCTTGATGGGTTGTGGTGAATTTCGTGATCTTTGATTGTCCACTGATCCATGATGGTACGGATGTAATCCAGCATCAATCACGAAATCAATCTATGCAAGGTTTGCTTGAGATAAGTCTCTTTTCGTTCTTACTTTCAATTTCGTGTTTTTAGGGCTTTCTTTGATCCGCGAGTTTCTGATTGATTCTTTCACATGAATTAGCTTGCTGTGATATGTGTGAATCTATCTAGCATCATCTTGATCATCAATCTCTCACGAACAAGCATTAGGATCAAGTTTTCGTTCTTGCCCGGTTTTAGACCTTCTGTTAATCAATTGGCAATTGCTCAAGATCGTTCCAAGAATTGTCCTAATATTCAATTGGAATAGGTTCTCAATAGCATATAGAAGGTGTGTGCAAAGTTTCATAAAGATTGTTGTTGAGAATCAAAAGTTTAACCTAATTGCAACTTCGTCATCGGGCTGATTTTACTGTTGCAGATCGGTTCTGGAGTCGGCCGGTCAGACCGCCCGTCATCACCGGTCAGACCGATATTGGAGCGGTCTGACCGCCAGCATAACGCCGGTCAGACCGCCCGGCAATCGGTCCGACCGGTTGGGTCCAGCGGTCAGACCGCCTGTGCTGTGAGTTTGCAATCTTAGTTGATTTTGTTATTTTGCTTAGGGGATTTAATTGGATTCAATACTAGTCTTCCGCTGTACTGGTATATTGATCTTCATAGCTTCATCATAGCTATTGGAGTGAAATTGTGTTGAATTCATTATTTGGGAAAAAGTGAGCGTGCTCCTATTCACCCCCTCTAGTCGCCTTTTCGGTCCAACAGTTTGAGTGCAATAAAAGGGATTAAACTTCTTTTTAATACTGTTTGTAGGTTCATAACCATTATAAAGTGAGACTCTAATATGTGAGCATGCATTCACAGAGACTTTGACATTGACCGATAATATTGCCACGTGAAGAATCCTTGTCACTCCCTTTCCCCATGAGCCCACTCCCCTATGGTGTCTGCGCTCATTGTGGCTCCTCCTTTCTATCTCGTCACTTTCACTTTGTAGCTGAGTTTCTCATCTCCCACCGCCTCCCCCACTGTTGCCACCTTCTACTTGCTTGCCACCAATGCCACCCTCGGTTGCGTTGTTTCGCCGATCGACTCCTCCAATTGCTGGATATACCATCGCTAATGCCTGTTACGTCATCGTTGCCGTCGAGGGCGGATCTAGGATTATATTTTAGGTACGATGGAGTCGCAAATGCGGAGATAGCTAAAGAGCATTATTGATCAGTAGCTACATTTTGCTCGACTACCTTGGTTTTAGTTGATACAACCTTACAAAGAACTCAGCAAAAACCACCAATCCCAACAGAAGCAACTTTAACTGTTTCGCTAATTAGCTCCAACAAGCAAACTTATACATGTCCTTCAGAAGAACTGAGACAATCAATGCGGCTCTCATCTCAATAAGGAACTCAACATACGCACCAAAAATTTTACCAAATAGTCAATCATCAAGTGCACACTAACATAGTAAAAGAACCATGAGCTCTATCACTTCAAAAGCATTCTATTACCCAATCACCATAAAACAATAAAATATAAACACAAGCTACTGCACCAATTTGCACCTGCATAATTTCTCTATTATACAACTCCTATATCCCCCCCCCCAACAAAATTTAACTTTGCACCAAACAACCATTACCAAGCAAGGCTCATTATTTCTTGCAAATTTAACTACCCATAGACACCAAATCAGTTCACCCTAAACAGCCAGCTCCGAACTCATGTCTCATGTCAAAAAATAAAATATGTCATTTTGCATCGTCACACAACAAAGAGGGAAAGAACTGCAAGATGCGTCTTTGGGTGGCGTGGCGCCTCAAGAGCGAAGTGTCGGGCGATCGGCGGCGGTAGGCCGACGGCGGACTTGCTCCACACGAAGCTCACCTGCAGCGATGCGTGTACACTCCGTCGAGCGCATCGAGGATCCACCCTTGACGAGCACCCGCGCGGCTAGGAGAAGCCCTCCCGCCAAGATCAAGGCACTGCGACCACAGCTAGGAGCAGAGCTGCCGCCTCCTTGGAGCAGAGCCTCGAGCCTCGGTAGCCAAGCTCCGTCACTCGCCACCTCGTCCCGCCCGGCACCAACGCTGCACCGCCATGCGCCCACGCCGCACAACCCGCCTATGCTCCCTGCCTCCTTCGCCGCCTCACCGTGTTGGATTTAATTGGGCTTTGGCCCATTGATTAATGAATAATTCCTAGGAAAATACCAAAGGCCCACTCATGCATGGTGATATGTGGGAAACTTTAGTCCCATATTGCTAGCCAAGGTGGAGAGGCACCACCTTATAAGGTGAAGCATATCTAGCCTTAAATAAAAGCAAGAGAAAGGAGACTACATGCGCGCTACGCTTAGCCTCATTGGGCAGTAGCCGGCCTGGCTTCACGGGCATGCAACGTGCACGTGTATGGTGCAGATGTTCCAAGTTCTACAGTGGGGTCCAGACACAACTTTCTTTTGAAATTTTGTTTTGCCATGCAATCTGGTCACGATGGAAAGAAACGCGCTGACTATGCGGCTTTCACTGTGAATTAATTGTGATTAATGCGCGCAGTTTCTTGTTGTCGTTTTGTAATCTGTAGGCGTTTTCCTCACCGTCTTTTAAATGAGGATCTCTGCCTGACTCCTCTCTCTGCATTGCAAACACATATGTGCGAGAGAACTATTATTGAGAGCACTATGCTGCTAAGTGCTACTCCGTCCCTGCACCCGGCGTGCACCGGTGGTGGGGAGAGCAGGTCTTCATGACCATATCATCCTTGCGATCTTGTACAGGAGAGGGCGAATCAGGTTTTTGGGAAGAGACTCCGCAACTGCTCGCCATTACCTGCATCGTTTGCATCGGCGTCTTCATCGTCGGTGATGTCTTCTCCTTCATCTCTGCAACACTCTTCGCTTCGCATCGGTAACATCAAGCACTCTGCACTCACATTCTATTATTCATATTGCTTATCATCATAGTCCATCTATACGTTCTGTTATTCATATTGCTTATCGTCACAGTTCATCCTATGGACATGTTTAGTTCTAATGGTATTTCTGTAGTCAGGATTTATTTGTGGAATTATGTAATCACTAAAGTGCTAAATTTTCTAACAATCCAAAAACCTGATGATGAATTTGGTAGTCACTCTTTTATGAAAATGACTAGTTTTGCCAAGGCAATGAAACCAGAGAAGTTTAGTGGAGTGAACTTCGAAAGATGGTAGACAAGAGTCACTTTGTGGCTCACGGCTCAGAACGGGAAAAGGAGTTTAAAGCAACCACCATAATTTTTGTGGGATGCGTTATTAGTATTCTTTCCGATCATCGGTGCGATGTGTATATGCACATGACAGACGCAATGGGGTTGTGGGAGGCACTCGAACAAAAGTTCGCTGCCTCAAATGCTGGAAGTGAGTTGTATACCATTGAGCAATATCATAACTACAAGATGGTTGAGAACCGTTCTATAGTTGAGCAGGCTCATGAAAATATAATTCATTCTGAGGGAACTCGACCACCTCAAATGCACATCACCCGATAAGTTTGTGGCTGGTTGCATCATTACCAAACTACCCTCTTCATGGAGGAATTTTGCCACATCTCTAAGACACAAGAAACAAAATATTTTCGTTGAGGATCTGATTGCGTCCCTTGATGTTGAAAATAAATCTTGGGTGAAGGATGTGCATCTGTCGGGACCCAAAAATGCAATTCTGGACCATCTGTGTATTCTTCACTAGTCCAGAATCATGATAGTGCACACAATATCAACATAGATGAATATCGATACACACAAGACAATTAATAAAATAAATGACTAATTTGAATAGCAAATAATGGTTTTGCCTTATGGTCGAGTTTACATTTATTAAGCCTCGCAGGGCTGGCAATAGATAAAATAGCAGCAGCAGAACAAAATTAAACTCCAACGGGATCCCATCAATTCACCACAAGCAACTGACTGGGATAAAAACTCTAATGATCAGCAACTTCGTAGAACTCCTCCTCAAATGCAGGCGAAGACTCCTCCACTTCTGTTGATTGTTTGAACAAGTATGAGTACACAACCGTACTCGCAAGTCATATCACAGAATGCAATTTATAGATGATGGCTTATTCCAAAGGAATGGCTTCTCTAGTTATTTTGCACAAATACAACATTTGTAATTGAATACAAAAAATAGATTAAAAACATAATTGAAAATAATAAACAATATTAATTTATCATTTGATTTCAGAAAGACACACACTCTAAATAAGTTATTCACACAGCCATATGACTTAGATCACACAGCTCCCTTCCCAAATGTTTTATGAAAATCTACCCCTTGTATGAAATCCCTGAGCATGTCCATGACCGCGGAAGTGGCTATTCGAATAGATTGTTTTAAGCACTCTGCAGAGGCTATACACTTTACCCACAAGATACAACCAGTGTAGCTAGCACTGACCATAACAAAAGTTTTCAAAAAATTCATCTCAAGCATTGATACTCCCGATGTGCTTTACCACCGTCCAATTTGTGCATGCAGCCCTTGGAACGACACACACCGTTGATCTGAAAACAGCGAACCGCTCATAGATGTGACCCAAACACAGTGGTACACACCTTCCACCCTATTACACAGCCTAACCTATCTGCCTGAGTAGTCAATGTCAAGATTAATAACTTACTAAGTTAGGCCCGTTCCATACCAGGTATGTGGTCGTACAGTAAGGTTCAGTTTAATGGCTCACAAAGTTAAATCCTTAATTGACCAAGGCAAGACTTCCAATTTCTAACTAAATATCATACAGACCAATATTCCCATTCACACAGTTTCCACCATCACACAGTATCCACCACTTGCCTTAGTCTAAATCTTTTCCCACCCTGTTGATTAAGTGCAACAAATACCATCAACGAGTAATAGCACACAACACACACAGTTCCATAATCACTTAGTCAAGTTTATATTTGCAATTCACATGAAACGATGACTCGTAGCATGGCTATGCAATCAACTCGTATCTAACCAACTCACGTTGGTGCTACGATAATACAAACTAATAATGAACCAACCTAGGGTGACAAAAGAACATGACATAACAATAGACAAGGTGGATATAACAATTTGGATTAATAACTAAACCCAAAAGCATTTAAATAAATACTTGAAATAGAATGCAATAATTTGAATAAAAGTATTTTGAATACTGGATTCAACATGATCAAAGGTATAACTTTCCTTCAAATAGGTCTAGGTACTAATCTTCATCTTGTGGCACTCCTCCTTCTTCAAAAGTACACGAAGAATTAACGTCTACTCGCAAACGAAATAAATAAATAACAGTGATAAAACGAACTCCAACAATTAAATAAAAATCATAAATAACTAGATCTTGAATTTAGATAAATTTATAAATTTGAATGGGCTCAATCGGAGTTTGGATGCAAAAGAGGCTTTGGAAGATTGAATCTAAAGAAAATACCATAAATTGGAATTTTCTGGAATTTCTGAATTATTTTCCTAAAGAAAAATTGGATTATGATGTCAGCATGACATCAGCCCTGCGATTTTTGGATTTAAAATAAATCAGACAAATTCTGACATGTGGGACCCACATGTCAGTCTCACGGCCCACGGTGGACCAAGTCCACCGAGCCGATTGAAACTGTGACCAGTGGATCGGGCCACGCACGTGCTGATGAAGCACCCACGTGGGAGACACATATACTCGGGTGCTAATGCGGACACTGACGCGGCATGCCACGTCAGAATGGCGGCGGCGGCGGTGAGTGGTTCCAGGAGGTAGAGGATGACGCGAGGATCTCGTAGGTGTGCTCACGGTTGCTCGAGGGCAGCTGTGGCGACCGGCGGCGAGGTTCGAGTGGTGGAGGCGATTCGGGCTCGTCGGGATCTGCCCTTCAGCGGTGCTCCGGTGGAATGAATATGACCACGATGTATCGCAGCTCCGTGCGATGCCGACGACGTAGACCACAAGGCTCGGGCGGCTTCGGTTGCGGTGGAATCGCTCATCGGAGTTGCGGCGACAGAATTTCTTCTAAAGCTCTAGCGGTGGCTAGGGTTCGGCTCTGACACTGAGGCGGCTAGGGTTGGGGTACGGACGCCAAGGACTACCTCTCTATTTATACGCTGCCGACTAGGAGAGTCCAGGGTGCAAACGCCCAAAACAGCTTTGCGGCGGCGGAACAGAATCCTCAACGTATTCGGGGACGACAAGTCAGCGTCTACAGCTCGAGCGAAGGCGCTTAGTGGAAGACAAAGCGCAGGCTGACGGGTGGGACCGGTTGCGAGTGCACATGCGTGAGGGGAGAGGAGACTGACAGGTGGGGCGGTAGTGGCGTGGAAGAGAGGGAGAGGCTGACATGCGGGGCCCGCATGTCATTAACAGGAGGGGCGCGCACGGGTGAGCTGCACAGTGCCACGCTGGCTGAAAACAGTAGTGGGTTTTGGCCCATTACTTTTTCGGAGGATTTTAATTGATTTTTCTTTTTAGAAAATACCAGAAAATCAAAATAGCAATTAGAAAATAGCAAATGAACTCAAAAAAATTCTAGAAAATTTTAGAAAATATATCCAAGCACATAGAATCCAAATAAAATACTTTTGACAATTGTTGATATTTGGATTAATCATATTAAATTATTTTAATGTTGAAAGTCTATATTAAGCTTTAAATAAAATTCAATAAAAATTCAAATGGTAATTTTTTCCAACTAGTAACTGTTTAAAGATTTTTAAAGCTTGAAAAATTGGGATGTTACAGCATCCTAAGGTGGCCGAAGGACATTCCAGCACCAATGTCGTAGGGCACCATGGTAACGGAAAGTTCAAGGGAAAGGTCAAGGTCGTACAGACCACCAACTTTAAGAAGAATAAGAAGCCAAACAAGGGAAAAGATGTATGCTATCTTTGCGGTAAGGACGGTCACTGGGCCAACAAATGTCTTAATCGTAAAAGTAGAAAGAATATGAGTATAGCCAGACCAAGTCTGTGAATGTGACTATTGGCGATATCAGTGTAGGGAGATTTGGGTATTGTAATTTACCTATTGTTCTTTCGGTCTATCATTCCATCGACTAGTGGATTGACACAGGGGCTAATATTCACGTATGTACAGATGTGTCCTTGTTTTCTTCTTATCAGGTCGCTCTGGCTTCCTCCGTGTTGATGGGAAACATTCACATTCCTCTGTTCTTGGTGTTGGCACAGTAGATCTGAAGTTTATTTTGGGACAGAACGTGCAGCATGTTCCCTCAATAAATAAGAATCTCGTTAGCGGCTCCCTTCTGTGTAAAGATGGGTATAAGTTGGTTTTTGAGTCAAATAAAGTAGTCATTTCTAAATTTGGACTTTTTATTAGAAAAGGCTATGATTGCGGAGGCTTGTTCCATTTCTCCCTTTCAAATTTCTATAATATGGTTATGAACCATATTTGTGATCCAAATAATGGGGATGAGGCCAATGTTTGGCACTCACGTTTGTGTCACATAATTTTTGGTTGTATGTCTCAGTTATCCAATCTAAATTTAATTTCAAAGCTCTCTATAGTCAAAGGTTCTAAATGCCCATCTTTTGTGCAAGCAAATCAACCCCGCAAACCTCATAAAGTTGTGGAGGAAAGAAATTTAACACCTTTAGAACTCATACATTCAGATCTCTCGGAAATAAATGGTGTGTTGACAAAAGGAGAGAAAATATATTTTATCACTCTAATTGGTGATGCTTCTAGATATTGTTATGTGTATCTGTTAAAAACAAAAGATGAGGATTTAGACTATTTTAAAACTTATAAGGCTGAAGTTGAGAATCAACTAGAAAGGAAAATCAAAAGACATCGATCAGATCGTGGTGGAGAGTATTTCTCAAATGATTTCTCCAAATTTTTTGTAGAGCACGGAATTATCCATGAGAGGACACCTCCCTATTTGCCTCAATCCAATGGGATTGCTGAAAGAAAGAACCGCACGTTGAGTGACTTAGTTAATGCCATGTTAGACACTATGGGTTTATCTAAGGCATAGTGGGGGGAGGCTGTACTGACCTCAACTCATGCCCTGAACAGAGTTCCCACTAAGAATAGTGAGATCACTCTGTGTGAAGGATGGAAAGGGAGAAAACTATCACTATCATACTTGCGCACTTGGGGTGCTTGGCAAAAGTCAACATACTGATAACCAAAAAGTGCATACTTGGACCGAAACTGTGGATTGTGTCTTTCTAGGATATGCTCATTGCAGTACTGCCTATAGGTTTCTAATAGTTAAATCTAAGGTATATGATATGCATGTCGATACAACAATGGAGTCTTGAGATGCTACATTTTTTGAGAATATATTTCCCATGAAGGATATGCACAACTCTACTAGTCAAGCAAATGATTTAACTCATGCATCCGTAATTCCCATTGAGCATTCCGAATGCACACACAAACAAATCCTTGAGAAGGATGGCAGTATTATTCCTAGAAGGAGCAAAAGACAAAGGATTGAAAAATCCTTTGGAGATGATTTCACTGTGTACTTTGTGGATGATGTTCCCAAATCCATTTCAGAGGCATATGCATCTTCTGATGCAGAGTACTGGAAGGATGAGGTCCGTATAGCTAATGGAACTTAGGAAATCACTGATCGTCCATATGGCTACAAGCCAGTTGGATGTAAGTGGGTGTTCAAAAAAAAGCTTAGGCCTGCTGGTAATATTGAAAAGTACAAGTCAAGGTTTGTGGCCAAGGACTATACGCAAAAAGAAGGAGAAGATTTCTTTGATACTTACTCACCCGTTGCTAGATTGACCACTATACGGGTACTACTATCCTTGGCTGCCTCACATGGTCTTATTGTTCATAAAATAGATGTTAAGACAGCTTTCCTCAATGGAGAGTTATATGAGAAAATCTACATGGAACAGCCTGATGGTTTTGTGCTAACGATCAAGAAGGCAAGGTTTGTAAGTTACTTAAATCTCTATATGGTCTCAAGCAAACACCTAAGCAATGGCATGAGAAGTTCGATATAACTTTAACATCTGCGGGCTTTGCAGTAAACAAAGCCGATAGATGTGTTTACTACCGCTATGGTGGGCGTAAAGGAGTTATACTGTGTTTGTATGTTGATGACATACTTATCTTTGGAACAAGTCTTAACGTGATTATCGAGGTCAAGCCTTTTCTGTCACGAAGTTTTGACATGAAATATTTGGGAGAAGCTTGACGTTTAGAATGATCAAGGGTGAGGATGGGATTACACTTCTGCAATCTCATTATATGGAAAAGGTCTTGAGCCGTTTTGGTTGTATGGCTAGCAAGCCTACTTCAACACCTTATGATCCTAATCTAATACTTCAAGAGAATAAAAGACTAGGAAAGGATCAGCTGAGATATTCCCAAATTATTGGTTCACTTATGTACTTAGCTAGTGCTACCAGGCCTAACATCTCATTTGCTGTAAGAAAATTAAGTTGGTTTACCTCAAATCCGGGAGATGATCATTGGCGTGCTCTCGAGCGAGTTATGCACTACTTGAAAGGTATGACGAGTTATGGAATTCATTATACCGGGTACCCTAGCGTACTCGAAGGGTATAGTGATTCTAATTGGATATCTGATGCTGATGAGATTAAGGCTACAAGTGGATATGTTTTCACTCTAGGCGGTGCTATTGTTTCATGGAGGTCTTGCCAACAGTCCATTTTGACCAGGTCAACCATGGAAGCAGAACTCACGGTATTGGATACAGCCACTGTTGAAGTAGAATGGTTGTGTGAACTACTGATGGACTTGCCGGTGCTTGAAAAACCGATTCCACTATCCCGATGTCTTCGTGATAATCAAATGGTTCTCGTTAAAGTGAATAGTGCAAAGGAGAACATGAATCCCTCAGGCATGTAACAAGATGATTAAAATCTATTAGAAAATTGAGAAATTCTGGAATAATAGCTGTGGATTATATCCCAACAGCTAAGAATCTGGGAGATCCCTTTACAAAGGGTTTATCACAGAATGTGATAGATAATGCATCGAAGGAGATGGGAATGAGACTTATGTGGGCTATACCTCAGTGGCAACACAACCTATGAGATCAGAAATCCTGTGAAGTAGGACCTGGGAAAAACAAACTTTTTGGTTAACTGAAGGAGAGTACATTCTATAACACACTTCATTGAAGATGTCGTACTCTCAAATCTGTATGGTGGGATGACTTTGTTTTAATGTGTTCTGTGGCTTTAAATAGCAAAGATGCTATCCTACAGAGCATTCTTGAAAGAAAACACCTATGTGAGCCCGAATGTTAGTTACAGTCTATAAGAATGGGTAGTCTATAAGAAGCTTATGAAGAGACACTGGAGTATGACATATATGCTCCACCCGAGGGGTAGCATATTGGCAGCCTAGTATCAGTCAAGGCTTTAGGTGAAACTCATTCAAGCAAAACTGCCAATTCAAGGCTTCGTCGATTGTGTAGCTGTGAATGAATGTAGCTTAAAACTCTAGATGGACTTTCAACCCTAACAGGTCTCCATTGAAACACTGGTAAATTAACAGTGCTTTGGAACAACAAACAAACTTTGTGAGCCTCTGGGATCTAGTGGGGGATTGTTGGATTTAATTGGGCTTTTGCCCATTGATTAATCAATAATTTCTAGGAAAACCCCAAAGGCCCACTCATGCATGGTGATATATGGGATACTTTAGTCTCATATTGCCAGCCAAGGTGGAGAGACACCACCTTATAAGGTGGAGCATGTCTAGCCTTGGTAAAGTAAGAGAAAGGAGGACTACAAGCGCATGCTCGCTCGTCTCGCCACGCCACGCCATGCCACGCCTCGCCTCGCCGAACCGGGCTTCGCTGGCATACGAGGTGCGTGTGATTGGTGCAGCCATTCCGGATTCGACCGTGTGTCCAAACACAGCTTTCTTTTGAAATTTTGTTTTGCCATGCAACCTGGTCATGACGGAAAGAAACGCGCTGATTACGTGGCCTTTAACTTCGAATTAATTGTGATTAATGAGTCCAGTTTCTGGTTGTCATTTCCTAATCTGCGGGTATTTTTCTTCTGCTGCCTTTTTAACTGAGGATCTATGCCAGACTCCTCTCTCCTCATTGCAAACACATCTGTGTGAGAGAACTATTCTTGAGAGCACTGTGTTGTTGAATGCTACTCCGTCCTTGAGCTCGGCGTGCACCGGTGGTAGGGGAGAGAAGGTCTCCGGAACCATCTCGTCCTTGCGATCCTGTACGGGAGAGGGCGAATCAGGTTTTTCGGAAGCAACTCCGTGACTGCTCGCTGTTTCCTACATTGTCTCCAGCAGCGTCTTCATCATCGACAACATCTTCTCCTTCGTGTCTACGACACTCTTCGCTTCGCATCGATAACATCTAGTACTATGTAATTACATTCTGTTATTCATATTGCTTATCATCATAGTCCATCTATACGTTATGTTATTCATATTGCCTATCGTCACAGTTCATCCTATGGACATGTTTAGTTCTAATGTTATTTCTGTAATCATGATATATTTATGGAATTATGTAATCACTAAAGTGCTAAATTTTCTAACAACTAGCGCTGGCGCCGTGGCGCACTCCGCCGCTCCTCCGCCGCCGCCTAGGGTTGGGACTGGAGCGATGCTCCGCTATCTGCTCGCTTCTTCGCTCGGCCGGGCTTCCATGTACTCAGTTCGGGTGGGCAACGGGCGACGGAAAAGGATGGGCCATGCCACCACGGCCCAGCATTTGCATCGCATGGCCGAGACTCAGGAGGCAGGGAGGAACCGTTGTTCTCCAACGCGACGGCGCCGGTACCACCGTGCCAGGGAGTGGGGAGTCGGAGCCTGGAGTGGGGGCGGTCCGGACCAGTGGAGGCGCCAGAGCTCGCGAGAATGCTAGGTACACCCTTTGTCACGGCTAGCTTGCTGTCATCGCCCAGCTCCCTCTTTCAACCCAACAATGCAACTACCACCCATTGCCGCCAGAGCTCGCGAGAATGCTAGGTACACCCTTTGTCACGGCTAGCTTGCTGTCGTCGCCCAGCTCCCTCTTTCGACCCAACAATGCAGCAACTACCACCCATTGCCGCTCGCGGACCACCGACGTGCTTCGTGTCGGATTTGTAGTATTGGAACCGGTAAATCGTAAAGCTTAATATGCACGAATATGAAGGCGGATGAGAGTAGGGAAACGTTGTACGTCACTTGCATATAAAGGGTTAGTTGTACCTGCATAGTCACTCTCATCAAATATTGATTTTTATTGAAAAAACGATTGTAATTACATTAAAGAAATAGGAGAAGTTTGTTGGGCCTTAATTGAAGTTAAGACCTCAAATGGATCTACATATATAGCTTAACAGTTTGCTAGTTGAAAACCCTTGGCCATTGATTTGGTACTCACTAATGATTTGTGCTATGCATCAAGCAACTATATGTGTGGGAGGCAGTACTACCCTCATATTTAGTATAAAGAGCTGTTGGTACTTTGCCCCTGGTCATAATCAACGAATGGAGCTAGTTAATTAGCTAGTAGCTTTATCAATATGTGTGTCGATATATATATAAACGATTGATCTAGAAGGTTGCATGAGATGACTGGTGTCCTTGCCTGCGTACGTTCAGAGCACTATACATGTGTACCTCGGCGACATTTCGATGTGTAAGTACAACTTACTTTGCACTGCAAACATGTGTCCCTAATCTAGCTTGGTGTATAGTTTGGAATCTCCTTGTAATGATGCACTAGCTAGCTCAGCTCCAGATCATACACCACACTATTCGTATCAAGCGTTGCAATCTCTGGTACTACTACAACTCCATGTAATGATGCACATGCTAGCTAGCTCCAGATCATATGCCACTTTATTCATTAGCATGCGTTGCAATCTCTTGTACTACTAGAACAAACAGATCTAGATCAGAACACGTACCAGAAAGAATCAACGAGGACACGAACACGGCACCGTGTAACATAATCGAGTTTGTTACGTTACCGTGCACATCCTGTCGCGCTCCTGTTGACCAGATGGGCCAACATAAAGCTAGCCCTCTTTTTGACCGGCGCCACTACGTACGGTGCTTCTCCCACGGCGATTGGTCGAGGCTCATGCTTTCTGCGGACATTCAAGTGTGCCCGTGTCAGAGAGTGTCCATCTCTCGATCGATCCACCCGCCCGAGCATGTACCTGTCAAGTGGTCGCATGCATGCATAGGAGTGCAGCCATATGCACATTGCACACGCGGTAAACCGAGCCATCGATCGCTAGCCAACGATGCAAAGATTATGTTCCCTTTGTCGTTGTCCGAGGCGTTAAATTTTTCCTGGTCGGCATGCATGATTTTCTTTTTTAAAAAAAAAAATTGTTATTACTGACGTCTCCAGAAAAATGTAAGGGCGTAGTTTCAAATCAACCAATGCCCTACCTCTGACATCAGAACGCATGCATGCATCCGTGCATGCATGATTCCCGTTTTCCTATTCTTGATCTGACCTCTTAATCTATTTAGCTGAATTTTTGTAAAAGTTTAGCTAGCCAGTAGGTGTAGCATTGATTAAACTTAGTGTTACCAGCGAATTGTTCACACGATGAGGCCAAAAGCTAGCACGGATTGTACGTATTTCATACAGAAAACCACATATGCTACTGTAAATGCACATGTGAACACTTGGACGACGACTACTCGACACACATATTCCACTGACCAACCACCCACGGTGTGATCGTACCACGCACTCATCTACTACTCCTACAACACAAAGGCTAATTTAATGCCTCCTATATATCGGAGATTCCTGCTTAGCCTAGCTAGCTAGCTAGCAAGCAAGCAAACCAAACACACTCGATCGAGGTGAAAAAGAGACAAATGTTTAGGGAGACAGTTGAGGACTGACACTGTGGCGAGCGCCAGGAAACGCAGCTCTCGTGCCTCTCCGTTTGGTCCCCACGTTCAGTCAAGTTCAAATCACAGAAAAGCTCGAAACAAAGCACGTACAATTGATCTCAAAAAGTAAGGATCGATGATATATGGACAGCTAACCGTAGTAGGGATGGCAATTGTCCCAGTTAACCGCGTACACAGTCAAAAACTCTAATAGAAATAAGTATGATAGGATGGTCAAAAACTATAATAAAGGTGGGTATATTTCTCATTTTGGTATATGGGTATGAACATGGGAATAAACCTCTACCCAACAGGCCAACGAGTATGGACATAAGCTCTATTCGTGCCTGTTTTGCGCATTTACTCACCAGTGACATGTGGGCCCGTATTGAAAACCCTAGACACCCACTCTTCCAACCGGCACTCGGCCTTCCCCAAACCGCCGCCATCCCTACTCTAGTCTGCATCTGCGTATGCATCTATGCTCCCCTCTCTGCATCCACCTCCATCACTCCGCCGCTAGTGCATCACGCAAGCCGCTGCCAGCTCATCCTACCAACGCCAGTGGCTGCCTTAGCTCCCTCGGTCCCAACTCCCAAGGTGCGGGCAAAATTCCTCCCACACGACTTAATGGCCATCTTGCTAAAAAGACCCTACGAAGTAGGGAAGAAAACGGCTCGGATAGTTTTCGACCGATCCGAACGGAAACGGATTCGAATCGTCTCGGATCGGATTTTTCTCGGATAATTTTCGGATCGGAAACGGATTTGGATTTTTTTTTTGTCAAAAACGGAAACGAATACGATAGGCATGCTATCCGACGGTGGATACGGATACGGATTATCCGGATAAGCCCAAGTCCGGAGATACGAATTTCAGCCCAAAAGAAGAGGATTTCGGCCCAAAAGAGAAAATGAGATTTTATTTAATTTCTGAATTTCAGAAAATGCAAAAAATCAAATAGCCTTTTTGAAAATAGCAAATAGAGTTAAAAAAAATTCTAGAAAAAATCAAAAAAAATCCTTGAATTATTTTGAACTTAATAAAATTAATTCCAAGTTAAAGTTGGTTTTTATTTTTGCACATAAATTATTTTTAATTCCTACAAAATAGGAAAAACCTTTTTTAAATCCAAAAAATTCAAGAAATTAATTTTATTATTTTCATTTGCACTTTAAATCCAATAAAATCCCAGAAATCTCAATAAATTTTATTTTTGACATTGAAAACTAGGAAATAAAATAATTTACTTTATTTTTTTTATTTTTTTTCTTTTTAACCAAGAAAACTCTTTTAAATCTCAGAAAATCTAATAAAATAATAACTTTATTAATTTTATTTTTGGTAACATACTTTGGGATGTTACAGTCATTTGCGTATAGATTAACCATCTAGCCTTAACATTGTTAGTGTGTACTAATTTTTATGTATGTGATGAATTAAGTGTGAATGTGTGATGACTTGTGACTTTTTGAGTTATGACTTATGAGCTAAATTTGGTAAATCAAATGTTATGTTTGTGATGAACTAGTTAATACAACTTGCTAGTGCCAATGTTATGTGTGGTTGCTGAAAATATGAACAATTCATGAATGTTTGCATCAAATAAACTAGTTATATGTTTTCGTTAATTTCTGGCATACAATTTAAGGGGTTTTCATATTCCGAAAAATATCCGCGACTGTATTCATTTTAATTTGTATTCGCTCCGTATTTGTATTCAATATTATTTGTATCCTTATTTATATCCAGAGTATTCGTATTCGTATCCGTATCCCGAAAAAAATATAAAAACAAGTATGGCAGAGCTATTATCCGTCCGTATCCGATCCGTTTTCACCCCTACTGCGAAGCACTAGCATTAAAAAAAAATTGAGGAAAAAGCACTTGCGTCCATCCCCTCGCACCCTCACTCTCCTCGTCAGACATAGCATCCTCCCCCGATTGACTTAAGAATTAGTTCCTTATACACCACTAGAATTTTGCAAAATTCCCAATTGTATCATTAACATGTGAGGTCAAGGTCCACATGTTAGCGAAACAAGGAGTGATATATGAGGGACAATGCAAACTTTCAATGACATTTAAGGAATTCACCCTATGGTTAACTACAATCCGCATTAATTATCATCTTCGTACGTTAGGTATCAGAAAACAGCAATATATTGGAATTATTAGTCTTTCGCATCCCTCTGATTGATTTTTGGATTATGATGCATACATACAAACTCCGGTCACAAGGGAGTACGTTTTTGACTTTGAAAAGTCAACAAGATACTCTTTGACCACTAGATTCTTTTCTCAAATATTCGAAAATAGTTGTGGAAGTGTAATATTACAATAGTATTTTTCATAATAAATTCTCTAGTATTAATTTCATACATGGAAATCAAATGCTTTAAATAATATATTTAATCAAAAGTTATACGATTTAACTGTGTATATCCTAGTACATCACTCTTTTACGACTAGAGAGAATAGAAAATACATATTAGTGCACGGAAGCTGATCGATCACTCCGCTGTACAGGTGTTATTTGGCTCGCTCGCCAAGAACGTGATTGCACCCGGCCGGCCAGGATGCTGGCCTCGGCGGGGCCATTGCAGCAAGTAATGATCGAGAGAGAGAGAGAGAGAGACTAGTTCGGTACAGCAAGCTAGGAGAAAGAGACGCGCGATCAATCATAGCCGCGCGCTCTGCCGCAAATTATTGGAATCTCAGGGACACGGCAATGAAGGTGCAGCAAGTACTCCTGTCCTCCACCACTGCAGTATCTAGGGAGGTTCGGAAAAAAAAAATAAAAATATTTAAAACAAAAAATTAAACTAAGTAATCGTTCAAAATAATTACAAAATTAAGTCTCTATTGTCATTTCAAAGCTAGCAAACTGGCTCAGTCGATCTTGTCAGTGCTGTAGCATAAGCTTACGTGGATCAAAGGGTCGTATGCGAGCATCGAACCATTTTCTAATATAAGCTGTAACTGATCTAAAATTGACCTCAATCGTTGGGCTACGTGAGCGCTCCCGATGAAGAATGTACCTCAAATAAATGGTCTTAAGAAGGGGAATTGGTTTGGAGGCTATAATGATCGAAATTGTCACAAAGTACCCACTGCCTAGATCCCTATAATGGACAATCCGGTTAAAATATCTAAAAGAAAATTACATAGCCTAAACGATTATCACTTCATCTCTAGTACGCTAGTTTGACCTTCTCTCTCGCCCGTGAGGGTTCCCAAGCCGTTGTCCCTGTCGTCAGGAATTAGAAATGAGGGGAGTTGAACAAGCTATGTAGTGAAATTGTATTATATGAGAAGACCAAATAGCAAGAATATAGATAAAATTTTATGGATCACAAATGAATATAGTGAAAAAAAATTTAGATCATATGGGAAGCCCCGACCCTACCAGCAAACAATCCCCCCCCCCCGGTCGCCCCAAAATTCATGCCTCCCTAAATCGTCCCATGACCTCTTCCTCTTCCCCTTCGGCGGTCATGCTAGGGGCCAGAGGTGGTCCCTGCACTCTTCTAGATCTAGTACTCTACAAGTTTCACTTATTTAAGTACTCTTCATGGGAAGTGCATGCAGTCAGAAGCTAGCTCTGCTACTGGCTGCTGCTCCTCGTTGTTGCTGTTGTTGCCGACATCTTTACCGTCGCTGCCAGCCATCAGGAGAATATGAGATTAGTTTAAATAAATCAACTCCCATCCTTGCATATCTAGATCCACATATACGATACTTTTGTATCTATTGGACCGAAATAGCGACCAAAGGCAATGAATAGGAGCCCACTCTTTTTCTCAAAGGTATTCAACTTGCTTTTCACTCCAATAGCTATGCAATGCTATGAAGATCAATGTCTCAAGATCACAGCGGGAGACTTGAAATGAAACCGTGAGAAACGGACTTCACTACCCTCAGCCGATTTGACCACCAAGGCGAGGTCAGTCTGATCGTTGGCCAGTTTGGCCGCCAAGGCGAGGGCGGACTGACAGCTGGCCAGTATGACCGCCCCTGCTAACAGAAAATAAGCAGAATGATGGATCCACAAAAGGACCTAACTTTTGATCTAGAGATCCAAATCACTCAAGATTTAAGACAAAGCTCAAAAAGGACGTAAACCTATTCCAATCGAAGATTGAGACGATCATGACCAAGGCTCCTTCAATTTCTTAAATGAGAGCAAGAAGGCACAAATCCGGGAGATAACCTAAACATGATCTAAATGCTTGCTCGTGGATGAAAGACGGTCAAGATGACATTAGATCAGATCCCACACGTCCTAGTAAGCTAGATTACAACAAAAGACCAAGTCAAAACCCCTAGAACACAAGAACCCAAAAATAACAAAGAG
The DNA here is from genome assembly GCA_036346395.1 of Hsuehochloa calcarea. Classification (NCBI taxonomy): domain Eukaryota; kingdom Viridiplantae; phylum Streptophyta; class Magnoliopsida; order Poales; family Poaceae; genus Hsuehochloa; species Hsuehochloa calcarea. The sequence goes on along the minus strand of CM070604.1, from coordinate 15,913,004 downwards.
AGAGAGAGCAAGAACGAGAACTCATGTTAGCACGAATTGACTCATGAGCACCCAATCTCACAATCCTTCTCTCAATACATCTCCCTCAAACCATAACATCCTCTATTATCTCCACTTTCCCAAATCTCAAATTATAGTTTCCAAGGCATGGCTGTGCAAATACTACACCAACCCTTATATAATGGAGGCTACATCTAGCGAGAAAACCATATTGGGCACCCGTTAAGCCTCCACTTTCCCTAAATCTCACACATGCTTCTTAGGCCCTGTTTGGCACAGCTGTGGCTTTCCTAAAAAGCGGCTTCCTACTGTGTCAGACGCTTTTCCCACAATGGCTGAATGGTCAGTGCTTTTACGATTTGGTGTTTGGTCGTCGGCTTTTAGGTAGGTCAGTGCAGCGACTTCCGAGATATGAAATGTCTGAAATGCTCATGAGGACAGTAATGACTTATTTGATGTCGTTTAACTAAATTAACAACATTAAACGGCATTTAACGACATTTAAGAACATTTAACAGTATTTAACAATAAAACTTCAGAAAGCATGTGAAAATAATCTGGACTAGAAGATCAGTCCCTTATACATAGTTTAAATTGGCAAGTACTACATACAAAATACTGCATATATCTTCCATCTATCCTATCGTCATGCTACCAAAGCTATTGCAATAGCGTCACAGAGGCCGTTCATATCAACATCATCCATAACAGCTGTATCATCATTTGCGCTGAGGTTAGTGGACATGTCCCCGTCTACATAATCATCATTCCTGTCTGCACGAGCAAAATCATTATCAATCAAAGCACTATCTCGAATAAAATTATGCAAAGCCATTGTTGCAACGATAATTTTCTTTTGCTTGTGCTCCTTGTAACTTAGAATTTTAAGTAGACTCAATCGAATATGCCATAAGTTTCAGTATAACACTCAATCGAATAAGTTTCAGTAAACTAAACTGAATATGCCATAGGTATGAGGTGGGTAATTTCTGCGAAGTCTGGGGGTATTCTTGGAACGCTGGAGGTGGGAAGCTGTGGGAAGCACCTCAACACTGGCTTTTCGCTTTTGGCTTTCATATGTTCTGACAGCTTTGAGCTTCCTGTGAAAGCCAGAAAAAAAGCCAACCGTTTGGCACAGCTTCTAGCTTTTCTCACCCAAAAGCCAAAGCAGAAGCTGTACCAAACAGGGCCTTAAAGTGGATGACGATCCGGGTCTCTCAAATCTGTCTCTTCATGATCTTCTCCTTCTTATGATCTAAACCACTTCTCCTTCTCTAAGGTCACCAATCTGATTCTTTTGTGAAGATACCAAAATATCCATTCTCGATCATTCTCTATGACCGAGTCCAACCATCGTAAAGCAATCACATGCTTCGCCATACGTAGGTTCATTAATGGTTTTCCTCATGACGGCAAGTCTCTTCTATCTGGCTCCCATCGGACCACCTTAGCACTTTTACCGACCTTAAGCCACTTGATACAACTCATTGCATCGAATTTCTCGTTCGGTCATTTTGTCCATCGTACACATTTCTTGAGTCCAACCACTTTACCCGACATCATTGATCGTTTTGGATCTTAACTCTCCTAGCTTAGTTCCGATCATCCTCACCGTTGACAATAGTTGACTACAAGCGCCCCTGCACAACAATATACAAAGAAATCGATTCCCGGCACAAGTTTTTCACAACTTGACCCATGTTAACAAAAACATGCATCATGCAACACCTATGATGTGAATCCCTTGACTTTAGCCAATTTCACAAATTCTAGAGCTCTCACTGCGCATGAACTTGTCCTGGCCGGTCAGACCGCCAACCCTTGGCTGGTCAATCCACCAACCAACAGTCGGTCTGACCGTCAGCCCTGGTAACAAGGGACTAGTTAGACTGCCAACCAGCGGTCGTTCAGACCGCATCTTAAATCAGAAAACACCCATCTCTATACTTTTTAGCAAAACTCTATCTAGTTTTGCGTCCAGTTATCTTTTTCAATCACTTGGAGCAAACACATCCTCAAACATTTTCACACAAGTGGTTGCTATCTATTCCTCAAACGCTTGTATCGCCAGTCTGGCTGTCACCCATGTCTTGTCGATCGCCTTTACGAGGCCAGTCAAGCGCCGCCACGGAACAAAGAATCCGATAATTTGCTAAACCAAGGTGTTACTCCCCAAATACCTCGATAGCGATGCCAATTATTTAACACCTAGATTAGGACCATACTATTCACAACATCCACGATGGATTGGCTACTTTGCCGTCGGTCCCCTCGTCGACTCCGTCGAATACGGTGGCTTCCCTTAGCAATCACCGATGTATCCATCCAGCATCCTGCCCCCTTCACCTCCACCGTCTCAAACGCCGCCCCTTCGCCCGTCCAAAGGCCTGCAAAACCACTGCAGGCATAAATAATATCCCTCATCTTCTGGATTGTTATTCTGTCTCTAATCTACAAATCCCAGCACCAAAATCCTCAAGCCCCTCCTTCACTAGACGTCATTTCGGCTACAAAGCTGGCGCCATCCTCTCTTTGTGAAGCTTTAGAACTTTGGGACATCATGTCGAGTCTGCCGTTGCATCAGATGGTAAAGTCAACAATATCTTGAAACTCTGTGGCAGTAAAGGCTTCTATGTTGATGTACAAAGGTCGAGCCTGGAAAAGGTTATTATAGATCCCAGGCATGTCTCCCTGGTTCTGCGTCGGCATGCCCTTCGTCCAGTACTCTGCTGATGGCTATTCAGTGGGTCGCCGCTGTTGCAATCAACGCCCCTGTTAGGGGTGGGCAATCGGTTTGTTGGGCTAACTCGGTTCGGTTTATTCGGTTTTTACAAAAGATTTGAGAAGTGGTTACCGAAGAACCCAAATGAAAATAACAAACCGAACCTAATTAGCCGAAATATTTCGGTTCGGTTAATTTGATGCACCGAAATTAACCCAGCATCCATTCAATTGGAACAAATAGGTACTGGAATCAGCAATAAAGCAGAATACCTGATAACTTGAGCACCAAACTATCAATAATGAGAAATACGCACCAAGAACAAGAACATGTCCAGAAAAATCAAATTCAATGTATAAAAAGATAACACAAGTTCAGATTCGACAAGACCAATAGCTCAAGTTCAACAATTGAAAATGTAAATTCGTGAACAACAACAATAGTCGGAGTAGCTGTTGGACCGAAACGGCGACCAGAAGAGGGGGGCATGTGAATAGGAGCACGATCTCTTTTTCACCTCGATCAGATTCAACACGTTTTTCACTTCAATAGCTATGAGAGCTATGAAGATCAAAGTATAAGTATAGCGGAAGAATTGTATTGAATTCAATCGAAACCCCCAAGCAAAACAACCAAAATCATCAAAAATTCAAATCCCAAAGAGTTGGGTGGTCTGACCTCTTAACATGGGTGGTTTGACTAGCCCATGGGCAGTCTGATCTCTCATAGGGGCGGTCTGACCTCCAGCACGATGAACAGTAAAACCAGTTCAAAAATAAAATCTCAAATAGGTCTAACTTTTGATCTACAACTCAAAACTCCACAAAATTTGAAACACACCTTCTCTAGGATGTCGAAACCTATTCTAATCAAATATCATAGAGATCTTTGCCAAAGTTCTGACCTTTTTCCGTTTGAGTGAAGGTTGCTTCAAACCGACTCAAAACGAAAACATGATCCGAAAACTTGCTCGTGGGTTATAGATGATCAAGATGATCCTACATGGGTTCTCACATGTCACGACAAGCAAGATCCATGCCGAAACTAAAAGAAAAACGTGGATCAAAGAAAGCCTCAAAATCACAAAATAGAGAGCAAGAACATAAAGAGACTCAACTTTGAGGAAACTTACTTGGATTGAATTGAGATAGATGTTGGTTTACAGCTACTGCATCATAGAGGACGAATACTCAACACTTGAGCAGACAATCAATCCAATCTCTAGAAACCTAATCTCTCCCCTATTCTCCCTAAGCACCAAAACTAGGATTTCAACAATGAAAACAAGAGAGTCAAGGGAGGAGCAACCAGCACCCCCCTATTTATAGTGGAGGCTAGCTTCTAGAAGGTATTCTCTAATGGGCACCCGTTAAGCCCACACACAAACGGGTTTCGCTCACGTACGTATTTCAAAATGTCGTCTTCATCTTCTCTTGACCTAAACCATTTCTTGCTTGCGCCTTGCGCCGCGGTTTAACCAAAAGCAATCAAGGTGGTATCTTCGTGAAGTTATCAAAATACCCCTTCTCGATCCTTCTCCAAAGACCGAGTCCAATCTTCATGAAGCAATCCCATGCTCCGCCAAATGTAGGTTGATAAACGGCTCTCTCTATGTCGGCAAGTCTCTCCCATCCGGCTCCCACCGAAACTACCATGGCACTTGCACCGACCCCCGCACCGCTTGATGCAACCCGTCGCACCGAACTCCCCGTTCGGTCACCCTTGTCCATTTTGCGCCATGTTTGAAACCAACGACTTCACTCGACATCCTCGATCGTTCTGAACCTCAGCTCTCCAAGCTTAGTCCCGATCATCTCGCTGCTGACCGTAGTTGACCTCCAAGCCACCTGCACAATAATAGACCAAGAAATCGATTCCAGTGACAAGTTCTTCGCAACTTAACCCACGTTAGTCAAAACATGTATCATTCAACACATAGGCACTGAAACTCATGAACTTGATCTAACCAGCAAGCATCGTCGCCAAGATGATAGTGATCAACTGAAAACTGGTTCGATCGCCAAATAAGGGCCGGTTTGACCGCCCTTTGGCCCCCTGGCCGGTCAGACCGCCCAGAAGGGACTTAGCCAATTTTCAACCCTTAAAATCTGAAACATCACTGAAAATTTCAAACGAATAAATCTTTTGACTGGAAGCTCCAAAAATTATGAGATCAAGTGTAGGAGAATACCCTCTCTTTCCTACACCCTCTATTTTCGGCCCAGCTCCAAAATCAAAGTTACTTATGGCCAGTCAGACCGCCTCCCATGGCCGGTCTGACCGCCAGCTTCTAAGCCCGAGGCTCGCCGGTCGATCACCGAGGTGGCGGTCGAGATCACCACCTGAGGCGGTCGACCGCCACCTTGGCCGGTCTGACCGCCAAGAGTCCGACAAAGACTCGATCTTTGCCGAAAACGTGTGATTCGACAAACCTTCAATGCCGTTGCCAATTGTAACATCATACTAAGATCATGAATATATTCCCATGATATCCACAATCTCCCGCTTGAAAAACACATTGGTAATTTTCCAAAAATGTAAGTTTAAGGTTTGAAAAGTAAAAATACTCACGCTTTCGCGCAAATGCACAACTTGGTCCAAGAGCAAGAGAAAGCAATGAAAATGGTCAAGTTGGCTTTAGATTAGTATAGGCAAGCGAGATAAGGCAAAAGAAAGCAAGAAATCTTCAATTTCCAAAGAGGAGTAAAAAATCTCATTTAAGGTCCATATGAAAGAACAATTGTTCAAATTGTCATTTGATCATTGTGAGGTTCCAAGAATTGCAATTCAAGTTCAGAAATACAAAAAAGATGACAAGAATGCAAAAACATACCCCCCTAGTATGATCATCATTTTTCCAGAAAATTTTATTTTCTCTCATTTTTCCAAATAGCTCCCCTTTTAACATTTTTGCTATACCATCTCCCCCTTTAACAATGGAATCATCAGGGAATCACGCCTTTCTCTCATCCAGAGATAATAAATACAAAAATAAGAAAGAAACATAAGAAGGAGCATGCATGAAATGCAATGGAGTGGCTTCATTTTTTGTATTTTTTAAATTTTCATACAAGAAACTTTGAAGATTACCCAAAAGAACAAGCTAGCATTTTTACTATTACTCAATACATATCATGCCTAATGGTGCTAGCAAGATCATGGTAAGTCATATATATCAAAGCTAACCTAGAAGGCTCAAGTCAAAGCGATGAATTGTAACAATTTAAACAAATCTTCAAAAATAGCAAGTTCATCAACAACGATCCTAAAGTGATAATGGCCATATCAGAATATCAATGTGAGATCGAGAAGCTAACAATTACCATCCGAGAGATAAAAAGTCCTAAATTGAAGCATTTTGCTCAAATGACCGCAAACACCCATTTTTTTACAATAGTTTTTCATTTACAATGAATATTGATGTTGATTAATGGTCTATCTTAGTGAAGAAGATCCTGGACTAGGAGCCATCCACAATCTCTTCCTAAGCTTCAACCAGGACGATTAACGACCTATCATACTGAAGAAGATCCTAAACTAGGAGCCATCCACAATCTCTTCCTAAGATTCAACCAGGGCGATAAATTTTGAGATTCATGTCAATTTTGACAAGCAGTCCCCATGAGATCGTCTGGATCATCAAACTATCTCCAAGTTCATAGTTTTGACAAGCAGTCTTGTGACAACAGTTTGGCATAATTTAATCACATGAGAAAGTTGAAATTTGATTTTTTTCAATTTGCACAAGAGCTTTTTAGATTCACAAAAGAACTAGAAACTCAAGAGATGTTCAATCCTAGATTCTGAGAGACCATGTGAGAGGTCCTCCACTCTGAGTGATGAGTATTTGACATCGTGGTTGAATAGGTTGAGAGTTGAGTTTTTCGGTATGGACTGTTTCTGTGCTGAATCAGGGAAATCCGAACTACCGCTGTGTATGGAGCGGAAGTTCCGATAATCGGAACTACCGGCGTTGGAAATAGGAACTTCCGATTTACCAGGGTTTTGAGTTCGGCTGAAGGAAATCGGAACTTCCGCACAAGGGGTAGCGGAGTGTCCGATAATACTGACATTGAGTGTTCCTCTGAGATGGTAATCGGATTTGAAAATCTGGAAAGGCGGATGTTCCGAAGATCGGAAGTTCCGCAGTGTTAAGCGCGGAACTTCCGACAATCCTGACAAGTGCGGACATTCCGGAAATCGGAACTTCCGCAAGGTAAAGTGAGGAACTTCCGATTGTGTCCAGAACTGTGCAGAGAAGGATATTTTGTGATTTTGATTCTGTATGAGTTTGAGTCTTATACAAATGTTGATGCTATGATATTGTGCAATGCTATGTGATGTGTTTTTGTGCATGTTGACCGCAGGACATCGAGACGAAGTCGTGGCGAGACACGAGGTGATCGGACTAGGCGCAGCGCGCGTTGAGGTCGAACGGTCGGATGTGTCAAGACGGCGTGAATCTTGAGGTGGTTGCGTGTCAAGGACAAAGAAGGCGTGCACGGAGGCTTCCAGAAGGTGCACAAGGGGCGAAACGGGGATTTCGCAAAGCGGCACAAGTGGAGGCGGTTCCGTTCGGGTGTAGCAGTCTTAATGGGTTGGAGGCCCATTAAGCAAAGGCTATAAACATGAGCTCAACCCCGTTGTTAGGGTTAGACCTTGAGAGAGGAAATTAGGTTAGCTCCACCAAAAGGGTTTGTTTTGTTTTTGAGAGAATGAACTGAAAATACTTGTAATCATTCCTCTGTGTTTCCTCTGTGATTTCTTGACTTCTATCAATGAAACTCTGAGTCTTTGATTACATGTTTATGCCTATCTTTATTCCCTCTCTGTTCATGTTGAATATCTAGGGTTTTGGCATATCTTTTGATTCGTCTTATGAAATAGCATGAAACTTGATATCTAGAGTCGTTTTGATATTGCTATTACATACTCAAAGTTTCATGAGCTAAGAATCTGAGAATCGAGTCTATTTCGGTTTTTGGTCTTTCTTGCCCCTTCTTCAAGAAATCCAATTTTGGCTTGATTGTTGAATCTTTGTTTGCGATTCTTCTCCATGAGGTCAAGATGTTGCTTAGGATGATGTCCTGTGAAACTTGACCAGAGAAGATCAACAAATCAAAAGTAGTTTGGATTTTTGGACAAAAAACCCGAGCGTTCTGTTCTTCGGTCAGGATAATCTGAGCTTAGATTTTACAAAGCGGAAATCATAAGCGGAACTACTGCGCCATACACAATGGAACTACATAGCGGAACTTCCGCACCTTACTGGCCGGAGCTTCCGATTTCCTGAAGAACAGCCCGAGACTTGTTTTTGTTATTTGATCTTGCTTCATTTACTTTCTTTAGATCTCCAGAGATCTTTGTAGGCTTGATTAAATACAGTAAAGGGGAGTTATTAAATTTTTAGGCACCATTCACCCCCCCTCTGTTGCCATTTCGGTCCTTCAATTGGTATCAGAGCCGGTTAGCTCTTCTTGATAGATCTTAACCGGTCAGTTGAGCCATGGCAACGGACAAGTATTCCACCAAGCCTCCAGTCTTTGATGGCATGGATTACCCCTTCTGGAAGAGCCGAATGGAAACATACATCCAGGCTCAGGGATATGCCATCTGGAGAAAGGTGAAGGTGAGATTTGCAGTTCCTGCCGATGAAAACATCAATGCGGGAAACATGCCTGATGTTGAGGCCAATGCTAAGGCTAGGAACATCATCATTCAGGGTTTGAGTAGAAGTGAGTTTGATCGCATTTCTCATTTGACTTACGCTTTACATCCGGGTGAACCTCGATGCATACCATGAGGGCACCACCCAGATTAAGACGGTTCGACAAGACCAGTTCAAGCGTGAATACAGTAAATTTGAGATGCTTGCTGGTGAATCTCTTGACGAGTGCTTTTCGTGTTTTCACAAGATTTTGAGCAACCTCCGAGCGATCGGTCTTACATACCCCGACTCGGATAACGCCGATGATGCTTTCACTTGATCTTCGTGTTTGGGAGATGAAAGTGACTACCATCAAAGATAGCACGGACCTCTCGACCCTGACTCTTGATGCGCTCTACTCGCGTCTCAAGACTCACGAGATTGACATAGTCTCTCGAAGGTCGAAGTCACAGTCGATGGCTTTAGTCACTGATCCTACCTCTGGATCTTCTTCTGAGTTGTCACGCGGGTTCTCCCTAGCTGCTCTCTGTGACATAACTGATGATCAGTTAGAGCAGCTTGAGGATGAACAGCTAACCCTCCTAGCTCGGAAGTTTTCCCATGCTTACAAGAGAAGGAGGGATGGAAAAAGAGGAGGTCCTGTGATTTGTTTCGAGTGTGGTGGCCCCAACCACATCCGAGCAAACTGTCCCAAGCTTGGGAAGGGCAAAGGTGACTATGGCGGTCCAAGCAAGAACGACTACATCGATAAGAACCGCAACACGAAGCCCTCAGCACCTGACCAAGGCAAGAAGAAGTTCCGCAACTTTGGGAAGGCAAAGAAGCTGTTTCATCGCGTCCTCACCGCCCTCGACGAACTGGACACCAGCGAGGTGGAGGGGTGGAGTGACGATGATGGGAAGGACGATCATGATCCCAAGGACGACGGCAACTTCTCGGCATGTGCTTCATGGCCCTCGGGCGAATCGAGCGACAATGAGTGTATCTCGACTCATGAGGTTAGTCCCACTTATGACCAGCTTAATGATGCTTTTCTTAAGCTAGGTAGATTTCATGCTAAGTCTAGGGCTAAGTGTGCTGAGTTAGAGAAGGAAATATCTAGACTATCACGGGAGCTTTCTTTACATACATCTGCTCCCTCCCGTGATGATTGTGACACATGCTGTGCTTTGCTTGATGACATGGAAAAACTAAGGACCTTGCATGATAGTGTGTCCTCTGAACTTGACATGATTAAAGTAGAGAACATTAGCCTTCTTGCTGAATTAGAGATGAGTAGAGTAGCACCTCCTTCATCTACTACTGTTGAGGCTACTGCTTGCACCTCATGTGAGGTTAAGGACAATTCGTTTAGAGGTCTTTATACCATGTTGCTCGATCTGCCTAAGACTTGTGAAAATTGTAATAAACTCAAGATGAACCTAAAACGGGCAGATCACAAAATTGCTGAATTTCAAGCTGCACTACTAAAGCCTATTGTTTCTTGTTTAAACTGTCCTAAGTTAACTGCTGAACTAGAATCTGTATCCAAGCAGTTTCAAGAAATGATTGATCACAGTAACAAATTGGCTCAGTATGCTTCTAAGGACCTTGTTAGCTCACCATGCAATCAATGTAATAAACTAAAATGTGATTTGGTTGTTTTGGATGAAAAATATGTGAAGCTAACTAAGGACCTTCTAGAGACACAATCATCTGCTTGTATTGTGTGTGCTGGGAAGAAGTCCAAGGGTTTGGTAGAGACGCCTAGCAACGTGAACCAATCTGCTAGCAGTAGGACTGTCCCCCCGAAGTCGGCTGTGAGTGCACAAGCCAATCTTTCCTCTGCTGTTGGTTCTTTTGCTCCCTTACCTTCTGCTGTTCCTTCTTCCCCTTGCTCTACTTGCGCCTCTCTCTTTCGGGAGTGTCAGTATCTTATGAACACTCTCGAGAGGTTTGTAGGATGCAAGAAGAAGCTCAATCTCATTCTAGACAAATCTAAAATCTGCAGATTTAATCAGGGTCTAGGATATGATATCCATGAGGATATGAGGAAGCATCCACCTGTCGTGCTCAAAACCATAGCACCAGGTGTGATCAAAACTAAGCCCGGGATCGAAAGTCAATTTTAAGTCGCGGGTTTTGTTCAAAGGATTTCTGACAGCAAGGTGATTCCACCTGCAGCTTCGGCCCCTCAGAAGGCGAAGTATCATTGCACCTTCTGTCAGAAAGATGGACATTTAGTTGATCATTGCTTCAGGCGCGCCAAGATCGCGCGTAGAGACCGTGTTGAGTCTCTTAGGTACATTCAGGGTCAGCCCCAGATCTTGAGTGCACCTAAGACCAACACGAGGTCTAGGTTTGTTCCATCTGATGATTTTGGGCAGCATCGAGGACTTGGTTTTTCTGAGTTTTCTGATTTTCGTCCTCATGCTCCCTTTGGTCGTAATCTCCGCCGTCCCGAGGGTAGATCTCGCTTTTCCTTTCGAGATAGCTACCCGCGCGAGATCGTGTTCTATCGAATTTCGACTCGCTCTCCCATAGCGATGGATCCAAAGAATGGTGAGATCTTTTGACTTGTTGAGTGACGAGAGCGTAGGGTAGATAGAGGTCGGTCTTGCTTGACTACTTCATCTGCTTACGCGTGTTACTCAAGATTGGGTGCCAAAATCATTTGTTGATTCACCCTAGTCTTCGAGACTTTACTGCTTGACTCGTGGTCGCCGGGCTGGGAAGGGAAAGGTATGGATTGTAGACTCAGGTTGTTCTCGCCATATGACTGGAGATTCTCGTTGGTTTTCTTCCCTCGCCTGTGCTCCAGGTGATGAGACGATCACCTTCGGAGATGCTTCATTTGGGCGTGTCATCGCTAAAGGTACTGTGAGCATTAATGATTCTTTTATTTTAAAAGATGTTGCCTTAGTAAGTAAGCTGCAGATAATCTGCTTTGATCTCTCGACTTCGATGACTGATTCGAGGTGAGCTTTAAGAAAAACAATTGCAAAATTCTTGATTCTTGGGTAGTCTAGTTTATGGATTTCTCGATATGGGAGGATCTTTCGTGCTGATTTTTCCGAGTCTTCCGTGATCCTCTCCGGTGTTTAATTGCTTCAATCCGTGATTTGACTTTCTCGGCATAGGAGACTAGGTCATATAGGCTTTGATCATTTGACACGAGTCGTGCCACGATCTCATTCGTGGTTTGCCAAAACTCAAGATGGTCAAGGATCTAGTTTGCTCTCCATGCCGCAAGCACGGCAAGATGGTTCTTTACGCTCTCACTCTCCAACCACAAAGGATAATGATCGATGCACCGGACAACCGCTTCATATGGATACTGCTTGGTCCAAATCGAGTCTTGCGCAACAAGCAGGAGGGAAGTGGTATATTCTTGTTGTGGTCGATGATTTCTCGAGGTACTCTTGGGTGTTTTTCTTAGCCTCGAAGGATGAGACGTTTACTCTTTTTCGTGGTCTTTTTAGTAGGCTTTCTGTTGAGCTCCCAGGTGCATTACGAGCAATTCGCACTGATAATGGCACTGAGTTCAAGAATTCCTACTTTGAGAGTTTTTGTGGTGAGACAGGTGTAGAGCACCAGTTCTCGTCTCCATACGTCCCCCAACAAAATGGCGTGGTGGAGAGGAAGAACCGTACCTTGGTCGAGATGGCCAGGACGATGCTTGATGAGTACTCTACACCTAGGAAGTTTTAATGAGGCAATTGCTACTGCATGTCATGTTTCTAACAGAGTTTTTCTTCGGGCACTCTTGCATCGCACTTCTTATGAGTTGAGATATGGGCGAAAACCCAGCGTCTCGCATTTTCGTGTGTTTGGTTGCAAGTGTTTTATTCTGAAGTCTGGGAACCTAGATAAGTTCGAGTCACGATCTTGTGATGGGATCTTTCTGGGCTACTCGACTTCTTCTCATGCCTATAGAGTCTGGAACTGTGAGTCTAGTAAAATGATAGAAACCTGTGAAGTGACCTTCGATGAGGCCAGTCCGGGGACTAGTCCTGATATCTCAGGTTCTCTAGAGCAGTCTGAGTCCATCTTTTTGGACGAAGAGGAAGACGGAGATGAGGGTTGTCTACCTGATCCAGTTCTTCCTTCTCCTCTTGAGGTGCCTTCTTCCACAGTACCTCGAGGACATCAGCCCTTACCTTCTGCTTCTTCTGAAGCTAGTGGCTCTGTTCCTATCTCATCTGCTAATGAGGTAGAGGCCACTTCTTCATCTCACCCTGGACCTCCAAGACACATTCAAAAGGACCATCCTTCAGAGCAGATCATTGGAGACCTCTTCGAGCGTGTCACACGTTCCAAAGGCTGGCTTGTCTCTTTTACTGCTCCATTCGCGCTTCGTCGCCTCATTTGAGCCCAAAGACGTTTGTCATGCTCTATCTGACGAGTCTTGGACAAACGCTATGCATGAGGAGTTGGAAAACTTTGAAAGAAACAAGGTCTGGTCCCTTGTTGAGCCCCCTCAAGGTCACAATATCATTGGGACCAAATGGGTGTTCAAAAACAAACAAAGTGAAGATGGGTTAGTCATTCGAAACAAGGCTAGGCTGGTAGCTCAGGGGTATTCTCAAGTTGAGGGTCTAGATTTCGAAGAGACCTTTGCCCCTGTAGCTAGACTTGAAGCCATTAGAATCCTGCTTGCCTTTGCAGCTTCTAAAGGTTTCAAGCTTTACCAGATGGATGTCAAGAGTGCCTTCCTCAATGGCCTTATTGAGGAAGAAGTCTATGTCAGACAGCCTCCTGGTTTCGAGAACCCCAAATACCCTAACCATGTCTACAGGCTTTCCAAAGCTCTGTATGGACTCAAGCGAGCTCCTGAGCTTGGTATGAAAGACTTAAGTCCTATCTGCTGAGTCATGGTTTTGAGATGGGTAAAATTGACAAGACCTTGTTCATCCGCCGTCTTGGCACTGATCTTTTGCTCGTCCAGATCTATGTGGACGACATCATCTTTGGCGGCTCCTCACATACTCTCGTGTCTCAGTTTTCTGATGTTATGAGCTCGGAATTCGAGATGAGCATGATGGGCGAGTTGAGCTTCTTCCTTGGCTTCCAAATCAAACAGATTTGGGAGGGTACTTTTCTTCATCAAGGCAAATACACTCGAGACCTCCTGAAGCGCTTCGACATGAATGATGGAAAGCCAGTATCAACTCCGATGGCATCTACAGCTGCTCTGGATCCAGATGAAGACGGCGAACCTGTTGACCAAAAGGAGTTCAGGAGCATGATTGGCTCTCTCTTGTACCTCATGTACCTCGAGACCGTATACATTTCTCTGTGTGTCTTTGTGCTCGGTTTCAGCTTCTCCTCAGATCTCACCGTCAGGCGGTGAAGCGCATCTTTTGGTACCTTCGAGCTACCATTGACTATGGTATCTGGTACTCTTCCTCTTCTTGTCTATCTCTTAGAGCCTTCTCCGATGCAGATTTCGCTGGCTGTAGGATAGATAGGAAGAGCACTTCTGGCACTTGCCAATTCATTAGCACTTCTCTTGTCTCCTGGTCGTCAAGGAAGCAATCCGGTGTTGCACACCCACCGCAGAGGCCGAGTGCGTTGTCGCAGCCGATGGTCAGAGCTAAGCGCTTTGGATGGTCTCGACCCTGCAGGATTTTGGGTTATCTATCGACTGTGTTCCACTCTTTTGTGATAACACGTCTGCGATTTGCATTGCCAAGAACCCAGTGCAACATTCACGGACCAAGCATATTGACATCAGATATCACTTTCTTTGAGACCATGTAGAGAAGGGTGACATTGTGCTCCGGGCCAGGAGAGTGAGCACCGCTTGGTCGATATCTTCACTAAGCCTCCGGATACTCTCGGTTTTCAACTCTGGGGAGAGCTTAGGGTGGTTTGTCCTTACGGATTTGTTGTGAGGGGAGCTATGTGCTACTCTCAGATAATATTATATTATATTTATACTATTACTCCTTTCTGGTTTGTGGATTTCATGGGGATATTCTCCAGATCTTAGGATGATGTGACAATTGGCAATGGCGTTTACGGTTTGTCGTTTCACGCGTTTTCGACAAAGTTACAGGCTTACTGCTCAGGGGCGGTCCGACCGGTCCTTGACGGCGGTCCGACCGGTCCCATATCGGTCGGACCGCCATCCGGGCGGTCGGACCGGCGATGACCAAAAGTGTTCAAATCGAGCTGGGCCAAAAATAGGTGTTGTAGACAAGTAAGGGGATCCCAATGCACTTGGTCTCATGATTTTTGGAGCCTCCAGTGAAAAGTTCTATTGGTTTAAAGTTTCCGAAGGTTTCGATTTTGGGAGCTTGAATTTCGCTAAGTCTTATATGCGGTCCGACCGCTCACGGGGAGCGGTCCGACCGCCATGGGCGGTCTCGACCGGCTCACCCGAGCGGTCGACGTGAATTACTTGAACGCCGCCAACTTCGTGGCGATGTTGTTTTGTTAGATCAAAGTCATTGGTTTCATGGCATATGATTTGCATGATGCATGTTTTGACTAACATGGGTCAAGTTGTGAAGAACTTGTTCCCGAATCGTGTTTTCTTGTCCGTGGTTGTGCAGTAGCTTGGTGGTCAACGACGGTCAACGGCGAGGAGAATCGGGACTAGACTTGAAGAGTTGAGGTCCGAACGATCGACGATGCGGGTGAGGTCAACGACTCAAGCGTGACACAAGATGGACAATTGTGACCTATTGGCGAATCCATGATGCATGGTGAAGCGGTTTAGGTCAAAAGGTTAAAGACGGCGCTTATGCGCGTGCGTGTGTGACCCGCTTGTTAGTGGGCCTTAACGGAGCCCAATTAAGTCAAACCCTAAGAGTTTTAGGCCTCCACTATAAATAGGAGGAGATGGTGGCTGCACCTCTCTCTCTCGCCTTTTGATGTTTCAAAACCCTAATTGTCTTTAGGGAGTTGAGGTGGAGGCTAGGGCTCTTGATGGTTTGTGGTGAATTTCGTGATCCTTGATTGTTTATGATCCATGATGGTGTGGATGTAATCCACTTCAATCACGAAATCAATCTATGCAAGGTTTGCTTGAGATAAGTCTCTTTTCGCTCTTGCTTTCAATTTGGTGATTTTAGGGCTTTCTTTGATCCACGAGTTTGTGATTGATTCTTTCACGTGAATTAGCTTGCTGTGATATGTGTGAATCTATCTAGCATCATCTTGATCATCAATCTCTCACGAACAAGCTTTAGGATCAAGTTTTCGTTCTTGCCCTGCTTTAGACCTTCGTTAATCAATTGACAATTGCTCAAGATCGCTCCAAGAATTATCATAATATTCGATTGAATAGGTCCTCAATAGCATATAGAAGGTGTGTGCAAAGTTTCATAAAGATTGGAGTTGAGAATCAAAAGTTTCACCTAATTGCAACTTCGTCATCGGGCCGATTTTATGTTGTAGATCGGTTACGAGTCGGCGGTCGATCGCCCATCATCACCGGTCGACCGATTTTGAGCGTCCGACCGCCAAAGATAACGCCGGCCGATCGCGCAGCAATCGGTCCGACCGGTTGAGTATAACGGTCGACCGCCGCTGTCTTGTGAGTCTTGGTAATCTTAGTTGATTTTGTTATATTGCTTAGGGGTTTAATTGATTCAATACTAGTCTTCCAACAGATCGGTATATTGATCTTCATAGCTTCCTAATAGCTACCGGAGTTAATTTGTATTGAGTTCATAATTTGTGAAAAAGTGAGCGTGCTCCTATTCACCCCCTCTAGTCGCCTTTTACGGTCCAACAGTGGTATCGAGCCCTGCTAGTTCAATCTTGATCTTAACCGTCACCAACTTTGGCGATGGATAAGTTTTCTACTAAACCGCATATCTTCGATGGGCACGACTATGCCTATTGGAAGAATCAGATGCTGCGTCTTTCTTGAGAGCGAGGACAAGCTATTTGGGATGTTGTTAGAGCTCACTGGTTATTCCCGAAATTGCTACACCGCTTCGCAATTCTTTTGGCTAACAACAATAAGGCTAAGAATCTTTTATATGGTGCACTTGGTAGACAAGAATATGATAGAATTTGCAATCTTTCAATCACAAGATGAAATTTGGAACACTCTCAAACATATCATGAGGGTTCATCCCAAATCAAAAAGGTGCGCCAAACTGCTTACAAGCGTGAGTACAATAAATTCGAGATGCGCCCCGAGAGAGCATCGATGACATTTTCACGCTTTAATAAAGTAATTAATCAAATGAAAGTCGTTGATATTGAATATTCTCAATCTGAAAATGCCACCCATCTCTTGTTGCAATCAACACCAAGGAGTGGGAGATGAAAGCTACTGCTATAGAAGAAAATGTTGATCTTTCAAGTCTTACTTTAGAATTGCTTTATAGTAAACTCAAGACTCATGAAATTAAAAGAGTTGATCATCCTAAGAAAGATAATTTAGCTTTGGTAGCAGATCCTCTCAAAAAGGTTTTTGATGACTCTTGTGAATCTTCTTCTGGATATTTCATTTGCTTGTTTATCTGCTATTCATGAAGAGGAGCTTGAAAGTATTCCTGAAACAGAGTTAGCTCTTCTAGCTAAGAAATTCACACGGCCTACAATAATGTGAGAAACAAAAGAGAGGTGGTCCCAGAACATGCTATGAATGTGGTGAGCTCAATCATATCCGCAAATTGCCCCAAGTGAAAGGTAAGAGCAATCATAAGGAAGGAAAGCTACTTGGAAGAAGCCTCCTTTCAACAAATCAAGGTATGAGGCAAATAAGCTTGTGAAGGTCGCTCACCGGTCCTTGCCGCTTTTGAGGATCAATCCTTGAGCGATGTGGATACCGGGAGTGAGGAGGACAAGGAGGAGGAGATCCTCAAGGTAAAAAGAAAGGGAAGGCCAAAGACTTCACGGCATGTGCTTCATGGTCGACACGGAGGACATTGATGATAATGAGGTATCTTTTACTTATGATGAGCTTTCTGCCAAATATGATTCTATAGTTGAGCAATTGCTTAGTCAAGATGAAGCGCTTGAATTTGTTATGACAAAAAATAAGAAATTAGAGTCAAAGATTAGCAAACTGAAAGTAGAGCTTAAAACTGCTAAGACTCTTGAACCTGATGAATGTTTATCTTGTCATGCTATGCATTCTGAAATTACCAAGTTACAATCTGCTCATAATATTTGTGTACAACAACTTGAGAATGCTAAATCTGAACTAAATGAAATTAAAAGTGCTCCTTGTGAAAAATGTTTAGAATCTAGTAAATTGATTGCTTTTGATGTTTTTGATTCTAGCCCTTGCACTTCATGCTTAGAAAAGAACGTGAAATCAAAGATATCTTAGAAGTCGCTAGAGTCAAATATGCTAAGCTTAAGGACAATATTGAAAATACTACTTGTGCTTCATGTTCCACTCTTAAGCTTGAAATTGCTTTGTATAAGGAAAAATCTATGGATAAAACTTGTGATTCTTGTGTCAACTTGAGAAAAGAAAATGCTTACCTTCATGATACATTAGAGAAATTTTCTAAAGGTAAGAAACAATTAAACATGATTCTTGACAAGTCTAAAACTCCTTATAAAAAGCAAGGTTTAGGATTCAATTCTTTTCAAGACAATTCAAACCCAAAAGTCATTCAAGTCTTGGAAAAGGGTTTAATTGAATTCAAAACCCAACCTCGCAAAAACATCTTTTAAATCTGCAGTTTTGCCCAACCTTGTATTAATTCAAATGGTGCTTCTTCTAGTGGTACCAAGTACCATTGCACTTATTGCAAAAAGGTGGACATTTGATTGAATATCATTGGCGAGGTTGAAAAATGATAGGAAAAATTTTGATAGAATTTCATTCATGCAACCTAGAGCTTCTATGAGACATGGTAACACCGAAAAGAATAAACCTCGATTAGGATTTTTATCTCATGCAAATCATTATGTTTCTAGACATCCTAATTCTAATGTGTATCGATCAAGGTCCGATCACCGGTGCTCACCGGTCTGACTGCTTTGGTCACCGGTCCGACCAAAGACAAAGCCAGGCCGATCGCCCATGGACAGCTTCAAGTCTCATTTTAATTTGAACATTGCTCATAACCAAATGTTAAATGAAATCAAGGATAGTACTTCGGTTTGTATACTCCTTGCAGACGTGTGTCTCAAGATCGATTCCTAAATCTTGTTTATCTAATCCCAAGATTGAGACACATCGCTCTTTTGCTCCTTGATTTTTAGGATTACCGCGAAAGGGAAGAACACGTGGTTCGTTGACTCGGATGTTCACGCCACATGACCGGAACTCAAAATGGTTCACCTCTTTCACGCGAGCAACAGTGATGACTTCATCACCTTTGGAGATGATACACAAGGCGAATTGAAGGAACAGGATCAATTAGGGTAAACAACAAATTCATTCTAAAGGATGTCGCTCTTGTGGACAAGCTTAGGTATAATCTCCTTTCTGCTTTCTCGACTTCTTGATGATGGGTATGAGACTGTTTTTAAGAAAAATGCTTGTCGTGTGCTTGATTCTACCGTGAGCTTGTGTTTGGAATCTCTAGAGTTGGTAGAATTTTGGAGCCGACTTTTCGTAATCTCTTCTCGGATCTCTTAAATGTTTGCTTACATCTTCTTCTCGATTTTGGCTTTGGCATCGACGCTTGGGGCACATTGGTTTTGATCATTTGACGTGAGTTAGCAACCTTGATCTCATGAGAGGTTTGCCTAAGCTCAAAGTCGCAAAGATGTCAGATGTGCGCCTTTGTAGGCATGGCAAACAAGTTGTCGCCACACCCTTCTCGGACTATGGTTATGACCGACGGACCGTGATGCTTGCTTCATATGGATACCGCTGGTCCCGCTAGAGTCCTGGCCACAGTGGAAAATGGTATATTCTAGTCATAGTCGATGATCTTTCAAGATATACTTGGGTGTTCTTTCTTACTTCAAAGGATGAAGCTTTTGGTTATTTTCATGATCTTGTTCTTCGCTTGGCTTCGAGCTTCCTCGGTGCTTTGAGAGCGATTCGCAGTGATAATGGCACGGAGTTCAAAAATGCTTCTTTGCTTCTTTTGTGCCGAGCGTGGTATTGAGCATCGCTTCTCCTCTCCACACGCCCCTCAACAAAATGGCGTGGTGGAAAGGAAGAATAGGACCTTGGTCGAAATGGCTAGGACGATGCTAGATGAGTATAGCACACCTAGGAGATTTTGGGCGGCTATTGCTATCGCTGCCATATTGCCAATCGTGTCTTTTGAGACCTTCTTTAGGCAAGACTCCTTATGAGCTTCGCTTTGGTAGAAAACCCTCTGCTTCGCATTTTCGAGTTTTGGATCAAAATGTTTTATTCTTAAGACAGCAATTTAGATAAATTTGAATCAAGAACTTTTGATGGGGTATTTTGGGTTATCCTGCTCATTCGAGGGGTTTTCGAGTTTTTAATACTGAGACTAACATTATTCAGGAGACTTGTAATGTCACTTTTGATGAGACTAGCCCTGGAGCTAGATCAATTGCTACAGATGATTTACAGGTGACAGAGAGTATTTTTGTGGAGGAAGATGAGGACGGTTAATGTCATTCCTCATCTCTTCGCCAAGCGCCCATATTGATACAAGAACTCGCTACGCCTACTTCACCTTCGCTTGAGGCTCCCGCATCATCATCATCATCGATAGCTGCATGGAGGTCGAAGAAACGACATCTCACCCGGCGCCCACTTCGATTCAGAGACAAAGATCCTCCTAATGTATAATAGGTAATCTACATGAGCGAGTCACTCGCTCCAGGTATAATGATCCAAATCTCTACTCTCATTCGGCTTTTGTTGCTTCTTTTGAACCACGCGATATATCACATGCTTTATCTGATTCTAGCTGGGTAAATGCCATGCATGAGGAGTTAGAGAATTTTGAAAGAAACAAAGTTTGGAACCTAGTAGAACCTCCTAGTGGTCATAATGTTATAGGAACCCGTTGGGTGTTTAAGAATAAACAAGGTGAGGATGGTTCGTGGTTAGAAATAAGGCCGATTGGTAGCTCGGGGTTTCACCAAGTTGAGGGGTTAGATTTTGATGAGACATTTGCTCTGTTGCTAGACTAGAAGCCATTCGTGATTCTCGCTTGCATTTGCTGCATCAAAAGGTTTTAAATTATATCAGATGGATGTTAAAAGTGCCTTTTTAAATGGTTTCATAGATGAGGAAGTGTATGTTAAGCAACCCCCTGGTTTTGAGGATCCTAAATATCCAAATCGTGTTTTCAAGCTATCTAAAGCATTGTATGGTCTTAAACAAGCCCCTAGAGCCTGGTATGATAGACTTAAGACCTTCTTGCTTAAAAATAATTTTGAGATGGGTAAAGTGGATAAAACCCTATTCATTCTTAGACGTGACAATGACTTCCTGCTTTCTCAAATTTATGTGGATGATATTATCTTTGGTGGTTCCTCTAATGCTCTTGTTTCCAGCTTTTCCGACACTATGTCTAGGGAATTTGAGATGAGTATGATGGGAGAGCTTAATTACTTTTTGGGACTTCAAATCAAGCAATGCAAGGAAGGAACTTTCATCCATCAGACGAAGTACACTAAAGATCTTCTCAAACGCTTCAACATGGGTGATCGCAAGCCAATTTCCACTCCCATGGCAACTTCAACTGCTTTGGATCCAGATGAGGAAGGAGAAGTCGTGGATCAACGCGAGTACCGCAAAGATGATCGGCTCCTTCTCATATTTGACGGCCTCGAGACCGACATTCACTTCACGGTATGCCTTTGTGCAAGATTTCAGCGCCTCCGAGAACTTCCCATCGCCAAGCCGTTAAGCGCATATTCGTGTATTTACACTCTACCCTCTTATATGGCATTTGGTATTCTGCTCTTCACTTTGTCCATTAGAGGTTTTTCGATTCGATTTTATGGGTCAGGTTGCTAGATAGGAAGAGTACCTCGAGCACTGTCACTTTCTAGGCACGTCTCTTGTATCTTGGTCTTCTAGAAAGCGGTCTTACATTGCACAATCCACTTCTTGAGGCGGAGTATGTTGTCTTTGCTAGTTCTCAGAGCTGATTTTGTATATGACGCCCACTTTGAAAGATTATGGGTTAAACTTTGCTAGTGTTCCTCTTTTACGTGATAACACTTCGCTATTAATATTGCTAAAACCCAAAGGCAACATTCTAGGACTAAGCACATAGACATTCGCTTTCACTTCCTTAAAGATCATGTTGAAAAAGGTGATATTGTGATGCACTTTGTAGAGTCCAAGCTCAATTGGCGATATTCTTACCAAGCCTTTAGATCAAACCGTTTTCCTCCTTAAGAAGTGAGTTAGGGTAATTTATCCTTATGGGTTGGTTTGAGGGGAGTTTGATCTTTTCTTATCTTTCCTTGTTCTTTTGATCTTTTATTGTTCTTTTTCTGAACTTAGTGATCTTTTCGAACTTTTTAGATTTTTAGGCCTTTTAATTGCATCTCATTGTGTCATATTGCATTCATATGAAAAATACAACAAGTGGTATGAAAAATTCAAAAAAAATGCATTGTAATATAAGATTTTCTGCTTATCTTTTAAAATTGATGAAGCTTTGCCTATTACCCATTAGAGCTTTTGTATTTCAATTCTTGCTCAATGTCATGTCTAGTTCTTTGACTTGCTAGAATTATCATGCTTTTACATGTGTAGCTAAGTGTTTGCTATATGAGCTAGAACCTTTTAAACAACTCAAACTAAAAAATTGCAATTTGTGGATGTTTTAGCGAGTTGCGTAATTAGTGCTCCTCTTGTGACATTGGCCCTGTCAGAATTGCTTTGTTAGCTCTTTGATCTAAAATTGACCATTACTTGAGCTTTTGTGTTCTTGAGATTCTAAAACTGCTCTTGTGAAAAATGAAAATCAAGATTGTCTTATGCTTAAATTGTGCCAAACTATTCTTACGAGACTGCTTGTCAAATGACATGAACTTGGAGATAGTTTGATGAACCAGACGATCTCATGGGGACCGCTTGTCGAAATGACATGAACCTCAAGATTTGTCGCCTTGTAGAAGCTTAGAAAGAGTTTGTGGATGGCTCCTAGTCCGTGATCTTCTTTACTAAGATATACCTTTAAACAACTTTTGGTCAAGCTTAGGATGAGTTTGTGGATGGCTCCTAGTCCAGATCTTGTCACTAAGTTAGATCATTAGTCAACTTCAATATTCAATGCAAATGAGAAAATGTTGACAAATGGGCGCATAAAATATTGAGCAAAATGATTCAATACGGACTTGATTGACTCTTCATGTGGTCTTTGTTAGATTTTTGATCTCACTTTGACATTTTGACATGGCCAATTTCACTTTAGGATCTCTGTTGATGAACTTGTCAATTTGAAGCGTTGCTTAAATTGATCAAATCTATCGCTTTACTTTTGAGCCTTTGTGCTTAGCTTTGATATATATGTCTTACCATGATCTTGCTAGCTACTGTTAGGCTTGATATGCCGTTTGTGCATTATTCGAGATACTAGCTTGTTCTTTTGGGTAATCTCCAAAGCTTCTTGTAATCAAAAATTGAAAATACAAAAATTGAAGCCACCCATTGCACTTCATGCATATTCCTCTTTATGCTTCTTTTGTTTCTGCTTCTTTCTTTATTCTCTATTTATTATTCCTGGATGAGAGGAAGGCGTGATTCCTTGATGAATCCATTGTCAAAGGGGGAGAAGATGTGTTAAATGAAAAGATATTTCTTTGGGAGAAGATGTGTAATATTTCTTTGCTACTCTTATTTGGAGAAGATGTGTTAATGAGAAGATTGGGGGAGAAGTTTATACAAAGGGAGAAACTGAAAATTTGAAATTTGATGATCATAGTGAGGGGGAGTTCTTGAGTTGCATTCTTATTATCTTATTGAATATTCTGAACTTGAATTGCATTCTTTTATACTCACAATGATCATAGGTCAATTGAACAATTGTTCTTTCATATGGACCTCATGTGAGAATTTTGACCCTTTTCTGGAAATCAAAGTTTTTATGCTTTCTTTTGCCTTGTCTTACATGCCTATACTATTCGATGCCACTTGGTCATGTTCATTGCTTTTTCTTGCTTATGGACCAAGTTGTGCCTTTGTGCTAAAACTGAGTAAACTCGCTTTCAAACCTCTTACTTACATTTTTGGATAATTGCCAATGTGTTCATCAAGGGGAGATTGTGGATTTCATGGGGATATTCTCCGGATCTTAGGATGATGTGACAATTGGCAATGGCGTTTACGGTTTGTCGCTTCACGCGCTTTCGACAAAGTTACTGTGCTTATCGCTCAGGGCGGTCCGACCGGTCCTTGACGGCGGTCCGACCGGTCCCATATCGGTCGGACCGCCATCCGGGCGGTCGGACCGGCGATGACCAAAAGTGTTCAAATCGAGTGGGCCAAAAATAGGTGTTGTAGACAAGTAAGGGGATCCCAATGCACTTGGTCTCATGATTTTTGGAGCCTCGAAAAGTTCTATTGGTTTAAAGTTTCCGAAGGTTTGGATTTTGGGAGCTTGAATTTCGCTAAGTCTTATATGGTCCGACCGCTCACGTGGAGCGGTCCGACCGCCATGGGCGGTCTCGACCGGCTCACCCGAGCGGTCGACCAGAACTACTTGAACGCCGGCCAACTTCGTGGCGATGTTGTTTTGTTAGATCAAAGTCATTGGTTTCATGGCATATGATTTGCATGATGCATGTTTTGACTAACATGGGTCAAGTTGTGAAGAACTTGTTCCCGAATCGTGTTTTCTTGTCGTGGTTGTGCAGTAGCTTGGTGGTCAACGACGGTCAACGGCGAGGAGAATCGGACTAGACTTGAAGAGTTGAGGTCCGAACGATCGACGATGCGGGTGAGGTCAACGACTCAAGCGTGACACAAGATGGACAATTGTGACCTATTGGCGAATCCATGATGCATGGTGAAGCGGTTTAGGTCAAAAGGTTAAAGACGGCGCTTATGGCGCGTGCGTGTGTGACCCGCTTGTTAGTGGGCCTTAACGGAGCCCAATTAAGTCAAACCCTAAGAGTTTTAGGCCTCCACTATAAATAGGAGGAGATGGTGGTGCACCTCTCCTCTCGCCTTTTGATGTTTCAAAACCCTAATTGTCTTTAGGGAGTTGAGGTGGAGGCTAGGGCTCTTGATGGTTTGTGGTGAATTTCGTGATCCTTGATTGTTTATCGATCCATGATGGTGTGGATGTAATCCACTTCAATCACGAAATCAATCTATGCAAGGTTTGCTTGAGATAAGTCTCTTTTCGTTCTTGCTTTCAATTTGGTGATTTTAGGGCTTTCTTTGATCCACGAGTTTGTGATTGATTCTTTCACGTGAATTAGCTTGCTCGTGATATGTGTGAATCTATCTAGCATCATCTTGATCATCAATCTCTCACGAACAAGCTTTAGGATCAAGTTTTCGTTCTTGCCCGCTTTTAGACCTTCGTTAATCAATTGACAATTGCTCAAGATCGCTCCAAGAATTATCATAATATTCGATTGGAATAGGTCCTCAATAGCATATAGAAGGTGTGTGCAAAGTTTCATAAAGATTGGAGTTGAGAATCAAAAGTTTCACCTAATTGCAACTTCGTCATCGGGCCGATTTTATCGTTGTAGATCGGTTACGAGTCGGCGGTCGATCGCCATCATCACCGGCCGACCGATTTTGAGCGGTCCGACCGCCAAAGACAACGCCGGCCGACCGCTTGCGCAATCGGTCCGACCGGTTGAGTATAACTCGACCGCTTTGTCTTGTGAGTCTTGGTAATCTTAGTTGATTTTGTTATATTGCTTAGGGTTTAATTGGATTCAATACTAGTCTTCCATTGATCGGTATATTGATCTTCATAGCTTCCTAATAGCTACCGGAGTTAATTTGTATTGAGTTCATAATTTGTGAAAAGTGAGCGTGCTCCTATTCACCCCCTCTAGTCGCTTTTTACGGTCCAACATGGTTGCATTTCTTTTAATATTTTGGGTCAAGTCCTTTCAAAGATAGGTTAGAGTGGTTCTCTTGCCAAATTGCTTTGACTGCTATTTCTTATCTTGTGCTTCTAGGATGTCGCTTATTAGTCATCTCTTCCTTCTCTAAGTAGAGCTTACTCACTTCTTATAGGTTCTAGCAGGGGCTCGGCCACCCTTGGGTAGACAGGGGACATTGTTTGCTCCTTAGTGTATGAGTTGTTCAAATTGATAGTCCTAAAATCATATGGGGTAGATAAGAACCTGTCTCGAGCGATAGTTTTCTATATCTTTTCTATGCTCTAAAGGACCTGCTTTTCTGCTTTCTTATCGATTCTCGCTTTTGTTCTTTTGGTTCGTGGGGAGTTCATCCTCGTTATTCCAGCTTCTTAATTATTACATAACTCAACCTCGTAATTAAAAGATGCATCTCATTCTCAAGGGAATCGGATTTTCGTGCATTTCATCATGCATTGCATTATAATCAAATGGAGCCTTGTTTATTATCCTTTATGATCTGTTTTCTTTGTTTTACATCTTGCCATGATTTATGCTAAATCGCTAGATCTATCATGACTTTTTATGTGTAGCTTAGTCTTTGTCATGCTAAGGTGATTAAAAATGCTAAATTTGAATTAAAATCTTGTCATAATAGCTCTTGAGACTAATCTGTTGAAGCTATCCTTTTATGTTTTTCGCCATGTCAAGTAGGTCGAGTTGAGTCTTGAATCTCCATTGAACTGTTGAGTAAGCTATGTCGGTTTGTTAAGAAACTTGACTTCTCTTTAATCATTGGTCTAAAAATTTCAAAAGCAAAATGATCTCTTTTGTGCGAAAAACCGATCTCACCAAATCTTTCTCATGAGATCGCTTGCCATTGCACTAGGCATGAACTCGGGGGAGCCTTGATGACCTAAGATCACCTCCTTAAGTCTCGTTGCTTGGAGTGGTCGATAAGGCTTGGGATCTAGCACATGGCTAAGATTTGAAAAATTGGTTGAAGCTTAGGAGGCGCTTGTGGATGGCACCTAGTCCAGAGCTTGCTTTACTAAGATAAAACCATAAAGAGCTTTCGAAAAAGAAAATGTGCTAAAATTGCTTATCATTAAAAGGACCAAGTTCGGATAAAATGAGTCTTTCTTCAACTGGTAGCACTCTAAACTGTTCGATATGAGTCTTCTTGGTTCAACTTAGATTATTTGACATGGCTTGTATCATCCTTGGATATCTTTAGCTAGACTTCAATCTTGGTTTATTTGACTTGCTAAAGAATTGGATCATTAATCGTAATTATGGACTTTCTCGACTTAGCTTTTCTATACATCAATTGTCATGATCTTGATAGCATTCTTACGTGTTATGGCTTGGTGTAATACTTAAATAGTCATTTTGGATAATCTACATGGCTCCTAATGCTTAAAATGAACCTCATATAGTCTTTTCCTCCCTTTTCTACATCTTGATTATTTTATTGTCAAAGGGGGAGAATTTTGGAGAGAAAAGCCTTCGAGAAAAGCCTTGAGTTTTGTGCGAAAATTGCTCTTTCATCTCATCTCAAGTCTTTCTCTTTGTCAACATGGTCTTGAGCTTAACTTCTCTTGTTTAGACCTTGGTTGACTTTAAACTCAAACTCATCTTATGCTTTTTCGGTGATTGTCAATATACTCATCAAGGGGGAGATTGAGAGACCATGTGAGAGGTCCTCCACTCTGAGTGATGAGTATTTGACATCGTGGTTGAATAGGTTGAGACTTGAGTTTTTAGGTATGGACTGCTTCAGGTTTGAATCAGGAAATCGGAACTACCATTGTATGGAGCGGAAGTTCGATAATCTAACTACTGGCGTTGGAAATAGGAACTTCCGATTTACCAGGGTTTTGAGTTCGGCTTAAGGAAATCGGAACTTCCGCACAAGGGGTAGCGGAGTGTCCGATAATACTGACATTGAGTGTTCCTCTGAGATGGTAATCGGATTTGAAAATCTGGAAAGGCGGATGTTCCGAAGATCGGAAGTTCCGCAGTGTTAAGCGCGGAACTTCCGATAATCCTGACAAGTGCGGACGTTCCGGAAATTGGAACTTCCGCAAGGTAAAGTGAGGAACTTCCGATTGTGTCCAGAACTGTGCAGAGAAGGATATTTTGTGATTTTGATTCTGTATGAGTTTGAGTCTTATACAAATGTTGATGCTATGATATTGTGCAATGCTATGTGATGTGTTTTTGTCTGTGTTGACTGCAGGACATCGAGACGAAGTCGTGGCGAGACACGAGGTGATCGGACTAGGCGCAGCGCCGCTGAGGTCGAATCGGTCGATGTGTCAAGACGGCGTGAATCTTGAGGTGGTTGCGTGTCAAGGACAGCAAGGCGTACGGGAGGCTTCCAGAAGGTGCACAAGGGGCGAAACGGGGATTTCGCAAAGCGGCACAAGTGGAGGCGGTTCCGTTCGGGTGTAGCGGGCTTAATGGGTTGGAGGCCCATTAAGCAAAGGCTATAAACAGAGCTCAACCCCTGTTGTTAGGGTTAGACCTTGAGAGAGGAAATTAGGGTTAGCTCCACCAAAAGGGTTTGTTTTGCTTTTTGAGAGAATGAACTGAAAATACTTGTAATCATTCCTCTGTGTTTCCTCTGTGATTTCTTGACTTCTATCAATGAAACTCTGAGTCTTTGATTACATGTTTATGCCTATCTTTATTCCCTCTCTGTTCATGTTGAATATCTAGGGTTTTGGCATATCTTTTGATTCGTCTTATGAAATAGCATGAAACTTGATATCTAGAGTCGTTTTGATATTGCTATTACATACTCAAAGTTTCATGAGCTAAGAATCTGAGAATCGAGTCTATTTCGGTTTTTGGTCTTTCTTGCCCCTTCTTCAAGAAATCCAATTTTGGCTTGATTGTTGAATCTTTGTTTGCGATTCTTCTCCATGAGGTCAAGATGTTGCTTAGGATGATGTCCTGTGAAACTTGACCAGAGAAGATCAACAAATCAAAAGTAGTTTGGATTTTTGGACAAAAAACCCGAGCGTTACGTTCTTGATCGGGATAATCGAGCTTCGATTTTACAAAGCGAAGTATCATAAGCGGAACTACCGCACATACATACACATGGAACTACATAAGCGGAACTTCCGCACCTTACTGGCCGGAGCTTCCGATTTCCTGAAGAACAGCCCGAGGCTTGTTTTTGTTATTTGATCTTGTTTCATTTACTTTCTTTAGATCTCCAGAGATCTTTGTAGGCTTGATTAAATACAGTAAAGGGGAGTTATTAAATTTTTAGGCACCATTCACCCCCCCTCTGTTGCCATTTCGGTCCTTCAGATTCAAGAGCTAATAAAGCAATTCTGACAGGGCCAATGTCACAAAAGATTCACTAATTGTGTAACTAGCTAAAAGATCCATAAATTGCAATATTTAGTTCAAGTTGTCTTAAAATTCTAGCCCATTTAGCGAAGACTTGGCTACATATGTGAAAGCATGATAATTCTAGCAAGTCAAAGAACTAGACATGGTATTGAGCAATAATTGAAATACTGAAGCTCAAGAGGGTAATAAGCAAAGCTTCATCAATTTAAAAGACAAGTAGTAAAGCTTATATTAAAATGCATCTTTTTGTGATTTCCATATGAATGTAATATGATACAATGTGATGCGCAAAAAACTTAAAAGTCTAAAAAGATCAAAAAAATCAACAAGTTCAGAAAAGATCAAGAAAAGATCATATTAACAAGGTAAGCTCATAAAAGAACAACTCCCCCTCAAACCAACCCATAGGGATAAATTACCCATAACTCACTGCTCAAGGTGGTAAACCTAGTTGGGTCTAAAGGCTTGGAGATGATATCGGCTAACTGTAATACTCCTAAATGGTTCGGCACAATAAAGAGGTCGGAGAGAGTAAAAGAAATGGTTTTCATCGGAAAATTCCAAACTTGGGGTTTACGTTATTATTGAGGCAACCCGGGCGCAGTCATTCACCCTGTGGCCCAAGAGGGCCGCCGGCCCATGTAGGGGCCACCAAAGGGGGCACCACTTCCCCCAAACCCTAAAGCCCCCACCTCCTCCCCTTGGAGCCGCCCCACCTCCTCCCCTTGAGCCGCCCCATCTCCTCCCCACTCGGCACCTTCCTCCTCCTAGCGCCTCCTCCCCATTGGTGGCTGCCATTGGTGATCCTCGGAGTTGCACCCCCGGTCTTCCACGTGTACATCTTGGTTCTTCCCGCTGGCGCTTGCAATCCGCGCTGGTTCGCTGTTTTGGGGGCCATTGAAGAAGAGGAGCAACCTTCGGGAAGTTGATCCTCATCGTTCTTCGGGTCTACAAGGGTAACAAGAGCCCCCATCGCTGTTTGATTGCGTTTGAGTTGTCGATTCAATGTTTTTGGTAGTATCGCGTAATCTCTGTTAATAGATCGGTTCTGTACAGTATGTTGCAACTCGGTTTTGGGTGCCTTAGAGGCAGATTTGGAGGTTTTAGCCTTCTAGAGTTTTGTTCCTTATTTCATTAGCTTTCTTTTGGCACCTGGATCACGAATTTTCACCCAGTAGATTAAAAGTTATGACAGTTTTACTACGTGCTGGTCTGTCTGTCAGAACTGCTGGGTATAGTCGGTTGCACCTAGGTTTTGATCTAGTTAGAGTAAGAATCAGGTCGGCCACCCAACTAGGTTTTTGCAGATAATTGCACCATGTTTCCAGGCTGATAAAAATCACTTTATTTGGATCAGTGGTTTAAAAGTTAGAGCATTTTCTTTAGGGCTGTTCTGATTTCTGGGCAGACTGCAGTTGTAGTTTTTCATTGGATGGTTAGACCTCTGTATTGGCCGAATTAGAGTTTACCATCAACTAGAGTTTTGTAGCCAGTTAAGTTAAGAAAATTTGAGCACTAGTTTCAGGTCTTTTGAACTTACAGTTTTTTATTGGTGAATTTTCTAGTAAAACTGCCAGATTAGGGATAATTGAAATGGTTGGGTAAAATGATCAAATTGAAATTTTATTTGGTTAGTTTGGTTAGAGATTGAGGGAGGACACGTGTAGCATTTCCATACTCGCTTGTCCTCATTTCCATTATTTTATATTGTAGGCGGTGAAGCGGTGAGTGGAGGGGTATCTCAATTACCTCCCAACCCGCTCTTGTGGCCAGCAGTAAGTAATTTGTATTCAATGATTGATGTCATGTATGTTGTGTGAATGAATGCTTAAATTTGTTCGTATTTGTAGATGAATGCCATGTGTTCTTTTCATTTATGAGTACTATTCATTATTGACATGGAATCATCATGACATGCATACATTATTTTGATAAGACCCATCAATTCCAGTATGGGCACTTGAAATCCCATCAATTCCAAGATGGGTACGTGAGTCCACCATTCCAATGTGGGCCACGCTACGTGAGTCCACCATTACAATGTGGGCCACGTTGACGATCGTATGAAACGTTCTTCATACGATTACTTTAAGTGAACACCGACGGGTGATTCACTCGCTATACTGGTATATGCTGCAATATGTCCATTTCCTTCAATGCACCATTCCACTTCATCCATTCATAAATTCGTTTCCAGTAGTTGTTCAAATTATGTTTGTGATATATTGCTCATTGTATATTTGATTGTTACATACAGTTGCTTGCTGAGTCTTTGGCTCATTCTTGCTTTACTGTCTTATTTAGGTAAATGACAAGGAAGAATGATCTGGTGGAGGGTAGTTCATCACGTTGCACTCACTATCATATATCAAACAATTTGAGGACATTTATTGTCGTTAGTTATGATTTGTGTTGCATTGTAAGAAGCCATCATGGCCTTGTTTACCATATCTTTCTGAATTGTTTACTTCCATTTCGTTGATTAAGACTTGAGGATGAATACTTGTTTCCATATATTCTTAATACTTGCTTCACCTTATCATGCGATTTGATGTTATTCATTTGAAGAGTAGTGATTGTAGGTAACATCTTGACTTCCTTATAGTTAGGGTGTAACAGTTGGTATCAGAGCGGGCTTCAGGTCCGTGGTAATAATATTAAAATGACACACTGTGCACAATAGGAAGGGTTGGGTAAACCATTATTTTCCGCAATTGCTTGGTTATGTCCCAATTATTTTGTTTATCAGTTCGTTGAGCTAAGTATTTGATTTTCGTTCTGTTGTGTTGTTCTTAGATGGCAAGAGGTAGAGGCCGAGGTCGTGGTCGTCCACCGACCCGTAGTGGTGGTCGTGGCCGCGGTCCGGCAGCCTACATCGCCTTCGTCTCAAGGGTTGGTGGTGCCGGTATCGAGGAGATTGCCTCACCAAGCCTCGGCTGTCGAGCCACCGGCCGCAACCGCTGATCTCATTCAGACCCTAATAAGGGAGAATCAACAACTCCGCCAACAATTGCAGGCGGCCATTCCGCCGCCGCTTTGCACTGTGGCGGAACTCGTTGTTCGCCGCTGCTCCACCCGAGGCTAGGATGAGCCTCCGTGAGTGGATGTCGCCGTCTCGACACTTTTGACGGAGCAGTACACCGTTCAGCCGCGGATCGGTTGAGGTACATGGAGCGCCGCTTGGAGCTTTAGAGTGGCATCCGCGCGAGAAGGCGCGATTTGTGGCCTTTCACCAAGGGCCAGCCGACATCTGTGGGAAGGGGTCCTGCCTTCCAGACTCAAACAGCAGGTCTTGTTACTTGGGAGGTTTTTGTGGAGAGGTTCAGACACGCTTTATCCTCGACTCCTTCATCGAGAAGATGGAGCAATCACTCCCGACCTATGTGCAAGGAAAATGTCAGATCTCGAGTATTAGGCCGGATTTAACAACTGCGCGCTTTGTCCCACCGTGGCAAGTGATGATAAAGAGAAGGCTAAGAGGTTCCGGCGGGGCCTCAATCAGGAGTATCACTAGATTCTAGGAGCAACAGGTCTACGTGACTTTAGCTCGGTGGTTGAGCAGGCTAGAGGGATGGAGTTGGAAAGAGCTCCTTCGCCGCAAGGGCATGTTGCTAGTGGTTCTGCTGTTATCGTGGATCTGGCAAAGGGCGAAGCGGAGTTTCGGTGGAGGTGGTGGGTCTTTTCAAATGACCACCGCTAAGAGGTTTCAAAGAACCAACACTCCCGCCCGCTTCAAAGAAGGGCGCCTTCTTCTTCGGCGCCACGTTCTTCATCTTTCGCCCCACATTTGCGTCCTGTCCCAGGTCAGGGCATGAAGTGTTTTCGGTGTGGTGACGGGCATCGAGCTTCAGAATGTTCCTTCAAGGAAACATGCCAAAGAAGGTGGTCGGGAGGGCCACAAGTCCTCGATGTGCAAGCGAAATCCAAATAGTATCATCAAATGGGAGACCGTCCCAGCAGCCTTCTTCCTCCACTTCCACAGAGGTTCGGGCGGACTGACAGCAGCCTCGCACCACAAGACCCTCCAAAGATGGGGTCCACTGCAGCTTTTACTCCGCGCCTCCTGCAGGTTCTATTGGAATCCCGCACCATCCGCCCTCCGCTGCTTGTTCCTCCAAATGCTGTTTCCGACTTTCCGACGCAGAGCGTTGGTGCGTCTTCTGCCCGGCATCGTGGGGTTTACGCCATGCCCACCCCGAGACCTTGGGACGCCCCGATGTGGTGACAGTACTTTACTTGTTGATTCGCATGATGCCTTTGTACTGCTTTGATTCGGGGCTACTTACTCGCTCGTGTCTTTGGAGTTTGTTAGAAAAGTGGGTTTGAGTTTTCACTTATTTCGAGTCGGTGGTAGTCGGCCCCGGAGGACTTATTTCTAGCTCTACCGTCGGTCCTGTTGTTCTATACCGATAGATGATGAGGTTTTCATCGCGAATCTTATGGTTATTCAATTGGCACCATTCGATGTTATTCGGTATGGACCGTTATTCCAATACCGTGCAAGATTTGTTGTTTCGAAGACGGTGACCTTGCTAGCTCCTTCCGGTGAAGAATCGGTATTCCAGGAAGCGCACCGTCGATTCAAGATTTGTATCGCTAATCTATTCCCTAGCCGCTGTGCATCGACCATCGGATTACTTTGCTCCTCAATGAAAAGACCGATTCTTTGCAACGTATTGAGGAGATTCCAGCCAGAAGGAGTTTTCCGATGTCTTTCCTATAGAACTTCCGAATGCCTCCGGTGAGAAAAGTGGAGTTCCGGATTGTTCTTGTTCCGAACTCGCCGTTGTCCAAGTCTCCTTACCGCTTGGCTCGCCATTTCAGAAGAATTGAAGAAACAATTGATGACTCTTGTCCAAAGGTATGATTCAACAGAAGCGTTCGCCTTTGGGAGCGCTGTTCTTTATTAAGAAGAAAGATGGCAACGGCGATGTGCATAGATTATCTAAGCGCTTAATCAGCGATCGTGAAGAACAAATATCCTTTGCCTCGCATTGATGATCTTTTCGACCATTGAAAGGAGCTAGAATATTTTCTAAGATTGATCTTCATCGGGTTATAATCGATTCGAGTTCGTGAGCGTGATATTGAGAAAACGGCCTTCTACGAGGTATGGTCATTATGAGTATAAAGTTATGTCTTTTGACTAACGAATGCTCCTCGCAGCTTTCATGGAAGCCATGAATAAGATGTCGCATCAATACCTTGATGATTTCGTGGTGGTATTCATAGATGATATCTTGATTTATTCCAAGACGAGGAGGATCACACCCACCATTTGCGGTTGGTACTTGAAACTTTAAGAGAGAATCAATTCTATGCCAAGTCAAGAAATGTGAGTTCGGATTTCGAAGTTGGATTTTGGGTCACGTTATTAATCGTAAGGGTATTTCATTGATCCTAGTAAGATTTCGACGGTGGTTGAGTGGAAGAGACCAACCAATGTTAAAGAAGTAAGGAGTTTTCTGGTTTAATCGGCTATTACGGCGGTTTGTGGAGGGTTTTTCAACCATTGCTAAACCGATGTCCCAGCTTGACACAGTAAAGGTGTTAGATTTCATGGTCCGATGCTTGTGAGCGCAGCTTTTGCTCTTTGAAAGATAGATTAGTGATCGCTCCAACTCTTACTCTTCCCGAGCACGGAAGAGATTCACTATCTATTCAGATGCGCCCATAGTTGGACTTGGTTGTGTACTCATGCAGATGGTAAAGTGATTGCCTATGCATCGAGACACCAAGAAGCATGAATGTAATTATCCCACCCATGATCTAGAGCTTGCTGCAGTTGATTCATGCTTTGAAGATCTGGCGCCATTATTTGTATGGCTTAATCTTGTGATGTGTTCACCGATCACAAGAGCCCAAATACATCTTTACCTGTATGACTTGAACTTGAGATGAGGAGATGGCTAGAGTTGATCAAGGACTATGATCTTACTATTCAAGACCATCCCAAGGCTAATGTGGTAGCCGATGCCTTGAGTCGCAAGGCGACACCTCCTATCCTCGCTTGTCTTATTGCGACTTTGAGCGTATGGATATTTCTTTCGCTTATGGTACCGCATGCATCGAGACTCGCTTGATTTTAGAGTCACTCTTCCGGATCGGGTGCGAGTAGCACAACAAAGAAGATCGATGTTCCAACGAGTGAGGAAGCGCCATACCGAGGGCAAGCGTGGTCACTTCAGTGTGGACAAATTTGATTCTTTGCGATTTAAAGGGCGCTTTGTGTGCCACAGAGTCTCGAGTTAAATTGGAGATTTTGAAAGAGGCCCATCAGATTTTATACCGTACATCCCGGGAGACCAAGATGTACAAAGATTTAAAGAAAAGTTTCGTGGAAACGGATGAAAATTGATATCGCACAAGATGTGGCTTCATGTGGGGTGTGCCGGTGGTCAAGGCCGAGCACAAGCGACCAGCAGGATCATGCAACCCTTGGAGGTACCGGTTTGGCCATGGGACGATATATCTATGGATTTTGTGGTTGGTTTACCTCGCACGCAATGAGGAAAGGATGCTATTTGGGTAATTGTGGATCGGTTCAAGAAGTCCGCACATTTCATTCCTATTCGACAACCAATTCTGCAAGCGATTTGGCTCCTCTTTATGTACGAGAAATTGTGCGCTTGCACGGAGTGCCAAAGACCATTGTTTCGACCGAGATGCCAAGTTCGCTTCCAAATTCGGGAAAGTTTGCAGAGTGCATTGGGCACACAACTCCGCCTTAGCACGACCTTTCATCCCCAGATAGATGGATACCGAGCGCACCATTCGGACTTTAGAAGACATGCTCAGTGTTGTGTTTTATCCTCGAAAGGTAATTGGGAAGAGCATTTAGCCTTGGCAGAGTTTGCTTATAACAACAGTTATCATTCCAGTATTCGAGCTGCCCCATACGAGGTTCTCTATGGGCGTAAGTGCAGTCCCGTGCAGCCGGGATGAGGTTGGAGAGCGGCGCCTTGGGCCCCGACCGGGTTCAAGCAGACGATGGCTAGAGGGCGTGTTAGGCGAATTTGTTGGTCGCCCAAAGCCGATGTAAGAGCTACTACCGATGTCGAAGACGAGATTTAGAATTCAAGGTGGAAATGAAGTTCGCTGAGAGTATCACCATCTAAAGGCGTAGTGCGTTTCGGCACCAAAGGAAAGCTTAGTCCAAGGTATGTTGGACCCTTCCCAATCGTGGCCCGAATTGGGAAGCTAGCTTACCGTTTGGACCTTCCTGATTCTATGAGTGGGGTTCACAACGTGTTCCATGTTTCGATGCTGAGGAAGTTTCTGAGAGACCCAGATCTTGTCATTCCTTTGGAGCCTTTGATTGTCAGGCAAGACCTTACCTTCAAGTCCCGGCCAGTGAAGATATTGGAAGAATCAGAACGGGTTCGAGGAATAAGACCTCAAGTATGTCAAAGTTCTTGGTCGCATCGATCCGAGAGAGGCCACTTGGGAGTTGGAGTCCCGCTTGAGAGAGCAATACCCGACACATGCTCGCTTAAGGTAAATTGTTTGTTGTAATTTCCGTATTTATTTCTTTCGTTGATCGCTGATTAGATTCGAGGTCGAATCTCGTTAAGGGGTTAGACTGTAATACTCCTGAAATGGTTCGGTACAAGAAAGAGGTCTGAGAGAGTAAAAGAAATGGTTTTCATCGAAAATTCCAAACTTCGGGGTTTACGTTATTACCGAGCAACCCGGGCCGCAGTCACGACCTGTGGCCCAAGAGGGGCCGGCCGCCCATGTAGGGGCCGGCCAAAGGGGGCACCACTTCCCCCAAACCCTAAAGCCCCACCTCCTCCCCTTGAGCCGCCCCATCTCCTCCCCACTCGGCACCTTCCTCCTCCTAGGCGCCTCCCATTGGTGGCTGCCATTGGTGATCCTCGAGTTGGACCCCGGTCTTCCACGTACATCTTCGGTTCTTCCCGCTGGCGCTTGCAATCCGCTGGTTCGCTGTTTTGGGGCGGCCATTGAAGAAGAGGAGCAACCTTCGGAAGTTGATCCTCGTCGCTCTTCGGTCTACAAGGGTAACAAGAGCCCCCATCGCTGTTTGATTGCGTTTGAGTTGTCGATTCAATGTTTTTGGTAGTATCGCGTAATCTCTGTTAATAGATCGGTTCTATACAGTATGTTGCAACTCGGTTTTGGGTGCCTTAGAAGCAGATTTGGAGGTTTTCGCCTTCTAGAGTTTTGTTCCTTATTTTATTAGCTTTCTTTTGGCACCTGGATCACGAATTTTCACCCAGTAGATTAAAAGTTATGACTGTTTTACTACGTGCTGGTCTGTCTGTCAGAACTGCTGGGTATAGTCGGTTGCACCTAGGTTTTGATCTAGTTAGAGTCAGAATAAGGTCGGACACCCAACTAGGTTTTTGAAGATAATTTCACCATGTTTCCAGGCTGATAAAAATCACTTTATTTGGATCAGTGGTTTAAAAGTTAGAGCATTTTCTTTAGGGCTGTTCTGATTTCTGGGCAGACTGCAGTTGTAGTTTTTCATTGGATGGTTAGACCTCTGTATTGGCCGAATTAGAGTTTACCATCAACTAGAGTTTTGTAGCCAGTTAAGTTAAGAAAATTTGAGCACTAGTTTCAGATCTTTTGGACTTACGGTTTTTTATTGGTGAATATTCTAGTAAAACTGCCAGATTAGGGATAATTGAAATGGTTGGGTAAAATGATCAAATTGAACTTTTATTTGGTTAGTTTGGTTAGAGATTGAGGGAGGACACGTGTAGCATTTCCATACTCGCTTGTCCTCATTTCCATTATTTTATATTGTAGGCGGTGAAGCGGTGAGTGGAGGGGTATCTCAATTACCTCCCAACCCGTTGCAGCGCGGCAGGCAAGTAATTTGTATTCAATGATTGATGTCATGTATGTTGTGTGAATGAATGCTTACATTTGTTCGTATTTGTAGATGAATGCCATGTGTTCTTTTCATTTATGAGTACTATTCATTATTGACATGGAATCATCATGACATGCATACATTATTTTGATAAGACTCATCAATTCCAGTATGGGCACTTGAAATCCCATCAATTCCAAGATGGGTACGTGAGTCCACCATTCCAATGTGGGCCACGCTACGTGAGTCCACCATTACAATGTGGGCCACGTTGGACAATGTATGAAACGCTCTTCATACGATTACTTTAAGTGAACACCGACGGTGATTCACTCGCTATACCGCAGATATGCCGCAATATGTCCATTTCCTTCAATGCACCATTCCACTTCATCCATTCATAAATTCGCTTCAGAGTTGTTCAAATTATGTTTGTGATATATTGCTCATTGTATGTTTGATTGTTACATACATTGCTTGTCGAGTCTTTGGCTCATTCTTGCTTTATTGTCTTATTTAGGTAAATGACAAGGAAGAATGATCCGTGGAGGGTAGTTCATCACGTTGCACTCACTATCATATATCAAACAATTTGAGGACATTTATTGTCGTTAGTTATGATTTGTGTTGCATTGTAATAAGCCATCATGGCCTTGTTTACCATATCTTTCTGAATTGTTTACTTCCATTTCGTTGATTAAGACTTGAGGATGAATACTTGTTTCCATATATTCTTAATACTTGCTTCACCTTATCATGCGATTTGATGTTATTCATTTGAAGAGTAGTGATTGTAGGTAACATCTTGACTTCCTTATAGTTAGGGTGTTACACTAACTAAGCCTCGGACTCCACAAAATGTAGCACAATATCACCCTTCTCAACATGGTCTCTAAGGAAGTGATAGCGAATATCTATATGCTTGGTCCTAGAGTGTTGCACAGGGTTCTAAGCTATATTAATTGCAGAAGTGTTATCACAGAGAAGAGGAACACTAACAAAAGATGACCCATAGTCCTTAAGAGTGGACACCATTCACAAAATCTGACTACAACAACTAGCAGCTACATACTCAGCTTCTGCAGTGTATTATGCAATAGAGTACTGCTTCCTAGAAGACCAAGAGACAAGAGAAGTGCCTAAGAAGTGACAAGTGTCTGAGGTACTCTTTCTATCTAGCCGACAGCCCGTAAAATCAGAATCGAAAAACCCTCGAATGGACAGGGAAGAAGAGCAGGAATACCAAATGCCATACTAGGGGGTAGAGTGAAGGTACCTGAAAATACGCTTGACGGCTTGGCGATGTGAAGTCCTCGGAGATGCCTGAAATCTCGCATAGAGGCAGACCGCAAAGTGGATGTCCGGTCTTGAGGCCGCCAGATACAGAAGGGAGACGATCATGTTGCGGTACTCGCGTTGATCCACAGCTTCTACTTCCTCATCTGGATCCAAAGTAGTCGAAGTCGCCATGGAAGTGGTGATCGGCTTGCAGTCACCCATCTCAAATCGCTTGAACAGATGCTTAGTGTACTTCGTCTGATGGATGAAGATCCCTTTCTTGCATTGCTTGATTTGGAGCTCCAGAAAGTAGTTGAGCTCTCCCATCATACGTATCTCAAATTCCTTGGACATAGTCTCAGAAATACTAGAAACAAGAGCATAAGAAGAACCACCGAAGATAACACCATCAACGTAAATCTAAATAAGCAGGAAGTCATTGCCATGCTTAAGAATGAATAGAGTCTTGTCTACCTTACCCATCTCAAATTTATTCTTAAGCAAGAAGGTCTTAAGTCTATCATACCAGGCTCTGGGGGCTTGCTAAAAACCATACGAGGCTTTGTATAGCTTGAAAACATGATGTGGGTGCTTAGGATTCTCAAAGCGTGGGGGTTGTCTAACATACACTTCCTCCTCTATGTAACCATTCAGAAATGCACTCATGACATCTATCTGGTGCAGTCTAAAGCCCTTAGATGCAGCAAATGCAAGCAGAATGTGAATGGCTTCTAATCTAGCAACAGGAGCAAAGGCTTCATCAAAGTCTAACCCCTCAACTTGGCTAAAACCCTGAGCTACCAATGTAGCATTATTTCTAACCACAGAACCATCCTCACTTTGTTTGTTTTTGAACACCCAATGGGTTCCTATCACATTATGACCACTAGGAGGCTCTACTAGGTTCCAGACCTTGTTCCACTCAAAGTTCTCTAACTTCTCATGCATGACATTGACCCTGCTAGCATCAGATAAAGCATGTGATATATTGTGGGGTTTGAAAGAAGCAACAAATGCAGAATGGGAGTAGAGACTCAGATCGTGATACCTGGAGCGAGTGACTCGCTCATGAAGATGACCAATCATCTGATCGGGAGGGCGACGTCTCTGAATGTGAAGTGGATCGCCTGGGGGAGATAGCATCTCTTCGATCTCCGCAGGTACTGCTGATGGTGAAGATGCAGCAGGAGCCTCAACTGGAGGTGAAGTAGTCGAAGCAGGTTCATCTAGCATCGTCCTAGCCATCTCAACTAAGGTCATATTCTTACTTTCCACCACGCCATTTTGTTGAGGGACATGTGGAGAAGAGAACTGATGCTCAATGCCACGCTCAGCACAGAAAGAGACAAAAGAAGCATTCTTAAACTACGTGCCATTATCACTGTGGATCGCTCTCAAGGCACCAGAAAGTTCAGAAGCCAAACGAAGAACAAGATCATGAAGGTGATCAAAAACTTCATTCTTCGAAGCAAGAAAGAACATCCAAGAGTATCTCAAAAAATCATCAACTATGACAAGAATATACCAATTGCTTCCGATCGATCGACTCAAGTGACCAACAAAGGTCCATGTGAAGTAATCGTCCGTCCGTCACCATGACCATACTTAATGAAGGGTGTGAGGCAGCAACTTGCTTGCCATGCCTACAGG
Source organism: Hsuehochloa calcarea (assembly GCA_036346395.1). NCBI lineage: Eukaryota > Viridiplantae > Streptophyta > Magnoliopsida > Poales > Poaceae > Hsuehochloa > Hsuehochloa calcarea. The sequence goes on along the minus strand of CM070604.1, from coordinate 15,872,561 downwards.
GTGCACATATAGTATCCTTGACGAATTTGAGTTTGGGCAAACCTCTCATGAGATCAAGGTTGCTAACTCGCGTTAGATGATCAAAACCAATGTGCCCCAAACGACGGTGCCAAAGCCAGAACTCAGAAGAAGATGCAATCAAATATTTGAGAGAACCAGCAAGAGATTCAGAAAACTCTACTCTAAAGATTCTACCAACTCTAGAAATACCAAAAACAAGCTCACCAGCTGAATCAAGCACCCGACAAGTATATTTCTTAAATCTAGTCTCATAGCTATCATCAAGAAGCTGTGAGACAGAAAGCAAGTTGTACCTTACTTTTCCACAAGAGCAACATCCTTTAGGATGAATTTGTCGTTCACCCTGATTGATCTCGTTCCTTCAATCAGCCCTTGTGTATTATCTCCAAAGGTGATGAAGTCATCACCCGTCGACCGCGTGAAGGAGGTGAACCATCTTGAGTCTCTGGTCATATGGTGTGAACACCCGGAGTCGACGAACCACATGTTCTTCCTCCTTCCACGTTAATCCTGAAAATCAAGGCACAAAAGATCGATGTGTCTCAATACTGGGGTTAGTTAAACATGACTTGGGAACCCAGTACTGAGATACACGTCTGCGAGTAGTATAAAAAGCAGAATTGTTATCCTTGATCCTACTTGATGTTCTATCATGAGAAATGGTTACACGAACATAAGATGCATCCTGTCTAGGAACATGATGATGATGATCATGTGAAATAAATCCTAGTCCAGGTTTATTTTTCACTATATGACCATGTCTCATAACGGCTCTAGGTTGATGAGATGAAATTCTAATAAGATTTTTCTTATCATTTTTCAAACTACGCCAACAGAACTCAAGCAAATGCCCATCTTTCTTGCAATAGGTGCAATGGTACTTAGTAGCACTGGGAGAAGCACCTTTTGACACAACAGATGGTTGGGCAAAACCTGCATATTTAAAAAGGGTTTTTGTAGGTTGTATTTTGAATTCAACCAAGCCATTTTTCAAGACTTGAGTGACATTTGGCTTGCACTTGTCTTGGGCAGAGTTGTATCATAACCCTTGCTTCTTATAAGGAGTTTTGGACTTGTCAAGAATCATGTTTAACTGTTTCTTATCTTTAGAGAATTTTTTAAAGTATCCTTGAGATAAGCATTTCTTTTTCAAGATTAAGACATGATTCACAAGTTTTACCCTTAATGGCTCTAGCATGCCTCTCCTTATGTATAGCAACTTCATGCTTAAGGGCTTTACATGAAATACAGGAGACATAATTAATTCTATCCTTAAGTTTGGTATATTTTGCTCTAACTGCTTCGAAAATGTCCTTTACTTCATATTCATGTTCTAAGCAGAAAGAGCAAGTGCTAGACTCAGTATTATCAGAAACAATCAACTTGCTAGACTTTAAGCATTTTTCACATGAAGCAGTTTTAACATCATTCAACTCAGTTCTAGCATTTTCTAGTTGGTGCAAGGCAATATCATGAGCAGTTTGCAATTTGGTAAGTTCAAAATGTAAAATATGGCAGGATGAACATTCATCAACATCAAGATTCTTAGCATTTTCAAGTTGAAGTGTGAGACTATCAACTTGTGACTCTAGATCCTTATTCCTAGCCATGATGAACTCTAACGCCTTATCCTAGCTAAGCTGTTGCTCAAAAATGGTATCACATCTAGCAGAGAGAACGTCATAGGATGGAGGTACCTCATAAATGTCATCGATGTCAACGGAGTCGGCCATGAAGTACATGCTGGTGAAGTCCTTTGCCTTCCCTTTCTTCTTGTCTTGAGGGAGCTCCTCCTCCTTGTCCTCTTCGCTCCCGGAGTCCACATCGCTCATGGATTATTTTTCAAAAGTTGCAAGGACCCGTTGAGCGGCCTTCATAAGCTTGGCAACATCAAACTTGAGCTTGTTCCCATGAGACTTCCTCCAAGATGCCTTCACCTACTTGTGGTTGCCCTTCCCTTTCAGCTTGGGGTAGTTTGTCCGAATATGGTTGAGTTCTCCACACTCATAGCAAGTCACAGGGCCGCCTCTCTTTTTGTTTCTCACATTGTTATAGGCCCATCTGAATTTTCTGGCTAGAAGGGCTAATTCAGCCTCAGGGATACTCTCAAGTTCCTCTTCATGGATAGTAGATAAAAAAGCAAGAGAAAATCCAAAAGAATACTGAAAACCCATCAGAAGATTTCTTGAGAGGGTCTCCTACCAAATCCATGTTCTCCTGCTTGGGATGATCAACCCTCTTGATCTCTTGAGTCTTGAGCTTGCTATATAACAACTCCAAAGTAAGAGTAGAAAGGTTGACATTCCTCTCAATAGCAGTAGCATTCATCTCCCACTCCTTGGTGTTGATTGCAGCCAAGAGGTGGGTAGCATTCTCAGATTGAGAATACTCAATATCAACTGCTTTCAACTAGTTGAGCAGCTTGTTGAAACGAGTAAAGACGTCATCGATACTCTCTCCAGGACGCATCTCAAACTTATTGTACTCTCGCTTAAAGTCCGTTTGACGCACTTGCTTGATTTGGGATGAACCCTCATGGTAGGTTTCGAGGGTGTGCCAAATCTCGTGCGCGGTCTCAAGGTGACAAATCCTATCGTACTCCTGTCTACCAAGTCCGACATTTGGGAGGTTCTTTGCCTTATGGTTGTTAGCCAAGAGGGCTGCTCAAGCCGACGTAGCAACCTCGGGCAAAACGAGCGGAGCTCGAACAACCTCCCATATGGCTTGTCCTTCGCTTTGAAGGTAGACACGCATGCGACTCTTCCAATAGGCATAGTCAAGCCCATCAAAGACATGCGAATTTGTGGAGTACTTCTCCATCGCCAAGTTCAGTGACTGGTTAATATCAATATTGAACTAACCGGGCTCTGATACCACTTGCTGGACCGAAACGATGACTAGAGGGGGGTGAATAGGAGCACTATCTCTTTTTCACTTCAATTAGACTCAACATGTTTTTTACTCCAATAGCTATGAGAGCTATGACGATCAAAGTACAAGCATAGCGAAAGACTTGTATTGAATCCAATCGAAACCCCAAAGCAAAACAACCAAAATCATCAAAAACTCAAATCGCAAAGAGTTGGGCGGTCTAACCCCTTAACATGGGCTGTCTGACCGGTCCATGGGCGGTCTAACCTCTTACAGGGGACGGTCTGACCTCCAGCACGATGAACAGTAAAATCAGCCCGAAAAACAAAATCACAAATAGGTCTAACTTTTGATCTATAAGTCCAAACTCCACGAAATTTGAAACACACCTTCTCGAGGATGTCAGGAACCTATTTCAATCAAAGATCGTGGATATATTTGCCAAAGTTCATAACTTTTTCCGTTTGAGTGAAGGTTGCTTCAAAACCGAGTCAAAACAAAAACATGATCCAAAAATTTACTCGTGGGTTATAAATGATCCTACATGGGTTCCCACATGTCACAGCAAGCAAGATCTAGGCTAAAAACCAAAACAAAAGACGTGGATCAAAGAAAACCTCAAAATCACATAATAGAGAGCAAGAACATAAAGAGACTCAACTTTGAGTAATCTTGTTTGTATTGATTTGAGATAGCTGTTGGTTTACAGTCACTCCATCATGGAGGATGAATACTCAACACTTGAGCACACAATCAATCCAATCTCTAGAAACCTAACCTCTCCCCTATTCTCCTCAAGCACCAAAACTAGGGTTTGAACAATGAAAACAATAGAGTCAAGGGAGGAGCAACCAACACCCTCCTCTATTTACAGTGAAGGCTAGCTTTTAGAAGGTATTCCCTAGTGGGCTCCCGTTAAGCCCACACACAAACGGGTTTCACTCACGCACACATTTCAAAGAGCCTTCTTCATCTTCTCTTGACCTAAACCACCTCCCCTTGTACCGCCTTGTGCCGCGGTTTCGCCAAAAGCAATCAACGAGGTATCTTGTTGAAGTTAAAAAAATACCCCTTCTCGATCCTTCTCTATAGACCGGGCCCAATCATCATGAAGCAATCCCATGCTTCGCCACATGTAGGTTGATCAACGGCTCTCTCCATGTCAGCAAGTCTCTCCCATCTGGCTTCCACCGAAACCACCATGGCACTTGCACCGACCCCCGTGCCGCTTGATGCAACTCGTCACACTAAACTACCCATTCACTCATCCTTGTCCATTTTGTGCCATGTTTGAAACCATCGACTTCACTTGGCATCCTCGATCGCTCAACCTCAACTCTCAAGCTTAGTCCCGATCATCCCGTCGGTGACCGTCGTTGACCTCTAAGCCACCGACACAACAATAGACTAAGAAATCCATTCCGGGAACAAGTTCTTCGCAACTTAACCCACCTTAGTCAAAACATGCATCATGCAACACATATGCACTGAAACTGATGAACTTGATCTAACCAACAAGCATCGCCGCCAAGATGATGGTGATCAAGTGAAAACCGGTCCGACCGCCACTTAAGGGCCGGTCTGACCGCCCTCTGGCCGGTCAGACCGCCCAGATGGGACTTAGCCAATTTTCAACCCTTGAAATCCGAAACCTCTCTGGAAATTTCAAACGAATAGATCTTTTGACTGGCAGCTTCAAAAATTATGAGACTAAGTGTAGGAGAATCCCCTCTCTTGCCTACAGACTCTATTTTTGGCCCAGCTCCAAAATCAAAGTTACTTATGGCCGGTCAGACCGCCTTCCATGGCCAGCTTGACCGCCAGCTTCTAAGTCCGAGGCCTGGCATGTTTGACCGCCAGAGGTGGCCGATCAGACCGCCACATAGGCTGGTCAGACCGCCAGTAACCTGACAGCAGCTGATCTTTGCCGAAAACACGTCATCCTAAGATTATGAACATATCCCCATGATATCCGCAGCAACCTTCAAATCTAAGACAAAATGTAGAGTAGCAAAAAAAATTACAAGACAACAAATAAATCAAAGAGAAAGTGCAATAGCTAGAGGGCAGGTATTGCCTTAGCAACGTCGTCCTCCGTTTCTTGATGCTAGTGACATCTCCTATTCTAGATCCTTGCGCATCCTCCTCTTCTATGTCCCAACAATGGCCTCCCCCTCATCTAGTTCTAGACATCCTCCTCTTCTGCTAGATGGATGCTGGTTCAAAGATATGACATGTAAGTATTCAGAGAACTAGGTATTTTTTTCTTCAATGTGCATATCTGATTTCTATTAACAATTGGGATCCATGTTACATTAAAAAACCACAAAAAATAATATCCTCTCTCAATCGTGCTCCTTCTCTCTCTTTGATCCATTTGCCCTTCGCTACTACACAAACGGTCATCAAAGACGGTTTTAAATCGTTATCACAGACGGTTTCTGAATCATATAATTTTATGTGTCTACGATAATATACGGTTATCACAGATGGTTTTTCAGCCATCTATGATAAGTAACAACACATGCAATTTTTGTTGAAGCCGTATGTGAAGCCCTACTATCACATACGGCTTCTAACAAAAACCGTCTGTGATATGTAGGATATCACAGACTGTTTGTAATACTCTGAAAAATAATATTAATATTAATAAAAACGTCTTAAGGGTCGGAGCGTAATTAATCGAATAGTATTCATAAAAACGTCTTTAAGGGCCTGTGTGCAATTAAATAAAATAGTACATATTAAAATAGAATTTTCGAAATTTTTATGAGCTATATAAATAGATTTGTGGGAATTTTAGAAACCCTAGCTTTTCTATTCCACCGAGCCGCCTCCACATTCAATTTAACGTTGCGACCGCTTGTAGGGTTGCTTTTCTTCTTGTACGCCGCCTCCGCTGTCTTTGCTGCTACTGATCGGCTGTATCTTGTATGCTCCTCGCCTTTGCTTGCCGTTGCCTTATTTGTCTGGTCGCCTGTGTGCATTGCGTGTCTCTGCTTAGCGTCTGGCCGGCGGCCGCGCTTCAACGCCGCTTGCGTCTTGCGCTGACCGCCGAGCCGACCGGCCGCACCGCCGAGCCGAGCAGCCGGCCAAAGATTTGTTGCCGGTCTTTGTGCACCTCTGCTGTTTGGATCATACGCCGCTGTAGCGCAAAGTCGCTGCTTGCGTTACCGTGGTACGCCGCTGGAACTCATACGCTGAGTGGCGTCTTTGCTCTGCCGTCTTCCGTCTTGCGGAGCCAACGCCCGAGCCGAGCCCTTACCGCGTGGAGGTTTGCTAGTTTTAAATACATGTTTTCCTCTGGTTTGCTAGACGCTGTTAATTAGAGATTATTATTGAGGTTAATTAGAGAGGGTTCTATAGTTTTTAGTCAAAGTATCGACTAATAGATTTGTTTAGCCTGCTGTCCGTTGTACGATTTATTCGGATATCTTAATGGCGAATTTTGGAAATATCATCTACTAGTTAATTGTAGATAATTTCGATATCTTTCTATAGCATATTTAATCATGTCAATCGGACAAGTATAATTCGAGTTATGATTTTCGGAAGACCGCTGTTTTTACGGTTGTCGTCTTTCGGCGCTGTTTCGGTAGACGGTAGATTAAAAATAGTAAATAGCCTAATTAGAGTTTTGGATCTACATGAAAGATGTAGATAATTTTCCAATGGTTCTGTAGAATCTGAGAACGCGAATTTTGGTTGAGTAAAACAAAAGTTATGAATTTAGTAAGACTGCTGTTCCGAAGCGGGCAGACCGACTTTATGGGCTAAATACGGAGGGTTAGATGATTTAATTAGAAGTCTTCGTAATCTAAGAAAATGTGGATAATTTTATGAAGAATCCAGAATGGGGTGGTTTGTTGCGATCGGACTTTCGAGTCAAACGTTACGTTTGTTTTAGTACTAAGACCGCAATGGGTAACTTTTCGGTACCGGCGTAACGTGGTATGTTTGGGGACGGGTAGGAGCGAAGTATATTGATTGTTGTTCTTATGATGCTATAGCTTGTATTGAAGTTTGTGTATTTAATATAGGAGAGGCGTCGTGCTTGTTGCCATCTTCTAGCCAAATCGTGCGTCGCTGCTAGTAAAGGCAAGTGCATGGTAGACAGCGATCAATGATCGATCACTGTTTTCTCTATCTTCTATTACCATTATTGTTGTGCTTTTATTTTGTTTAATTGCAAGCAATGGAATGGTATGGATTTATATTGTTAATGGACATGATGAAAAGTTGGATATGATGTTTATGATGGAGTTTGCATGTTTGCATACATAAGCATCTTTGCATATGAGCAGGTGATCATGATTGATCACAACTCCACGGGAGTGGAGGAGGTCCCCGATCCTTGAGGAGGAACGGGCTTGAGAGTGAATGTTGTCGCGAGCATTCACTCACGCTATACCGGTATACGCGAAAGAAGTGCATGTGGACATGTAGAATAGATTTGCATTGATACATGAGATTAATGGATGTGAATCAAATAGAAGTACCTGTGATGATAATGAAGTTATTGAATGCTGTTGATTTATTATTGTTCGTTGTTTATGGATGTGTTTGCTGAGTCGTGGACTCACCCTTGCTCTATTGTTGTCTTTAGGTGATCTTCGAGGATGCCGTAACTGAGAGCGAGTAGAGCACATGGACAACACATGATCATATACCTTCATAATCTTTTCATTCAGAATTGGATTACACTTGGACATGTTAGAGGTTGAATAATGTTTAGGACAATGTTTGGACTAGACTATTTGCTTTATTAATCTGGATTCATTGGTTGCTGCTATTTTGGATTATTTACCTGGTTATAATTCCCATTGATTATTTATTATCACTTGATCCATAATTATGCATTGTTCTTTTGTGATCCATTGATATGATTATCGTTATTTCCTTGCCGAAATTTTATAGTGTGTCGATAATTATTAGTGTAAAGAGTAGTGTGGTGGCATTCTAGGCTCAGTATTGGGCTGGGGTGTTACAGTTGGTATCAGAGCGGGCTTTAGGTCCGTGGTGAATAGATTAACAACTTAGGCAAACTAAAATTGTTAAAACTTGTTTTAGTTTGGTAAATCAACTAAAATTTGTTAATGGTTAACTAACCTAAAATTTGACACACTAGTGCATGAGGTTAGGAGAGGTACGAATATAGTTTTACGCCTGATGTTGTTTATTGATGGATGAGTTTATTTTGAGCTTTGAACTCATTGTGTATTGTTGATTGTGGTTGATAGCTATGCCGAGGGGTAGAGGACGTGGTCGTGGTGGCGTGGTCGTGGAGGTCGGGGCCGCGACGAGGGTCCGTGGAGCCACCTCCTCGTAGCAGCAGGAGTCGATGAGTCGAGGGGTTGCTTTGCTGACCCGCCTCGGCTGGGGTCCGTGATGAAACCCCGCTTGTTGAGAGAGTTGGTGGGAGAGATCCGTGCTCTTCGTCAACAAAGCGGATATTTGGTGGGAGGGCGTGTTGTCTTGAGGACCGCCACTCAAGGTCCGATCACTTGGGAGGATTTTGTAGATCGGTTCAAGGGAAGTTCTACCCTATTCTTTTGTTGAGAAGATGGAGGTTGCCTTGACGACCATTGCTCAGGGGAAGAGGTCTATTGCTGAGTATGAGGCCGAGTTCAACAACTTGGTTCGCTTCGTCCCTTCAGTAGCGAACGATGATCTTCGTAGGCCAAGAGGTTCCGTCTGGTCTCACTCAGCACCGACATGTGTTGAGAGCTACTCCACTCCGTGATTACACTCTGTTGTGGAGCAAGCTAGGGCATGGAGTTGGAGATGCAGCTCACAAAGGGGCAGCAAGCCTCTGGTGGACTGGTTGTTTCTGGTGGTGACCAGAAGAGGAGCTCTAGTGAGGGAAGTGGGTCTGTTCAGCGACCCGCTTTCAAGAAATTCAAGGGAGGACCGCAGCCTCTTTGAGTCTAGCGATCGAGGCCGCTCCTTCTTCTGGCGCCTCGCCCTTTTGCGTGTACTCCGGCTCTTCGTCCCGCCCTGTAAGGGGCATGCTTTGCTTTAAGTGCGGTGATGGACATCGCGCTGCGAGTGCACTTGGACGGAGATTGCCGCTGCAGTGGCCGACCGGGTCACAAGGAGCGGTGTGTCGCCGTAACCCGCTAGCGTGATCAAGTGGGAGCCTGTGCCATCTTCTTCTTCAGTGGGTCCCGCCGAGGATCTTTCCGATGATGATCGCTCCTCCAACGATGCCATTTCCTCAGCTTGGGCGCCTCGGAGGGTACTCATCGGCGCCGCCACCTTCGCACCGCTTGTGTTGCACGACCGCTTTACCGCACCGCCACAAGATTGTTGGGCTCGCCGCCCGCCGTCGTCTTCTTCGCCATGGCGCCACCGAGGTACGCCATGCCCACACGAGTCCGCAGGTCGCCCCGACGTGGTGACAGTACTTTGCTTGTGGATTCGCTTGATTCTTTAGTCCTTTTGATTCGTGTGCTACCTTTCGCTTGTCTCAACGCGTTTGCTAGGAGAGCGAACTTGAGTATGCAGTGGATTTCTCAGTCGGTGTTGGTTAGTTCTCCTGGGGGTATTATTGCTAGCTCTACTGTTTGTCCTGGGTGTTCTATTGTTATTGATGGAGAGAAGTTCACGGCGAATTTGATAGTTATACAAATGGAGCCGTTCGACGTTATCTTGGGTATGGATTGGTTGCACTCTTATCGAGCCGTGATATCATGTTTCAGAGAATACCTCTGCGCACCTCGTCTGGGAAGACTTTGACCTTTCAGGGAAGTGCGCCTCCGCGCTCTCTTTCGATGTTGGCCGGACTGTTCCCGGGTCAGCGTGCAGTGAAAACTGGGCTTCTTTTAGCTCTTGCTGAGAAACCGAGTGTGGCTTCGCAGATTGAGGAGATTCCAGTGGTTAGTGATTATCCCGATGTGTTCCCGGCTGAGCTTCCGGGTTTGCCACCTGCGCGAGACGTGGAGTTTCGCATTGATCTTGTTCCGGGTACTCGTCCCATCTCGATGTCTCCATATCGATTAGCACGTCCGTTTCAGGACGAGTTGAAGAAGCAATTGGATGATTTGTTGGCTAAAGGTTTGATCAGGCGTAGTGTATCGCCGTGGGGAGCTCCTGTTCTATTCACAGAGAAGAAGGATGGGAGTTGGCGCATGTGTATTGATTACCGCGCACTTAATGCAGTCACAATCAAGAATAAATATCCATTGCCCCGCATTGAGGATTTGTTTGATCGGTTGAATGGAGCTCAAGTATTCTCTAAGATCGATCTCCAGTCAGGGTATAATCAAATCCGTGTGCGTGAGCAGGATGTAGAGAAGACGCTTTCTCCACCAAGTATGGACATTATGAGTATAAAGTTATGTCTTTTGGATTGACTAATGCACCTGCCATTTTTATGGAGACCATGAACAACATGTTACACGAGTATCTAGATGACTTCGTGGTGGTGTTCATTGATGATATTCTTATCTATTCCAAGACCAATGAGGATCATGAGCGCCATTTGAGGTCGGTTTTAGATACTTTGAGAGAGCACAAATTCTATGCTGTTGAAAAAGTGTGAGTTCGGATTTCGAAGTGGGTTTTCTGGTCATGTGATTAACCTCGTGGTATTGCTGTTGATCCTGGTAAGGTCTCCACAGTGGTGGATTGGAAGAGGCCGACTAGTGTGAAGGAGGTGAGGAGTTTCTTGGGTTTGGCTGGTTATTATCGGCGTTTTGTGCAGATTTCTATCATCGCCAAACCGATGTCTCACCTTACTCAAAAGGTGTGAGATTCCAGTGGACCGATGAGTGTGAGCGCAGCTTACGATTTTGAAGGACAAAGTTGGTGACCTCTCCTATTCTCACTCTTCCCGAGCCAGTGAAGCGGTTCACGCCTTTTCAGATCGCCTCGAGTGGGTCTTGGCCGTGTTCTTATGCAAGACGGTAAGGTGATTGCTTATGCGTCGAGGCGCTTAAAGAAGCACGAGCGCATTATCCCACTCATGATTTGGAGTTGGCGCGTTGTTTTTGCTCTCAAGATTTGGAGGCATTATTCAGACGGCGAGCCTTGTGATATTTTCATAGATCACAAGAGTCTCAAGTATATCTTCACTCGAAGGATCTGAATTTGAGGCAAAGGAGGTGGTTGGAGTTGATCAAGGACTATGATCTTACTATTCAGTATCATCCAGGCAAGGCCAATGTAGTTGCTGATGCTCTTAGTCGCAAGGCGACTCCCGCTACTCTAGATTGCCTTATTGCTGATTTTGATCGCATGGGAATATCTTATTGTTATGCGGGCACGACACTTGTTGAGACACGCTTGATTCGAGTCATTTATTCCGCACCGTGTCTGGGAAGCACAACGGAGTGACCGTTATTACGGGAAGTTAGGAAGCGTCCGATGAAGGCAAAGAGGGTGATTTTAGCATGGATGATTCGGTACTTTGAGGTTTAAAGGCCGCCTTTGTGTGCCACAAAGGCGGAGGTCAAAGATGATATTTTGAGGGAGGCACATCGCACTGCATAATCGCTCATCCCGTGAGACTAAGATGTATCGAGATCTGAAATGAAATTTTTGGTGGAAAAGAATGAAGGTGGACATTGCTAATTATGTGGCTTCTTGTGGTGTTTGTCGCCAAGTGAAAGCGAGCACAAGCGTCCCGCAGGTTGTTGCGACCTTTGGAGGTACCCAGTGGCCTTGGGATGATATCTCTATGGACTTTGTGGTGGCGTTGCCTCGCTCGCGCGAGGAAGGATGCAGATTTGGGTAGTGGTGGATCGATTCACAAGTCTGCGACTTCATTCCTATTCGCACGATAAATTTAGCGAGTGATCTAGCTCCTATTTATGTGCGTGAAATAGTAAGACCGCATGGTGTGCCAAAGACCATCATTTCGATGGGATGCGAATTTTGTCTCCAAGTTCGGGAGAGTCTCCAGAGTGCATTGGGCACACAGCTCGCCTTAGTACTGCTTTCACCCATTGCATGATGGGCGATCAGAGCGTACTATTCGGACTTTGGAGGATATGTTGCGATCTTGCGCTCTATCTTGAAGGGTAGTTGGGAGGACCAGTTGCCACTTGCGAGTTTGCTTATAATAATAGTTACCATTCTAGTATTAGAGCGCCATTTGAGGTTCTCTATGGGCGGAAGTGCGGATCACGCTTGTTGGGATGCGCTGGAGAGAAGGCGCTTTGGGTCCGACCGATTCAAGACCGTTGAGCGTGTGGCCATGGTGAGGCAGAATCATTAGCGGCTCGAGCGCATGAAAAAGTTATCTTGATTTGAGGAGGCGTGACTTGAGTTTGCGGTGGGTGACCAGTGCTCTTGAGAGTGTCTCCCACTAAAGGTATTGTTCGGTTTGGTACCAAAGGGAAGCTTAGCCCGAGGTATGTTGGACCGTTCTCGATTATTGCAAGAATTGGGAAGTTAGCTTACCGCCTGGACCTTCCTGAGTCCATGCGTGGAGTTCATAATGTGTTTCACGTCTCGATGCTGAGAAAGTTTTTGAGAGATCCAGAGCATAAGATTCCTTTAGAGCCGCTGACTATTGAGCAAGACCTCACAGTTGAGTCGCGTCCGGCGCGCATTCTGGAGAGGTCGGAGCGAGTGCTGAGGCACAAGACGTTGGTATATGTCAAGGTGCTGTGGACGCATCAGTCTGAGAGAGAGGCGACTTGGGAGTTGGAGTCTCGCATGCGCGAGCAGTACCCGAGTTGTTCACGTCGGGTATGTTTTATTTTGTTGTTTAATTTCAGCTGTGCAGTTTTTCTTTGAGTAGAACGGCGATGTAGAATTCGGGGTCGAATTCTGTTAAGGGGGGTAGAATGTAATACTCTGAAAAATAATATTAATATTAATAAAAACGTCTTAAGGGTCGGAGCGTAATTAATCGAATAGTATTTATAAAAACGTCTTTAAGGGCCTGTGTGCAATTAAATAAAATAGTACATATAAAAATAGAATTTTCGGAATTTTTATGAGCTATATAAATAGATTTGTGGGAATTTTAGAAACCCTAGCTTTTCTATTCCACCGAGCCGCCTCCACATTCAATTTACGCGCGCGGCCGCAATGCCGGTTGCTTTTCTTCTTCGCTTTCGCCTTGCGCTCCGCGATGTCTTTGCCGCTACTGATCGCCGTGCTAGCTAGGCCGCTTGTATTTGCTGCTGCTACAGCCAGGCTTGGTCGCCGGTTTGCCGTCGTTCTCTGCTTGCTGCGTGTCAAAGTGGCCGTGTCTGCAGGCCGCGCTTCAACGCCGCAAGCGCGTCTTCCGACCGCCGAGCCGACCGGCCGCCGCACCGCCGCGAGCCGTCGGGCCAAGATTTGTCGCCATTGCGTGCACCTCCTGCTACTGATCATACGCCGCCGTGTAACCCATAAAGTCTTTGCGTTCTTGTGCCGTACGCCTTTGGAACTCACTCTTGCCGAGTGGCGTCTCGCTTCCTCTTGTCTTCTTCTTTGCGGAAGCCAACGCCGAGCCGAGCCCTTACCGTGGAGGTTTGCTAGTTTTAAATACATGTTTTCCTCGGTTTGCTAGACGCTGTTAATTAGAGATTATTATTGAGGTTAATTAGAGAGGGTTCTATAGTTTTTAGTCAAAGTATCGACTAATAGATTTGTTTAGCTTCGCTGTCCGCTGTAATGATTTATTCGGATATCTTAATGGCGAATTTTGGAAATATCATCTACTAGTTAATTGTAGATAATTTCTATATCTTTCTATAGCATATTTAATCATGTCAATCGGACAAGTATAATTCGAGTTATGATTTTCGGAAGACCGCTGTTTTTACGGTTGTCGTCTTTTCGCGCTGTTTCGTAGACGGTAGATTAAAAATAGTAAATAGCCTAATTAGAGTTTTGGATCTACATGAAAGATGTAGATAATTTTCCAATGGTTCTGTAGAATCTGAGAACGCGAATTTTGGTTGAGTAAAACAAAAGTGATGAATTTAGTAAGACTGCTGTTCCGAAGCGGGCAGACCGACTTTATGGGCTAAATACGGAGGGTTAGATGATTTAATTAGAAGTCTTCGTAATCTAAGAAAATGTGGATAATTTTATGAAGAATCCAGAATGGGGTGGTTTGTTGCGATCGGACTTTCGAGTCAAACGTTACGTTTGTTTTAGTACTAAGACCGCAATGGGTAACTTTTCGCACCGCGAACGTGGTATGTTTGGGGACGGGTAGGAGCGAAGTATATTGATTGTTGTTCTTATGATGCTATAGCTTGTATTGAAGTTTGTGTATTTAATATAGGAGAGGCGTCGTGCTTGTTGCCATCTTCTAGCCAAATCGTGCGTCGCTGCTAGTAAAGGCAAGTGCATGGTAGACAGCGATCAATGATCGATCACTGTTTTCTCTATCTTCTATTACCATTATTGTTGTGCTTTTATTTTGTTTAATTGCAAGCAATGGAATGGTATGGATTTATATTGTTAATGGACATGATGAAAAGTTGGATATGATGTTTATGATGGAGTTTGCATGTTTGCATACATAAGCATCTTTGCATATGAGCAGGTGATCATGATTGATCACAACTCCACGGGAGTGGAGGAGGTCCCCGATCCTTGAGGAGGAACGGGCTTGAGAGTGAATGTTGTCGCGAGCATTCACTCACGCTATACCAGATATCTGTGAAAGAAGTGCATGTGGACATGTAGAATAGATTTGCATTGATACATGAGATTAATGGATGTGAATCAAATAGAAGTACCGTGATGATAATGAAGTTATTGAATGTCGTTGATTTATTATTGTTCGTTGTTTATGGATGTGTTTGCTGAGTCGTGGACTCACCCTTGCTCTATTGTTGTCTTTAGGTGATCTTCGAGGATGCCGTAACTGAGAGCGAGTAGAGCACATGGACAACACATGATCATATACCTTCATAATCTTTTCATTCAGAATTGGATTACACTTGGACATGTTAGAGGTTGAATAATGTTTAGGACAATGTTTGGACTAGACTATTTGCTTTATTAATCTGGATTCATTGGTTGCTGCTATTTTGGATTATTTACCTGGTTATAATTCCCATTGATTATTTATTATCACTTGATCCATAATTATGCATTGTTCTTTTGTGATCCATTGATATGATTATCGTTATTTCCTTGCCGAAATTTTATAGTGTGTCGATAATTATTAGTGTAAAGAGTAGTGTGGTGGCATTCTAGGCTCAGTGTTGGGCTGGGGTGTTACACTGTTATATCTACCAACCGTCTGTGATTGGTGACAAATCACAGACAGTTAGTAAAAATAACCATCCTTGATATTCTACATATCACAGACAGTTGTTGGTGGTAGCCGTCCGTAATAGCAGGCCTTCACAGACGGTTTATACCACAAAATCAGAGTGATATTCGGCCATCACAAATGGTTATATGTACCAACCATCTGTGATTGGAGATATATCATAAACGGTTGTTGGTGGTAACCGTCTGTGATAGTTTGTTCCACATCTAAATATATATTTTTCCAGTTTTTAGCTAGCCTTAGGAAATGCTAGCCATGACCTCTGAAAACAAGCAAGTAGCAAACAGATAAATCATAATTGATTTGATATAGAACAACTCAAAGTGATTTAAAACTCAAAATCAATTATAAAAGAATGGTCATGTATTGTCACTAGAGTTACAATTGAATTACAACTCATAGTGAATTACAATTGAACATGTATTAATCGGTGTCACCAGAGTAAAACTCTCCATTCGAGCTAATGATCTCCACCTTGATGAAGGTGTAGAGCCATCCTCAAACGTCCGAGAGTTTGTCCAGATCGAAAGTACTTGATTCGATTGTCATACCCTATCGCTAGGAGTAAAGTAGTAAGTATATATATATATATTTAAATTGATAATTAGAAAATAATTATTTCGAGATTGACAAACCTCTGAATCCTTCGGCTTAGCACTCATGATTTCCTACATATGACAAAAAATGTAGAATGCACATACGTTGCCTTTTAGTTGCCAGTGGCACTGAAAAATAGAAATACATATATAGGTATACTCACCGAGAGGCCCCTTAAAGGAATCTCGACCCTAGATTCAGACTGGTCAAGACCAAAAGGTAGGGTACTCGGCTCTCAAAACTTCTTCTCGCCCCTGTAGCTTCTTCTTCGAATGATTGCTCCATTGAACCTTACAAGAACGAATGACTTTGCTTCGTGTGGCGCTCGCCACATCGAGAATCTTGATAGGTCGTTCCACATAGGTGAGATCTTCCTGAAGATCGATGCTCTCGAGCGGTGTTTCTTCTGTTGGTACTCTGAGACATTTCTTTAACTGGGATACATGGAAGACATTGTGAACAGCTGACAGAGATGATGGTAGTTCCAACTGATAAGCAACTTCACCTCTCTTTGACAAAATCTTATAAGGTCCGACAAATCTGGGTGCGAGTTTTCCTTTAGTCTGAAATCTCTTCACTCCTGAGTGGAGTTACCCCGAGATAGACAAAATCTCCCATCTCAAGGATAGTTCTCTCCGACGATTATCGGCATAACTCTTTTGTCGGGTTTGAGCTACTTTCAGACGTTCTCTTATTGCTTTTACCTTACTTTCAGCTTCTTTTATCAATTCTGGTCCGAAGAATTGGTGTTCTCCTACTTGATCCCAAAGGAGAGGAGTTCTACACTTTCTACCATACAATGCTTCAAATGGCGACATCTGTAGGCTAGCTTGAAAGCTATTGTTGTAGGAAAATTCTGCATAGGGCAAATTCTTATCCCAGCTTCTTCCATAATCTATAGCACAAGCTCAAGCATGTCTTCTAGGACCTGATTTACGTTGCTCACCGCCATCTGTTTGGGGATGATAAGTCAGGCTGTTGAGTCCGTTCCCAAAGCTTCATGTAGACTCTGCCAAAATTTTGAAGTGAATCACGAACCTCATCTGACACAATTTTCTTGGGCATACCATGTAGACAGTGATCTCCGCCATGTACAATTGCTAACTTATTGCTACGTAAGTGGTCTTGATGGAATAAAATGAGCCACTTTTGTTAATCGATCAATTATCACCCAAATGGAATCACAACTGATTGGGTCCTAGGTAGTCCGTGATAAAATCCATACCAATCTCCTCCCATTTCCACTCGGAATTGGTAATGGTTGTAACAATCCGCAGTCTCTCGATGTTCTGCCTTAACACGACATACATCACAACGCAACAAACTCAGCGATCTCTCGCTTCATACTAACCCACCAATATTTTTCCTTCAGATCCCGTACATCTTGGTACTCCGGGATGAATAGAGTAAGGTGATTCATGAGCTTCTTTCGTAATCGCTTGTCCGGTTTCATAATGTTTAGGTACATGATGCGGTTGCCAAACCATACTTGTGCCCTGCTCGTCTTCGTAAAAATCACAGGGCTTTGCCTCTTCTCATGTTCTTCATGATTTCTTTGATGTCTTCGCCTTCCACTGTTTTCTCTCGATCGACTTTGCATGGTTGGTTGGACTTCCACCGTGTTGATACTGACCTTGATCGACAATTTCGATTCGGATGCTTTAGTTCTTCATACAACTCGGTTGATTTTCTTGAACTAACACCGTGTTGCAAGATGCCTTCCTACTCGAGCATCCGCTACCACGCTGGCTTTACCCGGTGATAGTGAATTCCAAGGTCATAATCTTTATCGGCTCAACCATCTTCTTTGCACGAGATTAAGATCCGATGGGTGAAGATATATTTCAAACTCTTATGATCTGTGAAAATTTCACAATGTTACCAATGAGGTAATGCCGCCAGATTTTCAAAGCATGCACAATTGTTGCTAACTCCAAATCATGAGTTGGATAATTTCCTTCATGTGGTCTTAATCGACGAGATGCATAAGCCACAACTTTTCCTTCTGCATCAAGACATCCTAGCCCTCGGCGGATGCGCCTGAAAACTTCAAAATCCTTACGTATATCCGTAAAACTAGCACCGTGCGTAGACTAGTCTTTTCTTCGCTCTTGAAAACTATGTTCACAAGCACTTGTCCATTCAAATTTCTTTTCCTTCTTCAAAAGTTGAGTCATGGGTTTGGCGATCTTGGAGAAACTTTCAATGAATCTGCGGTAGTACCCACTAATCCGAAAACTTCTCACTTCGTGGATCGACTTGGGTTGCTTCCAATCCATTACAGACTTCAACCTTTGAGGGTCTCTCGCAACTCCTCCTGCCGACACAATGTGTCCAAGAAATGCCACTTGACCGAGCCAAAATTCACTTTTGCCGAGTTTGGCATAAAGTTGGTGTTCTCAAGTTTGCCCAAAATAATTACGAGATGTTTTCATGCTCTTCCATATCTCTTGAATAGATGAGAATATCATCTATGAATACCACCACAAACTTATCCAAGAATTCCATGAACACTTTGTTCATCATATTCATGAAATAAGCGAGGCATTTGTTAGTCCAAATGACATCACCGTGAACTCGCATATCCATATCCGGTGGTAAAGTGTCTTGGAATATCTTCCTGGTCTGATTTTTAACCGATGGTAGCGACCTCAAATCAATCTTGGAGAAAACATCGGCTCCTTTAAGTTGATCAAACAGATCATCTATCCTAGGTAACGGTACTTGTTTTTGATTGTTACCTCGTTGAGTGATCTATAGTCCACACACATTCTCATACTATTGTCTTTCTTTTTGACAAATAGTACCGGAGCTCCCAAGGTGATGAACTTCGGTTGAATGTAACCTTTACTCAGTAGTTCTTCGACCGCTTCTTCAACTCGCTAGATCGTTTGCGGCATTCAGTAGGGTCGCCTAAATTGGAGCACCCACAGACTAAGTCAATTAAGAACATTATGTCCCTGGTCCGTGGCATACTGTAAGTCCTCCTAAAAACATCCGGATATTCTTGTACCACGGGTATATCTTCCGCCACTTCCTTTAAATCTGGTCAAGATAGGACTTCTTTCCGTAGAAGTCTTGGGTTGGAACTCTACTTGAAATCCCTTGTTCATTGGTGAGGTTGATAGATCTACTAGCACAATCTATTCTCGCTCGATTTTTGGCAAGCCACCCATTCCAAGAATTACATCCAATCCTTGCGAACGCAGACTATTAAATTGGCCGAGAAAATTACTCGAGATTTCAAAGGTAAGATTTGGACAGAATAAACTAGCCCTCATTTCGAGCCCGGGAATGGATTAACATGGGCTTAACTAAGGGGAGGTATATAACCCATACTTTTCCACAAACTTATTTGAAACAAAAGAATGCGAAGCTCGGAATCAAATAAAGCGATCTTTGTATCGAGTTGACAAGGAACGTACCAAGAACAACATCCGTGTTGCATGGGCTTCCTCTGCGGTGACGTGATTCACACGTCCCTTCATGAATCACCACCGGTCTTGAGGGACCGCCGAGACCAAACTCCGGAGTTGGCTTGACGGGGTGATCACGCTTCTTGGGACACTTATTGGCATAATGACCCAACTCGTTGCAAGAAAGCATGTGATTCTCGCTGTGGAAATAATCGCTTCAATAAACTGTCCTCCGATGAACTACTACGAATCCGGAAGTATTTGGGCGCGAATCGGGCTGGAACTCTTGGTGTAGTAGTTCGAATCTCCCACGCCGAGGTGGCCGAGATCGAGAGAAGCGAGGCTTGGGCATCCTCTGAGTTAAATTTCGAGCCGCCATCCTCCGCTATGATTCTCCATTTCGATGTTTGCCTTCTGGCGTATGGCCTTATTTACCAATCTGCGAAAGTCGGTAAAATCACGAGAAATCAAACGAACAGAGTTCGTCGTTCAACCCTTCCGAAACCGCTTTGCTCGTCTTCGTCTCTGGCTACATCCTCAGGGGCATAGCGAGCCAGTTGGTTAAACTTATGCAGATACTCGCCAACTGAACGGTTTCCTTGGCGGAGCGAGCGAAACTCCTTCTTTTTCAAGGTAATCATGCCAGATGGAATGTGAGATCGGCGGAAAGCCTGCATGAACTCATCCCAAGTGATTTCTTGGGTATTAGCATGGGACATGCTGAAATTATCCCACCATTCTGATGCGGGACCAACCAATTGATGAGAGGCAAACAAAACTCTCTCACGATCTGTGCACTGAGCAATATCCAGTTTCTTTCCAATGGCCCTGAGCCAATCATCTGCGTCCATGGGTTCTGTGCTACTAGAAAATGTTGGCGGACGCATCCTCATGAACTCGCATAAAGTTACTCTTGCGGGAGGTGGAGGAGCATGATAGGTCACGACGCTTGGGTATTCTCGATTCTTTGTGAAGAGATCAGGCTAGCAACTCAATCGATGAGTCCGATTGGCCATCATTTGGCGCCCGATCGGGCTTCAGCTGGAGGAGGTGGTGGTCGTTGAACTGAATTTTCTTGATATTCGCATTCTCATTTCCTTGCCCTCTAGCACCGACATTTCCTGCGGGTGGTCACCATCCGATGAACTTTCACAGTTAGACAAGAGAGATAGGAATTATAAGAGTATAGATTTAAAATAGCCCAAATTCAACAAACACAAGACAAGAACATTTCAAAGAAAATAATTTCTTTTTATTTTATTAATTCATTATGGCTACTACAAAGGTTTGGTAGCTCATAATTCGCAACTAAAGGAAAAATTTAAGGTCAAATCTATGGTGTTATGGGGTATAACTGCTCACTAGAACTAGCCTCGCCTTCCTTGTAAGAGGCCGCCTTTTCTCACTCTTCAACTTTTCTTCGCATCTTGTAACTTCACTTGCAGAAGAGACAGCTCATCTAGTGTATTCCCGTAGGCATAGTCCATAGCTCTGGCCAGATCCACCTGATGAGTGAGATCGGGACAGTCTTCATCTCTAGTTGAGCGAAAGCACCGCCATGCCGGGTTGGAATATGCATTGGGTAATAGTGGAACCCAAAGGCCGTTGAGGCGATGATCGAGATGTAGCGAAGTCTGCGGTTGCTTCCCTAGTCAGCATCCTCGATGCCTTCGCGAAGGTGTCTCGTCGCATTGGGGCATCGAAGACGTGGAAGTCCGTGTTCGGCGATAGATTGGAGTAAAGGATCACCTCTACTCTCCATCGTTCCTGATTTCCCACTTTATACTTGTATCCTTGATACGTCGGTCTTTCTTCAAAGTCTAAGTGCTGCATCATCTTCCAGAGAATGGCGGCCCAATGACCAGCAAAGACTCCATGGGAAATGGCAGTCGGAACTTCAGCCATCTACAATTTTTGAACAGGAGATGAGTTAGTAAATAATTTTTCAAGAGAAAAGTTGAGGAATGACTCCAGAAGACCAAGGTATTTTTAATTTTCAAAATAAGTCCTTAAGGGTTTGATTTCCTTCTAGGTCACGACCTACAGTCGATATGGCTCTGATACCACTTTTGTCGAACCCGGGAACGAAGGATCCCAAATTCTCTGTGTTCATACACTAGTCCAGGATTTCCAGTGTACACAGTCACAAAAATGTTATCACAAACATATCCAGTGTATATTAATAATCATAGAGTTTATTACAACCGGGGCTGAGGCCAAATAAAACATTAAGCGGAAGCAAAATAATAATGGTAAGCCACACGATGCGCCACAGGCAATCGTCTGGAGATCGCGGCCTAATCGTCCTGCTCCTCACCTTCTGGATAGCAGTCCTCTCCTGAATAATAATATTCAGCAAGAGTGAGCACTACAACTGTGCTCGCAAATTACACCCAATACAGAATTTAGAATGCATGCATAAGTTATTCAAAGGAAGGTTGTAGGGTTTATTTGCATAAATCAGCCTTTTTGGTTTAAATAGTTATACTAAGTTTCAAGGCACATTTTCATTACATAACTAAAATCAGATTTAAAATTGATCATTTTATAGTGGATAACCTCCATATGAAACATGGTGATGGATACCCTCCTATCACAAGGCTACCCGCCAAATTTACCACAAGGATTAACCATCCTCAAATCATGTCCAAAGTTATTTTAAAACCAAAACAAATCTAACTTAGAGTGGCTTTGCTCAAGATGTCCATAACAGTGGACACGGCTATTCAATAGATTTACACTCTGCAGAGGTTGTACAACTTTACCCACAAGAGATAATTTGCACGTTATGTCGGCCAATACACACTTCCTTAGGTGTGTGACTAGGCAATTATCACAAGGCGTTTCCAATGCTTTACCTCAATACCAAGATGCCCGCTAAGGTTTCATTTCCATTAGGCTAACCACTGCTGAAACCCCTCTTGCGCCAAGTGGGAATAAAGTCTAACCGACACCCACACAACAAAATGGCATAAACAATACCGAGGTATTACAAATTATTAAGCCCGGTTCGCCCATACGAGAACATGTGGTAGTACTGGTGGAGCTTTTGCAAGATGCGGCTCAAAGGCCGGTCCTTAATCTACTTGGGCAACTTTCAATAATAACCCTGGTCTCGATCCTAACTGACAGTGCCTGCATAAACTTGCACCCACTAACGGTCCATGTTTGCCCAAGTACAAACCATTTTCTTTTATTTTAGATTTTCAAAGACATTTGCAAAAGTCCACCATGACAAGGCAATGTCATAGGCTTTTATCAATTTATGAAATTTTGGCTAAATTCTCCCAAAGTCAAATATTTCATGGTCTAAGCATTTGCTAGCGTAAATTTATTTTTAAATTCATTTGACTAAGGTTACAAGGAATTGATAATACAACAATCAAATTTGGCTATACAAAGGAATTGGAATAATTAAATATTTAAAACAGAATTTAAAATAATTAAATACAATTATGCATGCAATAATAATTTAAAACAGAATTTAATAATTTTAAATATTGGGGCAAAATGGTCAATGGTGTAACTTGCCTTGCTCAAATTCCTGGTATTCTACTTCTTCAATAGGGTCAAGCTCTCCTGAGTCACAAAATCTATACGCTAAAATATTCCAAATTCAAATGCAATTCAAATGAACACAAATAAATTCAAATGAAAATTCAAATTAACTCCAAATTAAATAATTTTGGTTTAGTTAGCTAGATCTTGATTTTATACAAATTTAGAAATTTGAATCACCTAAATCGGAGTTTGTATGAAGAAATACGAGCTCTGGAAGTTTAAATCTAAATTTAAATCAAAAATCGAATTTCGCAATTTCCCGAATTAAATTTCTAAAGGAAATTTATTTATTGCGCCACCGACGCCAAGCAATATCGGTAATCGAGATCGACATGTGGGCCCAAACAATCATGGATCGAGTCCACGGTGTTTTCAAGTCCACGGTGGACTCGGCCACACGACAAAGGTGTGAAGGAGCGGTTGTCTTTGGCGCTGCGTCTTCTACCGGCATCCACGTGGTACGCCACGCACGCGTAGGGGTGAGGTGGCGCCGATGTGGCGCCGATGTGGCTAACCACGCCGGCGCCGAGAGGGAGGCGCCGAACCGATGGCGCAGCGAACGGCGCGCGGCGAGCTCCGGTGGTGCGCAAAATGTTGAGGGAATACACCGAGTCGAGGCGCTACCGGCGACGCGAGAGCGGCGGAAGTTGGTCGGCGACGGCGAGAGGCGGTGTGGTTCGGTCGTTGGCGGCGAAGGAGCTCCGTGATGCTTCGAGTGCGGAGGTGCGCACGAGTTCGCGGTGCTAAGGCGGCCGGTGCAGTGCGATCGGCGGCGGAGGTTCACCGGTGGCGGCGCTAGAGGCGTGAGCACACCGGCCGGAGAGAAGAGCCACCATGGGCAACCGGAGCGAGGAGTGTGGAGAGTTGGGGCAAAAGCTTGAGGGAGTAGAGGCGCACTGTGCTCCCTTTATAGGGCGAGGCGAGGCCGGAGGTGGAGATCGTGGGCGAGGTGGCAACGGCCGCTTATGAGGTGAGGCGGCGGTGTTACAATGAAGTTTTAAGGTGAGTAAAGCCGGGAATGAACGCGGTAGGAACGGCCGCTTTCATTGCGCGTGATGGCGAGAAATGGGGAGGGAAACACGGGCTTGAAGAGCTCAGTGAGGCTTTAATGGCGGCGGGAGTGACGTCACGCGGAGAAGAAGGGAACGGGAAGACGACGCCAGGCAATGGCCCCACCCGACAAATGAGACGAGCGGGAGAGAGCGCGGGCGGATTAGCGTTGGCCGTCCGATTCGATCGACGGTCCGCGTTAATCGCGCTGGAGAGCGTGGGCGAGAAGCGCGATCTTTGGGCTTGCCCAAGATCAGAAAGTGAGATTTAAAAATTCTTTTTCAATTGATTTAATTCCAGAAATTCAAATAGGCTTTAGAAAATAGTAAATGAAGTCCAAAAATTTTGAGAAAATTCACATAAATTCTATTAAGCATTCTGGACTTAAATAAAATAATTCCAACTTTTAGTTGGTAATAGATTTTGCACATAAATTCTTTTAGCCTTAATATACTTTATTGAAAAAGCTTTTAAAAATTCCAGAAAATCCAAAAATTAATAAAGTCTCATTTTTAACTGAAATTGAAATTTTGGGCTGTTACAGGTAACAAAGTATGATATAAGATTATTGTGTTGCAGCAGATACCATAAATCGTGTCTTGTGTCGCAGTATGGCCTTCGGTTCGTTGTTTTTCCCTCCCCGGCAACCTAGGCGTTGAACACCCTACGTAATTCCAAAAAGTTCTCCTCAACCGTTTCAAATGAAGGAAGACTAACAATAGAGTTACGTATGGAGGAAATGAGCATACCTGTGGAGTACTTTTCACACAAGGGTGAAGTCGTAGTTTTTATTGACTAGGGAATCAAGGTATATTACCTTGTTCCACTTTGGTACAATGACTAAAAGGATCTAGTGCCACCTACTCATGTTTGTCGCTATAGTCATTAAACCTAAGTTCGTGTTGCGTCTAATGTACAAATAAAATTTGTATAGAAAGAAGTAAAGCACCTACCTTTGGTTGTAGGGCACCAGTATGTAGTCCTTATCGCCATGAGCAAGCCGCCCCTTTGTTATGTATTTCTCGATGTAGGATGTGTCTTCATTGATGCATTACTCAAAGATCAACTGTGGGTCGAGGAAATCCACTGGTTGTCACGATCGCCTTGCTTGTTGTATCATGTATCTATACATAAGCAACAACTTATGATATTTATCGATATTGCATGAATGTAGAACTTGATTTTACACACTTATAGTGTCCAGCATCGTAAAAGTAAGGCATTGAGGGTGTCGAGGTTGAATAGTTCGAATAAGTCTTGGAAGCCCACGACGAAGTAACTCGGCTTGTGGAGGAAATGATTTTCCATGTAACTGACGGTGAATCCAGTACGATGATATGTCGTCATCTTAGTCTACCGCATGTACCAGCCATGCAAACTCACGCAAACCAATCCAAGGTGGGGTAAGAGTGTGTCGGCGACCAACGGTCTTCTGAGGCATAACATCCCAGGCTCGCAAGGTGCCTTAATGTTCTTCAATTTTGCCTTGGCACCTCGCTTGTCACACGTCTTCCCAGAAGATGACTCGTCACGCTTTTCTTGTATATTTGGCGCTACATGTGTTTTAATCTTCTTTGATTTGGCCTTAGCGCCTCTCCTGCCACGCATCTTCGACGTTGTCTCCACAGGGAGGCAATGCGGTGGCCTTCTTAAATGGAGGTTGAGGTGGAGTCATCAAGGGTTCTGTTAGAAAGGCATGATCATGTTCAAATCGTGGCACTACAGGGTCCAAGGCGATGTCCCTCTTGGGCTACTAGACAAACGTGTGCATGACATCCCCTACTGGTATGATGTCTTCGTTCGGGGACTTCTTGTAACATCCCAAAGTTTTGTTAATATTTTAAAATTAATAAAGATACTATTTTATTGCTTTTTCTGAGTTGTAAAAGAGTTTCCTTGATTTTTTTTGAAATTTTTTAAAGTGTTTTATTGCTTTTCTTGAAATTCCTAAGTTTTAAAAGTCAAAAATAAAAATTTATTGAGCTTTATTGGATTTAAAGTTAAAATTAAAAAATTATTAATTTCTTGAATCTTCTAGTATTTAAAATGGTTTTTCCTATCTTCCAAAATTTAAAATAATTTGTGTGTAAAAATAAAAGAAAACTTTAAGTTGGAATTTTTTTTTACTAAGTTCAAAATAAGTTAGGAAATTTTTGTGAATTTTTCTATAATTTCTAAACTCTATTATCTATTTACTAAAAGCCTTTTTTGGTATTCTTGTATTTGTGTAATTGGAAAAGTATTAAAAATACAGAAAATAGTTTTGGGCCGAAAGCCTTGCTCCCGGCCCATCCTTGCCCGGCCCACACCAGACTACCTCTGTAACACCCTGACTATAAGGAAGTCAAGATGTCACCTACAACCACTACTCTTTAGAAGAATAACATCAAAACGCATGACAAGGTGAAGCAAGTAATAAGGATAAACGGTAACAAGAATTTATCATCAAGTTTAATCAACGGAATGGAAATAAACAATTCAGAGGGATACGGTAGTTATGACCAAAATGGCTTATTACAATTCAACACAAGGCATAATTAACGACAGTAAAAGTTCTCAAAATGTTTGGATTATGGTAGTGAGTGCATCGTGTTGAACTACCCTCCACGAGATCGTTCTTCCTTGTCATTTACCTAAATAAAACAACAAAGCAAGAATGAGCCAAAGACTCAGCAAGTACATGTATGTGACAATCAAACATACCATGAACAATATATCACAATCATAACTTGAACGTTAATTGGAAACAACTTTATGAATGGATGAAATGGAATGATGCATTGAAGGAATTGGACATATTGCAGCATATACCGGTATAGCGAGTGAAGCACCCGTCGGTGTTCACTTAAAGTAACCGTATGAAGAACGTTTCATACGGTCGTCCAACGTGGCCCACATTGGAATGGTGGACTCACGTAACGTGGCCCACATTGGAATGGTGGACTCACGTACCGATTCTGGAATTGATGGGATTTTCAAGTGCCCATACTGGAATTAATGGGTCTTACAAAGGTAATTTATGCATGTCATGATGTGATCCCATGGTAAGATTGAATAGTACTCATAAATGAAAAGATACACATGGCATTCATCTGCAAATACGAACAAATATAATCATTCATTCACACATCACATAATGCATCAATCATAGTATACAAGTTACTTGCCTGCCGCGCTGCAACGGGTTGGGAGGTAATTGAGATACCCCTCCACTCACCGCTTCACCGCCTACAATATAAAATAATCGAAATGAGGACAAACGAGTAAGGCATTATTACACGTGTCCTCCCACAATCTCTAGCCAAACCAACTAAACAAAAGGTTCAATTTGATCAATTTACCCAAACATTCCAAATATCCCTAATCTGGCAGTTTTACTAGAAAATTCACCAATACAAAACCGTAAGTCAAAAAGACCTGAAACCAGTGCTCATCTTCTCTTAACGTAACGGGCTACGAAACTCTAGTTGATGGTAAACTCTAATTCGGCCAAAACAGAGGTCTAACCATCCAATGAAAAACTATAACTACAGTCTGCCCAGAATTCAGAACAGCCCTAAAGAAAAGGCTCTAACTTTTAAACCACTGATCCAAATAAAGTGATCTTTATCAGCCTGGAAACATGGTGAAATTATCTTCATAAACCTAGTTGGGTTTCCAACCTGGTTCTGACTCTAACTAGATCAAAACCTAGGTGCAACCGACTATACCCAGAATTTCTGACAGACAGAGCAGTATGTGGTAAAACAGTCATAACGTTTAAACTACTGGGTGAAAATTCGTGATCCAGGTGCCAAAATAAAGCTAATAAAACCAGGAACAATTCTCCAGAAGACACAGATGTCCAATTCGGCCTCTACGACGCCCAAAACTGAGGTACAACGTACTGGACAGAATCAATCTATTGACAGAATCAAAACGAAACTACAAATCCAATCGGATTCTCAACTCTAATGGAATCAAACAACGAATCGGAGGTCCAATTACCCTTGTAGACCAGTAGGACGACGAAGATCCGCTGCACACGGGTCTTCCTCCCTTCCCCTCTCTTCTCTCTCCTAGGGCCGGCCACCGGGAGACGACGAACGGCCGTCGACGTCGGCGGGGAACGGAGATGTTGGAGAGGACCTTGAGGAGGAGCGACGGGGATCACGGAGATGGCACCACCGCTGCGAGGGGGCACCAAGGAGCATCAAGGAGGCCGGTTTGGGGGAGGGGAGGAGGCAGCCAAGGGGGAGGGGAGGAGACAAGAGGCGGCGGCTAGGGTTTTGGGGGGGGAGTGG
Source organism: Hsuehochloa calcarea (assembly GCA_036346395.1). Lineage (NCBI taxonomy): Eukaryota > Viridiplantae > Streptophyta > Magnoliopsida > Poales > Poaceae > Hsuehochloa > Hsuehochloa calcarea. Next base: position 15,844,530 of record CM070604.1, on the reverse strand, counting down.
CGCCCCCCCTTTGGCCGGCCACTACATGGGCCGGCCGGCCCCTCTTGGGCCACCTGGGTCGCGGCCTGCGGCCCAGGTTGACGTACAATATCATTTACCCCCCCCCGCTGTTTGGAAAAATTCGACGAAAGTTGTTTCTTTTACTCCCTCCGACTTCTTTCTTTTTACCGATTCGATTCTGGAAAGTTGTAAGTCTCGTTTTCGAATAATATTCCCAGACAATTGAAACGATACAACCTAGCTGGATAAATGAGGTATTACAACCTCCTTTCTGTAGGACCGGAAAGGCCACTAGGGGGGGTGAATAGGCGCTTTCAAAACTTTCTCGCCTAAATCAAAATCAACACGAACTTTACTCCTATAGCTATGAAAGCTAAGAAGATTAGTAAGCACACAGCGGAAGCCTTGTGTTGGATTTGATAAACCCCTCAATCAAACGACACAAATGGAGAAAAGAACTCACCGCTCGAGGCGGAGTCGGGCGGTCGGCCAAGGCTACCACGGCGATCGGACCGACGGTCAACCAATGATCGGACCGGCAACTAATCGGCGGTCGGACCGGTGGACAACGGTTCGACCCGTGCAATGATGCGAAAACACGGGCGGTCGGACCATTGTTGCGGCACCGGCTCGACCGGTTCGATCGAAGCGAAAACTCAACCTATCCAAAACGAAATTTGATCCAACTTTTGATTCAACCAATGAAACTTGACCAAATTTCGAGTACAACTCCCTAATGATATTAGAGATCTATTCCTAGCGACGATCCTTCAGATCCACTCCGCAGAATCGATCTCTCGAGGTTTTACAAAGGAAGAGCACAAACCCTAGAAATAAGAAAACTTGATTCAAGACTTGCTTGTGGGGGATTGATGATCTAGATGACTCTAGGAGTATTCCCACACATCAAAGCAAGATAACATAGGCCAAAAGACCAAGCATAAACCTTCGAATCAAGGAAGCACCAAAATCATCCAAAAGAGAGAAGAACACAAAGGGAATAATTGATCTTTCAATTAAGCATCACAAGATTGTTCAATCACACTAGATGCTTACAAAACCTCTCCAACAAGAAGGGCAAGAGCTCACACAAGGAGCACACTCCAAACCCTAGTTCTCCTCTCCTCTCCTCCAAACCCTAGAAAAGGAAGAAGGGCCAAATGAATGCTTAGAGGGTTTCCATCTCCCCTTTCTATTTTTACTAGAGAGCTAGGGTTTCACTTTTGGGTCACTTACACATGGGACCCACACACATAACTATTGAAGCAATCGCTGCTTCTGCGTGTAGGTTGATCGGCGGTTCTCATCGCGTCGCCAAGCCTCTCTTGTCCGAATCCCATCGGAACCTCCCGAGACTCGCACCGATATCCGCACCACCGATCCAACCAAATGCATCAACCACCGTTCGATCCATCTTGCCCATCCTGCACCATGCTTGAGTCACACGACCTCACCCGGTATCCATGACCGTTCTGGACCTCAGCTCTCCAAGCATAGTCCCGATCCATTCACCGTTGACGTCGTTGACCTGCAAGCCACCTGCACAGCAATAGACAAACAAACCATTTCCGGGAACAAGTTCTTCACAACTTGACCCACGTTAGCTCCGCAATACAATATACATCAATAAAGCATCGAAGTTCATATATAATAAACACAATCAAAACCAACTCAATGCAACACTTGGCTAACCTTCAAGCCATTGCCGGTCTGACCGCCCCACAGGCCCGGTCCGACCGATTTCAGGCCGGTCGGATCGCTCCCACAACGGCGGTCGGACCGGTCAAAAAGACTTAGCCAAATTTCCAAATATGAAATTCAAACCTTCGGAAATTTCAAGCGAATAGAACTTTTGACTGGGAGCTCCAAAAATGATGGGACCACATCCAGGAGACTCCCCTCACTTGCCTACACAACCTATTTTTGGCCCAGCTCCAAAAACCTAAATTCATTTTGGCAGTCGGACCGGCCGCCATGGCCGGTCGGACTCCTCCACGCGATCGACCGCCGACACCACCGATCGGACCGCTGTGGTCCGGCGTATTTAAAGCAAACCGAAAATGCGAGATTTTGCAAACCAACAACGCAATTGCCAATTGACTCATCATCCTGAGATCGTGCACATATCCTCACGATATCCACAATCTCCCCCTTGATGAACACATTGGCAATTTTCAAGAAAATGTGGTTTTTCGAAATGAAAAGTAAAAACTTCATTGCGTTTTGCATAAAGGCACAACTTGGTCCATAAGCAAGAAAAAGCCTAGGAACCGACCAAGCTGGCTTCAGAATAGTATAAGCAAGTGAGATAAGGCAATGAAAGCACCAAATGATTCAATTTCCAGAAAGTAGCCAAAAATCTCACTTAGGTCCAAATGAAAGTCAATTTTTCTATTTGACCTTTGATCACTGTGAGTCTTCTTCAAATGCAAATGAAATCAGGAAAAGGCAATAGAATCATAAGACTTAACTCACTATGATCACAAATTTTTAAAAGGTTCAATTTTTTTATTTTATGAAGTTCTTATATATTAAACCTTAAGTATGAAACCAAAAGCTCCAACAGCATTTTCTTCACAATCTTTCTCCCCCTTTGACAATGAATTCATCAAGATGCATGAAAAAGAAAGAGTATGAAGGAATGACTTTATTTTTGAACTTTAGTAAAAAGGAGCCATGACCATTATATATGAAGACAGTACAAGTATTATACCAAGCCATGGCAAAACATGTACTGCAAAGTTAAAACCAAGATAGCAGCAATCTGAGATTAACAGAATTAAAATCAAGAAAGGTTGCTCAATATCATAGATTCACTCAAAGCAACCAAAAATGAGTCAAGCCATGTCTATAAGTAAAAAGAGACTCAAAACTAGAATTGAGGCATTTTGAGCATTAAGAGAATTCTTTTGAAGCACAGCTCAAGCACTTAGCCCTTTTTGGGCAATTTTTCTTTTTCTTTCTCTTTTTTTACTGTGCTAGATCTCAAGCCTTGCCGCGACCATCTCAAGCGATAAGCTTAAAAGAGTGGTCTAGGTCATCCAAAACTCCCCCTGAGTTCATGCCTAGTGCAATGGCAAGCCGTCTCATGAGAAAGGATTGGTGAGATCAGTTTTTCGCACGTAAAATCTCATTTTCATTTGCTTGACTTAATAAGATAAAAGCTCATTTTCATCTCAAAATAAGTTCAAGACTCAATTCAACCTGTAAGACATGGCAAGAATCATAAGAGGATCACTAGAGCAAAACTAGTCACAAGATCCAACAAGACATGATTTGATTCAATTTGCTCACAGATATAAAGCTAGCAAGGCAAAAGCTAAGCCACACACGAAGAGCCATAAAAGAAGTCTAGCAGACTATCACTTGATATGACAAGGTATAGAAGATGAAATCAAGTCATACAAGGATAATAATCAAAGCTCCACTAATTTTATTATACAATGCAAGACAAATGAATTGAAACATGCATTATGATACAATGAATGCACAAAGAGCGACTTCCCCTCAAAATGCCCAATAGGACTAATAACCCTAACTCTCCCATAAGCGACAAACGCGAAGAGTCAAGAGCTTTAGTGAAAATATCCGCAAGTCGTTGCTCGGACTCTACAAAGTGAAGCACAACATCACCTTTCTCAACATGGTCTCTTAGAAAATGAAATCGAATATCAATGTGTTTAGTCCCGAATGTTGCATCGGGTTTTGGCAATATTAATTGCGTATGTTGTCACGAAAAGAGGAACACTTCCCAAAGATAACCCATAGTCCCGCAGCGTGGATAAAATCCAGAGAACCTGAGAGCAGCCACTGGTGGCAGCTACATACTCGGCCTCAGCTGTAGACTGTGCAACAGAAGACTGTTTTCTAGAAGACCAAGAAACAAGAGATGTGCCCAAGAAATGACAAGTGCCAGAAGTACTCTTCCTATCCACTCTACACCCATAAAAGTCAAGATCGAAAATGCTCGAATTGAGAGAGCAGAAGAAGAAGAATACCAGAGTCCAAAGTCAAGCGTATCTTGAAGGTACCTGAATATGCGACGTACTACTTGACGATGAGAAGCACGAGGAGAAGCCTGAAATCGAGCGCACAGACATACGGCGAATTGTATGTCCTACTCGATCTTTGTAAGATAGAGGAGGAGCCAATCATATCTGCGGTACTCTTCCGGTCCACGGACTCTCCATCCTCATCGTGGTCCAAAGACGGTGGTTATAGCAATGGGAGTAGACATTGGCCTACTGCTTCCCATATTGAAGCGCCGAAGAAGGTCCTTTGTATACTTACTCTGATGAACGAAGGTGCCTTCTTTCAGTTTCTTGATTTGAAGACCAAGGAAGAATGTCAGCTCTCCCATCATGCTCATCTCAAACTCACTGCTCATCGAATCTGAAAATCTGGACACCAAAGCATGAGAAGAACCACCGAAAATAATATCATCCACATAAATCAACCAAGAAGAAATCACTGCCATGCCTGAGAGTGAACAAGGTTTTATCAACCATTCCCATTTTGAAATCATTTTCAAGCAAGAAACTCTTAAGCCTGTCATACCAAGCTCTAGGAGCTTGTTTCAATCCATACATGGCTTTAGAGAGTTTAAAAACATGGTTTGGGAATTTTTGATTTTCAAACCCAGGAGGTTGCTTGACAAAGACCTCTTCTTCTATGAAACCATTCAAGAAAGCACTTTTAACATCCATTTGAAAAAGCTTGAAACCCTTGGATGTTGCAAATGCTAAAAGAATGCGAATGGCTTCCAATCTAGCTACTGGAGCAAAGGTCTCTTCAAAGTCTAAGCCCTCTACCTGGGAATAACCTTGAGCTACAAGTATAGCCTTATTGCGAACAACCAATCCATCCTCACTTTGCTTATTTTTAAAAACCCATTTTGTTCCAATAACATGAGAATCAGAAGGTCGCTCAACTAAAAACCAGACTTTGTTTCTTTGGAAATTTTCAAGCTCTTCATGCATGGCATTGACCCAAGAGGCATCAGATAAAGCATGGGTGATATCTCGGGGTTCAAAAGAAGCGACAAAAGCAGAATGTGCATGAGAATCAGGAGAAATAAACCTGGAGCGAGTGACTCGCTCTTGAAGATCCCCAATCATCTGCTCAGGTGGATGTTGTCGCTGTATGCGAAGAGGTGCTCTGGTGCGTATGGCCTCTACCTCATGAGTTGTGGAGATAGGAACAGAGCCACTCAGATCGTCGGTGGGGATAGGAGGAGGCTGCTCAGCTGAAACTGACGTAGTAGTAGCAGGCTCTCCACCCCTCTTAGAGGTAGCTGGAGGATGGTTTGGTTCTTCATCCTCAGAGTCATCATCGATTTAAAATGCTTCCTTGAATTTCAGGAACCTGTGTACCTGAAGCATCGGGTCTAGTACTGTGACTAGCCTCATCAAAAGTGACTTCGCAAGTCTCAACAATTTTGTTAGTATCAACATTAAAAACACGATAGCCACGAGAATGAGCAGGATATCCAAGAAATATGCCATCAAAACATCTAGACTCAAATTTATCAAGGTTGCCATGTTTAAGAATGAAGCTCTTGGAACCAAAAATCTTGAAATGAGAGACTTTGGGAGAATGACCAAATCTAAGTTCATAAGAGGTCTTCCCAACCACGATCTCAAGAAAACCCTATTGGAGATATAACAAGCGAGAGATCGCCACCCAAAATCTCCTAGGAGTAGAATGCTCATCTAGCATGGTCCGAGCCATCTCTACAAGGGTTCTGTTTCTTCCTTTCCACAACACCATTCTGTTGGGAACTCTAGGAGAAGAAAACTGATGCTCAATTCCCTATCAAGGAAGGTAGAAAAGAAGAATTCTTGAACTCATCCCATTGTCACTCCTAATGGCTCTCAAAGCTCCGTGTATATCAACAGCAATTCTAAGGACCAAATCTCTAAAGAATCCAAATGCTTCATCCTTAGAAGCAAGAAAATAAACCCATGAATACTGGAGTAATCATCCACAACCACCAAAGACATACCATTTCCCATCACCGATGAACTCTAGAAGGACCAATCAGATCTAAGTGAAGAAGTTGTCCCGGTCCATCAGTCATTACCAAAGTAAGAGGTGTGTGGAAGCGACACCATCTTACCATGTCTGCTGAGGTGAGCACACAAGATCTCTATGACCTTGACCTAGGCAAACCTCTAATCAAGTCCTTGCAACTGACACTAGACAAATGATCAAAACCTATATGCCCAAGTCTACGATGCCACAAAACAAGGTCATGAGAATCGGAGGCTACAAGACACCTAGGACTGGAAATCAAGAAATCTTGAAATTTGCATGAAGATCTTCTCAAATCGGAGATCTCAAAAACAAGCTCACCCGAGGAATCTAGAACTCTACACTCACTTCTCTTAAACCTCACTTCTAGACCCTCATCAAGCAGCTGAGAAACAGATAGAAGATTATACCTCAGCTTACTTACCAAAGCGACGTCTTTTAGCATGAACTTGTCGTTGACGCGCACAGTGCCCTTTGCAGTCACGGTCCCGGTAGAAGCATCCCCAAATGTAATCAATTCGTTGCCGGATGCACGTGTGAGGGAGGAGAACCATCTAGAATCTCCGGTCATATGTCGAGAACACCCGGAGTCAACAAGCCATATGTCCTCCTTCCTCGCACGACGGACCTAAAAATCACAATCAGAAAACATCCGTGCCTCAAGATCAAGTTAGTGATAAATGATCGAGGAATCCAGTACTGAGAAGCACGATGTCTGGGAGCAGCAGTAGAAATAGCAGAAACATGATCAGGAATAAAATCATAAGGATGCACATGAGAACCACCTAGACCTCTCCCAAACGATCTACCAAAAGATCGATACTCCCCCTGTCTAGGTGCTACCCGGTGTCTCTCCTCACGATGTCCTAATCCAACATGCTGCCTAGACCCACCAAAAGAGTCTACAGAGTTCTCTACAAATCTAGGCCTATATGTGTTGCGATAAACAGGCTGCCTAGCTCTAGAGACTATAGCTGGAGAAGGGACTCCTCTAATGGATCTCAGGACGCTCATCCTCTCTTTTCTCTCAAGTTTTGCTCTCCTAAGCGTAACTCAACAAGATGGCCTTCTTTCTTGCGAGAAGGTGCAATGGTCTCGACCTTTTGAGAGGTCTGCATGAATGAGTGAAAGCACCTTTCTTGCCAGAAAGAGTTTGAGCAAAACCAGCGGATTTGAAAACAACCCCGGATGGCTTAGGAGGTTCTAGCTCAAACAAACCATTTTTCACAACTCTAGCAATCCTAGGTGGGTTTTTCTTGGAATGCTCTAGGGGATTGAAACCTAGACCACTATTTTTCACGCTCACCTTGGATTGATCAAGAATCATGTTGAGTTTCTTTTTCCCACTTGAAAACTTCTCAAGAGTCACCTTGAGGTAATCATTCTCTTTAATTAAACCCTCACATCTAGTGCACTTGCTAGACTTGATTTCCTCATTGCGCTTACTCTTAAGAAGGGCCACTTCCACTTTGAAGGCCTCACAAGACACACAATAGGATTCCCTAATCCTATTCAATTGCTCCTTAAATTTTACTCTAAATGCCTCTTGAATCTGATTAATCATGGTTTCAACTTCAGCATTTAAAGCACAAGAGTTAGAATCAATAACTTTCTTGGAAGCAGAAAAAGACATGGATCTTTCAATTTTAGCCTTTTCTTCAAGGGTCTTGTTTAAGGCTTCAATCTCAATTGTAAGCTTGGGACAATTTTCACAAGATGCAACTCTAGAGTAAACTAGCATTTCTTTCATCTCTTGCATCTTAATCCTATTATTCTTACAATGAGAGCATGTGTGACTAGCATCAAATTTTGTAATTCTTTAAAGAGCTATCCAGCTTTAATTCAAGCAAAGCACAATTTGAGCAAGTTAAAGGGATAGCTTCCATGGCGCCACATCAAGTGAAATGGCATCTAAGCAAGTAACTAGACTTGAGAGATTCTAGTTCATCGAGAGCATCTTTTAGTTGATTAGTGACAGAGGAATGAGCAGATTTCAAGCTTGTCAAGTCGTTAAGCAAGCTAGTGCAGATTCACAAATATCATCGGGATTAATAGATTTAAGCCTAACAACTTCTAGGTTCAAATTATCAATCATAATATCCTCGCTTCTTAATCATTTTACTTGCTTATGCAATTTCGCTCAAAAAGCACCAACGCCCTTTTCATGTCGGCAAATAGAAGGGCATACCTCATCGATCATCAAGGGATCCTCATCGTTGGAGGAGTCGCTGTCGTGGTCGTTCTTGGCCATGAAACACATGCCTGAAGTCATGCGCCTTCTTCTTGCCACGAGTCGCCTCGCCGCCCTCCGCTTCCGAGTCCACATCGCTCATATTGACATTCTCTAGAGCGAAGGACCCACCGACAAACTTGCGGTAGTTTGTCTTCTTGGGTTTAGCATCCCTCTCCGGGATGTCTTCGTGTCTCCTTCTCCTCCTTGCCCTTTAGCTTGGGCACTGGAGCGAATGTGGTTTGGCTCACCACATTCAAGCACGTGATAGGTCCACTTCTCCTCCTATTTCTCACCTTGTTGTACGCTCTTGTGAATTTGGTGGAAAGGAGGGCTAAGTCATCCTCGGGCAATTTCTCAAGTTGCTCATCGCTAAAGAATGTAAAGCGTATAATGAAAACCGGATGAGCTACAATCAAGAGAATCGGAAGAACAACCCTTGGATTTGTCGACCACTAATGCCATCGACTGTCTTGGGAGACGCGAGATAAAGTCAATCTCATGCGTCTTCAACCTCGAGTAAAGCTTATCCATGGTAAGCTCACTCATGATGTTGTTGTCATTGATGGAAGTGATCTTCATTCCCGCACCTTCACATCAAGAGCACCCGTGTGGCGTGCATTCTCAAACTCGTAAAATACCAAGTCAACAAATACAGAGATCATGAAGAATCTTAGAGAATCTTCCCACACTCATCCAAAGACTCACCATGCCTTTGCTCGATCTTAGAGTAAACCTTTTTGAGCTGGTTCGTCTCACTTCCTTGATCGCATGGACCCTTCGTGATAGTCACAAAGTGTCCGCCAGATCTCATGAGCGGACCGCAAGTGAGCAACACGCTCAAACTCGGATCGACTAAGGCCTTGGATCAAGTAATTCCGAGCCTTGTCATTTGGCCTCCACATCCGGAGTGATCATATCATCATCTACCGCACGACATAAGGGTTTTTCACCTTAAGCCAAATAGCGTGCCCTTGAGCCTCGATATATGCTTGCATACGAGCCTTCCAAAGATGCAAAGTCAACTCCTCAAAAATGTGTGGCTTGGTTGAGTACTTTTCACCGCCATGGCTCAAAGACCGTTAAGATCTATGAGAAGAGCTAACCGGCTCTGATACCACTTGTAGGACCGGAAAGGCGACTAGAGGGGGGGGGGTGAATAGGCGCTTTCAAAACTTTCTCGCCTAAATCAAAATCAACACGAACTTTACTCCTATAGCTATGAAAGCTAAGAAGATCAGTAAGCACACAGCGGAAGCCTTGTGTTGGATTTGATAAACCCCTCAACCACACGACACAAATGGAGAAAAGAACTCACTGCTCAATTGGAGTGCTCATGGTCGGACCAGCTACCACGGGGCGGTCGGACCGACGGTCAACCAAATGCCGGACCGCAACTAATCGGCGGTGGGACCGTGGATGCAATTCGACCCGACGTACCAGCGGTCTCGAAAACACTGCAGCGGTCGGACCGCCGTTGCAAAGACCGGTCGACCGGTTCACCCGTAATCAAAACTCAACCCAAATCCAAAACGAAATTTGATCCAACTTTTGATTCAACCAATGAAACTTGACCAAATTTCGAGCACAACTCCCTAATGATATTAGAGACCTATTCCTAGCAACGATCCTTCAGATCCACTCCGCAGAATCGATCTCTCAAGGTTTTACAAAGGAAGAGCACAAACCCTAGAAATAAGAAAACTTGATTCAAGACTTGCTTGTGGGGGATTGATGATTTAGATGACTCTAGGAGTATTCCCACACATCAAAGCAAGATAACATAGGCCAAAAGACCAAGCATAAACCTTCGAATCAAGGAAGCACCAAAATCATCCAAAAGAGAGAAGAACACAAAGGGAATAATTGATCTTTCAATTAAGCATCACAAGATTGTTCAATCACACTATATGCTTACAAAGCCTCTCCAACAAGAAGGGCAAGAGCTCACACAAGGAGCACACTCCAAACCCTAGTTCTCCTCTCCTCTCCTCCAAACCCTAGAAAAAGGAAGAAGGGGCCAAATGAATGCTTAGAGGGTTTTTCATCTCCCCCCTTTCTATTTATACTAGAGAGCTAGGGTTTCACTTTTGGGGTCACTTACACATGGGACCCACACACACATAACTATTGAAGCAATCGCCTGCATCACCACGTGTAGGTTGATCAGCGGTTCTCATCGCGTCGCCAAGCCTCTCTTGTCCGAATCCCATCGGAACCTCCCAGAGACTCGCACCGATATCCGCACCACCTGATCCAACCAGCTGTACCGAACCACCCGTTCGATCCATCTTGCCCATCCCGCACCATGCATGAGTCACACGACCTCACCCGGTATCCATGACCGTTCTGGACCTCAGCTCTCCAAGCGTAGTCCCGATCCATTCACCGTTGACGTCGTTGACCTGCAAGCCACCGCACAGCAATAGACAAACAAACCGTTTCCGGGAACAAGTTCTTCACAACTTGACCCACGTTAGCTCCGCAATACAATATACATCAATAAAGCATCGAAGTTCATATATAATAAACACAATCAAAACCAACTCAATGCAACACTTGGCTAACCTTCAAGCCATTGCCGGTCGATCGCCTCTATTGTACGGCCCGACCGATTTCAGTTTGGCCGGACCGCTCCCACAACGGCGGTCGGACCGGTCAAAAAGACATAGCCAAATTTGCAGCGTGAAATTCTGAAACCTTCTGGAAATTTCAAACGAATAGAACTTTTGACTGGGAGCTCCAAAAATGATGGGACCACATCCAGGAGACTCCCCTCACTTGCCTACACAACTTATTTTTGGCCCAGCTCCAAAAACCTAAATTCATTTTGGCGGTCGGACCGGCCGCCATGGCGGCCGGACTCTTCCACACGCGGTCGATCACCGACACCACCGGTCGACCGCTGTGGTCCGACAACATTTTGAGCAAATCCGAAAACGCGAGATTTTGCAAACCAACAACGCCATTGCCAATTGACTCGTCATCCTGAGATCGTGCACATATCCTCACGATATCCACACTTTCATCTCTCCTCCCTCCCCTTGCCTCACTGCCTAGCCGGCCCCTCCCATCAGCCTCGCCTCCCCGTCGTCTTCCTCCTGTTGTGATCCCATGCCTAGCCGCGTCCGCGCTACGTCACGGCCGCCGAAAAAGTCATAATCATCGATGCATTTTCCTTTTGTTTTCTCCCCATTTTCCACACGCATTGAATGCCCCGTACCGCCGCTGTCAATCCCACACCTACCCTTATCTCTTTACGAATCCTGATAGCCGCACCCATGCCCTCGCACCTAGAACTTCGCCGCACGCCCATGTTGCGCACCTGCTCTGTAACACCCTGGCAATGCGGAAGCCAAGATATTACCTAAAGTCTAACACCAAGCAATACTATGAATTAATTTCAAGAATCTTTCAGCTAATAACATAAAAAGGGCAACAACTAATAGAATGAATATATGAATTGAATTAGAATTCAACAACATATCAAAACTCTAATTATCCAATCATATTGAATTAATTATGATAAATCTATCAATATATTATACGAAGTTCATTAGGCAATTACTAATTCAACCATATCATAATGAAGGATAACATCAACCATCAAACTCCATTTATTACCATCCAATATTTATCAAATGAAAGGTAATGACAAGTTCATCTAATTAAAAGGTGAATAATATGAAGTGAATGAAGTGATCCGTAACTATTCCCTCCCAAGCATGTTGTCCTCATTGTTTACCTAAGCAAATAAACACGGCAAGAATGAGTCCATGACTCAGCAAGTACAACAGAATAATATGAACAATAATGAATAAGAACATGACAGTCACAATATAGAATAAGAATGTAGAGTGGCAGAAATCATATGAATGAATAAAATATATGACCTCCTCTTCTTCTTATACAGGTATAGCTAGTGAACACCGTCGATGTTCACTCATGCCTGCATTATCCAAAATGCGGGGATCCAAGGCCCGTTTGAAGAATGTTTCATAATAGAGATCCAATTTGCTCAGATTAGAATGGTGGATCCTACATGCCTATATTGGAATGATGTGTCTTTACATTCCACTCCTGTGAGTAAAATATGAATAGTGAATTAATGGATATGAAAGAAATAATCTTAAAAAGTATGGATTAACATCCATGAAAAGAAACAAGAATTATTGGAATTACTCAAAATACATAGAACTTAATCATAGCATGAGCATCAAGCATTACAAGCGGATATCACCAATACATTTTCAATGTACTTGCCCATGTTCGAATGATAGGACTTCACTACCTACTCCGGTGGGTGAAACATGAATGGATGAACGAATGAATATGTTGAACGTAAACATATCATCGAAGAATCATGGTATATCAATTATGAAGGAAAACAATAATACTGGAATTATCCATTGTACATTCATCAATCAAGTGGAACAAAAAGCAATGATGACAATTTAATTGTACTTGCCTTTCATGTTGCGACACGTTAGGAGACAAGGATGATGCCTCTAATCCCGAAGCCTCTCCTCCTACATAATTAAATTACTTACATAAGAACAACGTGATAAAAAGAAACTACTCACATCACTTTAACTCGTCTTCCCAAAACACAAGGTTTATATATTTGTTCTACTCAAATTAAACGACAGTCTAGCAGAAAGTTATACTAGACAGCGGTATTAAAGCTGTAACACCCTGGCTATTCGGAAGCCAAAATGTTACCTAAAGGATCTATCATGTAATCAACCAGCAGAAGAATTCAAACATAACTCATATGAGGACATAAAGAAGCCAAACTTTCATAAAGTAATGGCAGTAATAACTGTTGAATCCAAACGATTAAACAAGGGAGTGATCAAGGACCACCAACAGTACTAAAGCAACCATGGAAACGGGAGAGTTATCAACCACATCAAAATTATTTATTACAATTCCACATTCTACGAATGAAAGGTATAATCAAATCTTAATATTAAAACAGATGGAAGGAAAAAAAAAGTGTGAATAGTGTGTGTGACTAGTCCTGTAATACTCTGAAAATAATAATAGTATTAATAATCATGTATTAAGGGTCGAGGCGTAATTAATCGAATAGTATACATAAAACGTTTTAAGGGTCTGTGTGCAATTAAATAAAAAGAATTTGTGAAAATAGAATTTTAGAATTTTTTTTGAGAGGTATATAAATAGAATTTGGGGTCTCCAGAACCCTAGCTCTTTTCTTTTTTCCACCCCAGCCGCGCCGTCATTTTTTTTTCTTCCCGGCCAATTTCCTGTGCGCTGCATCTTTCCATCCGCCGAAGCCGCCGCCAGCCAAACCAGCCGACGCCGAGCCGAGTCCCTGCCGGATCCTGTGTCGCGTCGCTGCTGCTCTCTGCGTAGCCGCTCCCTCCTGCGCGTTGCCGAACCGTGGACTACCGCGCGTGACGCCGTGCTGCGCTGCGGTTTTCCTTGCCGTCGCCGCGTGGCCGTGTTGCTGCTGGAGCCGACCGCATGCGCGTGCACTGCTGCCGCTGCTAACCGATCTGTCTTCCGCCGCGATCGCTGTTTTCTCTGTCTTTGCCGAGTGCCGCTTGGGCCGGGCGAAACCTGCACCGCTGCGCGTTTGGCGATCGGTAGTGAGGTTGACCAACTTGCATGTAAGTTTATTAGCTAGCAATCGCCATGCGGTGGCACGCAGTGCATGAGTTTGCTAGCTTTCAATGCATGCTTTCCATTGTCTTCCGTGACTAGATATTTGATGCCCGTTAGTTACACTTGTTCATAAGCTCACATCAACAGAGAGATCCATTAGGAGGTACTAATTAGTGATTAATTAGTTTGGCCGTAGCATTTTTGCGCATGCATGATTAATTAAGCTAGGATCCGGATTCTTGTCGGTAACGATCTGCAATTTTGTATTTTCTCTGTTTTTCCTAGATTAATTATATTTTATAATCAAGATTAATTAGTGAGGATTTAGAATTTCTAATAGAGAGGCCGATTATTGAATCTGCTTAGCTTTGCTGTCCGTTGTACGGTTTATTCGGTCACCTTAATGACAAATTTTGGAAATCTCATCTACTAGTTAATTGTAGATAATTTCGATATCTTTCTATAGCATGTTTAATCATGTCGATCGGACAAGTAGATTTCGAGATATGATTTTCGGAAGCCTGCTGTTTTTAGGGTTATCGTCTTCCGGCGCTGTTTTGGTAGACTGTAGATTAAAAATAGTAAATAGCATAATTAGAGTTTTTGATCTACATGAAAGATGTAGATAATTGTCCAATGGTTCTGTAAAATCTGAGAACACGCATTTTGGTTGAGTAAAACAAAAGTTATGAATTTATTAAGTCTGCTGTTCCGAAGCGGACAGATCGGCTTTCTGGGATAAATACGGAGGATTAGACGATTTAATTAGAAGGCGGTGTAATCTAAGAAAATGTGGATAATTTTATAAAGAATCCAGAATGGGTTGGTTTGTTGTGATCGGACTTTCGAGTCAAAAGTTACGTTCGTTTAGTACTAAGACCGCTATGGGTAACTTTTGATGCAGAGTAGCGTGGTATATTTGGGGGCGTGTAGGAAGCGATGTCGATTGATTGTTGTTCTTATGTTGCTGTAGCTTGTATTGAAATTTGTGTATTTAATGTAGGAGAGGCGTCGTACTTGTTGCCATCTGCTAGTCAAATTGTGCGTCGCAACTAGTAAAGGCAAGTGCATGGTAAACAACGATCAATGATGATCACTGTGATTCTTTATCTTTCAGTACCATTATTGTTGTGCTTTTATTTTGTTTAATTGCAAACAAGGAATTGGTATGTTTATATCTTTGTTGACAAGCATGATGAAAAGTTGGATATGATGTTTATGATGGAGTTTGCATGTTTGCATTCATAAGCATCTTTGCATAAGAGAAGGTGATCATGATTGATCACAACTCCACGGGAGTGGAGGAGGTCCCCGATCCTTATGGAGGAACGGGCTTGAGAGTGAATGTTGTCGCGAGCATTCACTCATGCTATACCGGTATACGCGAAAAGAAGTGCATGTGGACATGTAGATTAGACTTGCATTGATACATGAGATTATGGGATATGAGAATATTAATAGAAGTGCATGTGATGATAATGAAGTTATTGAATGCTGTTGATTTATTGTTGTTCGTTGTTTATGGATGTGTTTGCTGAGTCGTGGACTCACTCTTGCTCTATTGTTGTCTTTAGGTGATCTTCGAGGATACCGTAACTGAGAGCGAGTAGAGCACATGGACATTGTCGGCGCCCCGGGTGTCACACAACCCCGAGACCCTCTGTGCATACCAAGCTAGTCCCATGATCAGTAGCTAGCTTGCACAGTTGCAACAATGATGTAATCATGACCATTCAACAACGAACTAATGAAGCAGACAAAGTAATATTAATTAAAACAGCAAAGACCTTATGGTCAAGTTCTTACAAAAGTCGGCACACAGGGCTTAGCAACAACAGAGTATCTGGCAGCGGAAATCTCAAAATACGTGGAGCCCAATCGACATGCCCAGAGGCAATCGAGTGGAGGACGTGACCTAGATCGCAAAGTCTTCAAAGTAGCCTTCTTCATAGTACTCAACATTTCCTGGTTCTTCTGCTGGGACTGATCAACAAAGGGCATAAAGCCGTGAGTACATAAAGTACTCGACAAGTCGAGAGAAATGTATGCACATAGTATTCATGCGAGCTTAAACAAGGATGGCTTTATGGTTAATTTGCGAAAGCAAGTTTAACGATAAATACAATAATTAGATTGCAAAGCGAGATTTTAAAGAATAATGCCTAGATAACCAAGTTCTTTTGAATCAAGCGGTGAACATCCGTTCACTTCCCAACCATACCAACCAAGCGTTTCCATCGAGCCAAACCACATTTTTGAAAATACTACCTTGCGCGAAATCACTGGCATGTCCGTAATCGGGACACGGCTATTCGAATAGATTTTGACACTCTGCGGAGGTTGTACAACTTTACCCACAAGACACGAATTCTCTAGTTTGTTTGGCATCCGTCGATACCACCGCTCACTTCCTTAGGTGAGTAGTCTGAGCACGTGACAAGGCTTTTACAAAGTTCCATTTTGCCTCGGTTACGCGCTAAGGTTTCGCCATCACACCCCCTCTTGCGCCAATAAATGACCACAATGAACCGACTCAAAACTTTCCTAATTAATTGGCGGTCAGTCCCATACCGGACTTATGGTTGCACGAGGTGACCCGGATCAATGACTTGCAAAGTTAAGTCCTTAGTTGGTTTGCTCGGACAAGTCTACTACAACCCAATGTGCATTACGCACCCACTCTAGCTTCCTACCTCAAGCCCGAGCATAAATCATTTTCGTTCATACCCGACCAAATGGCAATCCCTGCCATGGCACAGCATCTTTTAATAAAAGTGGCCTCACACCACTATTCCATAGTTCCATTAGTCAAATTTCATCAATCATTGAACATGTGATCGAATGTCTCGCGGGTAACTAGAGCATGTCTAAGCAATATTACGCTCCCAAGTTGGTATACAATTATGTCCAACTAGTAATAACCATCCTAAGGTGTCCAAGGATATATGTCATTCAAGGAGACATTTCATTTTCAATTCATCAAGGAAGCATAATGGCAATTTGGTAATTATCTACTCCCAAAACTATTTTTAATAAAACTAGCCATGCATGATAATTTAAAACAATACACATTTGTAAAATGGGTTCAACATGATCAAAGGCCTACGACTTGCCTTCGTTGGCGAGGAGCGAGTCTTCGGTCGTCGGGTCGAAGAAATCTTCCAAAGCGCCTAATCTACGTGCGAGAATAGCAACAAATAAATAAAACAGCACCAAATGAACTCCAAAAATTACAAAACCAGTACCAAATGAAAGAGGATGAATTTATATGAATTTAGAAATTTGGATCACCCAAATCGGAGTTCGGATGTGAAAGTTATAGCCAAAAGAAGTTTCAAAATCACATAAAATGATGGAATTAGGGTTTTTCGGATTTCTCGGAATTATTTTTCAACTGACAAATCAGACTTTGGCGTCGGTAACTTGCGCAGCGTACATGGCGACCACGGGCAAAAGCCACGCCGCGGCGCCGACGTGGCGCCACGCAGTGGCTAACCGGGCGTGGGCTCACGCCTGGTCGAGAGAGAGAGAGAGAGAGAGAGAGAGAGAGGGTCAGAATACTCGAAAAATAATATTAATATTAATAATCGCGTCTTAAGGGTCGGAGGGTAATTAATTAAATAGTAACAATAAAGAGTTAATTAAAAGCGTATTAAGGGCTTGTGCGTAATTAAATAAAAAGATTTTGTGAAAAATAGAATATTTTCGGAATTTTTAGAGCTATATAAATAGGGGTGGAATTATTTTAGAAACCCTAGCTCTTTTCTTTTTTCCACCCACCAACTGTCATTTTTACTGCATTCTCGCTGATCCTTCTCTGCGCTGCTTGCCGAGCTTCAGTAGCCTCCAATTTTTCATTGCCAAGGCGCTACTCACCGGTGATTTTCGGTAGAGAGCCGCCTCTGCTGACGTGTTGATTCTTTGTTTTTGTTTGGCGCGCGTCTCTCGCGAGACTGCTCTGCTGTCGATTTCTGCTGGAGCCCTCGCACTGCGCCCCTCCGCGTGTGTTTCTTTGCGGCCGCTTCTTTACCGCCGGGATTGTCGCTCGAAGCGGCGCTTTCGCCGCTCACTTTGTATGCGCGTGAAGACGTCGGTTGTTTGGCCGTCGAGGGGAGAATAAATTTTGGGAGGTTCGCTCGTGTCCTTTTGTTTTTCAGCTGCTAATGCTAGTTCCATTAATTAATTAAGAGGGCTGCGATTAGTGTTTGATTAAATTTTAGTGCACTGCTGGGAATTGATCTTTTGGAATCTGCATGTATTTGTTGATATTAGTAGTTAGTTTTGACTCGTAGCCATGTATGCAAGCAACAACTAGTAGTAGTAATTAATCTGATACTGAAATCGGTTGGAATTTAGTAGTTAACTATTTTGGTTTGAGGCTACGTATGTATGCAATTGCTAGCTAATAGTTAATTGAGTCCTGTATTTTGTTTGGCGACGTGAAAACTTCAACAGTGGTAGAAGAGAATAGGCTGTTCTGTTGAACGATTTATTCGGGTATCGTAATGACGAATTTTGGAAATATCATCTACTAGTTAATTGTAGATAATTTCGATATCTTTCTATAGCATATTTTATTACGTCAATCGGATAAGTAGATTTCGAGATATGATTTTGAGAAGGCCGCTGTTTTTAGGGTTGTCGCCTTTCGGCGCTGTTTTGGTAGACTGTAGAGTAAAAATAGTAAATGGCTTAATTAGAGTTTTTGATCTACATGAAAGTTGTAGATAATTGTCCAATGGATCTGTAGAATCTGAGAACGCGCAATTTCGTTAAGTAAAACAAAAGTTATGAATTTATTAAGTCTGCTGTTCCGAAGCGGACAGACCGACTTTCCGGGCTAAATACGGAGGGTTAGATGATTTAATTAGAAGTCTTCGTAATCTAAGAAAATGTGGAGAATTTTATAAAGAATCCAGAATGGGGTGGTTTGTGGTGATCGGACTTTTGAGTCAAAAGTTACGCTCTTTTTAGTAACCGGTCAGCTATAGGTAACTAGTTGGCACCGGCGTAACGTGTGATATTTGGGGACGTGTAGGGGCGTTGTATATTGATCGTTATTCTTATGATGCTGTAGCTTGTATTGAGATGTGTGTATTTAATATAGGAGAGGCGTCGGGCTTGTTGCCGTCTTCTAATCAGATCGTGCGTCGCAACTAGTAAAGGCAAGTGCATGGTAGACAGCGATCAATGATCGATCACTGTTTTCTTTATCTTCTATTACCGTTATTGTTGTGCTTTTATTTGGTTTAATTGCAAACAATGAATTGGTATGTTTATATCTTTGTTGACAAGCATGATGAAAAGTTGGATATGATGTTTATGATGGAGTTTGCATGTTTGCATTCATAAGCATCTTTGCATAAGAGAAGGTGATCATGAATGATCACAACTCCACGAGTGGAGGAGGTCCCGATCCTTTTGGAGGAGCGGGCTTGAGAGTGAATGTTGTCGAGCATTCACTCACGCTATCTGATATCTGTGAAAAGTGCATGTGGACATGTAGAATAGAGTTGCATTTATAAATGAGATTAATGACCGAGAATATTAATGAAAGTACCGTGATGATAATGAAGTTATTGAATCTTTGTTGATTTATTATTGTTCGTTGTATCTTGATGTGTTTCTTTGAGTCGTGGACTCACCCTTGCTCTATTGTTGTCTTTAGGTGATCTTGAGGATGCCGAATCGAGAGCGAGTAGAGCACATGGACATCACATGATCATTCGCCATGATAATCTTTTCATTCAATATTGGTTTACACTTGGACATGTTAGTTATTGAATAAAGTTTAGGACAGTGCTTGGACTAGACTATTTGCTTTATTAATTTTGGATTCATTGGTTGATGCTATTTTGGATTATAAACCTGGTTATTCTTGTCCTTGCGTATTCATTATCGTTTGATCCATAGTTATGCATGTTCTTTTGTGATCCATTGATATGATTATTGATGATTTCTTGATGTGATTTTATAGTGTGTCGATAATTATTAGTTTAAAGTGTAGTGTGGTGGCATTCTAGGCTCAGTGTTGGGCTGGGGTGTTACACAGTAGGTTAGAGAGAGGTACGATTATAGTTTTACGCTTCCGTTATGTTGTTTATTGATGGATGAGTTTATTTTGAGCTTTGAACTCATTGTGTATTGTTGATTGTGGTTGATAGCTATGCCGAGGGGTAGAGGGCGTGGTCGTGGTGGCGTGGTCGTGGAGGTCGGGTCGCGGAAGAGGTTAAGTGGAGCCACCTCCCTGTGAGATGAGTCGATGGTGAGGGGTTCTTTGTTGACCCGCCTCGGTTGGGGCCCAAGATGAGACCCCGCTTTCTTTGAGAGAGTTGGTGGGAGAGATCCGTGCTCTTCGTCAGCGGCGCCGGCAGCACATTCTTCTGCGGCATCTGTTGTTGCTCTGTCGCTCATCCACCGGTTCTGAGCGCGGATGTCACCGAGTGGATGGGGTTGAGGTTGGATCCGTTTGTGGTGGGCACACCGGTCCAAGCGGCCAGATCAGTTGCGCTACATGGAGAGCGATTTGGAGCTTTGGAGATGTCTTCACCTCGGAGGTCCGTTTGTAGCCTTTGGTTTGAAAGAGGGCAGCGGATATTTGGTGGGAGGCGTGTTGTCTTGAGGACCGCCGCTCAAGGTCGATCACTTGGGAGGATTTTGTTGATCGACCAAGGAAGTTCTACCTACTACTGCTTGTTGAGAAGATGGAGGTTGCCTTGGCGACCTTTGCTCGGGGAAGAGGTCTATTCTTGAGTATGAGGCCGAGTTCAACAACTTGGTTCGCTTTGTTCCTTGATGTGACGATGATCTTGAAAGCCAAGAGGTTCCGTCGGGTCTCAATTGAGTACTGACATGTGTTGGGAGCTACTCCACTCTGTGACTACAGCTGTTGTGGAGCAAGCTAGGGGCATGGAGTTGGAGATCAGACTCACAAAGGCGACAAGCCTCAGGTGGGTAGTAGCTTCGTGGTGACGGAAGAGGAGCTCTAGTGAGGAAGTGGAGTGCATTGACCTACTTTCAAGAAATTCAAGGGAGGACCGCATCTTTCAGTCTAAGCGATGAGGCCGTTCCTTCTTGGCGCCTCGTTCGCTGCGTACTCGGCTCTTACGTCTGTCCCTGGCGGGGCATGCTTTGCTTTAAGTGCGGTGATGGACACCGCTCTCGAAGTGCACTTGGCGGGTGATTGCCGTCGGTGTGGCCGGCCGGTCACAAGGAGCGGGTGTGTCGCGAGAACCCGCTAAGCGTGATCAAGTGGGAGCTGTGCCATCGTCTTCTTCTTGATGGGTCCCGCTCGAGGATCTTTCCGGATGATGATCTCCTCCAGCGATGCCATTTCCTTGACTTTGGGCGCCTCGGTGGGTACTCTTGCGCCGCCACCTTCGGCACCGCATCGGGTTGCCGCGACCGCTTTTCCGCCCGCCACCAGATTGTTGGCGCTCGCCGCCCGGCGTCGTCTTCTTCGCCATGGCGCCACAGAGTGTCGCCATGCCCACAGTGAGTCCGCGGTCGCGTCTGACGTGGTGCGGTACTTTGCTTGTGGATTCGTTTGATGCTTTAGTCCTTTTTATTCGGGCTACCTTTTCGTTTGTGTCGTGGCGTTTGCTAGGAGAGCGAACTTGAGTATGCGATGGATTTCTCAATCGGTGTTGGTTAGTTCTCACGGGGTATTATTGCTAGTTCTCTTGTTTGTCCCGGTGTTCTATTGTTATTGATGGAGAGAAGTTCACGGCGAATTTGATAGTTATTCAAATGGAGCCGTTCGATTATCTTGGGTATGGATTGGTTGCACTCTTATCGAGCCGTGATATCTTGTTTACGTAGAGCGGTCTGCATGCGAGACCTCGTGCAGGAGACTTTGACATTTCAGAAGTGCGCCTCGCTCTCTTTCAATGTTGGTGGATTGTTTCCGGTCAACGTCGCGCTGGCCAGGCTTCTTTTAGCTCTTGCCGCGAAACCGAGTGTGGCCTCGCATTGAGGAGATTCCAGTGGTTAGTGATTATCGGATGTGTTCCCGCTTGAGCTTGGGTTTGCCACTGCGCGAGACGTGGAGTTTCGCATTGATCTTGTTAGAATTTTCGTCCCATATCGATGTCTCCATATCGACTAGCACGTCCGTTTGGGACGAGTTGAAGAAGCAATTGGATGATTTGTTGGCTAAAGGTTTGATCGGCGTAGCGTTTACCGTGGGGAGCTCTGTTACATTCACAGAGAAGAAGGATGGGAGTTGGCGCATGTGTATTGATTATCGTGCGCTTAATGCGGTCACAATCAAGAACAAATATCCATTGCCCGCATTGAGGACTTGTTTGATCGGTTGAATGGAGCTCAAGTGTTCTCCAAGATTGATCTCGATCGGGTATAATCAAATCCGGGTGCGTGGCGAGATATATAGAAGACCGCTTTCTCCACGGTATGGGCATTATGAGTATAAAGTGATGTCTTTTGGATTGACTAATGCACTGCCATTTTATGGAGACCATGAACAACATGTTACAGTATCTAGATGACTTCGTGGTGGTGTTCATTGATGATATTCTTATCTATTCCAAGACCAATGAGGATCATGGCGTCATTTGAGGTGGTTTTAGATACTTTGAGAGAGCACAAGTTCTATGCTAAGTTGAAGAAATGTGAGTTACGGATTTGAAGTGGGTTTTCGGTCATGTGATTAACCCTCGGGGTATGGTCATTGATCCTAGCAAGGTATCCATAGTGGTGGATTGGAAGAGGCCGACTAGTGTGAAGGAGGTGAGGAGTTTCTGGGTTTGGCTGGTTATTATCGGCGTTTTGTGCAGGATTTCTCTATCATTGCCAAGCCGATGTCTCAGCTTACTCAGAAAGGGGTGAAATTCGATGGGTGATGAGTGTGGCGCAGATTTACGCATTTTGAAGGACAGGTTGGTGACCTCTCCTATTCTCACTCTTCCCGAGCCGGAAAGCGGTTCACTGATCTTTTGAGATCGTCTCGAGTGGGTCTTGGCCGTGTTCTCATGCAAGGCGGTAAGGTGATTGCTTATCGTCGAGGCGATTAAAGAAGCACGAGCGAATTATCCCACTCATGATTTGGAGTTGGCTGCGGTTGTTTTTGCTCTCAAGATTTGGAGGCATTATCTATACGGCGAGCCTTGTGATATTTTCACAGATCACAAGAGTCTCAAGTATATCTTCACTCAAAGGATCTGAATTTGAGGCAAAGGAGGTGGTTGGAGTTGATCAAGGATTATGATCTTACTATTCGAGATCATCCGAGCAAGGTCAATGTAGTTGCTGATGCTCTTAGTCGCAAGGCGACTCCTGCTACACTAGATTGCCTCATTGCTGATTTTGATCGCATGGGTATATCCTATTGTTATGCGGGCACGACACGTGTTGAGACACAGTTGATTCTTGAGTCGACTATTCGGACCGTGTCTGGAAGCTGTGAGTGACCGGTTATTACGGGAGGTTAGGAAGCGTTTGGATGAAGGCAAAGAGGGTGATTTTAGCATGGATGATTTTGGTACTTTGAGGTTTAAAGGCCGCCTTTGCGTGCATGTATGGGAGGTCAAAGATGATATTTTGAGGGAGGCACATCGCACTCTGTATACTATTCATCCTGGTGAGACTAAGATGTATCGAGATCTGAAACAGAATTTTTGGTGGAAAAGAATGAAGGTGGATATTGCTAATTATGTGGCTTCTTGTGGTGTTTGTCGACAAGTGAAAGCCGAGCACAAGCGTCCCGCGGGTTGTTGCGACCTTTGGAGGTACCCCAGTGGCCTTGGGATGATATCTCTATGGACTTTGTGGTGGCGTTGCCTCGTTCGCCGCGTGGGAAGGATGCAGTTTGGGTAGTGGTGGATCGATTCAGCAAGTCTGCACACTTCATTCCTATTCGCACAACAAATTCAGCGAGTGATCTAGCTCCTATTTATGTGCGTGAAATAGTAAGACTACATGGTGTGCCAAAGACCATCATTTACGCGAGGGCGCCAAGTTTGTCTCTAAGTTCAGGAGAGTCTGCGAGTGCATTGGGCACACAGCTCCGCTTTAATCTGATGTTTCACCCACAGACAGATGGGCGGTCAAAGCGTACTATTCAGACTTTGGAGGACATGTTGCGATCTTGTGTTTTGTCTTGGAAGGGTAGTTGGGAGGACCAGTTGCCACTTGCAGAGTTTGCTTATAATAATAGTTACCATTCCAGTATTAGAGCCGCGCCATTTGAGGTTCTCTATGGGCGGAAGTGCATATCGCCACTTTGTTGGGATGCAGTTGGAGAGAAGGCAATTTTGGGTCCGGACTGGATTCAGAAGACCGTTGAGCGTGTGGCCATGGTGAGGCAAGAATCGTTAGCAGCTCGAGTAGACAGAAAAGTTATGCTGATTTGAGGAGGCGTGACTTGGAGTTTGCGGTGGGTGACCAGGTGCTCTTGAGAGTGTCTCCCACTAAAGGTATTGTTCGGTTCGGTACCAAAGGGAAGCTTAGCCCGAGATACGTTGGACCGTTCTCGATTATTACAAGAATTGGGAAGTTAGCCTACCGCCTGGACCTTCCTGAGTCCATGCGTGGAGTTCACAATGTGTTTCACGTCTCGATGCTGAGAAAGTTTTTGAGAGATCCAGAGCATAAGATTTCTTTAGAGCCGCTGATTATTGAGCAAGACCTCACAGTTGAGTCGCATCCGGCGCGCATTCTGGAGAGGTCGGAGCGAGTGCTGAGGCACAAGACGTTGGTATACGTCAAGGTCTTTGTGGGCGATCATCGAGAGAGAGGCGACTTGGGAGTTGGAGTCTCGCATGCGCGAGCAATATCCGGAGTTGTTCACGTCGGGTACGTGTTGTTTTATTGTTTAATTTCAGCAGTGTGGTTTTTATTTGAGTAGAACGGCGAGTAGAATTCGGGGTCGAATTCCGTTAAGGGGGGTAGAATGTAATACACTGAAAATAATAATAGTATTAATAATCATGTATTAAGGGTCGAGGCGTAATTAATCGAATAGTATACATAAAACGTTTTAAGGGTCTGTGTGCAATTAAATAAAAAGAATTTGTGAAAATAGAATTTTAGAATTTTTTTTGAGAGGTATATAAATAGAATTTGGGGTCTCCAATACCCTAGCCCTTTTCTTTTTTCCACCCGGCCAAGGCCATCATTTTTTCTTCGGCCAATTTCTGTCTGTTGCATCTTTCCATCACCGGCCGCCACACCAAACCAATGACGCCGAGCCGAGTCCTGCGGATCTGTGTGCGTCATTCTTTGCTCTCTCGTGTGCCGCTCCCTCCTGCGCGTTCTTGAACCGAACTGGACTACTGCGTGCGACGCTCGCGTCTTCTGCGCGCGGTTTTCCTTGCCGTCGTCGCGTGGCCGTGTTGCTGCTGGAGCCGACCGCATGCGCGTGCACTGCTGCCGCTGCTAACCGATCTATGCTGCTGCCGAACTGCTGTTTTCCTGTGCTGCCGAGTGCGCTGCTTGGGCCGGGCGAAACCCTGCAGCCGCCTGCGCGTGTGACGTCCAGCCGTGAGGTTGACCAACTTGCATGTAAGTTTATTAGCTAGCAATCGCCATGCAGTGTAGGCACAGGTGCATGAGTTTGCTAGCTTTCAATGCATGCTTTCCATTGTCTTCCGTGACTAGATATTTGATGCCCGTTAGTTACACTTGTTCATAAGCTCACATCAACAGAGAGATCCATTAGGAGGTACTAATTAGTGATTAATTAGTTTGGCCGTAGCATTTTTGCGCATGCATGATTAATTAAGCTAGGATCCGGATTCTTGTCGGTAACGATCTGCAATTTTGTATTTTCTCTGTTTTTCCTAGATTAATTATATTTTATAATCAAGATTAATTAGTGAGGATTTAGAATTTCTAATAGAGAGGCCGATTATTGAATCTGTTTAGCCTGCTGTCCGTTGTACGGTTTATTCGGTCACCTTAATGACAAATTTTGGAAATCTCATCTACTAGTTAATTGTAGATAATTTCGATATCTTTCTATAGCATGTTTAATCATGTCGATCGGACAAGTAGATTTCGAGATATGATTTTCGGAAGCCTGCTGTTTTTAGCGTTATCGTCTTCCGGCGCTGTTTTGGTAGACTGTAGATTAAAAATAGTAAATAGCATAATTAGAGTTTTTGATCTACATGAAAGATGTAGATAATTGTCCAATGGTTCTGTAGAATCTGAGAACACGCATTTTGGTTGAGTAAAACAAAAGTTATCAATTTATTAAGTCTGCTGTTCCGAAGCGGACAGATCGGCTTTCTGGGATAAATACGGAGGATTAGACGATTTAATTAGAAGGCGGTGTAATCTAAGAAAATGTGGATAATTTTATAAAGAATCCAGAATGGGTTGGTTTGTTGTGATCGGACTTTCGAGTCAAAAGTTACGTTCGTTTTAGTACTAAGACCGCTATGGGTAACTTTTCGGTACCGGAGTAACGTGGTATATTTGGGGACGTGTAGGAGCGATGTCGATTGATTGTTGTTCTTATGTTGCTGTAGCTTGTATTGAAATTTGTGTATTTAATGTAAGAGAGGCGTCGTACTTGTTGCCATCTGCTAGTCAAATTGTGCGTCGCAACTAGTAAAGGCAAGTGCATGGTAAACAACGATCAATGATGATCACTGTGATTCTTTATCTTTCAGTACCATTATTGTTGTGCTTTTATTTTGTTTAATTGCAAACAAGGAATTGGTATGTTTATATCTTTGTTGACAAGCATGATGAAAAGTTGGATATGATGTTTATGATGGAGTTTGCATGTTTGCATTCATAAGCATCTTTGCATAAGAGAAGGTGATCATGATTGATCACAACTCCACGAGTGGAGGAGGTCCCGATCCTTATGGAGGAGCGGGCTTGAGAGTGAATGTTGTCGCGAGCATTCACTCATGCTATACCGATATCTGTGAAAAGAAGTGCATGTGGACATGTAGATTAGACTTGCATTGATACATGAGATTATGGGATATGAGAATATTAATAGAAGTGCATGTGATGATAATGAAGTTATTGAATGCTGTTGATTTATTGTTGTTCGTTGTTTATGGATGTGTTTGCTGAGTCGTGGACTCACTCTTGCTCTATTGTTGTCTTTAGGTGATCTTCGAGGATGCCGTAACTGAGAGCGAGTAGAGCACATGGACATCACATGATCATTCGCCATAATAATCTTTTCATTCAATATTGGATTACTCTTGGACATGTTAGTTATTGAATAAAGTTTAGGACATCATTTGGACTAGACTATTTGCTTTATTAATTTGGATTCATTGGTTGATGTTTGCCTGGTTATAATTCCCATTGCGTATTTATTATCGTTTGAACCATAAGTATGCATGTTCTTTTGTGATCTATGGATATGATTATCATTGTTTTCTTCCTGAAATTATATAGTGTGTCGATAATTATTAGTTTAAAGAGTAGTGTGGTGGCATTCTAGGCTCAGTGTTGGGCTGGGGTGTTACAAGTCCCGCCCAGCATCATCATCAATGATCACCTAAATAAATAAATAAAGCAAGAATGAGTCGAAACTCAGCAAGTACAGTAAACAATTGAACATACAAGGTTATGAACAAGTCAATCTCAATACGAATTATCAACTTATCACTGAACACTTATGAGTATGAATGGAATGAATGGATGCATTGAAAGAATGGACTGCTCAACAACTTCTACCGGTATAACGAGTGATACACCCGTCGGTGTTCACTTAAGCCCATACTTAACAAAGTCCGGGGTCCCAAATACCGTATGAAGAACATTTCATACGGGTGTCCAAGATTGCCCACGTTGGAGTGGTGGGACTTACATGCCCATACTGGAATTGATGGGTCTTTTGATTTCTACTCCCGTGGTCACAACAAAAACATGGCATGAACAGAATGGATTACGTGAAATGAACTTTTATCACATGAAAATGAAGAATAATACTCAGCATATGAATATAACTAGCAAGTCTAGCATTACATCCACGTTCCATCATCAACATTCAATAGAATCAAACAAGATACTTGCCTTCCGCGCTGTGACGTGTTAGGAGGCAATTGAAAGCATCTAGGCCCCTAAAAATTGTATTTTGGTAATTAATGACTTTATGTGAATATGGGACTAACATGTTTGTTGAAGTGATTACAAGGCATAGTCCCAAATGACAAAGTGAAACCAAGGAGCTGCATGTCAAAGAATGATGAAAAGATGGAGTGATCTCAAAGACAAGGTACAAATAGACTAGGACCCCTTTTAATTTTACCGGTCTTTGGAGTATGGAGGAAGACCGGATTATAGGATAAATGTCGTACTATTAAGGGGGAGCTTGTCTAGTAGCTTGAAAGCATCTCATTATGCCTTTGGATCAACTTAGGATCATGCATGTTCTTTTGGTTTGGTTTAAAAAGAAAATCATTTTTCCAGAACACAATCGGAAGTTCCGCAATGAAATGAGCGGAAGTTCCGATTAATCGGATGCTCCGAAAAACTGCGGCTTGATTTTTCCAGAGAGCATCCTTTTCGGGACTTAGCCGATTTCTCGAGGTGCGGAAGTTCCGCAACGATACGAGCGGAAGTTCCGATTAATCGGTTGTTCAAATATGCGGTCGAATTTTTCCAGAGCATCCTTTTTGGGACTTAGCCAAATTCTCTAGCGGAAGTTCCGCAATGAAATGAGCGGAAGTTCCGATTAAATCGGTTGCTCCGAATTATGCGCGGTCGTTTTTTTCCAGAGAGCACCCGTTTTGGGACTTAGCCGTTTTCACGAGTGCGGTAGTTCCGCTGTGTAAAAGCGGATCTTCCGATTAATCGGAAGAACCGAAATTTAGTTGGCGGAAGTTCCGCACATAAATCCAACGGCTAGTTCAGAGCATTTAATGCTCACTGTAATGACCGTTACAGTGCACTCGAGTGAAGGGCGGAAGTTCCGCACTTTGTACGGCGGAAGTTCCGATTTCCCTGAGTTTTGCCTCGATTTTACGCATAACGGTCATATTTGGTTGTTGGGGTATAAATACACCCCACCACTCAGGGCGTGTAGTTGAGCATTCATTCAATTCATTTGAGTCTTGAGCACTCCTCTCACTCCTCATTTACTCTCTTTGCACACATTTGTGAGGTAGTGAGCAAGAACAAGAGCATTGCATTCTTAGTTGATCCATTGGCTCTTGATTGTCGTCAAGTGAAGTTCAAGTTCTATTCTCTTGGTGCTTGTCGGCACCTAGACGACTTAGGCGAAGGTCGCTCGGTGATCTCTTCAAAGAAGCTTGTGAAGAGACCCGTTGCTTTGTGATTGGTCGGTGTTCACCAACTCCGAGAGGAGGAAGAACAACCAAGTGATCGAGGGTAGGCTTAATTTGTGGAGCCGGCTTGAGTGGTCAAGCTTCCTCAACGTGGACTAGTGAAGATCGACAAATCTTCGATACCACGGGAAAAACCCCCTTGTCCTTGTGCGGTTAATTCTTGTCTTTACTTATTGCACTTATTTTGTAGCTCATAGATTGTGTTAAATATCTTTGATTAGAATATCTTGCTAATTTCGGTAATTTGATTAAGAAAATTTAGAAACCTCCTATTCACCCCCTCTAGTCGGTTATCCTTGATCCTACAAGTGGTATCGAGCTTGGTCTCTAATTTTAGACTTAACCGCCTAGGAGAGAAAAGGATGGCTAGCGAGGAATGTCTATAGGCAAGGCTCCTCTATTTGACGGATCAAATTATTCTTATTGGAAAATTAGAATGTCAATCTATTTAAAGGCTATGAGCCCAAGCGTATGGAGAATTGTAAGTGAAGGCTTCGTTATGCCACTTGATCCCACACACACCACGGATCAAGACGAACGAAATTCTCACCTCAATGCTCAAGCAATGAATGCTCTCTTTGGAGCTTTAAACGCGATGAGTTCAATCGCGTGAGCAACCTTGAAACTGCTCACGAGATATGGACCACGCTCTCTGAAATTCATGAGGGCACATCCACGGTTAAAGAAGCCAAATTGCATAGGCTTAGGATCAAATATGAGACATTTACAATGTTGCCTCAAGAGAGTATCACGAAATGTACTCTAGACTCAACAACATTGTAAATGAGCTCAAGGGTCTTGGTACTAATTTGCTTGATATTGATGTAGTCGCAAGATGCTTAGGACTCTTCCCGACAAGTACGAAGTGTTGGTGACATTATTTCTCAACTCTCCCGAGTTGCCAAGGATGACACCAACCGGCTTTTGGGAAACCTAATCACAAATGAGCTTTACAAGAAAGACAAGGAAGAGCTCATTGAGTCAACTTCTTCAAGGAAGAGTTACCGCTTTTAAGGCAAAAGCGAATCAAGTGATGAAGAAGATGAGGATGAGGACTCGAGGAGGAATTTGCTCTCCTTGTGAGAAGAATGAAAAGTTCATGAGGAGACGGCCTCATAGAAGCTTCAATTTCGATAAGATTGCCAAAGGGCAATCATCCAATGAGAAGAAGCGCTATAGCAACATTCGTTGCTATGAGTGTGATGAGAAGGGGCACATTGCCTCTCATTGCCCAACCAAGAAGGATGACAAGGGTAAGTCATCAAAGAAGAAGGAATTCAATGGTAAGAAGAAGTTTTTCAAGAAGCTTCACAAGGATGGCAAGAATGAAGCACATATCGGAGAATGGGACTCCGACAAGGAGTTTTCGGATTCCGACTCCGACTCCGATATTGAGGGGTCCTCCAAGAAGAGAGGACTTGTTGGTATTGCTATCAAGGAGGCTCCATCGCTATTTTCTACTCCCACTTGCCTCATGGCAAAAGGAGAAAAGGTAAAATCTCTTGATAGTGAAGAACCCTCCTATGATGAGCTTATGGATATGCTTGAAGAACTAAATGAATATCTTGGAAAGGAAAAAGCTAAATTTAGAGTCTTAAAGAAAGAGCATATATCTTTAAAAAACTCTTATGATGAATTGAAAGATGCTCATGATTTGCTTGTCCAAGATAAGTCTTACACTAGCATTGGTATTGCTTGCGATATTCAAGAAAAAAATGCCTAGTGTAAACATTGCTAGAACTAGCATATCCACTTCTTGCGATGATTTGCTTGCTATACCATGTAGCTCAAGTGTTGATTCTAAAATTGAAAATGCTAAATCGTGTGATAAGCTATTTGTAGAAAATAGTGAGCTAAAGGAGCAAGTCACCAAGCTAAGTAAGAGCTTGGAAAGGTGCTTCAAGGGTAAAGCTACCCTTGACAAGCTTTTGAGTGAGCAAAGGTGCTCATTCAATAAGGAAGGACTTGGGTACGTGCCCAAGAAAGGTAAGAAACCGTAAACAAGCCCGTGAGGTTTGTTAATCAAAATGGCAAGTTTTGCCAAAATGCCGGAAATAGGACATGTTCAACAAAAGTGTCCTATTGGTAAGGTTTCATCAATTGGCTTGTTTGATTCTTGTTATATGCTCAAAAAGGCCAAAGATGGAAAAGTGCTTGCTAGGTTTGTGGGCACCTCAATTTTAGGTGTTAAAAAGAATGCTATTTGGGTGCCCAAATCTTTGATAACTAACCTCCAAGGACCCAAACAAATATAGGGACCTAAAAGAACTTGATCTCTTTTGTAGGTGAACTACAAGACCGGTGGAAGGCATTGGGTGCTTGATAGTGGATGCACTCAACACATGACCGAGACCGAAAATGTTCACCTCATTTGAGAACGGGAGCGGAAATGAAAAGATCACTTTTGGTGACAATAGCAAAGGAAAGGTAATTGGCCTAGGTAAAATTGCTATCTCAAATGACCTTTCCATTTCAAATGTATCTTTAGTAGAAACATTGAATTTCAATTTGCTATCCGTTGCTCAATTATGTGATCTTGGATTAACTTGCTCTTTCTCTAAAAAGGAGGTCACTATTTTCAAAGAAAAAGAAAAAGAAATGATTTTTAAAGGTTTTAGATTCGGCAATCTTTATTTGGTTGATTTCTCCTCAAACGAATCGTGTTTGAAAACTTGTTTGATTGCAAAAACTTCAATGGGTTGGTTATGGCATAGAAGACTAGGTCATGTGGGAATGATTCAACTTAAAAAGCTTTTCAAACATGACTTAGTGGTTGGCTTGAAGGATGTGAAGTTTGAGAAAATAGACTTTGTAGTGCTTGCTGCCGGAAAGCAAGTTGCTAACTCTCATCCCTCCAAAAGTATCATGTCAACTTCTAGGCCATTGGAGCTCTTACATATGGATTTGTTTGGGCCAACAACCTATAAGAGCATTGGGGAATAGCTATTTTTAGTCGTTGTAGATGATTACTCTAGATATACATGGGTATTCTTCTTATATGACAAAGGTGAAGCCCCCAAGATTTTTAAAAGTTTTGCAAAAAGGGCTCAAAATGAATTTGATTTTATAATAAAGAAAATCCGTAGTGATAATGGTTCCGAGTTCAAAAACACTAATATTGAAGATTATTGTGATGAACTTGGAATAAAGCATGAGTTTTCCACTACCTACACTCCGGAGCAAAATGGGGTAGTAGAAAGGAAAAATCGTACATTAATAGAAATGGCTAGGACAATGCTTGATGAGTATAATACTTAGATCGCTTTTGGCGGAAGCCATTAATACCGCTTGTCATGCCATAAACCGTCTTTATTTGCATAGACTTTTGAAAAGACTTCCTATGAACTCCTTGTTGGAAGAAAACCGAACATCTCTTACTTTAGAGTATTTGGGTGCAAATGCTATATCTTAAGAAAGGGTGTTCGACTTTCTAAATTTGTTAGTCGGTGTGATGTTGGTTTTCTGCTAGGTTATTCTTCAAATAGCAAAGCATATCGTGTCTTTAACAAAACAAGTGGTATTGTTGAAGAAAGGCACGATGTACAATTTGATGAAACTAACGGCTCTCAAGAAGAGCAAGAAGATCTTGATGATGTAGGTAATGGAGCTCTTATGGAAGCAATGAAGAATATGCAAATTGGGGACATTAAGCCTAAAGAAGATCAAAGTGAACCATCATCATCCATGAGAGTTGAGCCACCTACCTCTTCCGTGTCAAATGGAATTAATCAAAATCAAGAAGATGTCAAGGAAGGTGATCAATCATTTAATCTACCTCAGAGGATCCACAACGCAATAGCCAAAGACCACCCAATAGACCAAATATTGGGTGAAGTAAGCAAAGGTGTCCAAACTCGCTCTCGTATTGCTTCTTTTTGTGAACATTACTCTTTTGTTTCCTCTTTGGAACCAAAGCGTATAGATGAAGCACTAGAAGATCCGGATTGGGTGAATGCTATGCATGAGGAGCTAAATAATTTCGCCCGAAATGATGTTTGGAAAATGGTGGAAAGACCCGAGGAGCATAATGTTATTGGCACAAAATGGGTCTTTCGGAATAAACAAGATGAAAACGGAGTTGTGGTAAGAAACAAGGCAAGGTTAGTTGCTCAAGGATATACTCAAGTTGAGCGTTTAGATTATGATGAAACATTTGCACCCGTAGCAAGACTTGAGTCTATTCGCATTTTACTTGCTTTTGCATCATGCTTTGATATTAAATTATTTCAAATGGATGTTAAAAGTGCTTTCCTAAATGGCAAAATATCCGAACTTGTTTTTGTTGAACAACCTCCGGGTTTTGAAGATCCCAAAAATCCTAATCATGTGTATAAACTCTCAAAGGCGCTATATGGTTTAAAACAAGCTCCTAGAGCATGGTATGGCGCCTTGAGATTTTCTACTCTAAGGGATTCAAAATCGGAAGGTTGATACAACTTTGTTTACCAAAATTATTGATGGTGATTTCTTTGTTTGTCAAATTTATGTTGATGATATAATTTTTGGTTCTACTAATCAAGATTTTTGCAAAGAATTTGGTGATATGATGTCTAGGGAGTTTGAGATGTCAATGATAGGAGAACTTAGTTTCTTCCTTGGACTTCAAATCAAACAACTCAATGATGGGGTTTTCATAAGTCAATCCAAGTATGTGAAGGATTTACTCAAAAGATTTGGCATGGATGACGCAAAGCCCATCAAGACTCCCATGGCTACAAATGGACATCTTGATCTAAACGAAGGAGGTAAATCTGTTGATTTAAAGCTTTATAGGTCTATGATTGGTAGTTTGCTTTATCTTACCGCATCTAGGCCCGATATTATGTTTAGCGTTTGCATGTGTGCACGTTTTCAATCGGCTCCAAAAGAATGTCATTTAATGGTCATCAAAAGAATATTAAGATATTTAAAGCATTCCTCAAGTATTGGCCTTTGGTATCCAAAAGGTGCAAAATTTGATTTGATTGGATATTCGGATTCGGATTATGCGGGTTGTAAAGTGGATAGAAAAAGCACCTCAGGGAGTTGTCAATTTTTAGGTAGATCCTTAGTGTCTTGGTCTTCCAAGAAACAAAACTCATTGCCCTTTCCACTTGGCGAATATGTTTACAGTAGTTGTTGTGCACAATTGCTTTGGATGAGGCAAACATTGATGGACTATGGAATATCATTTAATAAAATGCCTCTTTTGTGTGATAATGATAGTGCAGTGAAAATAGCCAACAACCCTGTTCAACATTCAAGAACCAAGCATATAGATATCCGCCATCATTTCCTTAGAGATCATGTGTGCAAGGGAGATATTGAAATTAGCCACATTTGCACTGAAAATCAATTAGCAGATATCTTTACCAAACCTTTAGATGAAGGCCGCTTTTGCCTATTGAGGAATGAGTTAAATGTCATTGACTATTCAAATGTCGCTTGAACTCTTGTCACATGCACTTTGGGTCTTAGTTGCATTTTTATCTATTTTAAGATGTTTTACTCAAATTTTCGCTCCAAATGTGATATTTTAGTAAAAATTACTTTATTATATAGACATTAGTCTTTTCATTGCATAATAATCCTGAATGATACTTGGTTGAGTGCAAAAACTAAGGATTATTTGCAAAATCTTCAAATTCAACTTCTTCCTCCCTGAAGTGTCAGGATAATCGGAACTTCCGGCCCCAGCGCGAATTTCGGTGTCCGAACTTCATTGTTGTGTTGCGGAACTTCCATTTTCAGCTCCTTCCGAGCGTCGGGATAATCGGAACTTCCGCCCTCGGTAGCGGAACTTCCGCTGTCCGGAACTTCCGCTGTTGTGCTGCGGAACTTCCGCTTTCCGGTAGTTGAAGAGCATTTATTGCCCGCGGTTGGTCCGCTCTCTTAACTCTCTCCAGCCGCCTCGTTGCCTGACCCGAGCTCCCCTCTTCTCCTCTCTTCATCTCCACCAAACTCCTTAATTTGTTCCTCGGTTTCCTTCAATTTCAACCGATCAACCGATTCCCAGGTTCAATCATCCATTCTCTCAAGGTATCTCCAATTTCTTTTGGATTTTCACCTCTTATGAACCCTATGTCAAAATTTTGGGAAAAATCAAATGTTGTTGAAATCTGTGGTTGATTCTTGGGAAAATAGGTTTATTCAGTATTGTATGATGTATATGCATCGAATCCATGGACTCAATCCATCCAAATACTGAAAAATCCAAAATTTATATTAACCTAGAATCGGCTCAGATAATCGGAACTTCCGCCGTTGAAATCGCGGAACTTCCGCCAATGTAGTTCCGAGTGCAACTTATGAGCTTCCGATTGTCCCGACAAAAGTAAAATCCCATTTTCATTTGATTCAATCTTTGACACTTCATCCATTGTTGTTCTTGAAGATGCCGAGGATGAAGATGTCAGTCCCAAAGCACTATTCAGATGCTGGCGCATCTTCTTCAAGAAATGAGGAAGAATCTGATAATTCAGATCGTAAGAAAGTGAATCAGAGAAGAATCAATATGAATCGATGAGGAACTAGGAGAACCTAAGAGATTGAAATTGATCTTAAAGGACTCACAGTGACGACTACACTATTCTTCTGGATAAAGATCAATATTCACTTCCAGGAAACTGTGATGACCCTCGTTTTCATACCAAGTTTCAAAGACAAGTCTACGATCTTTTCTATGGACCAAACAAGCCTTTTGCTGATCACAAGTATGTTAATTGGTCCTACCTAAACGGGCTTGACAAATACGAGGGTACCTACAGGCTCTTCCAGCGAGCTGGGATTCATAACCTTGTGGCAATAAAGTGCAACTATAGTGATGAGATCATCCGACGCTTCTATGCCACAATGTGCATTCCTCCTGACTTTTCTCACCTCACTTGGATGACAGGGACAGTGAGACATTCCTGCTCAAGACGTGCTTTTAAACGTGCATTGGATGTCGAGTCGAGCAGATATGAGAAAATTTATGATGGAACAGTCCTCCCTCTTTCTGCTTGGACTGAATTTTATGACACCACACAGAGATTTGTCCCTGGTAAGATCACAGGACTTCTTCCTATTCCCAGCTTGGTAAATAGGATCATCAATCATACCATGTTACCTAAGAGTGGGAATTATGATGCCATTAGAGGACATGTCTGGAATATATTGGAATGCATCATGCATGGTAGAAAGTTTGATGTTGTGGATGTTATCATAAGGAGATAGCGCAGAACAAAGAATGATCGAGTCAAACGGATAAACTTTGCACATTACATTATGGCTTTGATCATTAAACAAACTGGATATAATGGAGCTTTACCTTCAGCACATAAAGCCTATAAACCGAGAGAAGGTCCTCCAATTCCTGCCAATCTTAGGCGTGCTCCAGCAGAAGTACCTGAAGCTGCACCTCCTGCTGCTGCTGCTCCTTCACAAGGTATAGCCACTATGGATCAGATTTATGCTACCTTGTTGGAGATAAGGGCATCCCAGGATACCTTCCAGGCAGTGACCACCTCTAGACTGAATGCATTTGAGGTAGCCACCTTTTCGGTCGGATGCTTTCCAGAGGCGACCACTTCGCACTCGACGCCCACTCGGCCCCTTGACGCGCTTTCACCAGATTCGCGAACAGTTTCCTCCACCAGTTCATTTTGGACGGCGTCGCTTTCGCTCTCCTCCTGGCGGTCCTCCTGTTGATCTTCCTGTTGTTCCTCCGGTTGATCCTCCACAAGATCCTCCTGCGGAGTGAACCCTTTTGGCCTTTGATGACAAAGGGGGAGAGAAAAGTGTGTTAGTGAGAGAGGGCTAGTCTTATCTATTATGATATTGTAGCATATTGTGTCATTTTGACTATGGCTTGTAATAAACTTGATGCTTGTGATAATATCTTGTGTTATTTTATATTTTTGTTGTACTTGGATCTTTGATTAATGATGAATGACTATGTGATATGAATGCTCTATCTTTATTGTCACTTGTCCTCTTCCAAGTAACAATGTTCTACAGAAACTCCGCCA
This sequence comes from Hsuehochloa calcarea, assembly GCA_036346395.1. Taxonomy (NCBI): domain Eukaryota; kingdom Viridiplantae; phylum Streptophyta; class Magnoliopsida; order Poales; family Poaceae; genus Hsuehochloa; species Hsuehochloa calcarea. The sequence goes on along the minus strand of CM070604.1, from coordinate 15,807,364 downwards.
AAATTTCCTGAAAATCTAAACATGTGCTTTACATTATCTTCTACTCAATATGCACATGTTAAGGGGGAGCTTTCTGTTTTCAAACCAACTATCTCTCACAACTTTATTGTGTTGTCATCAATTACCAAAAAGGGGGAGATTGAAAGCATCTAGGCCCCTAAAAATTGTATTTTGGTAATTAATGACTTTATGTGAATATGGGACTAACATGTTTGTTGAAGTGATTACAAGGCATAGTCCCAAATGACAAAGTGAAACCAAGGAGCTGCATGTCAAAGAATGATGAAAAGATGGAGTGATCTCAAAGACAAGGTACAAATAGACTAGGACCCCTTTTAATTTTACCGGTCTTTGGAGTATGGAGGAAGACCGGATTATAGGATAAATGTCGTACTATTAAGGGGGAGCTTGTCTAGTAGCTTGAAAGCATCTCATTATGCCTTTGGATCAACTTAGGATCATGCATGTTCTTTTGGTTTGGTTTAAAAAGAAAATCATTTTTCCAGAACACAATCGGAAGTTCCGCAATGAAATGAGCGGAAGTTCCGATTAATCGGATGCTCCGAAAAACTGCGGCTTGATTTTTCCAGAGAGCATCCTTTTCGGGACTTAGCCGATTTCTCGAGGTGCGGAAGTTCCGCAACGATACGAGCGGAAGTTCCGATTAATCGGTGTTCAAATATGTGCGGTCGAATTTTTCCAGAGAGCATCCTTTTTCGGGACTTAGCCAAATTCTCTAGCGCGGAAGTTCCGCAATGAAATGAGCGGAAGTTCCGTTTAAATCGGTTGCTCCGAATTATGCGCGGTCGTTTTTTTCCAGAGAGCACCCGTTTTGGGACTTAGCCGTTTTCACGAGTGCGGTAGTTCCATTGTAAAGCGGATCTTCCGATGTCGGAAGAACCGAATTTAGTTGGCGGAAGTTCCGCATAAATCCAACGGCTAGTTCGAGCATTTAATGCTCATCGTAATGACCGTTCTGATGCACTCGAGTGAAGGCGGAAGTTCCGCACTTTATGCGCTGAAGTTCCGATTTCCGAGTTTTGCTCGATTTTACGCATAACGGTCATATTTGGTTGTTGGGGGTATAAATACACCCCCACCAGCTCAAGGACGTGTAGTTGAGCATTCATTCAATTCATTTGAGTCTTGAGCACTCCTCTCACTCCTCATTTACTCTCTTTGCACACATTTGTGAGGTAGTGAGCAAGAACAAGAGCATTGCATTCTTAGTTGATCCATTGGCTCTTGATTATCGTCAAGTGAAGTTCAAGTTCTATTCTCTTGGTGCTTGTCGGCACCTAGACGACTTAAGAAGGTCGCTCGGTGATCTCTTCAAAGAAGCTTGTGAAGAGACCCGTTGCCGTTTGTGATTGGTCGGTGTTCACCAACTCCGGAGAGGAGGAAGAACAACCAAGTGATTGAGGGTAGGCTTAATTTGTGGAACCGGCTTGAGTGGTCAAGCTTCCTCAACGTGGACTAGTGAAGATCGACAAATCTTCGATACCACGGGAAAACCCCCCTTGTCCTTGTGTGGTTAATTCTTGTCTTTACTTATTGCACTTATTTTGTAGCTCATAGATTGTGTTAAATATCTTTGATTAGAATATCTTGCTAATTTCGGTAATTTGATTAAGAAAATTTAGAAACCTCCTATTCACCCCGCTCTAGTCGGTTATCCTTGATCCTACAGCAATGAAAGTGCTTCTCCACTCACCACCTCACCGCCTACACAAACATATATTCGGAATAAGGATAAAAAAGGTATGACATAACTACAAGTGTCCTACCCTAACCCTCTAACTATCCAACACAATCAACGGGTTCAAACCGACAATCAAACTATTCAGCCAGCTTACAGCTCTACTAGGCAGCAGTACGAGAAAAATCGTAATTAAAGATCTGTTACTCGGAATGATGTGAAACTAGTGCTCAATGAATCTTAACGAACTAGGATACGAAACTCTAGTTGACAAGATTCACTAAATCTGCCAAAACAATCGGCTAACCAACAGTTGAAAATGTATGATAGACTTCTGTCCAGACAATCGATCAGCAGCAAATAACATGGCATATATTTCACTCTACAGATCCAATGGAGGTATTCTTTATCAATATGGAAAGATTATTAAAAATGATACAATAACCTAAATGGGTGGAGGTTCTGAATCTTACATTAACAAGGTCACAATTAAGGAACAAACAGACAGTTCCTTCTCGTCAGACAGACAGAACAGCGCAAAAAGAATAATTCATAACTCCTAAACCGTAAGGCGGAATCTAATGATCTCGGTGGATATGGAAAGATAACAACTAGGGTTACAAAATTCTAGGAGACAAAAGTACCAGATTATGCTTCTAAGACACCGAAACTGGGCGCACAACCTACTGTACAGATTGGATCTAATAACAGAGGTAAAACAATCCAACTAATCGAATCAAATTCTCATCTTTTATGAATCAAACAACAAGGGGAAGTCATTGTTACCCTTGTAGAACCTCAAGAACGACTTGGATCGACCTCTCGAAGAACTTCCCTATTCTCCCTTCAATGGCCAGCCAAGGTGAGGAAGACGAACGGCCGGCGGTGACGGCAAGATAAATCGGCTTCAGGGCAGACCTTGGGGCAGCGCCGGGGATCGCCGGAGGCCAGCACCAAGGGGGAGGGGAGGCACCAAGGGGTAGGGGAGATGCTGGAATGGGGCTAGGGCGTGGCGGCTCAAAGGGGGAGGAAATGTGGGGAGGGAGAGGGGGAGAAGGGGAAGGGGCCAGTTAGGGTTTGGGGGTGAAGGGGGCACATGGGTCTTGGCCAGGTGCGCCTCACCCCTTCCATGGCCCACTGGTGACCGGCCAAGCTGCCCCAGCATGGGCTGGAGGCCCAAAGTTCCAAACTCTCCTGAAAAACCTGAATTTTCGATTAAAACTTTCGCCCGAAATAAAATCCTCTCGTACTGAAACTCAGGATATTACATTCTACCGCCCTTAACAGAATCCGACCTTCAATTCTAACCATCGAAACGAGTACGAGAAAAGAATACCACATAATTGAAAACAATGATTTAACCTTCGATGAGGCGGTCAGGACTAGGCTGATACCACGTAAGCGAAGAAACTGGATCTTGCTCTCGAATGCGGACTCTATCTCCCAGGTGGCCTCTCTCGGTTTGATGAGACCAAAAACCTTAATATACTTGAGTCTTGTTCCTCAGAACCCGTTCTGACTCTTCTAAAATTTTCACCGCCGGGACTCGAAGGTAAGATCTTGCTCAATGCTCAGAGGTTCCAAGGGAATAGCATGTTCTGGATCTCTCAAAAATTTCTCAACATCAAAACATGAAACACAGTATGAACTCCGCGCATGGTCCCAGGAAGATCCAAAGATAAGCCAGTTTCCCAATTCGTGCCACAATTGGAAATGGCCCAACGTACCTCGGGCTAAGCTTCCCTTTGGTACCAAACCGCACTACGCCCCTGGTAGGCGATACTCTCAACAGAACCTCGTCCCCCACTTCGAATTCCAAATATCGCCTTCTGACATCTGCATAGCTCTTCTGTCGGCTCTGAGTAGCCAACAGATTCTTCCTGATCTCTGCTACTCTAGCCACAGTCCGCTGAACCCAATAGGGACCCAAAACTGCTCGCTCTCCAACTGCATCCCAACACAACGGGGTCCTGCACTTCCGCCCATAGAGAACCTCAAACGGGGCAGCTCGAATACTCACATGATAGCTGTTGTTGTAGGCGAACTCTGCCAAAGCCAAATGATCTTCCCAACCTCCCTTCCAAGACATCACACAACACCTGAGCATATCCTCCAGAGTCTGTATATTGCGCTCAGACTGACCATCCGTCTGGGGGTGAAATGCGGTGCTAAGATGAAGTTGTGTGCACAGGGCACTCTGCAAACTCTCCCAGAACTTGGAGTCAAATTTAGCATCTCGATCAGAGATAATAGTTTTAGGAACTCCGTGCAGCCGCACTATCTTTCGCACATACAGGGGAGCCAAATCACTTGCTGAATTAGTTGTACGGATAGGAATGAAGTGAGTAGACTTACTAAACCGGTCCACTATGACCCATATAGAATCCTTCCCTCGCTGCGTACGAGATAAACCAACTACGAAATCCATGGATATGTTATCCCACGACCATACTGGAACCTCCAAAGGTTGCAGCAACCATGCTGGTCGCTTATGCTCAGTCTTGACCCGCTGGCAAACCCCACAAGATGCTACATATTGAGTGATATCAACTTTCATTCTCTTCCACCAGAAACTCTTCTTCAAATCCTTGTACATCTTGGTCTCACCAGGATGTACGGTATACGGAGTACGATGTGCTTCCCTTAGAATCTCATCTTTAACTCGAGCCTCTGTGGTACACAGAGGCGACCTTTAAATGCAATGCACTGTGCTCATCTACACCAAGTGGCCTTATCATCCTCAACAAAATGCTTCCTCACTCGCTGGAGCATCTGATCAAGTTATAGTGCTTCCCACACTCGGTCTGGAATGGCTGACTCGAGAAGTAACCGAGTCTCAGTTTCTCTTTTAGGAATAAAACTTCCCTCGAACCTTGGAATTCGATTTCGTCGCATACCACATGAGCTTAAACCTCTTAATTAAACATCCTCAAATTATGCTCAAACTAAAATACATCATCCACACCATTGTGGAGAGGCTCTATTGAATCCACCGAATACTCTAGGTAACTCATTCTACTAACAAAATTAATTTGATAGAAGGCACCCAAAGCACCACGAAAGAAAGTCCCACTCAAACACATTACTTCCAATTGTCAAGAACAACATCTCAAAATCCTTGAAACGCATGTTCATGAACTACATCAGAAGAGTTCTATTAATGATCATTCCACTGCTCAGGAAACTCCATTATTCCACTTTTTCTACACAAAATCATTGTGTGACCAAAGGTCTAGCATAAAAATGCAAAGCCCAGATTTAACTTCCAAGACCTCTGCAACAAATTTCTCTTATAACAGATAGTGAAATCATCTGATTAAATCTATAACTTTCCCATAATTCTAACATACTCACTCATTGACATCATCAGAAGTCACCCACACAATCTCGCAATACTGCCCAATTGTGTTACTCTATCAAATTAATCAAGGTTTCCATACCTTCGATAATACTCGACCTTTCAAGATGAACTGAAGTTCTAGAATTTCACTATACTATAGGTTCTACTCAGTCGTAGCACTAATCAGATTTACTTCGAAGCCAAACATCCCATGTGAATCAAATTTCCTCCAAGAGGTATAGATCAAAACCAATTCATCTTCTATTATCCCTCCCATAGCTTGGTAGCACAAATCTGACCACTACAATTATTTAACCATCACCAAACAGTTGCTAATTTACGCCTTGTAAAACTTTGCAACACACAGAACTGTGGTTCCTTTCTCAAAAGAAAGAGGCGAACAAGGACATATTTCGTCATGCAGGAAAACGTTGCTCCTCACAGCGAGCACGAAACCAAAAAGAAATGATTTGATAATGATGATCTTGGAAAACGAAAGTTGAGTTCACAGATGAGGGCACACATCCCTCAAAAAGGGAATAGCAAATAACAGCCAATAAGAAAATGACATTGGGATTGAAACTCGACATCTCTTGTGCGGAAAGAGCAGAAAGTTTAGGCACGATTCAAATAACCACAGGTTATAAAACTTGACTCCTATTATCAAATACTTCTACTGCACTCTTTCCTTTAACACTGAATTTAACCCTTTCGATAATAACAATACTCTGCCACAACGAACAAGATAAGCTCTTTAGTCCAAACCACAAGAAATAGTTAAGAACCAATAAAATTCTTCAACACGATTTTTCCGCTCAGAACAGTTCAACTATCCATAACATGAGATCCAAATGATCTCAGCCACAAAACTCGAGACATTTTCATTTAAGGAATATCACAAAAAGCAAGCAAATTTCTTTCTCTTCTTAAAGGAATCAACATAATTTTCTTTGATTGCAACCTCACGTTGCCCTCTCAGACCAAAGAGCCTTTAGGATTAAAATCACATGAATCTCTTAAAGAGCAACAGGACAATACAATATCTCAATTTATTCAAAATAATTTCAACTACCAGATGATTCATGAGCTACAAAATATCACAAAAGCTAAACTTGAAATATTCTCGTTTGAACGATATCACCCAAGGCGATCGAATTACTACAAGAATTAACATCAAACTCACATGACACCATAAAACCTTACAAAGGGTTTCGACACTTTATTTTTTTTCAAGGAAAAGGTTCTAAACTCCAACACAACAACTGCAAAAGAAATGAGCAGAGTCAAACTTTTTTCAATGAACTTTGTAAAGATAATTCTCGTCATCCAACATACCAAACGGATAACCAGGTTACCTCTATCAACAAGAAAGATTGGATTCTCATGAAAGAAAACAACCTTGCAAATAACAATGTTTACCAATAGCAAAGATATCTCAACAGTCAAAAAGACATTAGTTGTTCTGAAAAAAACGTTTAGGGACCAATGGAAACCCATAGCCAACCATTTTGTTTAATTACAATATCCGACTTAATCACAACAAGGCACCACCAAAAGGGTTTTAACACTTTTCTTCAGAAAATAGATGCATTAAACGTCAACACGCGGAATGATTCAAAAGAAATACATGGAGCCAAAACTTTCTCATGTTAACAAACTTCCAACAGAAAACTATCATTATCAGAACTATCAAACGAGTAAAAGAGTCGCTCTTTTCCAATGAGAAGGAAGGAACAACCATGGAAATATCAATATTGCCAATTGACGAAGTTACCAGTAGTAAAACAACTCAACAGTGGAAAAATAATAATTATTTTAGAGAACCATTAAAGACCCATTGAAACTCATCAACTACCATGAACCATGAATGCAAGAGAAATTCATCAACCACCTCCGGACAAGAATTTGACAAATTCAGAAATCAAGGAAGAGAACAACTTTCTAAAGCAACTCACGCTCAACACCTAAAACTATGGTAATCGGGGTAACTACTCCACTAACCACATACCACGCACGATGGTGTGACCTGTTGAATCCCAGAGTAACAACCACGACCTCGACTTCTTAACATCTGTTATCAACACGCATAACCAACGTAATCAATTATGAATATATATGATCATCACATGATAATCATAGAATAAATTCATAGATATAGGATATCACATCATATCATAGATTAACAACAATATAGCACAAAATAATCCAACAACGACTCATTATTCGAGTCACATCAATGAAAATGAGGAAGCAATGTATTACCCATCCCCTCCTACTGTGCACAGTGCGTCAATTTTAAGATGTTTGAATGAACCACGGACCTAAAACCTGCTCTGATACCAACTATTTCACCCTGCCTATTCGGAAGCCAAAATGTTACCTAAAGGATCTATCATGTAATCAACCAGCAGAAGAATTCAAACATAACTCATATGAGGAAATAAAGAAGTCAAACTTTCATAAAGTAATGGCAGTAATAATGTTAAATCCAAACGATTAAACAAGGGAGTGATCAAGGACCACCAACAGTACTAAAGCAACCATGGCAACGGGAGAGTTATCAACTACATCAAAATTATTTATTACAGTTGAACATTCTACGAATGAAAGGTATAATCAAATCTTAATATTAAAACGGAAGGAAGGTGAAAAGTGTGAATAGTATGTGTGACTAGTCCCGCCCAGCGTCATCATCAATGATCACCTAAATAAATAAATAAATAAAGCAAGAATGAGTCGAAACTCAGCAAGTACAGTAAACAGTTGAACATACAAGGTTATGAACAAGTCAATCTCAATACGAATTATGAACTTATCTCTGAACACTTATGAGTATGAATGGAATGAATGGATGCATTAAAAGAACATACTACTCAACAACTCATACCGGTATAGCGAGTGATACACCCGTCGGTGTTCACTTAAGCCCGTACTTAACAAAGTTCGGGGACCAAAATACCGTATGAAGAATGTTTCATACGGGTGTCCAAGATTGCCCACGTTGGAGTGGTGGGACTTACATGCCCATACTGGAATATGACTAGCAAGTCTAGCATTACATCCACGTTCAATCATCAACATTCAATATAATCAAACAAGGTACTTGCCTTCCGCGCTGTGACGTCTTGGGAGGCATCGAAAGTGCTCCTCCACTCACCGCCTACACAAACATATATTTGGAATAAGGATAACAAGGTATGACATAACTACAAGTGTCCTACCCTAACCCTATAACTATCCAACACAATCAATGGGTTCAAACCGACAATCAAACTATTCCGCCAGCTTACAGCTCTACTGGGCAGCAGTACGAGAAAAATCATAATTAAAGATCTGTAACACGGAATGATGTGAAAGCAATGCTCAATGAATCTTAAAGAACTAGGCTACGAAACTCCAGTTGACAAGATTCACTAAATCTGCAAAAACAATCGGCTAACCAGCAGTTGAAAACGTATGACACACATCTATCCAGACAATCAATCAGTAGCAAAGAACATGTCATATCTTTCACTCTACAGATCCAATGGAGGAGTTCTTTATTAATATAGAAATATTATTAAAAATTCTACAATAACCTAAATGGGTGGAGCGCAAAGAACAATTCATATCTCCTAAACCGTAAGGCGGAAACTCGTGATCTCAGTGGCTATGGAAAGATAAAAATCAGGGCTACAAAACTCTAGGAGACGAAAATATCGTATTCTACCTCTAAGATGCGTAAAATGGGTGCACAATCTACTGTACAGATTGGATCTAATAACAGAGGCAAAATAATCCAACTAATCGATTCGAATTCTCATCTTTTATGAATCAAACAACAAGGGGAAGCCATTGTTACCCTTATAGAACATCAAGAACGATGTGGATCAACCTCTCGAAGAACTTCCCTATTCTCCCTTCAATGGCCGGCCAAGGTGAGGAAGACGAACGGCCTGCGGTGACGGCAGTATAAATCGGCTTCGGGGGAGACCTTGGGGCAGCGCCGGGGATCGCCGGAGACCAGCAGCAAGGTGGAGGGGAGGCGCCAAGGGGCAGGGGAGGTGCTGGAATGGGGCTAGGGGGTGGCGGCTCAAGGGGGGAGGAAATGTGGGGAGGGAGAGGGGGAGAAGTGGAAGGGGCCGGTTAGGGTTTGGGGTGAAGGGGGCGCATGGGCCTTGGCCAGTCGCCTCCCCTTCTCGCCCACTGTGGTCGCCAAGCTTCTCAAATGGGCGGAGGCCCAGTGTTCCAATCTCTCCCGAAAAACCTGAAGTTTCGATTAAAACTTTCGCCCGAAATAAAATCCTCTCGTACCGAAACTCACGATATTACATTCTACCCCACTTAACGGAATTCAACCTCGAATTCTAACCACCGAAATGAGTACGAGAAAAGAATACCACATAATTGAAAACAATGATTTAACACGTACCAGAAGCGAAGAAATCTAGATACTGCTCTCGAATGCGTCACTCTAGCTCCCAGGTGGCCTCTCTCTCAGTTTGATGAGACCAAAGAACCTTAATATACTTCAGGCTCTTGTTCCTCAGAACCCGTTCTGACTCTTCTAAAATTTTTTTGCGGCGGTGTGGCACTGTAGCAGAGCGTGGTACTGTAGCACCTTGGGTTTTTTTGCTACCCCAAATGGGCCATGGCTATAAGCTTTTAGCCTAAAATTTAATCACCCTTCAAGAGAAAATTCTAAAATCCCTTTTTAATTCCTAATAAAATAGTTCAAATTCAAATATAGTTCTAATGATTGAATGGGGTATTACATGATCCCCTGCTCCTCCTCAGTCTCTATAAGTAGGAGCACCGAGAACCCTACGCCCACCTATTCTCTTTTCTTCCCCCAAACCACAACTACCACCAGCAGCTCCATTTCTTCTCCCGTTCGTCCATGAGCAACTCCCCCTCCGTTCTACATCCTGGGTCACTCAATTTCCGAGCCAAGCGCATCACGGCGAGCCCCTTGGCTTCCTCTTCCACCCCCCGAATTCGTCATCCTATCTTACTTTCATTTTTCCACAATCAAAGCTTTACCGCCGCCGGTTGAAACTCTTTCCTCCTCAAGTTCTGTCACCGTCGTTGATCCCCCAACGACGTCGTCTCTGTCGTTTCCGGTGCCATCAACAATTCCCTGGCGACATCATCACTACCATTGGAATCTCCTCACGATGTTCTATGTCGTGCTCTCCTCGCCTTCGGCAGTGCATCACCGGAGCACCGTCGCTTCCTTGTGCCCCGACACAATTTTGAGCGCTGCCGCCACGCCGGACCTCCGCCAAACACCTACGACCACTTGCAACCAGTCGAACCTCCTTTGATCGGTAGTCAAAACCTTCCGACCAGTCGAACTCCCTTCGACCAGGTAGTCAAAACCTTCCGACTAGGTAGTCAAAACCTTCCGACTAGGTAGTCAAAACCTCCTTCCGACCTTGTGATTTCAAAACTTCTGAGAGCCCGTTTGAGCTCCGATTCAAGTGATTCAAATTTATAAATTCACTTAAATCAAGATCTTACTATATATACTAAAATTATTAAATTTTGAGTTTATTTGAACTTACCATATTTTCGCGTGTAGATTTCGATAACTCCGAAGAATTGGATTTTGACACCATTTGAGAAAAACAACTAAATAAGCAAGTCAAGTTACATTCTTTGATCATATTTTAATCCCAGTATTTTAAATTATTTAAATTTTATTTTAAATTATTATTGCATGCGTATTTATATTCAAGTAATTGAAATTCCTGTCTTAAGCTTTATAGTTATTCTCAATTCCAATGTGTAACCATTTATTGTTAAGATAGACAGTATGGAGAATATTTCCTAATGTCATATATTTCGGGTTAGAAATTGCAAGGATTGGATTATAAGAATACAATATTGTTGGATTTTAAGAATAAATCTTTGAGGGTTTTCATAAATAAATCTTGATTGCATCAAAGAGATATATCTTGTTTGCATTGTAGAAATATATCATGGTTGGATTATACACGTATATTTTGATAAATTATTATAATATATCATTGTTAAGATCAGATTGTTGATATCATATTATAGAAGTGGATTTTGGTTGGATGTTGGATTTTTAGAGATATATAATCGTTGGATATTGGATTGGACAAATACATTATCGTTGGACATTGCGTTATTAGAAATACATGATTAGTGGATATCAGAATCTAGAAGTAGCTTATTGTTGGATATCGAATTATCGTATATCGGGTTCCAGAAGTAGATAATTGTTGATATTGGATTATAGAAATAGATAATTATTGGATATCAGATTACCAAAAATTGGAATATTGCATTAAATAATCATTGGATTGATGGATGTTGAATTATTAGAAATAATTTATTAATGAATAATGGGTTGATGGATATCAGATTGTAGAATTAGAATATTGTTGAATGTTGGATCGATAGAAGTCGAATCATAGAAATAGACTGATATAATGTGGATATTGGACTAATTGATATCAGTTTTTAGGGTTATATAATTGCTAGAGATTGGATTATGGGATTATGATTGCAATATGAATAATTTCCATATCAACTATTGTCAAAATTATTTTATTTGGGTTTTATGTGCTTGGATATATTTTCTAGAATTTTTCTGAGTTCATTTGCTATTTTCTAATTACTATTTGTATTTTCTGCTATTTTATAAAAAGAAAAACCTATTTTAAATCCTGGAACAGTAAATGGACCGAAACCCACCACTGTTCTGTTCCGGCCCATCAGCTTGGCCCGCTCCCTGGCCTTTCTCTTTCCGCAGCCGAAGCCCAACCGCGCCACAGCCGCAGCCTCCCTCGCCTTCTCCCTCTAACCGGTGGCCCCATTCACTATTTATCGTCTTCCTCAGGGACTCCTCATTCCGTGTTCCCGTTCGACACGCCAAGGTCACCGGCTCCAACCTGGACTCTCCTCCCCAATGCTATATAAAGGCCGCAACCGGTGTCAATTTCTTCGCCCGGCTTTCCTCTCCCAAAACCCTAAGATCTCCGCCCCGATTTCGTTTTCTCTACGTCGCAATCGCCAAAGACTCGAGGACCGCCGAAGCGTCTACGCCGCACAAATTCTCCGTCGTCGGAGCACCTCCGCCCATGATTCCACCACCGACAGGTTCGCAATAGCGAGAGCAACGTCGTGCTTCTGTCATCTTGGTCCGAGGAACTCTGCAGCGCTGTTGTCGTCTTCGTCCGAAAAACCGGCTGCCGCCTCCCTTCGCCGATCTACATCTCCTGTGAATTCCTTGCCGTCCGAGCGTGTCACCAGGTGCCCCACCGTATACTCGTCCGAAACCCTCTCCTCCCGCTGTTTCTCCTTCGCTGAAGTGTCGCTGCCACTCGTCTCCCTTAACTCCAGCCATCTGGTCATTGCCGCTGGTGTGGTCGAGCTCCAAACCTTCCAAGCCTCGGTCTATGATTGTCCTGTCATCTCCCGGCCGGTGCTACTCTTAAATTTCGTTGGGCCCCACTCCTTTACCGAAGCCGCCGCTGGTTGAAGTCTCACCACTGCCATTGTCGCCGTCGTCGACAAACCACCACCGTTTGAGCCAAGCCACCACCTCCGAAAGCTTTGCCATGTTCCCGGGGTTCCATTTTTGTACATCCCCGAAGCTACCTCGCCGCCGATCGTCGCCGACGCCACGCGGCTCCACCGGCCGCCATGGTCGCTCCCAACTCTCTCGGTTTTCTCTGTTGTGCCATCTCATCGCCGAGTTAGCGGTCGATCATCTTTTCTATTGATGTGTCATCCACGTTAGTGCCATGTCAGCAACCGAGTCGCAGCCCTCGACTCAAACCGAGACCAAAAGTCCATGAATTTGTTCCACCATGCACCATGTCAATGACCAGTGGGTCCCACCTGTCAGGTTGAATTCTTTTCGGCCGAAAATCCTTGCTGACGTCATAATTTCCCTTTTCTTCAGAAAAATAATTCAGTAAATACTAAAATTATGATTTTCATTATTTCATGTGATTTCAATCGTCCAAAGCTCATATCTTTTGTATCCGAACTCCGATTGAGCCCATCCAAATTTCTAAATTTATCTAAATTCGAGCTATATTTATCTAAAAATTTTATTTAATTTTTGGAGTTGGTTCTACCTCTATTTTGTATTTATTGAGTTTATTTGCTTTGTTTGCGAGTAGACGTTGATACTCCGGGCAACTTTGAGCAAGGAGAAGTACACCAAGATCAAGACCAACACCAGGATCTATTCCAAGGAAAGCTGTAGTCCTTTGATCATATTGAATCTATGATTTCAAAAGTATTGTAATACCCCGAAATTCATTCGGGCGAATAGGAGAGTATTCGGGAGAAAGAGTTAAACAAGGATTACAATTTTCAGTGATCTCAAGGGGGTTTCCGCGAATTCCCGACAACCTGGGCATTGGGCCACGCCCATGTGGCCCAAGAGGGGGCTGGCCAAAGGGGGATGACCTTCCCCTAAAAACCCTAAACACCCTTCCCCCTTCCCCCTTTCCCCCACTTGGAGCCGCCACCCTTCTCCCTGCCGTGCGCTACTTTCTCCTTCCCCTTGTGCCTGATTTATTCATCAGATTTGGGTATGCTCCGTATATTTTATGATCTTTTCACCTCTTAGAAAGTTGTAGACCTTGGTCTTAGCTTTCTTTAGGCACTGAGATCATTTAATTTGGAGTTACGGTTTAGGAGATATGGCCATTTTCATGCGACTATTCAGGAGAGCTGATGGGATTTGGTAGTTTATTTGTCTGGCCATTACGAATTACTTAGAGGCTGAATCAGAAAGGCTACCCAAAATAAATGTTTTATATAATTCCGTAAGCTTTTCAAGTTGATAAAGGAAACAATTATTAGTGTTGGCAATCAAAAGTTATAGAATTTTAACCACGCGTTGTTCTGTCTGTCTGAGAATTGGGGACTATCGGTTGGTTCCTCGGTTTTAATCTAGTTAGAGTTAGATCCAGGACGGCCACCCAAAACGGTTTTTGAAGATAATTTCACCATGATTCCAGGTTGATAAAGATCACTTCTATTGGATCTGCATAATGAAAGTTAGGGTATTTTCCCTTGCTACTATTCTGTAGTCTTGTCAGATGTCTGTCAGGCACTTTCAATTGCAGATTAGCCTTATGTACAAGCATAATTAGGAAATCTTGTCTACTAGTGTTTTGAAGGTTTATCTGTGAAGTTTCATTGGTCGCTAGTTTTATATCGTTTCGAGTCCCAGATAATGAATTATGATTTTTCTTGTACTGCTGTCCAGTAGGATGGGCAGGTGGCTAAATAGTGTAATGTCAGTTTAACTCCGTTAATTGTGTTGGTTAGTCGGAGGGTTAGTGTAGGTCTCCTGTAGCTAAGTCATGCCACGTTATCCGTATTCCAAATATGTACTTGTGTAGGCGGCAAGGCATCGTGTGTGGGAACACCTTCGTTGCTTGCTAACACGTCGCGACCCGAAAGGCAAGTACATTGAAATTCTTTACCTTGATGAATGATGTGTGTTTCTGTTCATGCTAATATTTCTATGATCCATGTTTTCAATCAAAGATGTTAATCAATATTCATATTCCATTACATGCAATTCCAATGTGTTAAGATATATTGATTTCTGTGGAATGCTCGCTGTTGGTTGTTGTGCCGATGAGTTGATGATCCATGTTCATATTCCATGATGTACATTCCGTTCCTATTTGATAATCCATGAGGAAGAAAGTGATAAAATTCATTGCATATGTTCATTCAATTCATGTGTTGTTCATATGCATTCCACGGGAGTGGATTTGTAAAGACCCATCAACTCCATTATGGGCATGTAAGACCCACCATTCCAATGTGGGCAGTTTCGGACACCCGTATGAAACGTTCTTTATATAGTAATTTGGTCCCCGAACTTTGCTAAGTACAGGCTTAAGTGAACACCGACGAGTGTCTCACTCGCTATACCGGTATGAGCATGTGTTAGTCCATTCCTTTCAATGCATCCATTTATTCCATTCATATACATAAGTTTTCAGAGATTAATTCTTAATTCGTAATGTGACTGACTTGTTCATAACCTGGTATGTTCAATTGTTTATTTAGGTGAACCTTGTTGATGATAATGTTAATGGGAGGGAGTAGACCAACACGTTTCACACAGTTCATTACATTATATTTTCATTAATGGATTCAACTATGTTAATCTTTGTTGAGAGATGAACTGTAATAAGTAATGTTTAGACATCATGTTATGTCGTTCCATGATTAGTTCCATGATTATTCACCATTGATAAATTGGTTATTTTCACCTTGTTACCATGGTATTGTTGTCTGATTAGAGGCATATTGAACCTTATTCCGCAATTTGATGGTATGTTGTATCTTTAGGTAGCATCTTGGCTTCCGAATAGCCAGGGTGTTACAGTTGGCATCAGAGTGGGCTTTAGGTCCGTGGTAAGTTAAGTATTAAAATGACACACTGTGCACAGTAGGTGGGGTTTGGAAAATCTATTGCTTCCGCATTTCTAGTAATGTGGTTCTTTATATTGTGCTGTATCGAATTGCTTCTGTGCTATCTTTCTTGTTGTTAATCTATGGTATGATGTGATATCCCCTATATATGAATTTATTCTATTATTGTCATGGGATGATCCTATATATTCATAATTGATTGCATTAGTTATGCGTATCGGTAGCGGACGTTGAGCAGTTGAGTTCGTGGTTGTTGTCCTGGGTTTTGCCAGACTACACCACCGTTCGTGGTATAAAATTAGAGAAGTTCTTACCTGCTCCATAAGTTCGGGTTGAGCATGAGCTCGTTGATGAATTTGTTGTCTTTCTCGAGCTTGTATCCGGTTTCTGTTGTAGTTTCTTGCAGTTCACGAGTTTCTTTCGAATGGGGGTTTTAATGAAGTGGGCAAGCTCCAGTAGATCTCTGACCATTCTTTGAAATAATTATTGTTCTTTCGATTATTGTGATATTTCTGCTCCACGTGAGCGTAGTTAAATTGCAAGATTTATCTTTTCACAGAAGTTCTGTTTTGCCCCTGTTGGAAAATTTAACTCATTTGCTCGCTTGGAATTTCGGGCATTGGGAGATTCCTTTTGTAAGTTCTTTATTAAGTGTGCATTGACCTTGCATATTTCTTTTGGGGTTACTTTATAAAGTTGTTCTCTTCTTTGATTTCTGAATTTGACAAATTCTGGTCCGGTGGTGGTGGATGAATTTCTCTTGAGTTCATGGTTCCTGGTAGTTGATGAGATTCAATGGTTCTTTAAAACTATTAATGTTTTTTTTCTCGATTGTTGAACTACTTTTACTACAAGTGATCTTCGTCAATTGGCAATATTGATATTTCCATGGTTGTTCCTTCTTTCTCGTTGGAAAAGAGCGACTCATTTACTCGTTTGATAGTTTGTATCATGAGAGTTTCTGTTGCAAGTTCGTTAACACGAGAAAGTATTGGCTCCATGTATTTCTTTTGGATCATTCCGCTTGTTGAAGTTTAATGCATCCCTTTTATGAAGAATAGTGATAAAACCCTTTTGTGGTGCTATGTTGCAGATAAGTCGGAGACTGTAATCGAACAAAATGGTTGGCTACGGGTTACTACTGGTCCCTATTTGTTTTTCAAACAATTCTTCTCTTTCTGACTACTGAGCTCCCTTTGCTGCTTGTAAACGTTATTACTGTCAAGATCATTCTTTTATGAGGGACCTATCTCTCTTGTTGATCAAGGGAACTTGGTTAACCGTTTGGTATTTTGGAGAACGGGAATTATCTTTTACAAAGTTTATTGAAGAAATATTTTGACTCTACTCGTTTCTTTTGGGGTAGTTGGAGTGTTGGAGTTTAGAACCTCTCTTTGACAAAAAGTGTCGAACCCCCTTTCTAATATTTTGTGGTGTTGTGTGAGAGGTTTGTTTCAGCTTTGTGGTTTTCGTACTAGGTTTCTTTTCTAGGAAAAGTCGTCATTGCAATTCCATTTGATGCTGAAGATTTCTATGACGCGATTTGTTATGTTCCCTTTAGAGGGTTTATTTATGCGATAGTGAGGTAAATTGAATGTTACCAAGCATGAACGTATTTGGCCTTAATGATATGAACAGTAATGTGAGGGTAATGTTGATTCTTTTATAGAGAAAGAAAATTGATCGTCTTTCGTGAAATTTCTAAAATGGTCAAATCTCAAATTTTGTGTTCAAGATCTTTGGGAGTTTCAAGTTTTATGTGGTAAACAAAGTTTGTCGAGTAAAGCGTTAAGTTGCAAAGTTATAATGGTTCTTCAGTGGTGCGAGTGCTTTGAACTTGAATGCTCGTTTGTTCTTATAAGTGAAAGTCTGATATTCTCTTCTTGTGAAGCCTATGCTTTCAACTGTGGACTTCACATATATTTTTCGAGTTCTTTGCCTAATTGGTTTTTCCCTTGGTTATGTATTCCTTGCGAGTGGTAAACGATTTTCTAGTTGGCGAAAATCGTTTTCATGTGCCTCTTCTTTTCAGAAAGATTCAACCAAACCTTTTCGCACGGGTCCTTCAAGGTGTTTCCTAATTGTGGTTATGAGTTTGATTAAAATTATTTTAAATAAAATGGTGCATAGAGGTATCCTATTTCTTCTTAAGATTTTCGAGTGATTTAGTTCTAAAGGCTCCTTGGTTTGAGTTCGCAAATAGAGGTTGCAAGCAAAGGAAATTTTCGTTGATTTCTTCGAGAGTAAATTAATCCATTGCTTTCTGTGAATTTATGCAAAGGAAAAAAAGTTTCGAGTTTTTGTGGCTGAGATCATTTGGATCCCACGTTTTATGGGTTGTTGAACTGTTCTGAGCAAATATGACGTGTTGAATGATTTTCTTGATTCTTAATTAGATCTTGTGGTTTGGACTAAAAAACCTTATCTTGTTTGTTGTAGCAAAATGTTGTTAGTCAAATGATCAATTTCAGTGTTAAAGGAAGGAGTGCAGTAGGAGTATTTAAAAATTTGAGTCAAGTTTTGTAACTTGTGATTATTTGAATCAGGTCTAAACTTTACGCTTTTGCGCAAAGAGTTATCGATTTTTTTTAATCGCAATATCATTTTCTTATTGGTCGGTACTTGTTAATTCTCTTTTCGAGGGATGTGTACCCTCATCTGTGAACTTAACTTTTGTATTTCCAAGATTCCCGTTACCATATTATTTCTTTTGGTTTCGTGCTCGCTGTGAGGGGCAACGTTTTCTTATGTGATGAAATTTGTCCTTATTCGCCTCTTTCTTTTGAGAAATACTTAACAGTTTTATGTTGCAAAGTTTTACAAAGTGTAATTTGGCAACTGTTTGGTGGTGGTTAAGTAATGATAGTGGTGAGACTTTTCTACCAACGTATTGGAAGAGCAGTAGAAGATGAATGGGTTTTGATCTGTACCTCTTGGAGGAAATTTGATTCATATGGAATGTTTGGTTTCGAAGTAAGTTTAATGAGTGATACGACTGAGTAGAACCTATGGTATAGAGGAATTCTAGAACATCAATTCATGTTAAAAGGTAGGGGATTATCAAAGGCATAGAGACCTTGATTAATTTTATAGAGTAACGCAATTGGATAGTATTGCAAGATTATGTGGGGAATTTCTGAGGATGTCAATAAGTGAGTATGTTAGAATTGTGGTAATATTGGAGATTCAATCCGAAGATTTTCCTATCTGTTACAATTGAAAATTTGTTGTAGAGGTCTTAGAGGTTAAATCTGGGATTTGAACTTTTATGCTAGACCTTTGGTCACACAATGATTGTGTGTAGAGAGAGTGGAATAATGAAGTTTCCCGAGCAGTGGAATGATCATTGATAGAACCTTTCTGATGTAGTACATGAAAGTGCGTGCTAAGGATTCTGAGTTATTCTTGAAAATTAGAGGTAATGTGCTTGGGTGGGATCAATTTTGTGGTGCTTTGGGTGCCTTCAATCAATTAATGTTGATTAGTAGAACGAGATGCCTAGAGTATTCGGAGGATTCAATAGAGCCTCTCCACGATGGTGTGGATGATGTATTTCAGTTTGAGCCTAATTTGAGGATGTTCAATTAAAAGGTTTAAGCTCATGTGGTATGCGATGAATTCGAATTTCATGGTTCGAGAGAAAGTTTATTCCTAGAAGAGAGAAAATGTGGAAACGCATGTTTGTAATACCCCGGAAACGAAAAGAGTAAAGAATCGAATCGAGTAATTTGAATGGAAGCCGGGGAAAGAAAAGACAATCAAAGGAGTAGAAATTCCTGAAAAATAGAAGGGGTTTTCCATAAACTCTCGACAACCTGGGCCTGGGCCACGGCCCAGGAGGGGCCCATGTGGTGGCCGGCCATAAGGGGGGTGGTTCCTACCCCCCAAACCCTAAACTCCATATTTCTCTCCCCCTCCCCCCTTTGGAGCCGCCGCCCCCCTTCCCCCTTGCTGTGCACCGACTTGTACGTCGAGTTTTGGTAAGATGTGTTCGTTTTCTGTCCTGTCCATCACTTAGAACGTTGTAGGTATTGTTCTTAGCTTTCCATAGCCACCGAGATCACGTGATTCCGCCTTATGGTTTAGGAGATATGATTTTTTTAGTGCGCACTGTTCTGTCTGTCTGACGAGAAGGATCTGTCGGCTTGATCCTAGGTTTTGATTTAGTTAGAGACATTTCCAGAACCTCCACCCAAATAAGTTATTGTAGCCCTTTAAATTATCTTTCCATGCTGATAAGAATCATTCTCATTGGATCAATAGGTTCAAAGTTACGCCATTTTCGTTATCTCTGATCTGTATTCTGGACAGACGTAGATGGGTTGTGTTTAGCTGATAATTAGCCCTCTGTTTTGGCCGAATCAGGGGATTCCGCTAACTAATGTTTTGTAGCCTGATCTGTTTAGATTCAGTGAGCACTGGTTTCAGGTCTTTTAGAGTTACAGATAATTAATGGTGAATTTGCTCGTACGACTGCCAGAAGATAGGTAATCTGGACTTTTAGTGTAGAAGTCAAATTGAACTTTTGGGCGTGTGGGTTGATTAGAGAGTATTGTAGAACACCGGTAGCAGTGTTATATCGTTGTTCTTATTTTTGGGAACATGCTTGTTTAGGCGGCGAGGCATCATGTGTGGGAACACCTCCGTTGCCTGCTAACGAGTCACAACGCCGAAGGCAAGTCTTCAGATGTTAATCGGTGTTGAATTCAAAGGAATGCCTAATGATATGTTGTTTACATGAATGTTCTTGTGCTTTGTTCATGGTGTTGATATACTGCAAGAGACCAGGGTGGCCTTATTAGTACATTATGTTGAGTGTGAATACATGCTTATACTTGTTTATATATGTTGTTGAATGCCATGTGTCTTTTCCACTAATGTGTGATATTCATTCATACCATGAGAAATCATCATGTTCATTCATAAAATTCATTATGACCACGGGAGTGGAATCTTTTTGGTAAGTCCCATCAATTCCAGTATGGGCATTTGAAAGACCCATCAATTCCAGTATGGGCATTTGAAAACCCATCAATTCCAGAATGGGTACGTGCGATCCACCATTCCAATGTGGGCCACGTTGGACTGACGTATGAAACGTTCTTCATACGGTAACTTTAAGTGAACACCGACGAGTGATTCACTCGCTATACCATATATGCAAATCGATAAGTCCATACCTTCAATGCATTCTTACATTTCATCCATTTATGTATTCATTCCATACACACATGTAGGTGTTCCAATAATTGTTCGTAATTCAACTGAATTGTGTTGTCCACTCCATGCTTGATTATTCTTGTTTAGTACTTGCTGAGTCTTCGACTCACCCTTGCTTTGTATGTTTTAATTAGGTAATTGAGGAGGATGACAAGATGATTTGGTGGGGTAGTTCGGCACACTACACTTCACTTTTATCCAATCAGAACAATTATTATTGCCATTCATTCAAGCCAAATTGTTGAAATAAGTTCCAGATTGTAATAACCCTATGTTGGTATCGTTTGACTGTTCGTGGTATTATGATCGTTTATCCATTCTTAACCATGATTCTAGTGATCGTTCATTGTCATTCTTTAGGAATTTATGTTGATTGAATCTGGATAATCTAGTTTTAATGCTATGCTTAGTAGTTTGATGGGTTTGCGTGACATCTTGGCTTCCGAATAGCCAGGGTGTTACAATGTTTCATCGGATAATGAGGTGTTTTCTTGATTCTCATTCGAGTCTTGTGTTGTTGACTGGTGTTTTCTGCAATTTGAGTTGGTGCTGTGTTGGCATGTTGATTCTTTCCAACTCAGACAAACCGCAAGAAGTTTTTGGTTTGGTCATTCGAGTGATTTCTCCTTTGGTTGTCGTGGTGTTTATTTGTAAATTGTTTACTTGGGAAATGGAGAAGGTTCTCGAGATAAATCTTCAACCTTGGATTGGATTCTGTTGGTAGGGAGTTGTTAATGCATGGTTACGATGAGAATCTTTTATTTTCAAGTTGGGTTCTGTTTGCAAAATAGTTATTCAAGGACGAGTTCTGTTTTACCTTCCTGGTTTACGGTTGTGCTCCTTGCTAAGGTGAAAGAACTGATTGAGACGTGGAACAAGAGTTCCAGGTGTTTTGTGTGGTTGTGTGATTTGGTACTGAAGAGAAGAGTGGCCTAAGGAACAAAGGTTCATTTTTGAAAGCTGCAGTGATTTTGGTAGGCGGAGTTTCGCTAGGACCGTCTCGTGTCCTGGCGCAGGGTATACAATGTTTTGTGCAACCCGGTGTCGAGGGAGTACATGAGGCATCTGGAGCGTGAGGTTTCATTAGAACCGTCGAACCACAAGTCAGACCGTGCTATCGAGTCCTGCCTGTAGGGTGGTTTCGAAAAGATCGGGATGAATAATACAGCGTAAAACGTTATTTAGTAAAGGTGCGATGGACGCATCAGACCGAGCGGAAAGCGACTTGTGAGCTGGAGTCCCGCAAGCTAATTGTTGATGCCCTTTGAGTAGAACGCAGATAGAATTCGGTCAATTCGCTTAAGGGGGGTAGAATGTAATACCCCGAAATTTATTTAGGCGAATAGGAGAGTATTCAGGAGAAAGGGTTAAACAGGATTACAATTTTCATGATCTCAAGGGGTTTCCAGCAATTCCCGACAACCTGGGCATTGGGCCACGGCACATGTGGCCCAAGAGGGGGCTGGCCAAAGGGGGATGACCTTCCCTCAAAAACCCTAAACCCCCTTCCCCCTTCCCCCTTTCCTCCACTTGGAGCCGCCACCCTCCTCCCTGCTGTGCGCTACTTTCTCTTACCCCCTGCGCCTGATTTGTTCGTCAGATTTGGGTAAGTTCCGTATGTTTTCTGATCTTTCCACCTCTTAGAAAGTTGTAGCCCTTGGTCTTATATTTCTTTAGGCACCGAGATCATCTGATTTTTTGTTACGGTTTAGGATATATGGCCATTTTCGTGCGACTGTTTAGGAGAGCTGACGGGATTTGGCAGTTTTCTTGTCTGGCCATTATGAATTATTTAGAGGCCGAATAAAAAAGGCTACCCAAAATGAATGTTGTATATAATTCAGTAACCTTACCAAGTTGATAAAGAACATAATTTTTAGAGTTGTCAATCAAAAGTTATGGAATTTTAACCGCGCGTTGTTCTGTCTGTCTGAGAATTGGGGACTGTCGGTTTGTTCCTCGGTTTTAATCTATTTAGATTAAGATCCAGGATGGCCACCCCTAACGGTTTTTGAAGATAATTTCACCATGATTCCAGGTTGATAAAGATCACCTCCATTGAATCTGCAGAATGAAAGTTAGGGCATTTTTCCTTGCTGCTGTTCTGTAGTCTGGTCAGATGTCTGTCAGGAACTTTCAATTCCAGATTAGCCTTATGTACAGGCATAATTAGGAAATCTTGTCTACTAGTGTTTTGAAGGTTTATCTGTGAAGTTTCATTGGTCGCTAGTTTTATGTCGTTTCGAGTCCCAGATAATTAATTATTATTTTTCTTGTACTGCTGTCCAGTAGGATGGGCAGGTGGCTGAATAGTGTAATGTCAGTTTAACTCCGTTAATTGTGTTGGTTAGTCAGAGGGTTAGTGTAGGTCTCCTATAGCAAAGTCATGCCACGTTATCCTTATTCCAAATATGTAATTGTGTAGGCGAGGCATCGTGTGTGGGAACAACTTCGTTGCTTGCTAACGTGTCGCGACGCGAAAGGCAAGTACATTGAAATTCTTTACATTGATGAATGATGTGTGTTTGTGTTCATGCTAATATTTCTATGATCCATATTTTCAATCAAACATGTTAATCAATATTCATATTCCATTACATGCAATTCCAATCTGTTAAGATATATTGATTTCTGTGGAATGCTCGCTGTTGGTTGTTGTGCCGATGAGTTGATGATCCATGTTCATATTCCATGATGTACATTCCGTTCCTATTTGATAATCCATGAGGAAGAAAGTGATAAAATTCATTGCATATGTTCATTCAATTCATGTGTTGTTCATATGCATTCCACGGGAGTGGATTTGTAAAGACCCATCAACTCCAGCATGGGCATGTAAGACCCACCATTCCAATGTGGGCAGTTTCGGACACCCGTATGAAACGTTCTTCATACGGTAATTTGGTCCCCGGACTTTGTTAATTACGGGCTTAAGTGAACACCGATGGGTCTCTCACTCGCTATACCGGTATGAGCATGTGTAGTCCATTCCTTTCAATGCATCCATTCATTCCATTCATATACATAAGTTTTCAGAGATTAATTCTTAATTCGTAATGTGACTGACTTGTTCATAACCTGGTATGTTCAATTGTTTATTGTACTTGCTGAGTTTCAACTCACCCTTATTTTTCTGTGTTTATTTAGGTGAACCTTGTCGATGATAATGTTAATGGGAGGGAGTAGACCAGCACGTTCCACACAGTTCATTACATTATTTTTTCATTAATGGATTCAACTATGTTAATCTTTGATGAGACATGAACTGTAATAAGTAATGTTTAGACTTCATGTCATGTCGTTCCATGATTAGTTCCTTGATTATTCACCATTGATGAAATGGTTATTTTCACCTCGTTACCATCGTATTGTTGTCTGATTAGAGGCATATTGAACCTTATTCCGCAATTTGATGGTATGTTGTATCTTTAGGCAGCATCATGGCTTCCGAATAGCCAGGGTGTTACAAGTACATTGTTTTATACAATTGCATGCTATCTCTATATCAATTGTTTTGGGATTAGTTATTACTTGTTGTCATTATGCCTCTATGGATTATTTGAATGCCATGAATCCTTTGTCACCCTAGCATGGACAACTTTAGTTGGACATATTTGTATTAGCAACATGGGTATCGTATTGATACTCTAGTTCAGCTTAGTTACGATGGGTTCATCATTACATGTGTCATAATGATTAATCTTGACATAACGATATATGGAATCGTGGTGGTTAGCCACTTTTGTTAAAATTGGTGTACCATGACAGGGGATGTCAATGGTTCAGTCAAACAAATATGGTTTTCGCTCAGGCGAGTGTTCGGTGGATAGTGGGGGTGTGGATTTAGCACGTTATGGGTTTGTGGAAAGATCGCCTCACTAACTTGTCAAGGAATTTATCTTGTGCGCCATTGAACTGGGCCTTAACCGTACAACCACATGTCCTGTATGGACGGAACCTAGCTGATTAATTAGCAATATCTTAATTTTGATTCTTTCTTGGAAGAGTGAGTTACGGGGTACGTACTCACAATGGCTCAAGAGGGGGGCCCTGTCTGGTCAGGGAGACATTCAATGTTGAAACCTTGGCGGGTAAAACTGGATTAAGAAAGAGCTTTGTGAAGGATTTGTCACGTACTCTAGACTACTTACCTAAGGTGGTGAGCGGTAGTATCGACAGATGTCAAATAAACTAGAGAAGTCGTGTCTTGTGGGTCAAGCTGTACAACCTCTACAGAGTGTAAAACTATTCGAATAGCCGTGTCTGCGTTTACGGATGTGCTCGGGGATTTCACATGAGAGATAGAGTTTCTTCTAAAATGTGTGGGAGTGTGAATGGGAAGTTCACTTGATGAATATAATGTTCGTTCGGTGAATGGGTAATTCACTTGGTGGTTTGTGTCGATTGGTGACAGGGGAATTCACTTATCATTCGTTTGGTTGGGAAGTGAATGGGTAGTTCACTGGTTGTTTCAAAGAAATTACTTACTTATTTATTATCTTTTTCAATTACGCATTTCAATCTAATTACTATATTTATTGTAAATGCTGCTTTCTGCAAAAGAACCATACAGCTAATCTTTGACGAGCCTTGCATGAATACTATTTGCATACTTTTCCCTGCGGCCTGCTGAGTGCTTTATGTACTCATGGCTTATACCTTTGTTGATCAGTTGAGGAATACCAAGCTGCACAAGAGTTCTTTTAGAAGGAAGACTATGAAGGTTTTACGGATTAGGATGCGTTCTCCACTCGATTGTCTGTGCGCATGTTGATTGGCCTTCCCAAGTTTTCCTGTTCCGCTGCAAGAGTTTATTTGTTGCTTTAGCCCTGCGTGGCAAGTTAAGTAAATGTTGACCATAACGTCCAGTTATTATTACTATTTGTTATTTTTTAGATCTTTTTAGTTAAATCGAATAAATGGATGGTATTTCATCACTATTTTCTGTGTGAGCTAGCTACTGATCTGGGACTAGTTCAGAATACACAGAGGGTTACTGAGATGAAATTTTGGGTCCCGACAGGGATGACGCATTGTAAAGGCCTTACGATAATCACTTAGTCGCACACCTTTGGAAAGGTGCTAAATGGACATTGTAACTGATTATCCCATGTTGGTAAAGATGTACAACCTCTGCATAGTGTAAAATTATTCAGAATTGCGATGTCTACGGTCATGGACATGCTTAGCAAAGCCAATGCAAAGTTATATTTTGGTTTTGTTTTCAACAGACTTTATCAAATGATTTTGGAGATTTTATCCAAATGGGAAATTGGGCGGGTAGCCATGTGATAGGAGGGTATCCTTCACCACTCTTGTGTGAATATTATCTAACTTTGTGTAATACCCCGAGTATCGGTTTGAGGGATTTTTATTCGGGTGAAAGGATTTATTCGGAAATCGAAAGTTTCGGGGGAAATTTGAAACCCTAGGCCTCCGACCAGTCAAGGTGCCTAGTGGCCATGTATGGGTGAGAGGGGTGGAGGCGTGTGAGCCCTATCCCATTCACCCCCACCTCCCCCGCTGTAACATCCCAAAAATGGATTTGGGTTTCAAATGTAAGAAAATTAGGAGAAATTAAAACTTTTTCTTGCATATTGAAGCCATTGATCATTCCTGTAATTCTTGATTAAGGAATTATGGAAAATCAAATTCAAATCCCCATTTGACTCTAGTCCAAAAACCTCCTTGTAATGGATCTTGTGCCAAACCCGGGGAAATCTTTTCCCTGAGTTCTAGGGAGGCTTGGCAGCATCTCTGAATTATCTCATGATTTTTAGAAATTATTTGATAATTTTTGGAGGCGAGTCAAAGCTTGGTCAAACCCTAATTCTTCTCTTCTGGAATTGCTGGAGAAAATTAGGTGCATGAAAATCTCTGAAAGTTTTATGGGAGGTTCCTCCTGCGGTCAGCAAGCTCCAGTTAAAATTTCATAAATTTTGGAGTTTGCTTGCTACCTTAAATAAATCCTCAAAAATCAATTATTCCAATTCAAACCCTAACTGGTTTGCACTATTCCGTAGGTTCGAATCGGAGTCGGGCTCGAGCCACTTGACTCGATCCAGTCCACTAACTGTGCCAACTCGGTCGTTCGGGCGCTAGGGTCGTGAGCCGTTGGATCGGTATCGAACGGTCTTCGACCAGCCGAACGATGGAGTCGTTGTAAACCACCCGATCTAACTCAGCCGTTGGACCAGCATCGAACGGTCTTCGACCAGCCGAACGCTGGGATCGTTTCAATCCGCTCGATCTAGCCCAGCCGTTCGATTTCAATCCGACGACCAACGAGTCGTCTCCCTCCTCTGTCCGCGCGCGCGTGAGCCCTGCCATGGCGTGCGCAGAGGAGAAAAGAAGTGGCGTGCAGTCCACTCTATGGTCACCTTTAAACGGCTAGCTCTGCGCATTAAATGCCTGTCGCGCTCATCCCTCAGAAGGTCATGATTCAACTGCTCCCATCGCTCTCAAAGTGCTCTCATGGCAGTGTTGACCCGACTGGAAAACCCGGCCGTTGCTCTCTGCAATTGCTCTATTTAAACTCCATTGCTTCACCCTTAGTTTCCTTTAGCACTTCCGCAACTCCAGCTAGCACTCACCAGCTTGCTTGAGCTACAGTCCTCGCAATCCCCTCGACCGCCATTGTTGAGTTGGGAGTTTCGGTGGAGGCGGTGCAGCTAGGGGTTTTCTTCTTCAAGTCTTTGCCCCGCTGTTCCCCCTTTACTCTCTGGGGCGTAACCCTCACTCGGTTTGGTTCTCTCTTTGCTCAGGTCGCTATGGCCTAGTGAGGACCTTACCGCCTGTAATACCTCATAAATCCAGCTAGGTCGTATAGTTTGGAATTTATTCGAATACGAGATTTAAAATTTTCCGGAATCGCATTCGGTAAAAAGAAAGAAGTCAGAGGGAGAAAAAGAAATATATTTCGTCGGAAATTCCAATCAGCAGGGGGGTTATCGTTATTTTCCGGCAACCTGGGCCGCAGTCCGCGACCCAGGTGGCCCAAGAGGGGGCCGGCCGGCCCATGAAGTGGCCGGCCATAAAGGGGGGGCGCCACTCCCCCCCCAAACCCTAGCCGCCTCCATCTCCTCCCACCTAGCCGCCACCCCCTCCCCTCTCCACCCTCCATTGCCGGCGCCTCCTCCCCTGGTTGGGCGCCGTCTCCTCCCTTGGTCGCCGGCCATTGGTGCTCCCGAGGTTGCTCTCCAAGATCCCCGGGCGCTCCTCCTCCGATCTGTCATCCGGCGGGCCGTTTCCTCGCCGGTTGCTCGCTGTGGTGTGGCCGGCCAAGGAAGAAGAAGGGAGACCAGCGGGGAGTGGTTCTTCGTCGTGCTACAGGTCTTCAAGGGTAATGAGCACCTCGGTTAATTGTTTGATCGGTTTTTGTTGCGGTAGAGATCATTTGAGTCGCGTCAGATTAGAGTTCCAGAAATTACATATTGGATCAGAATGTTGCGCGGCTAGTTACGGTACTTTAGAGGCCGAATCTGGGGTTTTACCCTTCTAGAGTTTTATTCCTGGGAACGTTAGCTTTCTTTTGGCACCAAGATCAGGAAATGCCGATCTGTAGTTTGGGAGATATGAATTTTTGAATGTGATCTGTTCAGTCTGCCTGAAAACTGGGGTCAGTAGGATTGTCCCTCGGTTTTGTTCAAATTAGGGGCCGAATCAGAACCTTCACCCAACTAAGTTATTGTAGCTCTCGAAATTATCTTTCCAAGTTGATAAGGGTCATTCTCATTGGATCAGTAGGATAAAAGTTACACCATTTTCTTTATTACTGATCTGTATTCTGGACAGACGTAGATGGGTTGTGTTTAGCTGTTAATTAGCCCTCTGTTTTGGCCGAATCAGGGGATTTCACCAACTAATGTTTTGTAGCCTGATCAGTTAAGAATCAGTGAGCACTGGTTTCAAGTATTTTAGAGTTACAGATAATTAATGGCGAATTTTCTCGTACAACTGCCCGTAGATCGATAATCTGGACTTTTTGTGTAGAGGTCAAATTGAACCCTTGGGGTGTGCGGGTTGATTAGAGAGCATCGTAGAACACTTGTAGCTGTGCCATATTCTATTATCCATAATCCGTGGCAATGCTTGTGTAAGCGGTGAGACGGTGGGTGGAAGGACACCTTCGTTGTTTCCCAATACGTCACAACACGGAAGGCAATTGCAATGTTTAATTTGTGTGAATTCGATGAATGTATGATAACTTGGTAAATTATGAATATTCCTGTGATTTGAGCTTGATGTGGTAGAGTTCAATACCTTATTCGATGATACATTGAGTTGAAGTTCAAGTTATGCTTTTCATTCCATGCATACATAATTCAGTTGCTGTCCACGGGAGTGGAAACTTGATTAAGTCCCATTAATTCCAATATGGGCATGTAAGACCTACCATTCCAATGTAGGCAGTTTCTGACATTCCGTATGAAACGTTCTTCATACGGACTTGGATCCCCGCTCTTGGTTAAGAGCGGGCTTAAGTGAACACCGACGGGTGTGTCACTAGTTATACCGGTATAAACATGTGGAAAGTCCATTCTCCTTCAATGCATTCATTCATACCATGCTTTCGTAAATTCATGGAAGTAAATGATTTACTTGGTAGATTGTTCGATTCAAGATTCTTTGTGAATGTATATGTTGTGCTTCTTGAGTTTCGACTCACTCTTGCTTTTATTTGTTTTAGGTGAATTCCAAAGAAACGGTTGCTAGCGGGAGGGTGTAGTCCAAAGACGCTCCACGCATTATGAATAAATCATTCATTCGTTAAAATTCTATTTACGTTTATTCGGTTTAATTATAATGTAATGGACTGTAATAATTGTCACTTGGAGGTTCATTATTCTCGCTTTGGTTAATTCTTGTTTTAATTTATTGATGAACTGTTATTAAGCTATAGGTTGTTACCTTGATTAATCGTTTCTTTAGCATTGAATGCGATGTTAATCTTAGGAATTGAATAGTAGGTTGGCCTGTTAGGTGACATCTTGTCTTCCGAATAGACAGGGTGTTACACCGCCGCCGTTCGGTCACTCGTCGCCGGAGCCACTCCGTGGGTCTCTGGTCGTTCTTCAGCTCAGGTAGTTCGCATTGACCTATAGGAGCTTAGGTGTGTTTTCCTTGTTCTTTTGGTACTACCCGTTCGGAGAGTTCTCCCGAGCCATACCTACTCGACCGCACTCCGTGGTCGTACCACCGTAGCAGCCATACTCCGACCAAGATCGGCGCGGTAGAACCATTAAACTTTTAGACCCTCATCCCTGCCTTTGGCTGGCGCCCCTGTGGTCAGAGACGCCGCCGAGCCACTGGCAAAGCGTGCGAGAGGCGCTGCCTCGTGGTCGGATGTCCGACCAGTCACCGTAGCGTAGTCGTAAGTCTTCTACGACTTGTAGCTAGTCGTAAGTCTTACCACGACTATGTCGGGGTCATAAGTTTCTCTACGACTTATACCTAGTCGTAAGTCCGTCTACGACTAGTACCCGGTCGTAAGTCTTCTACGACTGGTAGCCAGTCGTAAGTCCTTCTACGACTATGTCATGGTCGTAAGTTCTTCTTTCGGTCGTATATTTGGCATTGAGAATCCAAATCAATTGGTTCTTTTGCTAAATTCTTTATAAATCAGCACCTTGCTACTATAAAATTTTCAGAACATTTGGAGAAGGTTTGCTGTTGAGTCTTTGCATTTTATTCGTTCTTATCTGTTGCTTTTCGCCTTCTCGTTAGGATCCGAAGAGCACATCGACAATATTGTTGATCCCCAGCAACATCTTGACCCATAGCAAGCAGGCAAGCAGTTTGATCATGTTAATCCCCTTATTTTTCAAGTCTAATATATTATTTTCAACTTGTATGTATGCATTGCTATTTTGTTGTTAAATTATGGTTAGTATCCTATAGTTGCATAATCTGTAGGACTTGTTTATCCTCTACTACCATGAGCTTAGGTTATTTGCTGTGGTCGGAGTCCGATGGATGGACTCTTGTCACTTAGTAGCTTCGATTTGAAATTGCTTAGAAAGGCTTAGTTTCGTAGTAATGGGCGATCATCTATTGTAGTCGATGATCTTGATCACACCTTACTTATTATGCCATTATGTCCAGCACTCGTGCTTGGTTATTTTGTAAAGTCAAAATCTGAAAATGGAAAACTGATTTGGACTTGGGCAAGTGGTCGGATGGTGGGTTATTGAGTTTGTGGTTGTCTTGCCTAAGTCAACAAGGACCGAACATCTTGTGTCACACTCTCCAAGCATTTTTGCGTGCTAACCACGCGAGAGGGATATGGGACCTCTCTTGACTTAGTACTTTGGCGTGTGTTATCTCCGAGCCGCAGGAGGGGGTCGTGTGTGTTGTGTGAAACATGATATGTGGTCGTGTTCTTGTGTTGGGTGTGCGGTGGTGGAGATTCCGGGTAGGCTCTCCACCTCGAGGAGCGTCGTAGTTGTCCAAGTCTTTACCCGAGAAGGGTAGTTGACCGAGGCTTTACGATGACTCCGACACAACGTATGGGTTTCTATCCATACGGGCGGCTCGTGGGGTAATACACAATATTGGAAATGTCTCGTAGGACTTAGCCGTGCCGGCATACCTAAGGAAGTGTGCTTAATAGCTTGGTAAAAAGGCGGTCTGGCGTGTGGGTACATTGGTACACCCCTGCAGGGATAAAACTATTCGAATAGCCTCGTCCTAGGTTATGGACACGCTTGGTTAGGTTTTGCAAGAGTTAGACTTCAACCTTTTAAATTAAAATTTGACATGGGTGGTATGAATGGGTAATTCATGCTATTGTTGTGAGGACTAAGGGTTTAGTCACTTCCAGGATTGTTGTTGTTCTTTATCTACTGTTATATTGTTGTCCTTTGCGATTATTTGAACATTAAAAACTGATTTGTTAACTTGCTTTTAAATGTACTACATTATTGCAAATAAAGATGGCTTTGTGCTGAAAATGAAACATACAACCTCCACTCAAAAAGCTTGCATATAGATATGTACAGGTCTGTTACTCTACACGTATGTCTTGCGAGTACATTCAAAGTACTCACCCGGCTTTGCTGGCCTCTTTGTTGCAGGGGAGGAAGGTGAGCCCCAAGGGCCTCGCTTTTGTGAAATGTGCTGTGGATTCGACGACTAGCTTGGCGGTCCGGTCGGTTGCCTTGTGGGTTAAAGGCACACTGATTGGCTCTTTTGTTTATGGCCATCTTATGGCACTTTTGCTTTCGCTGTTAAACTTCTTTATGTATATTTCATTTGGCCGGTCGGCCTCTCTTTTGTAATAATGATCCTTTGATTATGTTATCTTCTGGATTGTTGTTTTTGCTTCGGTTCTATGTGAATGAATGGAATTGATGCATGAACTTTGTAAAGGGGTGTGTATACTGCATTTCTGGGAAGTATACATGTCTCGAGTCTCGGCTTATCTGATTTGTGATGCTAGGGCCGAATGGATGGCTAAGCATTACAAGCCCGATAAACCGGGGTCTCACACCCGCCCCACAAACTTAGCCGGCCACCTCCCTATCCCCTTAAGTCGCCACTCCCATCCCTTCCAAGTCGCCACCTCTTCTCCTCCCAAATCGGCGCCACCACCGCTCTGGACGCTATCTCCCCTTGAGATGGCCCTCGCTGCACCGGAGTCACTCTCCAAGACCTCCAAGCCGCCGCCTCCTGCTCTCTCTTGATGGCCCCCTCCTCTTGGGTTCTTGCGTTGGTGGCCAGTCTCAAAGAAGAAGGAAGGGGGTTCTCCGAGGGGTTGAGCACCATCTCCCTGCGAGATTTCAAGGGTAATGAAGAGTCTATTTCATTGTTTGGTACTATTTGGTTGCAGATTTGATTATTAGGATTGAATCAATTGCTGTAGTAGAATTTCCAGAATCTGTCCAGGTGTGTTGTGCGGCGGTTTCAGATCTTAGAGGCCGATCTGGGGGTTCTCACCTCCTAGAGATTTGTACCCACTGTTCTTAGTTTTTCATAGCCACCAAGATCACCAGATTCTGATCCACGATTCAAAAGTTACAATAGATTCTTTCCTACTGTCCTGAGAAACCTGACGAGAATTGTCAGTAAAGTTGTTTAATGAAATATGATTTGGTTAGGATCAGATTTGCATTTTTCACCCAAAACAATTTTTGTAGATAATTTTATTATATTTAAAATTGATAAATAACACTCTAATTAGATTTATAGATTAAAAGTAATGTTATATTCTTCGCTACTGTTCTGTTCGTCTGGACAGATTTCTGTCAGGCATATTCACCTACTGTTTTGTTAATTATTTTGGCCGAATCAGGAAATCTTGTAAACTAGAGTTTTGTAGGTTTGCTTGTTAAGTTTCTGTGGGAACTGGTCTCATCTCATTCCGAGTTCCAGATCAATAGATATGAATTTTTCCATGCCGCTGTCCAGAGTCGTTTCTGGTGGATGAGTTGTTTGATTTCAGTTTTTTGGTCTATTCGTTGTATTGGATAGTCACGGGGTTATTGTAGATCACCGGTAGTATTATCATACCATGTCATCCTTATTTTGAATAAATAATTGTGTAGGCAGCGAGGCGGCGAGTGTAGGAGCGCCTTCGTTGCCACCTAGCACGTCAAAACGCGGAAGGCAAGTACAATGTGTTAACATATATTGATTTTCGGTTGAATGATTGTTGATGTACTGTTAATCTTGTGGTCCATGTTCATATTCTATATTATATATTCCGTTCTTAACTGGTAATCCATGTGGAAGAAAGTGGTGACAATCATTGCATATGTTTCATTCCATTCATGTGTTATTCATTTTTCATCCATGGGAGTGGATTTGTAAAGACCCATAAACTCCAGTATGGGCACGTAAGACCCACCATTTCAATGTGGGCAATTTCAGACACCCGTATGAAACGTTCTTCATACGGTAATTGGATCCCCGGACTTTGTTATGTACGGGCTTAGGTGAAAACCGACGGTTGTGTCACTCGCTATACCGGTGTCAGCATGTGTGTAGTCCATCCCTTTCAATGCATCTATTCATTCCATCCATCCACATAAGCTTTGAGTAATATGTTCGTAATTCGTATTGTGGTTGACTTGTTCATAATTTTGTACGATCACTTAATTATTGTACTTGCTGAGTCTCGACTCATTCTTATTTTTTTATTTATTTAGGTGATCGTTGATGATGGCTATGTTGGGTGGGAGTAGACAAGCACTTTTCACTAAGTTCACCATATTTTTTATTCTTCAATAATAAGTTTCGATTACATCTTCCATTCATTAATATATGAACTGTAATAAATAAAGTTAAGATTGGTTGATATTTCTCTCCATGATATGTTTATTTAAATGCTACTAGTGGTCCTTAATCACTCCCTGTTTATACACTAATGAATTTAGTCTTTAGTCCTGTTTTGGTTTTAATGCGTGATGATTCCTTTCTGCCATTATATGAGTTATTGTTTAGAATACTTCTGAAGTGTAGTTGTATGTTAGATCTTTTAGGTAGCATTTTGGCTTCCGAATAGTCAGGGTGTTACAGTTGGTATCAGAGCGGGCTTTAGGTCCTTAGTTAATTCAAACATCTTAAAATTGACACACTGTGCACAGTAGGAGGGGTTGGGTAATTCATTGCTTCCGCTTTTCCATTGATGCGACTCGATTAATGAGTCGTTGTTGAATTGTTTCGGGCTAAATTGCTGTTAAGCTAAGTGTTTGGTTTTATTTGCTGTGATGTTCTTAGATGGCAAGTGGTATAGGCCGTGGCCGTGGTCGTCCACCGATCCGTGGTCGTGGTCGTGGACGCGATCCGGCTGTGTCTTCGCCTTCGTCCGAGAGATTTGCTGGTGCTACTACTGAAGATATTGCCTCAGCTGCTCCTCCGGCCGCAAAGGCTCAGGCCGCGTCAGCAGATATCATTCAGAATCTCCATAGGGAGAACCAGGCTACTCGCCCGACTATTGCGCAGCGCTGCTTCTTGCATCACGCTGCGCTGCGGTGGAACCAGATTCTCGCACCAGCCCACCCGAGACTAGGATGAGTCTCCGTGAGTGGGTGTCGCTTCGCCTGGACACCTTTGATGGAGCAGGTACTCTGGTTCAGGCTGCTGATTGGTTGAGGTACATGGAAAGGTAGTTTGGGGCGTTAGATCTGACTTCTGCGCAAAAGGCGCGGTTTGTGTCCTTTCAGTTGAAGAGCCAAGCTGATATCTGGTGGGAAGGGATTCTGTCTGCTAGGACCCTAGTGCAGGGACCAGTTACTTGGGAGGTATTCGTGGAACAATTCAGGACAAAGTTCTATTCGGATTCCTTCCTTGAGAAGGTGGAGCAATCGTTGCTGACATTTGTTCAAGGGAAGATGTCAGTGTCTGAGTATGAGACTGGGTTTAACAATCTGGTACGCTTTGTACCAGCGGTGGCTAATTGTAGGACCGAAAAGGCGACTAGAGGGGGTGAATAGACACTTTCTTGATTTTCGACTTAATCAAATTGAACACGAACTTTTCTTCGATGGCTTTGAAAGCCAAGAAGATTAGTAGAAGCACAGAGGAAGCCTTGTACTGAATCCGATTAACCCCTTAAGTAAAAGACCCAAAATGTGGAGATTAAACTCACTGGGGCGGTCAGACCGGTGGCCAACTGGCGGTCTGACTGCCTGGCGATCTGGCCGCCATTGTGAAATCGGTCTGACCAATTTTGTCCAGAACCTGTGCAGATAGCCCAAAATCAAAACGAAAATTGGTCTAACTTTTGATTTACCAGATGAAACTTGACCAAATTTGGAACACACCTCTCTTAGGATATCTGGAACCTATTCCTAGAACCGATCGTCCAGATCCACATCAAAATTTTAACCTTTTTAAGGTTTACCAAAGGAGGGTTCAAAACCGAGCAAAACGAAAAATCTGATCCAAATCTTGCTCGTGGGGGATTGATGATTTAGATGTTCTAGGAGTATTCCCACACATCATAGCAAGGTAAAAAAGGTCAAGAAACCAACAAAAAACAACCGGATCAAGGAAGCACCAAAATCATCAAAAAAGAGAGAAAAACACAAGAGGCCTCATCTTTAAACAAACATCCATAGATTGATTTAAGATGTTGGTTGTTACAGCCACTCCCTCAAGGAGGACAAGAGCTCAATCCAAGAGCACACACAAAAATTACCTCTCTAGGACCTAGCCTCTCCTCTTCTCTCCAAACCCTAAACCAAATTAGAGTTTTTGCAAATGAAGTGCTTGGGGGCTGTTTTGCAACCCCCCTCTCTATTTACAGTGAGACCTAGGTTCTAGAAGAGTTCACCTAATGGGCTCCCGTTAAGGCCCAATACACATGGGCACAACACACGCATTACAGTTGAACAATCGCTTGCTTCACCACGTGTAGGTTGATCAGCGGCTCTCATTTTGTCGGCAAGTCTCTCCCGTCCAAATATCATCGGAACCTCCAAGGCACTTGCACCGACCCCCGCGCCGCTTGATCCAACCAGCTGCAACAAACTACCCGTTCGAACCATCTTGTCCATTCTGCACCATGCTTGAGTCACACGACTTCACCCGGCATCCATAATCGTTCTGGACCTCAGCTCTCCAAGCTGAGTCCCGATCCATCTTACCGTTGACTGTCGTTGACCTGCAAGTCACCTGCACAGCAATAGAATAAGAAATCGTCTCCGGAGACAAGTTCTTCACAACTTGACCCACGTTAGCTCAAAACATGCAATATGCAACATTAAAGCATTGAAACTCATGCACTAGACATAATCAAAACACAACGCCTCCAAGAAGGCGGATGAACAAGTGGAAACTGGTCTGACATCCATACCTGGTCGGTCTGACCGATCTCCAACCGGTCAGACCGATTTTTATGAGCCGGTCAGACCGTCCGAAAAGACTTAGCCAAAATTCCACCTGGAAATCCGAGAACTCTCTGGAATTTTCAAATGAATATAACTTTTGACTGGAAGCTCCAAAAAATATGAGACCACATGCAGGAGACTCCCCTCTCTTGCCTACATACTCTATTTTTTGGCATAGCTCCAAACTCACTCAAAAGTCACAGTCGGTCGAGACCTTGAGCCGCTGTCGGCCGGATCGCCACATGGTCGGTCTCGACCGCCACACGCGGTTGATCGCCACACGCCGGCCGACCGCCATCTTTGCCGGTTTGACCGCCTAAGGTCTGAA
This sequence comes from Hsuehochloa calcarea, assembly GCA_036346395.1. NCBI lineage: Eukaryota > Viridiplantae > Streptophyta > Magnoliopsida > Poales > Poaceae > Hsuehochloa > Hsuehochloa calcarea. The sequence continues at coordinate 15,770,516 of CM070604.1, read as the reverse complement.
CAGCATTGAAGCTTTTCCGAAAATGCGAGATTCGGCAAACCAACAACGTCATTGCCAATTGACTCATCATCCTAAGATCATGCACATATCCCCACGATATTCACAATCTCCCCCTTGATGAACACATTGGCAATCTCCTAGAAAATGTAAGTTTGTGGTTTGAAAAGTAAAAAACTCATAATTTTCGCGCAAAGGCACAACTTGGTCCACAAGCAAGAGAAAGCCTAGGAAATGACCAAGCTGGCTTCAGAATAGCATAGGTAAGTGAGATAAGGCAAAGAGAGCACAAAAAGTTTTAATTTCTAGAGAGTAGCCAAAAATCTCACTTAGGTCCATATGAAAGAACAATTGTTCTATTTGACCTTTGATCATTGTGAGTGTTCTAGAATTGCAAATAAAAAACAGAAAAGGCAATAAGACCAAGAGAATGCAATTTAGTTTCCACTCACTATGATCATCAATTTTCCAGAAAATTCATTTTCCCCCTATGACTCCAAAAAGCTCTAAAACAACATTTTTACCAATCTTTCTCCCCCTTTGACAATGAATTCATCAAGGTGCATGGAAGAAGATAGAGCATGAATGAATGGCTGGTTTTTTTAATTTTTCAATTCTTGTTTTTGAAGTTAAGCTAAAGGAGCCATGAAGAATATCCATGAAGACAGTACAAGTATTACACCAAGCCATATTATGTGAAGAAGCTATGTTCAATCATGGCAAAACATGTACAGCAAAGTTAAGGCCAAAATAGCAATAATCTGAGATTGAATGAACTAATAGCATGAGACAACATGTAAGAATCATCGAAGACTGTGAATCAAAGATCACGATGTCAGCCCAACCATATAGCTTAAGTTTTCTAAGACTCATTCTGTGTATTGAGTCGTATCACCAAATTAAGAGTATTGATCGAGTAGCACGTTGTATTGTTTCTTAACTTACATAATATATCTTCTTTTGGTACATTGTACACAGATCCTTTTCAATCTTGTGTGCAACGTTTGCCTAAGGGGGTTAGACTTCTTCCCTCATAGCGCTTTCTCTCTCATCCCTTGCTTTTCCCTCTTCTCTAGCAATTGTTTGGACAACTCAAACATGTCAATGCACAAAGGACTTGAAGGACGAATTGATGCTTCCACATTTCGAACAACTCAAGACCCCTAGACATAAAGCTAACTTGAAGATAAACTCTCCCTATGTCTTTCTAGCCTCCCAATGCAGTCATCCTATGTCTGTCCTTCTCTCTAGCCTCCCCGAATGTCGGGGACGAGATTCCTTTTAAGGGTGGCAGTTTGTAGCATCCCAAAGTTCTGTTACCAAAATTAAAATTGATAATTTTTTTATTTTATTGATTTTTTGAGATTTAAAAGAGATGTTATTGCTTTTCCTTAATTTCCTAGTTTTTAAAATTCAAAAATAAAATTTATTGAGTTTACTGGGTTTTATTGGATTTAAAGTTAAAAAGGAAAATTTAATTAATTTACGGAATTTTCTGGATTTTAGAAAGGCTTTTCCTGTCTTTCAAAAATTAAAAATTGTTATTTGCAAAAATAAAATACAACTTCAAGTTGGAAATAATTTTATTAAGTTTAAAATAATTTAGAAAATTTCTATGAATTTTTCCATAATTTTTGAACTCTTTTGTTGGACCGAAAAGGCGACTAGAGGGGGGGTGAATAGGAGCACGCTCACTTTTTCCCAAATAATGAATTCAACACAATTTCACTCCAATAGCTATTAGGAAGCTATGAAGATCAATATACCAGTACAGCGGAAGACTAGTATTGAATCCAATTAAATCCCCTAAGCAAAATGACAAAATCAACTAAGATTACAGAATCTCAAAGCACGGGCGGTCTGACCTCTGGACCCAGCTGGTTGGACCGATTTTCGGCGCGTCCGACCATTGTTATCTTGGCGGTCGGACCGCTCAAAATCGATCGGCCGGTCTTGATGGGCGGTCGACCGGCAAGCTCCAGAACCGATCTGAAACAGTAAAATCAGCCCGATGACGAATTTGCAATTAGGTCAAACTTTTGATTCTCAACTCCAAACTTTACGAAATTTTGCACACACCTTCTATATGCTATTGAGGACCTATTCCAATCGAATATTATGATAATTCTTGGATAGTGTAACATCCCAAATCTGGAATTGAGTTTCAAGTGTAAGAAAATCAGGAGGAATTAAAACTTTTCTTGCATCTTGAAACCCCTGGTCGTTTTTGTAATTCTTTTAAAAGAATTGTGGAAGATCAAATTCAAATCCTCATTCGACACTAATCAAAAACCTCCTTGTCATAGATCTCATGCCAAACCCCTGGGAGTATTTTCCTGAGTTCTAGGGAGGCTTGGCAACACCTCTGAATTACCTCATGATTTTTAGAAATCATTTGGTAATTCTTTGTAATATCCCAAAGTTCTGTTACCAAAATAAAATAAATAAATTTATTATTTTATTGGATTTTCTGACTATCGAAGAATTTTCTTGATTTTATTTAACCTAAAAAGAGTTTTTGCTTTTAAAAGGAAGAAGGAAAATTAATTATTTAATTTATTGGTTTTAAAGTCAAAAAGAAATTTTCTTAGTTTTATTAAATTTCTGGAATTTTATTGGATTTAAATTGAAAAATATAGTTTTAATTAATTTCTGGAATTTTATGGTATTTAAAAATGCTTTTCCCATATTTCAGAAAATAAGTTTAATTACTGTACAAAAATAATATATAAATTTAATTTTTAATTATTTTTATTAATTTAAAAATAAATAAAGGAATTTCTCTAAATTTTTCTAGAATTTTTGAACACTATCTGTTATTTTCTAAAAATCCATATTTGATTTTTGTAATATCTAGCAGTTAAAAATGAATTTCCGTTCGCAAGTAAAAGATATATTTTTGTTGAAAATATTTTATTTAAGATAAAAATACCCTATTGAACTACTCTAAAAAGTTATAGAATTTGTAGACTAATATTACTATTTTTCAAGTTTAAAAATAATTTTCATCAATATAAAAATAATTACTGTATAATAATAAAATTATTATTTTTACTTTTTGTTATTTTATTTGCTTTCAGAATCTCGTGTTTAATGTCTATGATTTGTTTTGGATTTTTCGGAATTTATTTGCTATTTTTCCGGAATTAATTAATGTTTTTCGAATTTTGAAAAAAAAATATTCCTCGGAATATTCCGGCTGCTACAGATAAATGCGCCCAAAAATTCAGCCCAAAATTCGGTCATAACTCCGTGAGCAATTCCCGCCAAACCGTTACTCTTTGTGCTTATAAATTGAACCGCACTCATCCTCCTCATTCCCACATCCCACTCGCCAGATTCGCGAAAAGCCTCCCTGAGCTCCTCTCGCTAACTCTTCTTCTCCAACTCCGTGACAACTCCGTGAGCCCGATCTCCCCATCCGGTGCTCCGTTGTGCGTCAAATTTTACCAGTGAGTTTATCTTAAGATTCTCTACATTTCTATTCAAACCGAATTTTGATTTACCTATTGTTTCACCTCAGCCACAAAAACACCGATAGTCTTCTTCTCCAACTCCGGTGACAACTCCGGCGAGCCCGATCTCTCCATCTGTAGCTCCGTTGTGCACAAAATTTTACCGGTGCATTCCTATAGAGTTTCTCTACATTTCTATTCAAGCCAAATTTTGATATACATACTGTTTCACGTCGACCACAAAAGCACCGACGGTCTTCTTCTCCAACTCGTGAGAACTCCCGCGAGCCCGATCTCCTCATCCGTTGATCCACTCTGTACCAAAATTTATTGGTGAGTTCCTATTGAGATTATCCATATTTCTATTCAAGTGGAATTTTGATTCACTAACTTTCTCACCACCGGTCACATCTTCTTCCCCAAGTCCGGCGAGAACTCCGTCGAGCCCGATCTCTTCATCTGTTTGGTAATTGCGTGAGCCCTTTTACCCACATATTCCTTTCAATATTATCTACCTTTCTATTCAAACGAAATTTTGAATTACGCAATAATTCAGCACCCCTATGTCGTGTCATGTGGCGCCAAATCATTGCCATGTCACCGCCACATCACCACATAGTCTACATGGCTGTCACCCAAGTGCCACCTCACTTTATCTCTCCAAATCAATAGCTACGTCATGCCATGTGTATATTTCCTCTTTATCTTTGGAAAATCAATCTCTTAAATTCTGAAATTCGGAATTTAATCTTTCATGTGACTTTCAACCTTCCGGAAATTCATTCTTCTTCATACGAACTCCGATTCCATCGATTAAAATTCCTATATTCATATAAAGTAGATATCTTCCTTATAGTATTTATTTTATAATTTTTGGATTTTATTTGGATTTTGTTTGAATTTGGCTTATGTACGCGTATAGATTTCGACGACTTCGGAGAGTTAGATTTGAGAACAACACATAACCAATCAAGGCAAGTTATACCTTTGATCATATTTGATCCCATTATTTCAAATTATTTAAATTATGTTTCAAATTATTATTGCATGCTTATTTTTATTCAATGTAATTTAAATACCTGTTTTAAATTTATAGTTATGCCTAAATCCTTTGTATGGCCAATGTTGATATTTGAATTAAATATATTGTCACCCTAGATAAAAACCTAGTTGATACGATAGTATGAACTGGGATCATTTGAAAATATTATGTAAAGACATGCTTACACCAAAAATGTTTAGTTTGGGAAATTTTAGCCAAATGATTAACTATTGTTTAAAACCCTATGGCATTGGTTTGTCATAGAAGATTTTGCAAATGACTTTGAAAAGAAAAAATGAAAAGTTGGTTTGTACTTGGGCGAAATGGATGCTTGGTGGGTGCAGGTTTATGCACGGGTTCAATCCGGGTAGGATTGAGGCCCAAGGGTTATTTTGAAAGTCGCCCAAGTCAGTTAAGGACCGGTCTTCGAGCCGCATCTTGCTAAGCCACATCGTACTACCACATGTCCTGTATGGGCAGGACCTGGCTAAATAATTTGTAACATTACACTGTAGTTGTGCCATTTTGGTGTGTGGGTGTCGGTTAGACAGTATTCCCACATGGCGCAAGAGGGGGCTTGAATCCGGCGGGTGGTTAGCCCAATGGAAGCGAAACCTTAGCGAGACAAGACTACGGTGGGATGACGCATTGTAAAAGCCTTGACACGTGCTCTAGACTGCTTACCTAAGGTAGTGAGCAGTGGGATCGACGGATGCCAAAGAAACTAGAGAATTCATGTCTTATGGGTAAAGTTGTACAACCTCTGCAGAGTGTAAAACTATTCGAATAGCCGTGTCCACGGTCATGGACATGCTGAGCAAAGCCACTCAAAGTTAGACTTGATTTTGTTTTAAAAATGATTTTTGCAAATGATTTGAGGATGGTTAATCCTTGTGGTAAATTGGGCGGTTAGCCATGTGATAGGAGGGTATCCATCACCATGTTTCATATGGAGGTTATCCTACTATAAAACTTGAGAATTTATAAAAATGAATTTTAGTTATAGAATAACTACTTTGGAACTTAGTAACAAATATTTAAAGAAAACATTGCTTTATGCCAATTCAACCAATAAACCTTCCTTTGATATATCCATGCATGCATTAACTCTGTTATTGGGTGTAACTTGCGAGCACGGTAGTTGTGCTCACCCTTGCTTCATGCAAATAAATTTCAGAGGAGAAGGACTTCGGATCTCGACGACTAGGCCGCTACCCCAGTCGATTGCCTGTGGCAGATCAGCGGGACTCCACTACTTCTTCATCTTCCGCTGTGTTTGTTTAATGTTGGCTTGTAAGCCTTTCTTGTAATCAACTCTGATATTTATTAATAAAGTTGTGCGATTTATGGATGTTACCATATCTGTTTACTGTGTGAACTAGCTACTGATCATGGGACTAGTTCAGAAATGCACAGAGGATTCTGGGGTGTTACTCCCGGGTTCGACATTCTTGGAGGCAAGTCAAATTCGGTCAAACCCTATTTCTCCTCTTCTGGAATTTCTGGAGGAAAATTCAGTGTATGAAAACCTCTGAAATTTTATGGGAGGTTCCTCTGCTGTCAAAGAACCTCCGTTAAAATTTCATAAATTTTGGAGTTTGTTTGCTACCTTAAGTAATCCTCAAAATCGGTTATTCAAATTCAAACCCTAAGCGGTTTTCACTGTTCCTTGGTGCGAGATTGGACTCGGGTCGAGTCACGTGACTCGGTCCGTCCGCTAACCAACTTTCAACTCTCGTTCGCTCGCACCGGGTCGTGAGCCGTTGGATCGGCATCGAACGGTCTCCGACCAGCCGAGCGATGGGATCGTTTCAATCCGCTCGATCTAGCCTCGCCGTTCGATTTCAATCCGACGACCAACGAGTCGTCTCCTTCCTCCGTCCGCGCGCGCGTGAACCCCTGCCATGGCATGCGCAGAGGAGAAAAGCAGTGGCGTGCAGTCCACTCTATGTCTACTTTTAAACGGCTAGCTCTGCGCGCATTAAATGCCTGTCGCACTCCTACTTCAGTAGACCATGATTCAACTGCTCCCATCGCTCTCAAGTGCTCTCATGGCAGTGTTGACCCGACTGGAAAACCGGCCGTTGCTCTCTGCCTTCGCCCTATTTAAACTCCTTTGTGCTTCATCCTTAGCTTCCTTTAGCACTTCCGCAACTCCAGCTAGCATTCACCATCTTGCTTGAGCTGCAGTTCCTCGCAAACTCCTCGACCGCCATTATTGGGTGTGGAGCTTACGGTGGAGGCGGTGCAGCGGGGGTTTTTCTTCTTCAAGTCTTGGCCCCCCCCTGCTCCCCCTTCGCTCTCTGGAGCTTGACCCTCACTCGGTGTGGTTCTCTCTTTGCACAGGTCGTTGTGGCCTAGTGAGGACCTCACCGCAGCCGTTCGGTCGCTCGTCGCCGGAGCCACTCCGTGGGACTCTGGTCGTTCTTCAGCTCGGGTAAGTTTGCTTTACCCTATAAGAGCTTAGGTGGGTCCGCATTGTCTTTTGACATTGTCCGTTCGGGAGTCCTCCCGAGCCATACCTACTCGGCCGCATTCCGTGGTCGTACCGCTGTGGTCGGAGAAGCCGCCGAGCCACTGGCAAAGCGTGCGGGAGGCGCTGCCTCGTGGTCGGAATTTCGACCAGTCATTGTAGTTTGGTCGTTTCGACCAGATGCAGTATTGTTGATGGGTAAATAGGTCGTCTCGTAGCCCCCAGAAGTGCCCTTACGCCTATAAGGGAGAGGTCTACGAGTGATTGTAAGTTTCCTACAATCACCCCCATAGTCGTAAGTCTCACTACGACTATGGCGTGGTCATAAGTCCTTCTGCGACCTTTACCCAGTCGAAAGTTATGTCGTGGCCTGTACCTCGTCGTAAGTTTTACTACGACTATGTCCGGGTCATGAGTACTTCTACGACATGTACCTAGTCGTAAGTCTGTCTACGACTGGTGACCAGTCGTACGTCCTTCTACGACCACTATCTGGTCGTAAATCCTTCCACGACTATGGTTCAGTCGTAGGTTCTGCTACGACCTACCTGGTCGTAAGACCTTCTCTTGGTCGTATCTTTAGCTTTAAGAATCCAAATCAATCGATTCTTGTTGCTACATTCTTTATAAATCAGTACCTTGCTTCGGTAAGACTTTCAAAAAATTTTGTAGAAAGCTTGATGTTGAGTCTTTGCATTTTATTCGTTCTTATTGGTTGCTTTTCGCCTTCTCGTTAGGATCCGAAGAGCACATTAACAACATAAGTGATCCCGACTACATCTTGACCAAAGAAGCGCAGCAAGCAGTTTGATCATGTTAATCCCATTACTTTCAAGTCTAATACTTTGTTTACGAATCATATGTATGCATGCTTTTGTGTCAAACTAATTTTTCCGATTAGAGGCGCTTATTCCTATTGCCTTGTTCCCTCAAATTTGTTACCCCCGCCACAAACATAAGTTATTAACATCATTGGTGGATTAGAGCCCGGTGATTTAGTATGATCTTTTGTTATCTTTTCGATGTCATGCTTAGAAATGCTTAGATGTCGGTAGTATTGGGCAGTCATCGACTTAGTTGATGATGTTGATCACACAAATCTTATTACTACTCCATTATGTCTAGCACCCTGTGCTTTGTTACTTTGTAAAGTCAAAAATTGAAAATAAAACTGTTTTCGACTTGGGCACAATGGTATGTTGGTGTGATATGTTGGTGTGAATGAAATGGTGCCTAGGTCATCAAGGACCGAGTTACTTGTGTCACTAAGCCAAGCGTTTATGCGTGCTAACCACGCGAGAGGGATATGGGACCTCTCTTGACTTAGTACTTTGGCGTGGGTTATCTCCGAGTCGCAGGAGGGGGTCGTGTGTGTTGTGTGAAACATGATATGTGGTCGTGTTTTTGTGTTGGGTGTGCGGTGGTGGAGATTCTGGGTAGGTTCTCCACCTCGAGGAGCGTCGTAGTTGTCCAAGGCTTTACCCGGGAAGGGTAGTTGACCGAGGCTTTACGATGGCTCCGACACAACGTATGGGTTTCTATCCATACGGGCGGCTCGAGAGTAATTCGCAATATTGGAAACGTCTCGTAGGACTTAGCCGTGCTTGCATACCTTCTAAGTGTGCTTAATAGCTTGGCAAAAAGGCGGTCTGGCGTGTGGGTACATTGGTACACCCCTGCAGGGATAAAACTATTCGAATAGCCTCGTCCTAGGTTATGGACATGCTTGCTGAGGTCGTGCAAGAACTAGACTACAACTTTAAAAAAAAAAAATTTAAAACTGGTCGTGGGTGGTATGAATGGGTAATTCATGCTATTGTCGTGGTGACTGATGGGCTAGTCACTTCCAGGATTATTGTTGTCATCTATCTATTGTTATATTGTTGTCATTAGCCATTATTTGAACAGTAAAAACAGATTTGTTAAATGGCTTTCTATCTATTACATTATTGCAAATGGAAACTTGCTTTATGCTAAAATGAAACATACAGCCTCCACTTCAATGAGCTTGCATGTAGTATATGTACAGGATTGTTATTCCACATGTAAGTCTTGCGAGTACATTCAAAGTACTCACCGGCTTTTGCCGGCTGCTTTTGTTTGAGGAGGAGGAAGGTGAGCCCCAAGGGCCTCACTTTTGTGAGATGTGCTGTGGATTCGACGACTAGCTTGGCGGTCCGGTCGGTTGCCTTGTGGGTTAAAGGCACACTGGTCGGCTCTTCTGTTTTATAGCCATCTTATGGCACTCTTGCTTCCGCTGTTCAACCTCTTTATGCATATGTCTTTTGGCCGATCGGCCTCTCTTTTGTAATCACTATCTTCTATTTTATGTTATATTTTGGATTGTTGTTTGTGCTTCGGTTCTATGTGAATGAATGGAATTGATGCATGAACTTTGTTAAGAGGTGTATACTGCATTGCTGGGAAGTATACATGTCTCGAGTCTCGGATTATCTGCTTTGTGATGCTAGGACCAAATGGATGGTTAAGCATTACAAGCCGGGTAAACCGGGGTCTCACAGATAGATCCTGAACAATTGCCAAAAGAATAACAGAGGGTCTAAAACCGGGCAAGAACGAAAACTTGATCCTAATGCTTGTTCGTGAGTGATTGATGATCAAGATGATTCTAGATAGATTCACACATATCACAGCAAGCTAATTTACGTGAAAGAATCAATCACAAACTCACGGATCAAAGAAAGCCCTAAAATCACGAAATTGAAAGGAAGAACGAAAAGAGACTTATCTCAAGCAAACCTTGCACAGATTAAGAACGTGATCGTTGCTGGATTACACCCACACCATCATGGATCAGTGGTCAATCCAAGATCACGAAATTCTCCTCAAACCATGAAAAGCCCTAGCCTCCACCTCAACTCTCCCTAAGCCAATTAGGGTTTGAAAACCACAAAAAAGGTGAAAAACAGCGAGAGAGAGGGTGCAGCCACCACCTCCTCCTATTTATAGTGGAGGCCTAGAACTCTCTAGGGTTTGACTCAATCGGGCTCTCGTTAAGGCCCACTAACAAACGGGTAACACACGCACGCTTCGCAAAGCGCCGTTTTTAACCTTTTGACCTAAACCGCTTCACCATGCGCCATGGATTTGCCAATAGGTCACCCTTGTCCATCTTGTGTCACGCTTGAGTCGTTGACCTCACCCGACATCGTCGATCGTTCTAGACCTCAACTCTCCAAGTCTAGTCCCGATCCTCCTCGCCGTTGACCGTCATTGACCACCAAGCAACCTGCACAACCATAGACAAGCAAACACGAATTCGGGAACAAGTTCTTCACAACTTGACCCATGTTAGTCAAAATATGCATCATGCAAACCATATGCCACGATACCAATGACTTTGACCTGACAAAACAATATCGCCACGAAGTTGGCGGACGTTCAAGTAGAAACCGGTCCGACCGCTCCCTGTGAGCCGGTCGGACCGCCCCCAGGGACTTAGCCGAAATTCATGCCTTGAAATTCCGAAACCTTCTGGAAACTTAAATTGAATAAAACTTCTTACTGGAGACTCCAAAAATCATGAGACCAAGTGCATTGAGATCCCCTCACTTGCCTACAATACCTATTTTTGGCCCAGCCAGTTCTGAACACTTTTAGGTCAACGCCGGTCCGACCGCCGCACATGGCCGATCCGACCGATTTGGGACCGGTCGATCCGCCGATGCTAGGACGGTCGGACCGCCTCGCCCGAATGCCTAAGACTTTGTCGAAAACTCGTGAAACGACAAACCGTAAACACCATTGCCAATTGTCACATCATCCTAAGATCTGGAAAATATCCCCATGATATCCACAATCTCCCCCTTGATGAACACATTGGCAATAATCCAGAAAATGTAAGTAAGAGGTTTGAAAACGAGTTTACTCGTAGTTTTCGCACAAAGGCACAACTTGGTCCATAAGCAAGAAAAAGCAATGTAAATGACCAAGCTGGCATCAGAATAGTATAGGCATGTGAGATAAGGCAAAAGAAAGCATAAAAACTTTGATTTCCAGAAAAGGGTCAAAATTCTCACATGAGGTCCATATGAAAGAACAATTATTCAATTGACCTATGATCATTGTGAGGATATTAAAAAAAATGCAATTCAAGTTCAGAATATTCAATAAGACAATAAGAATGCAACTCAAGAACTCCCCCTCACTATGATCCTCAAATTTCAGAAATTTTCAAATTTTCAGTTTCTCCCCCTTTGTAAAACAATGATATATATATATATATATCTCCAACTTTATCCCCCCTTTGTATAAATCTTCTCCCCCAACAATGAAATATCTTCTCATTAACACATCTTCTCCCCCTTTGACAATGGATTCATCAAGGAATCACGCCTTCCTCTCATCCAGAGATAACAAATAGAGAATAAAGAAAGAAGCAAAAACAAAAGAAGCATAAAGAGGAGTATGCATGAAGTGCAATGGAGTGGCTTCATTTTTGTATTTTTCAATTTTTTGATTACAAGAAGCTTTGGAGATTACCCAAAAGAGCTAGCCAGTATTTCTAATATTGCACAAACAAAGATATCAAGCTGCAAATATAGCAAGATCATGGTAAGACATGTATATCAAAGCTAAGCACAAAGGCTCAAAAGTAAAGCAATAGATTTGATCAATTTAAGCAACGCTTCAAATTCAGTAAGTTCATCAACAGGGATCCTAAAGTGAAATTGGCCATGTCAAAATGTCAAAGTGAGATAAAAATCTAACAAAACCACATTAAGAGTCAATCGGATCTGTATTGAATCATTTTGCTCAATATTTTGTAAAAGCCCATTTGTCAACATTTTTCTCATATCCATTGAATATTGAAGTTGACTAATGATCTAACTTAGTGACAAGATCCTGGACTAGGAGCCATCCACAAACTCATCCTAAGCTTCGACCAGAAGTTGATTAAAGGTATATCTTAGTAAAGAAGATCCTGGACTAGGAGCCATCCACAAACTCTTTCTAAGCTTCTACGATGACAAATCTTGAGGTTCATGTCATTTCGACAAGCGGTCCCCATGAGATTATGCAGTTCATCAAACTATCTCCAAGTTCATGTCATTTGACAAGCAGTCTCGTAAGAATAGTTTGGCACAATTTAAGCATAAGACAATCTTGATTTTCATTTTTCACATGAGCAGTTTTAGAATCTCAAGAACACAAAAGCTCAAGTAATGGTCAATTTTAGATCAAAGAGCTAACAGAGCAATTCTGACAGGGCCAATGTCACAGGAGGAGCACTAATTGCGCAACTAGCTAAAACATCCACAAATTGCAATTTCTTAGTTCGAGTTGTTTTAAAGTTCTAGCTCATATAGCAAAGACTTAGCTACACATGTAAAAGCATGATAATTCTAGCAAGTCAAAGAACTGGACATGACATTGAGCACGAATTGAAGTACTAAAGCTCCAAAGGATAATAGGCAAAGCTTCATCAATTTTAAAAGATAAGCAGAAAAGTTTATATTACAATGCATCTTTTTGGATTCTTTAAACCACTTGATGTATTTTTCATATGAATGCAATATGATACAATGAGATGCAATAAGAAGCCTAAAAACCTAAAAAGTTCAAAAAGACCACTAAGTTTAGAAAAAGAACAATAAAAGATCAGAAAAGATCAAACTCCCCCTCAAACCAACCCATAGGGATAAATTACCCCTAACTCAATTCTCAAGGTGGCAAACCTTGTTTGATCTAAAGGCTTGGTGAGAATATCCGCCAATTGAGCATCGGACTCCACGAAGTGCATCACAATATCCCCTTTTTCGACATGATCTTTAAGGAAGTGAAAGCGAATGTCTATGTGCTTAGTCCTAGAATGTTGCACTGTGTTTTTAGCAATATTAATAGCAGAAGTGTTATCACAGAAAAGAGGAACACTAGCAAAATTTAACCCAAAATCTTTCAGAGTGGATGTCATCCACAAAATCAGCTCTGACAACTAGCGTGACTACATACTCCGCTTGTGATGGATTGTGCAATGAAGACTTCTTCCTAGAAGACCAAGATACAAGAGAAGTGTCTAGGAAGTGACAGTGCACGAGGTACTCTTCCTATCTAACCGACAACCATAAAATCGAATCAAAAAACCCTAATGGACAACGTCAAGAGCAGAATACCAAATGCCATATAAGAGGGTAGAGTGTAAATACAGAATGTGCGCTTAACGGCTTGGCGATGGGAAGTTCTCGAGACGCCTGAAATCTTGCACAAAGGCATACCGTGAAGTGAATGTCTGGTCTCGAGGCCGTCGATCAGAAGGGAGCCGATCATCTTCGCGGTACTTCTCCTTCCTCATCCGGATCCAAAACAGTTGAAGTTGCCATGGGAGTGGAGATTGGCTTGCAGGTCACCCATGTCAAAGCGTTTGAGTAGATCTTTAGTGTACTTTGTCTGATGGATAAAGGTTCCTTCCTTGCATTGCTTAATTTGAAGTCCCAAAAGTAATTGAGCTCTCCCATCATACTCATCTCAAATTCCCTGGACATAGTCTCGTAAAAAGCTGAAACAAGAGCATTAGAAGAACCACCAAAAATAATATCATCTACGTAAATTTGAGCAAGCAAAAAGTCATTTCCACGCCTAAGAATGAATAGAGTTTTATCCACTTTACCCATCTCAAAATTATTTTTAAGCAAGAAGGTCTTAAGTCTATCATACTAGGCTCTAGGGGCTTGTTTAAGACCATACAATGCTTTAGATATTTTGAAAACACTATTTGGATACTTGGGATCCTCAAAACCAGGCGGTTGCTTAACATACACTTCCTCCTCTATGAAACCATTTAAAAATGCACTTTTAACATCCATCTGATATAATTTAAAACCTTTTGATGCAGCAAATGCGAGCAAAATGCGAATGGCTTCTAGTCTAGCAATAGGAGCAAATATCTCATCAAAATCTAACCCCTCAACTTGGCTAAAACTCTGAGCTACCAATCTGGCCTTGTTTCTAACCACAGAACCATCCTCACCTTGTTTATTCTTGAACACCCAACGGGTTCCTATAACATTATGACCACTAGGAGGTTCTACTAGGTTCCAAACTTTGTTTCTTTCAAAATTCTCTAACTCCTCATGCATGGCATTTACCCAGCTAGAATCAGATAAAGCATGTGATATATCGCGGGGTTCAAAAGAAGCAACAAAAGCCGAATGAGAGTAGAGATTTGGATCATTATACCGAGCGAGTGACTCGCTCATGTAGATTACCTATTATCGATCCGGAGGATCTTGTCTCGAATGCGAAGTGGAGCACCGGTGAGATATCGTTTCTTCGACCTCCGCAGTATGCGATGATGATGATGCGCAGAGCCTCAATCAAGGTGAAGTAGGCGTAGCGAGTTCTTGTATCAATATGGGCGCCTCAGCAGCAGCAGATGAGAGAATGATATCAGCTTCGTCCTCATCTTCCTCCACAAAAATGCTCTCTGTCACCTGTGAATCATCTGTAATAATTGATCTAGCTCCAGGGCTAGTCTCATCAAAAGTGACATTACAAGTCTCCTGAATAAGGTTAGTCTCAGTATTAAAAACCCGAAAACCCCTCGAATGAGCAGGATAACCCAGAAATAACCCATCAAAAGTTCTTGATTCAAATTTATCTAAGTTGCCTGTCTTAAGAATAAAACATTTTGATCCAAAGACTCGAAAATGCGAAACAGAGGGTTTTCTACCAAAACGAAGCTCATAAGGAGTCTTGCCCAAAGATGGTCTCAAAAAGACACGATTTGCAATATGGCAAGCTATAACAATAGCTTCGGCCCAAAATCTCCTCGGTGTGCTATACTCATCTAGCATCGTCCTAGCCATTTTGACTAAGGTCCTATTCTTCCTTTCCACCACGCCATTTTGTTGAGGGACGTGTGGAGAGGAGAACTGATGCTCAATACCACGCTCAGCACAAAAAGAAGCAAAAGAAATATTTTTGAACTCCGTGCCATTATCACTACGGATCGCTCTCAAAGCACCAGGAAGTTCAGAAGAGAAACGAAGAACAAGGTCATGAAAATAACCAAAAGCTTCATCTTTTGAAGCAAGAAAGAACACCCAAGAATATCTTGAAAGGTCATCGACTATAACAAGAATATACCATTTTCCACCGACTGACCGGACTCTAGCAGACCAACAAGATCCATATGAAGCAACCGTCACCGTCCGTCACCATAACCATAGTTACTGAGAAGGGTGTGAGGCGACAACTTGTTTGCCATGCCTACAGTGGCACATACAAATCTTTGTGACTTTGAGTTTGGGCAAACCTCTCATGAGATCAAGGTTGCTAACTCGCGTCAGATGATCAAAACCAATGTGCCCCAAACGTCGATGCCAAATCCAGAAATCAGAAGAAGATGTAAGCAAACATTTAAGAGATCCAGCAAGAGATTCTGAAAAATCAGCTCCAAAAATTCTACCAACTCTAGATATTCTAAACACAAGTTCACCAGTAGAATCAAGCACACGACAAGCATTTTTCTTAAAAACAATCTCATAGCCATCATCAAGAAGCTGAGAGACAGAAAGGAGATTATACCTAAGCTTGTCCACAAGAGCGACATCCTTTAGGATGAATTTGTTGTTCACCCTAATTGATCCTGTTCCTTCAATTCGCCCTTGTGTATCATCTCCAAAGGTGATGAAGTCATCACCTGTTGCCCGCATGAAAGAGGTGAACCATCTTGAGTTTCCGGTCATGTGGCGTGAACACCCGGAATCAACGAACCACGTGTTCTTCCCCTTTCCGCGGTAATCCTGAAAATAAAGGAACAGAAGAACAATGTGTCTCAATACTGGGGTTAGATAAACAAGATTTAGGAATCCAGTACTGAGACACACGTCTGCAAGGAGTATACAAACCAGAAGTACTATCCTTGATTTTATCTAAAATTCTGTTGTGAGCAATGTTTAAATTAACTTGGGAATTAACTTTGTCGGGGTGGTCGACCAACATTGTCTTTGGTATCGATCGGCGACCAAATCGGTCGAGCCGGTGACCACCAATGATCGGACCGTCGACTGAAGAACATGAGAATTAGGATATTTAGAAACATAATGATTAGCATGTGAGAAAAATCCTAATTCATGTTTATTCTTTTCAGTGTTACCATGTCTCATAAAAGCTCTAGGTTGCCTGAATGAAATTCTATCAAGATTTTTCCTATCATTTTTCAACCTACGCCAACAGAATTCAATCAAATGCCCACTTTTCTTGCAATAAGTGCAATGGTACTTGGTACCACTAGAAGAAGCACCCTTTGAATTAATACAAGGTTGGGCAAAACCTGCAGATTTAAAAGATGTTTTTGCAGGTTGGGTTTTGAATTCAATTAAACCTTTTTCCAAGACTTGAATGACTTTTGGCTTTGAATTGTCTTGAAAAGAATTGAATCCTAAACTTGCTTCTTATAAGGAGTTTTAGACTTGTCAAGAATCATGTTTAATTGTTTCTTACCTTTAGAAAATTTCTCTAATGTATCATGAAGGTAAGCATTTTCTTTTCTCAAATTAACACAAGCATCACAAGTTTTATTCATAGATTTCTCCTTATAGAAAGCAATTTCAAGCTTAAGAGTGGAACAAGAAGCACAAACAGTATTTTTAATATTGTCCTTAAGCTTAGCATATTTGACTCTAGCAGCTTCTAAGATATCTTTGATTTCACGTTCTTTTTCTAAGCATGAAGTGCAAGGGCTAGAATCAAACACATCAAAAGAAATCAATTTACTAGATTCTAAATATTTTTCACAAGGAGCACTCTTAATTTCATTTAGTTCAGATCTAGCATTCTCAAGTTGTTGTACAGAAATATTATAAGCAGATTGTAACTTGGCAATTTCTGAATGCATAGCATGACAAGATAAACATTCATCAGGTTCAAGAGTCTTAGCATTTTTAAGCTCTACTTTCAGTTTGCTAATCTTTGACTCTAATTTCTTATTTTTTGTCATGACAAATTCTAGCGCTTCATCTTGACTAAGCAATTGCTCAACTATAGAATCATATTTAACAGAAAGCTCATCATAAGAAAAAGATACCTCATCATCATCAATGTCGTTAGTGTCAGCCATGAAGCACATGCCAGTGAAGTCCTTGGCCTTCCCTTTCTTTTTGCCTTGAGGGATCTCCTCCTCCTTGTCCTCCTCACTCCCGGAATCCACATCGCTCAAGGATTGATCCTCAAAAGCGGCAAGAACCCGGTGAGCGACCTTCACAAGCTTATTAGCCTCATACCTTGATTTGTTGAAAGGAGGCTTCTTCCAAGCTGGCTTTCCTTCCTTATGGTTGCTCTTACCTTTCAGCTTGGGGCAATTTGCCCGGATATGATTGAGCTCACTACATTCATAGCATGTCACTGGACCACCTCTCTTTTTGTTTCTCACACTATTGTAGGCCCGTGTGAATTTTTTAGCTAGGAGAGCTAACTCTGTCTCAGGAATACTTTCAAGCTCCTCATGAATCGCAGATAAACAAGTAAATGAAAAATCAGAAAATGATTCAAGAGTACCATCAGAAGACCTTTTGAGAGGATCAGCTATCAATGCCATGTTGTCTTTCTTAGGATGATCAACTCTTTTAATTTCATGAGTCTTGAGTTTACTATAAAGCAATTCTAAAGTAAGACTTGAAAGATCAACATTTTCCTCTATAGCAGTAGCCTTCATCTCCCACTCCTTGGTGTTGATTGCAGCCAAGAGATGGGTGGCATTTTCAGATTGAGAATATTCAATATCAACAGCTTTCATTTGATTAATTACTTTATTAAAGCGACTGAAAATGTCATCGATGCTCTCTCTAGGACGGATCTCGAATTTATTGTATTCACGCTTGTAAACCGTTTGGCGCACCTTTTTGATTTAGGACGAACCCTCATGATATGTTTCGAGAGTGTTCCAAATTTCGTCTTGTGATGGCAAGATTGCAAATACGATCATATTCTTGTCTACCAAGAGCACCATATAAAAGATTTTTGGCTTTGTTGTTGTTTGCCACAAGAATCGCTGAAGCCGGTGTTGCAATTTCAGGAATAATAAGAGGGGCTCGAACAACATCCCAAATAGCTTGTCCCTCGCTCTCAAGAAAGACTCGCATACGATTCTTCCAATAGGCATAGTCGTGCCCATCGAAGATATGTGGTTTAGTAGAAAACTTATCCATCGCTAAAGTTCAAAGTGACGGTTAAGATCAAGAGTGAACTAACAGGGCTCGATACCACTTGTTGGAGCGAAAAGCGACTAGAGGGGGTGAATAGGAGTACGCTCACTTTTTCCCAAATAATGAATTCAACACAATTTCACTCCAATAGCTATTAGGAAGCTATGAAGATCAATATACCAGTACAGCGGAAGACTAGTATTGAATACAATTAAATCCCCTAAGCAAAATGACAAAATCAACTAAGATTACAGAATCTCAAAGCACAGGCGGTCTGACCTCTGGACCCAGCCAGTTGGACCGATTTTCGGGCGGTCTGACCGCTGTTGTACTGGCGGTCGGACCGCTCCAAAATCGGTCTGACCGGTGCTGATGGGCGGTCTGACCGGTGCTGATGGGCGGTCTGACCGGCAAGCTCCAGAACCGATCTGAAACAGTAAAATCAGCCCGATGACGAAGTTGCAATTAGGTCAAACTTTTGATTGTCAACTCCAAACTTTACGAAACTTTGCACACACCTTCTCTATGCTATTGAGGACCTATTCCAATCGAATATTATGATAATTCTTGGATAGATCCTGAACAATTGCCAAAAGAATAACAGAGGGTCTAAAACCGGGCAAGAACGAAAACTTGATCCTAATGCTTGTTCGTGAGTGATTGATGATCAAGATGATTCTAGATAGATTCACACATATCACAGCAAGCTAATTTACGTGAAAGAATCAATCACAAACTCAAGGATCAAAGAAAGCCCTAAAATCACGAAATTGAAAGCAAGAACGAAAAGAGACTTATCTCAAGCAAACCTTTCATAGATTAAGAACGTGATCGTTGCTGGATTACACCCACACCATCATGGATCAGAGGTCAATCCAAGATCACGAAATTATCCTGAAACCATGAAAAGCCCTAGCCTCCACCTCAACTCTCCCTAAGCCAATTAGGGTTTGAAAACCACAAAAGAGGTGAAAAACAGCGAGAGAGAGGGTGCAGCCACCACCTCCTCCTATTTATAGTGGAGGCCTAGAACTCTCTAGGGTTTGACTCAATCGGGCTCCCGTTAAGGCCCACTAACAAGCGGGTAACACACGCACGCCATAAAGCACCGTCTTTAACCTTTTGACCTAAACCGCTTCACCATGCGCCATGGATTTGCCAATAGGTCACCCTTGTCCATCTTGTGTCACGCTTGAGTCGTTGACCTCACCCGGCATCGTCGATCGTTCTGGACCTCAACTCTCTAAGTCTAGTCCCGATCCTCCTCACCGTTGACCGTCGTTGACCACCAAGCAACCTGCACAACCATAGACAAGCAAACACGAATTCGGGAACAAGTTCTTCAACCCTTGACCCATGTTAGTCAAAACATGCATCATGCAAACCATATGCCACGATACCAATGACTTTGACCTAACAAAACAATATCGCCACGAAGTTGGCGGACGTTCAAGTAGAAACCGGTCCGACCGCTCCATGTGAGCCGGTCGGACCGCCGACTGCTCCATGTGAGCCGGTCGGACCGCCCCTCTGGCCGGTCGGACCGCTCCCTATGAGCCGGTCGGACCGCCCCCAGGGACTTAGCCGAAATTCATGCCCTGAAATTCCGAAACCTTCTGGAAACTTAAATTGAATAGAACTTCTTACTTGAGACTCCAAAAATCATGAGACCAAGTGCATTGGGATCCCCTCACTTGCCTACAACACCTATTTTTGGCCCAGCCAGTTCTGAACACTTTTAGGTCAACGCCGGTCTGACCGCCGCACATGGCCGGTCCGACCGATTTGGGACCGGTCAGACCGCCGTGCTAGGACCGGTCGGACCGCCCCTGTCCAGAATGCCTAAGACTTTGTCGAAAACTTGTGAAACGACAAACCGTAAACACCATTGCCAATTGTCACATCATCCTAAGATCTGGAACATATCCCCATGATATCCACAATCTCCCCCTTGATGAACACATTGGCAATAATCCAGAAAATGTAAGTAAGAGGTTTGAAAACGAGTTTACTCGCAGTTTTCGCACAAAGGCACAACTTGGTCCATAAGCAAGAAAAAGCAATGTAAATGACCAAGCTGGCATCAGAATAGTATATGCATGTGAGATAAGGCAAAAGAAAGCATAAAAACTTTGATTTCCAAAAAAGGGTCAAAATTCTCACATGAGGTCCATATGAAAGAACAATTGTTCAATTGACCTATGATCATTGTGAGGATATAAAAAAATGCAATTCAAGTTCAGAATATTCAATAAGACAATAAGAATGCAACTCAAGAACTCCCCCTCACTATGATCCTCAAATTTCAGAAATTTTTAAATTTTCAGTTTCTCCCCCTTTGTAAAACAATGATATATATATATCTCCAACTTATCCCCCCTTTGTATAAATCTTCTTCCCCAACAATGAAATATCTTCTCATTAACACATCTTCTCCCCCTTTGACAATGGATTTATCAAGGAATCACGCCTTCCTCTCATCCAGAGTTAACAAATAGAGAATAAAGAAAGAAGCAAAAACAAAAGAAGCATAAAGAGGAGTATGCATGAAGTGCAATGGAGTGGCTTCATTTTTGTATTTTTCAATTTTTTGATTACAAGAAGCTTTGGAGATTACCCAAAAGAGCTAGCCAAGATTTCTAATATTGCACAAACAACATATCAAGCTGCAGTAGCTAGCAAGATCATGGTAAGACATGTATATCAAAGCTAAGCACAAAGGCTCAAAAGTAAAGCGATGAGATTTGATCAATTTAAGCAACGCTTCAAATTCAAAGAAGTTCATCAACGAGGATCCTAAAGTGAAATTGGCCATGTCAAAATGTCAATGTGAGATCAAAAATCTAACAAAACCACATTAAGAGTCAATCGGTCTGTATTGAATCATTTTGCTCAATATTTTGTAAAAGCCCATTTGTCAACATTTTCTCATATCCATTGAATATTGAAGTTGACTAATGATCTAACTTAGTGACAAGATCACGGAGTAGGAGCCATCCACAAACTCATCCTAAGCTTGACCGAAGTTGATTAAAGGTATATCTTAGTAAAGAAGATCCCGGACTAGGAGCCATCCACAAACTCTTTCTAAGCTTCTACAGGCGACAAATCTTGAGGTTCATGTCATTTCGACAAGCGGTCCCCATGAGATTATGCAGTTCATCAAACTATCTCCAAGTTCATGTCATTTGACAAGCGGTCTCGTAAGAATAGTTTGGCACAATTTAAGCATAAGACAATCTTGATTTTCATTTTTCACATGAGCAGTTTTAGAATCTCAAGAACACAAAAGCTCAAGTAATGGTCAATTTTAGATCAAAGAGCTAACAGAGCAATTCTGACAGGGCCAATGTCATAGGAGGAGCACTAATTGCGCAACTAGCTAAAACATCCACAAATTGCAATTTCTTAGTTCGAGTTGTTTTAAAGTTCTAGCTCATATAGCAAAGACTTAGCTACACATGTAAGAGCATGATAATTCTAGCATGTCAAAGAACTGGACATGACATTGAGCACGAATTGAAGTACTAAAGCTCCAAAGGGTAATAGGCAAAGCTTCATCAATTTTAAAATATAAGCAGAAAAGTTTATATTACAATGCATCTTTTTGGATTTTTCAAACCCCTTGATGTATTTTTCATATGAATGCAATATGATACAATGAGATGCAATAAGAAGCCTAAAAACCTAAAAAGTTCAAAAAGACCACTAAGTTTAGAAAAAGAACAATAAAAGATCAAAAGAACAAGGAAAGATCAGAAAAGATCAAACTCCCCCTCAAACCAACCCATAGGGATAAATTACCCCTAACTCACTTCTCAAGGTGGCAAACCTGGTTTGATCTAAAGGCTTGGTGAGAATATCCGCCAATTGAGCATCGGACTCCACGAAGTGCATCACAATATCCCCTTTTTCGACATGATATTTAAGGAAGTGAAAGCGAATATCTATGTGTTTAGTCCTAGAATGTTGCACTGGGTTTTTAGCAATATTAATAGCAGAAGTGTTATCACAGAAAAGAGGAACACTAGCAAAATTTAACCCATAATCTTTCAGAGTGGATGTCATCCACAAAATCTGGCTACACCAACTAGCGTGACTACATACTCGCTTGATGGATTGTGCAATGTAAGACCGCTTCCTAGAAGACCAAGATATAAGAGAAGTGCCTAGGAAGTGACAGTGCACGAGGTACTCTTCCTATCTAACCGACGACCGCAAAATCGAATCAAAAACCCTAATGGACAACGTCAAGAGCGGGAATACCAAAAGCCATATAAGAGGGTAGAGTGTAAATACATGAATATGCGCTTAACGGCTTGGCGATGGGAAGTTCTCGGAGACGCCTGAAATCTTGCACAAAGGCATACCGTGAAGTGAATGTCCGGTCTCGTTGCCGTCGAATCTGAGAAGGAGCCGATCATCTTTGCGGTACTCGCGTTGATCCACGACTTCTCCTTCCTCATCTGGATCCAAAACAGTCGAAGTTGCCATGGGAGTGGAGATTGGCTTGCAGTCACCCATGTCAAAGCGTTTGAGTAGATCTTTAGTGTACTTTGTCTGATGGATAAAGGTTCCTTCCTTGCATTGCTTAATTTGAAGTCCCAAAAAGTAATTGAGCTCTCCGTCATACTCATCTCAAATTCCACGGACATAGTCTCGTAAAAAGCTGAAACAAGAGCATTAGAAGAACCACAAAAAATAATATCATCTACGTAAATTTGAGCAAGCAAAAAGTCATTTCCACGCCTAAGAATGAATAGAGTTTTATCCACTTTACCCATCTCAAAATTATTTTTAAGCAAGAAGGTCTTAAGTCTATCATACCAGGCTCTAGGGGCTTGTTTAAGACCATACAATACTTTAGATGCTCTAGGGGCCTGTCGTTGGCTGCCCAAGCCACCGCGTCAGTGGCTCGCCGCCCCGTCCTCTCCGTCTCTACCCCGTCTCCTCCCTCACCTACTCCAATTGATCCTACCGCTCCATGCTACCCCGTCTCCTCCCTCACCTGCGCTCTGCTCTGCCCGTCATGTCCACGCCGGTCATCTCCACCCCGCTCTGTCCCATCGGCCATGCCGTCCGGAGCACCGCCCCATGCCGCGAGCCTTCTCCCCTACTCCTCAACCCCCCTCTAGAGAGAGCTCCATGCGCCCCTCGAGCTCCTCTCCCTTCCTCCTCTTCTTCTATTTTCTTCCCCCAAACCGCAGCCACCACCAGCAGCTCCATTTCTTCTCCAGTTCAGTTGTGAGCAACTCCCACTCCATTCTCCCTCTCTGGCCTTCACCTTGCAGTGTTGACCACGTCACCGTGAGCCACATGGCTTCCTTTTCCACCTCCTCAAATTCACCATCTTATCCTGCTTTCATATGTACACAATCGAAGCTTTACCGTCGCTGGTTAAAGCTCTTTCGTCCTCGCATTCCGTCGCCGTCGTTGATCCCCTGGTGACGTCGTCTCTGCCATTCTCGCGTCTTGTCGACCATTCCTGGTGACGTCATCACTATCATTGGATTCTCCTCATGACGTTCTACGTCATGGTTCCCTCACCTTCGCTGGTGCATCGCCGGAGCACCGTCACTTCCTTGCGCCCTGACTCTGTTTTGTGCCCTAACGCCACACCAGACCTCTGCCGGCGACGTAACCAACTTTGACCACTTTCGAACACCGACTCGGTTTCGACCAGCCACTCGATTTCGACCACCGACTTGGTTTCGACTAGCCAGTCGAAACCTTCTGACCAGTCGAACCTCCTGCGATGAGGTAGTCGAAGCCTTCCGTCCAGTTTAACGGCGACCAACGGTGAGGTTTGAGCGGCGAAGAAGACACGAGCTTGATGGTGACGGCGCTAGGGAGGTCCTCTGGCAAAACCAAGGTGACCACGAGGTAGTGCAGCTCCGTGCGATGCCGACGGTGCAAACGTCGAGGCTCAGGCGGCTCCGGTTGCGACGGAAACGCTCGTCGGAACTGAGGCGGTGAGATTGGTTCTTTAAGCTCCAACAACGGCTAGGGTTCAGCGCTCGAGCTTTGGCGACTAGGGCTTGGATGTAGAGGACGAGGGCTCTCGATCCCCTTATATACGGGCGACCAAGGGTGTCCGAGGAGGCTACGATGACGAAGGCCCACACGGCGGCGGAGATCGAATCGTAACAGATTTGAAGACATAGAACAGGAGCGGTGTGGGACCCACTGTCAGCGACGACGGCTCGCAGGGGTTCGAGTGGCAAACAACGCAGGTGAGGTTGATCGGTGTGGGCGGAGTGCAAGCTGCAGCGTGAGGAGAAAGGGAGGCAAATATCACGTGATCGGAGGTGGGGCGCGTCGCGTGAGCGGCGGCTACAGTCTTGGTGAGCGGAATAGGATTGGGTTTCTGCCCAATCCATTATCTGAAATTTTCTTTGTTTTTCTTTTTAGTAAATAGCATAAAATCCAAATGGCAATTTAGAAAATAGCAAATGAACTTGGATAAATTCTAGAAAATATATCCAAGCACATAGATTCCAAATAAAATAATTTTGACAATTGTTGATGTTGGAATTAATTGTATTAAAATTGTTTTGATGCTAAAAGTTTGTATTAAGCTTTAATTAAAATTCAAATAAAATCCAAATGGTGAATTTTCCAACTACTAACTAATAAAATATTTTTAAAGGCTTAGAAATTTGGGATGTTACAGTCCCTCTGATTCTGAAGAAAACAGCGGCAAAATTCCAGACCATCTGCAAGATACTTGGAAGAGAACGAGTCTCCATCACCACACCAAGCTGGAAGTCTCTGATGGACATAGAGAGAGGCTAGCTGTTGACTGATATTTCAAGCTCGTTCACTATCCAGAAGCAGACCAGGCACGTGTGGAAGGCCTTCAAGAGCAAGCTTGTCACGAAGCACGTGAACACAGGTCGGATGCCCTTCACGAAGTACAAATTCTGGTCGCGGGATATATGGGACGCTTTGTGTGGATGACGACGACGGTCAAATTTCAGGAACAAAGTGTGGCGCATAAGGCTCTCTAGGCACAAAATACTCACCCCACAAACTCGGCACTACTAGGTACACGGGTAAAACCACACATTGGACGGCGGAGGATGAGAACACAACCGGGCCATTTGCTGGGATCAATGACGAGCGCGCCCAAAACTAGTTAAGAGCGATGGCATCAACCACATCTTCGGGCGAAATCTCTTTTACAAACTCGGTAGACGAGGAAGTGTCCAAACGTCTAGTAAATATGTCGAACTACCTAGTTGTTAATAAGTCTATAACTACATAGTGTCTAAAATAACATGATGGTATGTTGCAGCACGCAATGACTGCCGAATCTTCCTAAGGCTCCTTTAAAGCAGTTAGGGAGAAAGATATACTATCTACGGCCCTGGGAAACAAAATGAACCTGGGTCGCACGCAAGGCCTTGTGGTTTACGTTCCTTGGAGGGAGGGATTCCAGACGACTCTGAGACGTATAGGATTAGGAAGAGATCCAAGACCGAGCGTGAGGACTGGTTGGTAGAGGAGATTAATGCGAAGCTTACTGGAAAATTTCAGGGACAGATAACAAGATTGCAGGATCAAACGAATCAACGCCTCAACCAATCGCAAGCCGCCCTTGTTATTTTGAGAGCCAGTCCTCCTCAACATCGGAGTAGCGTCGAGTCCATGCAAAATTATAAACATAGCGACGTCCAATTACCTATCGACGACATCAAGGTAATATAAAAATAGACCTATAGGACATATTAGCTAATTGTGTATCGTTTTATAAGAGCCAACGCCCTACAAGCTCCAAGTGGGCTGGTTTGGTACATTTCTATTGAGGCTGGGCGGGGGATGGCGTATGCATGATAGGAAGGGACAGTGCTACATGGTGCCCAGCTCGTGCAGGGTTACGCCAGGGTCCAGGTAGACATGGTACATGACAATTTCATGGCCGTCCCGCTGGAGATTCGTCCGAATGAAGACATCAGAACACTAGGGGATGCCATGTACACTTTTATCTAGTGGCACAAGAAGGACATCGCCCTGGACCCTGCTGTGATCTCGACACGACCATGCCTCTCCAACAAAACCCTCGATGACTCCACCTCATCCTTCGCTTCAGAAGGCTACCTCATCTATTCCCGTGGAGAAGACGCCGAAGGAACAAGAAAAGCATGTCGTTGTATCGGTTCCCGAGTTGTCTCACGGGACGATGTGTAGTAGGCGAGTCGTTAAGGCTAAATCGAAATCGAAAAACATTAAGGCGCCTCCCAAGCCCGGGAAATACTCCCTCGAAAGTCCATTGGCCCCCCGACACAGTATTAGCCTGCGCTAGATTAGGTTGCCAGTCTTTGCATGTTTAGTACATACAGAATACCAAAGAGAAGGGGTGCGATACTGGATTCACCGTCAGATACACGAAGGATCATATCTTGCACAAGCCGGGCCACTTCGTCGTGGGCTTCGATGACTTATTCGACCTATTCAACCTCAATGCTCTCGATGTCTCGCTTCTAAGATGCTGTACACTAAAAGTGTGTACAAAAAAAAGTTCAACATTCACGTAATAGCGATAAATGTCATAACTCATTGCTTATGTATAGATACATGATGAAAAATGTCTAGCGATGGTGAGAACCGGTTGGTTTCCTCGACCCACACTTAGTCTTTGAGCAATGCATCACGAAGACGCATCCTACGTCGTGAAATACATAACGACGAGATTGCTTGCTCATGGAAACAAGGACTACATACTAGTGCCCTACAACCAGAAGTAAATGATTCACTACTTACTATATAAATTTTATTTGTGCTTTATACGCAACATGAACTTAGGTTTAATGACTATAGCGACATACATGAATAGGTTACACTGGATCCTTTTAGTCATTGTACCAAAGAGGAATAAGCCAATGTACCTTGATTCCCTAATCAACAAAAACAACAACTTCACCCTTGTGCAAGGAATACTCGACAGGTATGTTCATTTCCTCCACACATAACTCTATTGTAGTATTCCTTCATTTGAAATGGCCGAGGAGAAATTTTTGGAATCACTTAGGTTGTTCAGCGCCTATGTTGCCGAGGGAGGGACACACAAGGAATCGAGTGCCACACTGCAACACAGGATGCAATTTTGGGTACAAGCTACAACACAATAATCCTATATCACATTTCGTAATAATACATCTCGAACTGACTATACCTATATATGTAATTCTATTTTTGCAGTGCCACCAGCAAAAACAAGATCACCTATGTGCATTCTCGTTTGCCATCATATGCAGAAAATCATGTGTGCTAAGACGAATGATCCAGATGTTTGTCAATCTCGTAATAATTATTTCCTAATTATAAATTTAAATATACATGCTTACTACTTTATTCCTGCTAGCGACAGGGCATGATACTTGATTTATATGCATTTATTATGACTAAAATCTTGGAAGTTCGAGGGATGCTCTACGGCTTCATCAAGACGGAGATCATTAATGCCGATGAGAATTTCATTTAAATCGACACATTGAGCGACCTTCAAATAATTGATTTAATTGTAATTCACTTTGAGTAGTTGTAATTCAATTGTAACTCTACAGGCATTACTTGAACATATTATTTTGTAATTGATTTTGAGTTGTAAATGATCACTTTGAGTTGTCAACAATTGATCCATCTATGATTCATCTTTTTTCTGCTTGCTTGTTTTTTAGAAGGTATGGCTAGCAATTCCTCAGGCTAGATGAAAATTAGAAAAAATTGAGTTAAGTATAACGAACTATCACAGACAGTTTTTTAGCTCGAAGCCGTCTTTGAATGCCAACTATCACAGATGGTTTCACCAACTACCGTCTGTGATACGTCAGATATCGCAGACGATTATTTTTACTAACCGTCTGTGATATATCTCCAATCACAGACGGTTAGTAAAAAGCACCGTCTGTGATATCCGACATATCACAGACGTTTTTAACAAAAAAAAACCGTTTGTGTTGTCACTTATCATAGACGGTTCACAAACCGTCTGTGATAACAGTCTATTATTATATACACATAAATTTAGACGGTTCAAAAATTACCTGTGACGACAGTTTAGAGCCGTCTGTGATGACTCTCTCCGTAGCAGTGGCCAGTCTAATAATATTGTGATTGAATACAAAAATCGTCTGTGATAACAGTCTATTATTACATACACATAAATTTAGACGGTTCAAAAATTATATGTGACGACAGTTTAGAGCCGTCTGTGATGACTCTCTCCGTAGCAGTGGCCAGTCTAATAATATTGCGATTGAATACAAGTCTGTAGAGTATGCTTGGCCCGGCTTACTTTCACTAGGTCTTAGCACAATTCGATCATATAGGACGGAACCACATCCTCGACCTTCATGTACTAAAGGCACCAAAGCCTCCCATGATGACTGTCTGATCAAAATTCAACGATCCAGATCAATGCAAAGGGAAATTGAGTTTCTGGGACGAGAAATTCAATCATCTCGTCCACCCCAATTCAAACCGTTGGATGCGATTCCAACGGCCCAAAAGTGCCGAATGCCACATCACTGTTCCCTCTGCCACTCCAGTTGATAAGGCAGAGGATACACTTTGATGTTGGACATATAGCAATTGTAGCTACAATAATTTGCAGTTGACGGACATTTATTTGGACTTAATGCAGCTAGCTAAATCTTTCAACTTCTTGGGTGAGAGATTTGTTGATTTAAAACAGTTGGGTTATCTATAAATCTCCATTATACCTCACATCCCACTTATGTTTCCTCGGGCGGCCTACGATTGCTTTGTCAATGTCCTGATCACTTGGCAATTTTCTGGGATATACATGATATCTTCATTTAGAAACTAGGGATCGGAATTTGCGGATCTAGTTCTAAATTCATCCGGTAAAGTTTATTCTCAAAATGTCCGTTTCAGGCTCAACCCTCACAGGTTGAATTTGGAAACTTTCAGAATAAAAATCCCCCAATGTAAGAGTATTCAGTTGAGTACAAGAACTTTGAACGACCACTCAAAGAAACAAAACTTTTAATCAAGATTGTAAGACCTTTTGGCTGGGTATCACTTAGCTTTTCTTTTTGCGATTTCAAGAAAGACGCACACGCGCACACCACGTTCATGCACATGAGAGTGTATCCGGTCCTTTAGTATAAGCCTATAAAAACGGAGGACAGAAGTAAATTCATGATCTCATAAAATTCCTACTGAAAGCACAGTCAGGTATGCATAAAAACGGGTAACATAATTTGAATCTCGGTAGGTGGAGTCGTACACCCACAACTCCATCCAGAGGCGGAGCTGACGTTAGGCCTGACCTTGGGCCGGCCTAGCCACTTTTGGCCTTTTGACCAAAGAAGGTAACCATAAATTAATCTTTCAAGTGGTATTTTGAAGTTGGACCTTGGGTCGTTGCCCCGGAGGCCCGGCCCAGCTCTGCCCACCCCAGCAAGAGCCGGTTCCATGTGCGTGGAGTATATAGGCTGAACAGCTGACGTTCCCATGCATTTGCCAATCTATAAGTAGTAGCATATATATCAAATCTTACATAGTATTGTACTTACCTGTGTGCGTGAACGAATATATATTGTCCAGAATTAAGCTCGTGCGGCTGTAACTAGCAGCCAGAGGTAGAAGTGTAGAATATTAGTTGGATTGTCTTTTGTTCTTCCATCAATGGCATGCGCCCTACTTCTTCGAGACACGGAACCAGAGGCCATTGTGGTACTATTTTTATGTGGCCTAGTGGTTTGACACATCGCTTGATAGTACGTTGGACAAGTCATCGCACACGCACGATCTATAAAGACTTCTTATAGAGAAACCAATAATTAATGGAGATCATGAACGTCCAACTCCAAGTCCAAGTCCAAGTAATTGCTGATAAGTTTCATCGCTGCGAAAATATCTTAACCGGAGTACAAAATGTTGTATTAATAATAGGGGCAATATTTGCACCACTAATACTATCACACAATTATCTTGTAACAACTTCCATCGTAAGCAAAGGCTCTATCAACGTTTATGGGTTGACACGAAACCATCCAATTCCCTAATGTATCCCCTCTGGTTGATATTGCAACTTCAAATTCAAACCCATCTATCGCTGTAAAGTTGGCAACCAAAAATTGTAGAAGGATGCATTCGTCTTTCTAAAAGAAACATGTAAATTGCACCATAGATAAGTTGAGTAGCTATTGCAACGGTTTCTTTGAAAATTTATCCGTTGTACGACATAGCATTCTTCCCCGGTACATTCATTCCATGATCAAGAACAATAGAAATTCAGAGGTCATCAGATAGATACATCGAGAGAGAGAGAGAGAGATCAGAGGGAGCGTTGCTGACGACGACGGCCGCGACAAGGACGTCCTGAGAGAGCAGAGTAGCGTTCGTTGAGCCGTCAGCGTCAGACGCTCCCACCAACCACTACTAAAACCCCTTGAGCTTCCCGCTTCAAACATCCATCCATCTCCGCAACTCGGTCTCGCACGACTAGCTAGTAGCTAGTACACCACAGGCTAGCTCCGCTGCATTTGCGTTGCACCGTTGCGTGCGCGCCCGCTTGGCGTTGGCAATGCCGGAGATCGAGGTCACCAGCCCGGCGTCGTCGTCTGCCTCGCCGCCGCCATCGCCGACCGAGGCGGCGAGGCGCGGCGGCGGGGAGAAGCGTGGGAGGGGCTCCGGGGCAATGGCGGGGCTGCAGGCACCCGACGTACCGCGGCGTGCGGATGCGGGCGTGGGGGAAGTGGGTGTCCGAGATCAGGGAGCCGCGCAAGAAGTCGCGCATCTGGCTCGGGACCTTCCCGACGCCCGAGATGGCGGCGCGCGCGCACGACGCCGCGGCGCTCGTCGTCAAGGGCCCCGCGGCGGTGCTCAACTTCCCCGAGATGGCCGCGTCGCTGCCGCGCCCGGCCTCCGCCGCGCCCCACGACGTGCAGGCCGCGGCCGCACGTGCTGCGGCCATGGACCCCGTGGACGCGGTCCCGGCGCCAATGCCGGCAGTGGCGTCGACGGCGCCCGCGTGCCAGCCCGGGCAGATGTTCGGCCAGGTCGATGACGAGCTGGAGGAGATCATCAAGCTACCGTCCATTGACGAGGACATCGCGGCTGAGCTCATGTTCGGGGGCACGTTCCACGACCCCGCCGCCGAGCCGTGGTACGAGCCGGCGTGGCTTGACCACGCCGGCATTACCGCGGAAGACGACCTGGGCGTGGCCGGGCTCGGGTTCGACCCGGAACAGGTCTGGGCGCAGCCGGACGGCATCATGGCGTCTGGGTACGGTGCGCTCTTGTGGAACCTGTAATTACTAATCCATATCATCTCTCTTTTTGTCCTGTGAATAGCCTCTCTCTCTCTCTCTCCCTCTCTCTCCCCCTTTTGGCGAGCCTGGCACTCTAGCTTCTGAATTTTCCTTCCAATGGTTTGACTTTTCATGGCTACACATGACTATGAGGTGTTGTTACAGATACTTCAGTAATTACCCATCAATAAGAAAGTATGTACATGTACATGCATGCAATGCAATGTTAATGTACGTGAGAGATGTACTTCTAGAATCTTCCTCTCGTGTTGTTAGCATTCAGACGTCAAGGTTACGTACAAAGCTGAAACGCTCCAGTGAAATGACTGGATGTAAATATCCTGACGATGCCATTCTGATTACGCTGGTTCTCTGCTTCCTTGTTTCCCTTTTTCTTGTGAGACAGTGCCGTTGACAAATACCTCAATCTCAGCACGACAGGCAAGTAGTAGGTAGGACCCGGTGAAAAAGAAATGAGCGAGGGCATAATAAGTAAAATTACAAATGGTTAAATATTGAATTACACTACTAAAAACTAAAATTTGAGTAGAGATCTAGACCCACTCAACTTTCTTAAAACTACGCATCAGAGTAGCGTGCGTGCGTGCATGTGATCCAAGTCGATCGTCGATGCAGGCGAGTCCAAGGAACCATGCGCTCGACTTGTGACATAGCCCGTCCAAGCCCTCCCTGCCTTGGATATCGTCGAACGACAACACATGCTTGGCATTGCAGTACTGCTGTACTTGGCTTGTTCACAGCCACGAAACGTGTAATAATATGACTAAGAATCTGTTGTTCATTGCTGTCAAATTTGATAGTTAAGCTTAGCTTTCTAGCTTGTAATATTGCTAGGAGTGATCGATCGACACAGGTTTCTTGCTGGTAGTACGTAGAGTGCATGCGATCAGCTCGACATCAGCTGCAGTGATGCGGTCTCCGCAGATCGGAGAACCCGGGGATCGGTCATCATATAGCCTGTCAAGTCACTTAATTGGCGTTTGCGAGTGACGTGACTCCCCAATGTTTGACAGCTTCTAGAAGGCCCAGCATCAGGCCTAGATTCTTGTGAAATTACTGGCCATAATATTGTTTGTCCAAAGCTTTGTATACTTCGAAAATTTTCAGTCTGCTCCCTGAACTTTGGGAAATGGCCCACTCGTAAAACCAAGACCTGCTTGGAACGTGGAACCCGATTCCTGCGGAAACTGAATGGTTTCCTGTGAAATCTTTGTGTTCCCGAGAGCCCTTAAAGTGGACAAAAGTGTTGAGTAATCATCGCGTTTAGTTCAAACGATTATCTCGCAGATAAATTCAGAATCTAAAAACAATACAAGAACACAAAAATATAATAATAGATTGAACACAAAAATATCAGTGAAATTCTGGCTTCTCTTTATTACTCTTTTATAAAACTGTCTACAATGTTGAGGTCCCCCTCCTTTACATAAGCAACAGGATGGATGAGGAGCCCACCTGGACCAGGATACTCCGGTCCTGGGCCCTGTTTATTAACACTTCCCCCTTGGGCACTCATCCGTCATGTTCATGTCTCGTCAAAACTTCATAAAAACCCAGTGAAAAAATTTTAGAGAAAGAGTACATAACATGCGTTCCGCTGTGTTGCACGAATTGCCTCGTTAAAAACCTTAGCCGATACACTGCAGGAAAACTCGTCAAGGGAAAAAAGAGTACAATCAACCTAATTTCATTTAATCTCTAGGATTTATTCTTTGGGCACTCGATCTTCGTGATCAAGCTTTAATAATGAGTTCGTGAAGATTCCCCCCCCCCTTAATTCTACACTTCTTTGAGCCTCATCATTTCAATTCCACGTATGCATCTTTCAAAGCTAGACGCTGGAAGTGACTTAGTAAATAAATCTGTAAGATTTTCACATGACTTAGTATGTAGTACCTTAATTTTATCCATCGTTTGCAATTCATGAGTATAGAAGAACTTGAAATTGATATGCTTTGTGAGAGGACTCTTCACATAATACATCTGCACTTGTGCAACACAAGCTGCATTATCTTCATAGATAATAGTGGGGGGCTTGTGTGGTATTCAATCCACATGATTCTTTGGATGTGGTGAATCATCCGCCAAGCCAAGAACATTCCGTGAGGCCTCTACAAGTGTTATGATTTTGAGTGGTTCGTCGAAGTAGTTACAAGACTTTACTTCGACGATTTCCATGAGATTGTAGTTCCACCACATAGGAATACATAGCCTATTTGCGACTTAGTTGTATGCGGGTCTGACAGATACCCAGCATCTGCATAGCCAGTCATAGTTAGGTCTTGGTTCTTTCTGTAGAACAGACCAATATCTTTACTTCCTTGGAGGTATCGGAAGATATCCTTTATTCCCTGCCAATGTCTTTTGGTAGATTCTACACTATACCTTGTTAGTAGGTTCACGGCAAATGCAATGTCCGGTCTAGTACAATTTGAAATACATGAGTGCTCCTAGTGCACTCAAGTACGAGAATTCTGGTCCCAGAACTTCCTCCCCCTCTTCTTTAGGTCTGTATGGGTTCTTGTCCTGCTGCAAGGATCTCTCGACCATCGGTACTTTCGAAGGATATGCCTTTTTAAAACCAAACTGTTCTAACACTTTCTGAGTGTAGGTTGACTGATGTACCAAAATCCCTTCATGGGTATGCTCAAGCTGCAAGCCTACGAAATATTTAGTTTTACCCAAGTCTTTCATTTCGAACTCCGACTCCAGGTAAGAGCTTGCTTTCCTAATATCTTTCAGGGTCCTAATGTCATTCAGATAATCTACATATACTAAGATTATACAGAATCCATCCTGGGATCGCCGTATAAAAACATAGGGACAATCCTAATTGTTCGTGTAGCCTTTCTTGTAGAGAAAGTCGCTCAAGCGATTATACCACATTCTGTATGATTGTTTCAGTCCATACAGTGACTTTCTGAGTTGCATACTATGCAAATTTCTATTTGTTCTGTCTTGGTTCGGGACAGATATACCTTCAGGTACCTTCATATAAATGTCTGAATGCAAGTTCCCATAAAGGTATGTAGTTACCACATCCATCAATTTTATTTCTAAATTCAAGTTTATTGTCATTGAGATTAAATATCTAAAGGCAGTTACGCCCATGGCCGGGGAATAAGTTTCTTCGTAATCGGCTCCTAGTCATTGAATGAAACCTTGTGCAACAAGTCTTACTTTATGTCTTACCATTTCATTATTTTCATTTCTCTTTCGAACAAATACTGACTTATGCCCTATGGGATGCACATAGGGAGGCGTGCGGCTTATAGGCCCAAATACCTCTCTTTTATTCAGAGATAACAATTCTACTTCTATTGCCTTTTCTAATCCGATCTTTTCTTACATTCAGCGAGCGATGCAGACTCTCGATCAAGATCGATGATTGTGGCAATTTTCTTTGCAAAATAAATATCGACATTGGTTGTTGTTCTATTCATAGATTCTCCTATAGTCACATAATTTATAGCTATTTCTTCATGGGGCATTGCGTGCAGACACATGTGACTTGGTCATGCTCTTCAAATCACTAAAGTGGTCAGGCAGTTGATTCGCTAATACTTGCAAATCAATTATCTTCTGGACTTCTCTATTTGCTTCACTAGTGTGCGGGTCATGTGCATGGATTCCCGTGGCTTGCCACGTCATTTTCTGATATTTTTCATCAAGGGGTTGATTTCCTCCCCCTAATGACGGAAAACTATCATCATCAAATATGCTGTCAGCGAAGCGGGCTGTATGCAAATCTTCAGTTGTGAGGTCAAGATACCTTATTATGGATGTTGTCTCATAACCAACTTATATCCCAGACTTTTGGAGGGGGGCCATTGAAGTTCGCTGTGGTAGTGGTATAAGTACATAAACCTTGTAACCAAACCTTCGTAGATGAGAAATTTTTGGTGCTAACCATTGCGCTAGTTGCATAGGTGAATGGATGTTATATGCTGATGGTCTAAAATTGATGAGAGTTGCTGCGTGTAGGACTGCGTATCCCCAACATGTAGTTGGCAAATTACAATTCTGCAAGAGTGGTCAGGCAATAAATTAATTCTTTTAATTAATACCTCTGCTACTCCATTCTGGGTGTGGACATATGGTACGTAATGCTCAGCGGTAATTCCCACTGCCATACAATAATCATAAAATACCTTTGAAGTAAATTCTCCGGTGTTATCCATTCCGATGGACTTCACATGATGATCAGGGAAATTATTCATAATTTTAATTATCTGCGAGATCAGCTTTGCAAAAGTGTGGTTTCTCGTAGATAATAAGCATACATGCAACCATTTCGAGGAAGCATCGATGAGTACCATAAAGTATCTAAATGGCCATAACAGGGGTTGTATAGGACCGCAAATGTCTCCCTGGATACAGTCCAGGAATGCAGGAATTTCATCATTTACTTTCAGAGTAGAGGGTCTAGTAATCAGTTTCCCGGTGGCACATGCGGGGCACACAAAATCTTCCTGATTCGGGAAATTCTTTACATTGACATTGTGTCCCTAAGAATTAGTAATTATATTTCTCATCATTCTAAGACCGGGGTGGCCTAATCTATCATGCTAGAGACAGAAAAGTTCATAACTTCTAAAAGTGGTTTCAGGACAGTATAGGCTGCAGGTGCCTTAATGTGAGTGTAGTATAGCCCAAATTCATATGAAGAATGTCATTCTAATACCATTTTCCTATTTTCTTGGCGCTTTGTAATGAGCAGGTATTCCTTACCATATTTTTCTCCAGTCTCTACGTGGAGACTGTTAGCGTGAATATCTTTAAAACTTAAGAGAGTTTTAATCGATTCTGGGTATAACAAGACTTCTTCAATGACCAATGTTGTGCCCATTGGGAGTATAATTGTGGCTCTTCCTGAGTCAATTATACAAGTATCGCTGCCTGCGATTGTCGTAAGACTACCAATATTATTGCTGATCAACGGGAAAAAAATTATCTCTCGCAATATGGTATTCGTTATGCCGCTATCTGCTAAGCGCATTTCCTCCATAGAGCGCCACACACGTTCTAATATATAAAGTATTTATTAATATAGGGTAGGAAGCAATCCACACACATAAGTAAAATACTTCAAAACAGAACACAACTTGCTATTATTAATACAAAAAAAACTTGCAGGACTCATTATAAGAATTTATTGCTTTGCTCTCCTAGAGCTTACAACCATTATTCAAAATTCAATGTTCTACCATAAACTGCAAATGACTACAAAATCTAAGTGCAATGTGTGCACTAAATTGAATTAGCGAATTATGAAGAAAGTTCTGCCTAAATCTACTCCATGTCCAACTTCTCTTCTCGGCAACACAGCTACTGCCGTTGTGATGTCCAAAGAAGGTGTGATAGGGGCTGCTACTGAGATGTCCACATCCATGGGTGCAACCCATGATTGTGGATCCTCTGTGCCTACAATGGCGAGATGTGCCTCATGCTGTCCTTTGCCCTTCTTCTTAGACTTGAAAGTGTCAATCACATGCGGCTCACGGCAAACACGTGATCAATGTCCCTAAGTGCCACATTTGTAGCAACTTTGGTCCTGCTGACCATAGGACTTCTTATCGCACTTCTTTTGTTCGCTCTTCTTGGCTTGAGCATTCTATTTGGTTTTATGACCCATGACCTTACCCTTCTTGTCTCTTTCTTTTGAGTGAAGCTTCCTCACCTTGCAGCTGTTTGAATTGACTTTATGGCCAACTTTGCTACTAGGCGGCTGTGATATGTAGTTCTTTCTGGGAACGTCATCTTAATATTCCGCAACTTGCATGATGTTAATCAGTTCGGTATACTTCTTATAGCCGTCCTGATGATAGTTGCGTGCAGATTGCACCGTGTTTGGGTGAAAGGTAGAGATATTTTTCTTGATCTTCTGCTCATCTGTGGTTACTTTACCATAGAGTTGAAAACTTGTACAAATTCTATGCAATGCAGAATTGTACTCCCCTAAGGTCTTGTAGTCAGCAAAACGTAGTTGGTTCCATTCTTGCTCTGCCTGAGGAAGAATGGTGTACTTCAGCTTCTCAAACCGCTTCTTTAGTGCGGTCCACAAAGCTAGTATGTTCTTTTCTACCATATACTCATTCTTGAGCGTAAGGTTGAGATGGTGTCTGAGGAAATGAAGTGCTTGATCATTCTCCTCAGCAGTTGGAGTGGCGCCCTTCAAGGTGCCAAGTCCAATAGAAGCGCAAGCTTCTTGGCTCTAAGTACGATTTCGACATCTGATGCCCAAGTTAGGTAATTGTGGCCATGCTGGGCCATCTCTTCAAACTCTCGGTTCGTAGTGCTAGTCATATGCATATTCCTGCAAAAAAGTGCATAAGATTACTACTGGTAATTTGCAAAAATAGATGCAAAAAATTCTCATAATGTTCCCGTATTTTTCTATGTATTTTTCATGATTTACTACTATTTTAAGTGATTAACAGCAATATAAACAATCAAAGATAATCAAAACAGTAAATATAGCATATAAATTGCATATAAATAATAATAACAAAGTTAAACATGCTTCAAAAGTTCAAAATATGCAAGAATTTGAATTCCTGAGGCCCTTTTCTGCTGGAAAATAAATTTTTGGCAAATTCTGCAATTTCTAGGGGTTAAAATTCGAAATTTCAGTTCTGAGAAAAGTTTACGTGTAATTTTAGTACTTTTGAGGGCCTTTTTGCAAAATCAGGATTTCGCTTTTCCCCTTTTTTTCAGCCTGTTTACTAGGCCTACTCCTCATGCCCCAATTGGCCTTTCCCAGTCCAATTTGCCAGCCCACTTCGGCTCATGGCCGATTCAAAGGGAGGGGAGGGGTAGGGTTTCCTATCCCGTCCATGAGGTGGCGGCGGCACTCTATGAGGCACGGCGTGTGTGGGCGACTAGGGAGGCGCAACACGACGGGGTCCGTGCCATGCGGCGGTGCAAACCGAGTGGAGGTCAGCGGCGGTGGCTCTGCAGGAGGACCGGCGAGTGAAGGTGGCCTTCGTCTGGCGATGGTCGCGGGAGTCCCGGCGAAGGTGGCGCTTCGTCTTTGGAGCAGCCGGAGTCCAGCGGTTGAGGCGGCCAGCCAGTGGCGCGGCGGCTTCAAGCAAACGGCCGTGCGGGGTGTGGCACGGAGGTGGCTGGCGGCGCCATGCGAGAAGGAGGCGGCGCTTCAGTTGGGCTTGGTGTCGGCGGTTCATGCGGGCACACGGGTGGCCGAGCCGACCGAGCGTCTCTTTGAGCAAATGCGAGCGCGCGGGGGCCGAAGTCGCCGCAGGCGCCGCTGAGCGGCGGGCCGGGCCATGGTGGCGGCTCGGGTTGTTGCCGTGCAAGGCGGCCGGGTCACGGCGGTGCAGGCTCTCGGTGCCACGTGCGGCTCATGGAGGTGCAGGTAGCCGACGGCTTCAAGGAGGCACTTCGGGCGGCCGGAGGCTTCAAGCCGGCCATGGTAGTGGCGCACAGCTCTAGGCCGGCGCGCAGGTCGTCAACGGCGGCGTCGCCGCATGTGCGCAGGCGGTGCATGGCTTCGGGCCTTGCATGCCAGAGCTGCGCTCCATTTTTTCTCGAGATTTACTATTTATACGATACATACTGTTCATGCGATGCAATTGTCGTTCATGCAATTACCGACCGGCTTGGCCGATGACTCCAAGTCGACTCACGGTAGCTTAGAACATATTTGCAATTTCAAATCTACGGTACAATCGACATCCACCTTTTCATGCAATCCACCGATCTGCTCGGCCAACGACTTCAAGTCAGCTCGCGGTAGATTAGATCGGATTTGCACCGTAGAAGAAAAAACTAATTTAGAAAGCCAAATTTGTAGAATTGAAAGAAATCTAGAAAAACAATTCAATCTACAAGTGTCGTGCTACGATGGTTTCCTTTCGATCCGAGGAGAGTCGATCGTGTTGATAACGTGTTGAGGAACCGTCTCTAGCTAGTCCAGTCCGAGCGATTACCCCGTGGACTGTAACATCCCAAATTTCTGAGCTCTAAAAATCTTTTGAATTATTACTTGTTGGAAAATACAATATTTGATTTTTCTATTAATTTTTATTATCTTTATTTAAAGCTTAATATAAACATTCATGTAAAAATGATTTAATGTGATTAACCCCAACAACAATAATTGTCAAAACTATTTTATTTGGATTCTATGGGCTTGGATATATTTTCTAGAATTTTTTAGAATTTTTCCGAGTTCATTTGCTATTTTCTATTTGCTATTTGCTATTTCTGGTTTTTCTAAAAAGAAAAATCAATTTAAATCCTTCGGAATAGTGTTGGGCCAGAGCCCAACACTATTCTCGCAAGCAAGCCCACTTCCCCGCTCACCCGTGCCTCCCTCCGCTCGATCGTCACCGCGTGTCTCCATCGGACGCCGTGCGCTCACTTGCGCCTAACTGCCGCTGTCAGGTGGGGCCATCGTCTGGTCTTCTTCCCCGCGCCTTCTTCTCTCCCACGCCCTCGCTCGCACGTCCGCCATTGCCGCCCGTGGGAGCTTCGTCTGACAAAATAGAATCGTCGAGATTTCTTCGCAGCGACCCCACCAAATCGCGTCTCTGTTTATCCCGCATCTATCCCCAACCGAGTCATACTCCGAATCCCTCTCAATCTCCTAAAATCAGGGGATCACCGGTCGCGGCCGTTTCAGACGTGAATTGGGGATTTCCAATTCAGCCCCTCCCGAGCCCTATAAAGACCCCCTAGGTTCCCGTCTCCCTCCTCATCCTAGCACCGCCGCCCTCGTCCTCTCTCTCTCTCTCTCTAGTGCCGCCGGAATTTAAGCTTTAGGTTTTGTCGCCGCCGTCGATTTTCCCCAATTGCGCCGCCGCCATTGACGCCCTGCCCTCGCCGACCTCGCCTTCGTGCTCAGCAAGGCCGAGGGTACCTCGGGAGCACCTTCCCTTCGCCGGAGCACCCTCGCCGCCCTCGTCCGACAAAACCCGTACCTACTCCGCCGCCGGTCGTCACCGTCGTTGCCAGCCGCTGGTAAGGGCACCCCTAGGTGTGCGATAGCACGGGTAGCAATCTGGTACCCTCCACCGCTGGCGCCCATCGATCCCCGAGCGCCGCCTCCCTCTGCTGTGCCTCGTCAGCAGCCAGCGTCAACGTTTGCGCATGTGTGTCGCCCACGTCCCGTCGTGTCAGCGCCAGCGCGCGTACGCGTGGCCAGGTCCACCACCCCTCTCTTCACTGTCTCGGTGAACCCTGTTCACTGTGAGCCTAGAGGCTGACAGGTGGGGCCCACCCGCCAGTTTCAATTTTAATTTAATTATTTTTCTCGGCTGACGTAAGCGTTGCACAATAATCCTTTTTCTTTTATAAAAATAATTCAGAAAATCAAATTAAAATCCAAATTAGGGTTTTAATTTATTTTCTAACTTCCAAAGAACATAACTTTTGCATCCGAACTCCGATTGAGCCCATTCAAGTTTGTAAATTCATATAAAATAAAGATCTATTTAATGCTGAATTTTATTTTATTTTTGGAGTTTGTTTTGTCTCTATTATTTATTTATTTGTGTTTCTTTTACCTCGTTTGTGAGTAGACGTCGATACTTTGGGAAATTTTAGAGAAAAAGGAGCACCTCAAGATCAAGACCAGTACCTAGACCTATTCCAAGGCAAGTTATACCTTTGATCATGTTGCAACCAATTTTCAAATTATTTTTATTCAAATTATTGCATTTTAATTTACGTATGTATTTAAATGATTTTAGGTGTAGTTAATGATCCAATTTGTTATATCCACCTTGTCAATTGTATGTCATATTCTTTTGTCACCCTAGATTGGTTCCTTACTAGTTGGCAATATCATGGCACCAACGTGGGTTAGTTGATACGATTAGACTACTTAGCCATGCCACGAGTTATCATTTTCTTGTGAGTCGCAAATATAAATCTAACTAATGGAATATGGAACTGTGTGATAAAAATTGTATGTGTTGTGTGCTATTACTCATTGGTAACATGTGTTGCACTTAACCAACAGGGTGGGAAAAGATTTATACTGAGGCAAGTAGCGGATTCTGTGTGATTGGTGGAGCTTTGTGCTGGGAATAATAAAACTGTGCGATTTAGTTACAAATTGGAAGTCTTGCCTTGGTCAATTAAGGACTTCACTTTGTGCGCTATTGAACTGAGCCTTACTGTACAACCACATGTCTACTATGGGCTGAGCCTAACTTCGTAAGTTATGGAATCTTGACGTTGACAACTCAGATTGTAATTTAAGCTGTGTGATGGGCTGGAGGTGTGATAGGTCACATCGCGGGACGGCTCGCCGCATCCTTGTCCAACGATGTGTGTCTTACCAAACGCTGTGTGTATCGGTTGGACGGCAGTAAAGCACATCAGGAGTGTCCATGCTTGAGACGAAGTTTCCGAAAGATTTTGTTATGACCAGTGTGGGCCGCACTGATTATATCGTATGGGTAAAGTGTACAACCTCTTCAGAGTGTTTAATCAATCTATTCGAATAGCCGCGTCCTCGGTCATGGACATACTCGGGGATTTCACACGAGGGGTATATTTTCATAAAACCACTGCGAAGGGTCAGCTGTGTGAGATAACTTGTTAGACTTTGTGTCCTTTGTAAAATCAAATGATAACTTATTATTGTTTATTTGTTTTGAATTACGCTTTCAATCTATTATTCGTATTCAATTGCAAATGTTGTATTTCTACAAAATAACCACAGAAGCCATCCTTTGGAATAAGCCATCATCTATAAATTGCATTATGTGGTATGACTTGCGAGTACGGTTGTGTACTCATACTTACTATAATCAATCAACAAAAGTGGAGGAGTCATCGCCTACTTTTGGAGAGGAGTTCTAAGAAGGCTGATCGTTAGGGTCTCGATCCCAATCAGTTGCCTATGGTGAATTGATGGGATTCCGCTGGAGTTTACTTTGTTTCCGCTGTAGTTTATTTCTTTATTGTCAGCCTTGCATGGATTAATAAATGTAAAACTCGACCTTAAGGTCACAATAGTTATTTGCTATTCAAATTACTCGTTTATTTATTATTTCGTTGTATGGAGGTGATATTTCATCAGTGTTGACACTGTGTGCACTAGCGTGATCCTGGACTAGTGTAGTATACACAGATGGTCCAGATTTGCATATTTAGGTCCCGACATGGACAAACTCGGAATTGTAAGAACACAAGAACAAAATAGTAGATTGAACATAGAGATATGAGAGAACTTCTAACTTCTCTTTATTGCTCTTTTGTGAAACTGTCTACAATGTTGAGGGCCCCCCTCCTTTAGATAGGCAACAAGATGGATGAAGAGCCCACCTGGGCCAGGACTCTCCGGTCCTGGGTCTGGTTTCTTAATAAGAAGTACCTGAATGAGCATGGTGACACATGCACGACTATTGGGATAGTCGTGTCCTTGTGTTTTTGCCCGATTCACGGATTGTAGGATGTGTTGGGGATAAATGGCTCGTGAGTCATGACTGATGGTCTGAACAACAGCACACGAACATGTCTAAGAACAAGACATGCTGTCGGAGCAATCAACAACTAAGAACTCGTCGCAGGTAGAAAGATTGGCACCACACTAAGCTACCCACAGCTATGGTGATAAATCCTTTGAAAAAAATTCACCCCATTGGAGGACACAAACACACACAACGAAAATTCATTGATAAAATTGAATGCGTTTCAAGACTGATTACAAATGATGCTTTTATAGCCAAACTATGCCTAGGATTATATGAAACAACTTAGAAATCGGAAACAAATTATCTCTAAATGCAATTTAGATGGGAATAAATGGGCGCCAAATCTTGCGAAACCTTCATGACGCCATATCAGGGCATCTCCAAAAGGACCGTCTCTAATTTTGCTATATCAACTCCACATCACCGAAAGACTGATTTAGAGACAACACCTCCAATAAGTTGTCTCTAATATTTATGCCAAACTTATAATATTCCCACTCCTTCACCCCTCTCTCACATGCACTTGTTGCTTTGTCTTGGTTCGTATGTAGAGATGGTTGTTTGAGGAAGAGACGATTTCCCTTCTCTCTCTTCCACCTAGGATTTTGCTGACATGGAAGGGCTGACCGGCAACTGATATGACACTATTGTAGATGCCCTGATATGGTGTGTGTGGCAACTAAAGCGTGCCCCCTAGGTCAGCGGCACAAAGGTTGATGTGCTAGTCCTTCTTGACTTTATCTCCCTTGATTTGGTTTGGTGATGCTATTTTAGCATAAGGGAGATACTAGCCCACGCTATATATCGTTGGAATGCATTTCCAACGGTATGATAGTTTCATGCAGTTTCGTGAAGTTTCAGTTGCTTAAAAGTTTCAGATTACGAGCTTGAAGTTTCGACTAGGTTTCAACGCGTTTCGTGAAAGTTTCAAAAAGGTTTCAGGTTATGGGTTTGATGTTTCAAGCATGTTTCATCATGTTTTGTGAAAGTTTGAAAATGTTTTCGATGCTTTTCATGAAGTTTGAGAAAGATTTCAAGTAAGTTTTATAAAAGAAATTTGCAAGTTTCAAGAAGTTTCAAAAAATAGTTTCAAGGAAGTTTCGATAATGAATAAGAAAGGATGAAACTTTCGAGTTTAAGCATGAAAACATTTTAAAATTTTTAGGTTTTAATGAGTTTCGTGTATTTCTAGAAGTTTATAGAAGATTCTAAGAAATTTTCAAGCCCAAGTTTCAGTAAGTTTCAGATTTTGAAACTCAAGTTTCAACAAGTTTGAGACAAAAGAGTTTCAGCAAGTTTCATGAAGTTTCAAGAAGTCTTGTAAAAATATTTTGAAAGTTTCAGGTTTAAGTGAGTTTCACGTATTTCTAGAAGTTTCCAGAAGACTCCAAGAAAATTTCAAGCCCAAGTTTCAACACGGCTTGAACAAATTTTAGATTTTGGAATTTAAGTTTCAGACAAGAGTTTCAACAAATTTTATGAAGTTTCAAGAAGTCTCATGATTTTTTTTAAAGAAAACTTAGGTTTAAGTGAGTTCAGACAAAAAAAAGTTTCAAGATGTTTCAGCAAGTTTCAGCATGTTTCAAGAAGTTTCAACAAGTTTCATAACAAATTGTATAAGAGATGGTAAGTATCAAAAGGAGTTTCAACACATTTCAACAAATTTCAATGGGTTGAAATCCAAAACTGTAAGTTCTGTACAGTTTCA
This sequence comes from Hsuehochloa calcarea, assembly GCA_036346395.1. Classification (NCBI taxonomy): domain Eukaryota; kingdom Viridiplantae; phylum Streptophyta; class Magnoliopsida; order Poales; family Poaceae; genus Hsuehochloa; species Hsuehochloa calcarea. The sequence continues at coordinate 15,725,925 of CM070604.1, read as the reverse complement.
AATCTGAAACTTGATTCAAAATGACTTTCAAAATAATATCAACTTAGTTTCAAAAGACAAACTTCAAAGCCTCATAGCAAGTTACGTAGGTTTTCATCAGGTTTCAAAAAAGTTTCAAACGAGTCTCATAAGCTTTGAGTGTTTTCAACAAAATTTCAATGGGTTTCAAATATTAAACTATAAGTTTTGTGTGGTTTCAAATCTAAAACTTGATTAAAAACGTGTTTTGGAAGAATTTCAATTAAGTTTCAAAAGACGAACCTCAATTTTTTGGAGATTTTTCGTGGGTTTTCATAAGGTTGCAACACGTTTCAACAAAATTTCAATGCGTTTCAAATATGAAACTTGATTAAAAACGAGTTTCAAAAGAATTTCAACTAAATTTCAAAATACATACTTCAAAGTTCCACATCATGTTTCGCATGTTTTTATCTAGTTTCAAAAGAGTTTCATAAGGTTTCAACGTATTTCAACAATTTTTCAATGGGTTTCAAATATGAAACTACAAGTTTCGCCCAGTTTCAAATCTGAAAGTTCATTAGAAATGACTTTCAGAGAAATTTCAATCAAGTTTTAAAAGGCTAACTTTGAAGTTTCATATAGTTTCAACAAGTTTCACAGGAAAATTCATAAGTTTCAAAAGTAAACATCAAATTTCAGAAAAGTTAGGGAGCCACCAAGGATCTCATCAGCAAGCTGCATGCCGTTGAGCTCTTACGCAGTTGCCTGTGGCTGCACGTTGCATTGCTCGGCACACATGCGCCCGCGACCACTATTGTACGCTGATGCACTTCGCGCGCTGCGCCGACGGGGGACCATGGCCGCTGGACCTCGTCGTCATCACATGCCTCCACTGCTTGATCCACTGTGTCGTAGTCTGATCCGCGCGGCTGTCGCTCGATGTATGCCACCGGCGAGTAAGTCCCGCGGTGTCTTGCTGTCTTCCACCGTAGTGCTGCACTGCGGTGAGCCCATGGCTGCCATGCAAGATGATGGTGTCTGCCGACTCCGCATGAGCTATGACAGTGTTCAACCGCTTGCCATGGCTACTAATTTGTCGTTATTCCATCCACCCCCATTACATGAGCCCTATGGGAGGGCTTTACCTAGCGCCTCCTCACCACCTAGAGGGCTGCCTTGGCGAACACTAGTGCTACCTAAGAGAGATAAATCAGATTAATACATTGGAAAAAAAAAACTACATTCTATTGTTTCTTAGGTTACATGCTATTCAAACTACACCGATTCAATACATTAAAATTACCCTAAGGCAATATGCTGAGTAAGGAAATCTCACACCGAGCGAGGTTACTATCCATGATTCTACAGTACAGTGAACAGTGCCAAACATGACAAGTGGGGCTGCCCCCTCTTGCCACATGGAGATCGAGTTGGGCTTACCCTCATCTTACCGGTCAAATGAAGCAGAAGAAGGTCAATTCATCGGATCGTACGTACACGTGCTTCATTCCTAAACCAAACGCATGCGCGCGACAATAATTGTTGGCACTACGTATCCATCCGTATGCGTGACCGGACCACGAGTGGCAAAATGATCAAAACAACGGCCACTGTTAGTGGAATTCATTGAAACTAGAGCTCACTGGTGTGCAAATAACTGGTAAGGATAGTGCAGCACGACAGAGCGCATATATAGGAGTATATAGTTCAATGAAAAAACAACATATTATTCGCTGCAAATGTGGAGTTTCGGAAATTGTGAATCGCCCGGGGTTCAAGTCAATCCACCATTTTAAGAGTTCCCGTGGCCTTGATTCTTGGTGGCTAATTTTTTTAGGTATGCCCATAAAAAATTGTGAATCACCGGTACATTTGTTCAGCTCAAAAGTCATCAACAAACTGAAATAAAAGGTGCCAGGATCATCTTCACAATTTCGATCGAATTAAACAAGCTAATTCAGTAGTGATCCTAGATAATTATATAGATGAACAAATGGCTTAATTTGATCTGATCCGACATTACTTTATTTTGTGTCAGTACTTATATACATGCGTGCCAACTAATGACACTCTTCAGTCTTCCCCTCCATTAACCACACTCTGCTGCACTGAACCTTGGATCAGGCAGGCAAGCTTCTAGCTATAGCAAAACCGTGTTCGTTACAAACAGAGCTAGCTAGCTAGCTATAGCGCAAGTGGAGTAGACAAGACACTGGGCGCGGCGTACCCAGTGGGGTTCTGCAGTAACGAGGAAAGGGACACCAACACGACAAGAGAGAGGCAGCAGGGGAGAGGAAGCGGCTAGGCGCCATGGCAATCTGGTCAATGCTGCGTCCACGTAAAACATCACGTCGTGGCCAGGCACACCTACCTCCTACGGGGGGCCCGGAAGGCCACGTGCTGCGCTGAGTTTTTTTTTATCCTCTTTTTTCAGGCCAAATACCAAAATTAGATTAAGGAATAAAAAATGATAAAAATAACACTTCTATAGTACTATTTTACTGCAAAAGTCATGTGCCGCGCACCCAAATCGGTCGATACCGTAGCAAAATAGCATGGTAGAAATGCCATTTTTATCATTTCGTTGGAAGGGACAAGTTTTGCTATTGCAACTAAAAAACATATCATTTCTGGCAAAGACTCGTGTGGCTAGGGCATTTGGTTTCCAAGCTAATTTGGCATAGAAATAAAGCACATGGCAAGAGTTAGCGGTTAATTTGGTGCGAATTAATTGGCAGGTAAATCACCATTTTTATTTATTCTTCTTCTATTGTATGCAACTACCTGTTGCGCTGCTTGTGGATAGCCCAAGGTTCAAAAAATATTTCAATGTATTTTTTTTTGCTATAGTGACCCAACAAAAAAGTACATAGTGGCATAGCTTGAGGCCCAGTCTCGCCTACTCTTTTTCACATCCCCACAGACCCATCACAACCGGCCCAACCCACCCAGCCTCTCCCCCACACCCCAAAGCTGCAGGAAACCAAATCGACTAATCCCAATCCAAGCCGCCACCATCCACTCCCTCCGCCCACCTCGCATGGCCTACCCTCTATGGCTCCACCTCCACGCCCGGCTGTCCTCCACGAGTCCATGGCTCCAGGGCCGACTGCTGTTAGTTTCTTGAGCTTTCTTCAAACATTGATTTGTTTCGGGCAATTCCAAACTGTCAATATGTTTATGATCATCTATTATGTCTTCACTTGTCTTTTAAGAAGACTTAGTCTAGCTATAATCTCAGTTTTACTTGGACCTTATAGCGTAATAGAAGTTTGGTTATTCTTATGTCAGGTGATGAGCATTTGGTGCGGAGGTGGAAGGGAAGAATCAACTCAAGAAGATGAGGATTGCGTCGGGACGCCATGGTGGACGACGCAAATGAACAATCGTGATGAACAGTCATGATGAATAGTGCATGATGAATGTAATACCCCGGAAATGGATCGGTAATTAGAGATTTAGTCGGAGGAGTAAAATGCAAAGAAAGGAATAGAAATTCTGAGAAAAAGGACCGAAAAGGCGACTAGAGGGGTGAATAGGAGCACGCTCACTTTTTCCCAAATAATGAATTCAACACAATTTCACTCCAATAGCTATGATGAAGCTATGAAGATCAATATACCAGTACAACGGAAGACTAGTATTGAATCCAATTAAACCCCTAAGCAATGCAACAAAAATTAGCAAGAATCAAAACTAATAGAGATCGGCCGGTCGATCATTGTTATCTTGGCCGGTCCGACCGTACTAAATCGATCGACCTGCGGTGTGGGGCGGTCGGACCGGCACCAAATCGGTCTGACCTCTTGTGTGGGCGGTCCGACCGCCGAGCTCTGAGCAAGAAAAACGGCCGATGAAGTTGCAATTAGGTCTAACTTTTGATTCTCAACTCCAAACTTCACGAAACTTTGCACACACCTTCTCTATGCTATTGAGGACCTATTCCAATCGAATATTATGATAATTCTTGGAACGATCTTGAGCAATTATCAATTGATTAACAGAAGGTCTAAAACCGGGCAAGAATGAAAACTTGATCCTAATGCTTGTTCGTGAGAGATTGATGATCAAGATGATGCTAGATAGATTCACACATATGACAGCAAGCTAATCCACGTGAAAGAATCAATCACAAACTCGCGGATCAAAGGAAGCCCTAAAATCACCAAATTGAAAGCAAGAACGAAAAGAGACTTATCTCAAGCAAACCTTGCATAGATTGATAACGAGATCGTTGCTGGATTACACCCACGCCATCATGGATCAGTGGTCAATCCAAGATCACGAAATTCTCCTCAAACCATGAAAAGCCCTAGCCTCCACCTCAACTCCCCCTAAACTAATTAGGGTTTTGTAAGCAACAAAAGAGGTGAAAAACAGCGAGAGAGAGAGGTGCAGCCCCCACCTCCTCCTATTTATAGTGGAGGCCTAGAACTCTCTAGGGTTTGACTTAATTGGGCTCCCGTTAAGGCCCACTAACAAACGGGTCACACACGCACGCCTCGCAAAGCGCCGTCTTTAACTTTTGACCTAAACTGCTTCACCATGCGTCATGGATTTGCCAATAGGTCACCCTTGTCCATCTTGTGTCACGCTTGAGTCGTTGACCTCACCCGGCATCGTCGATTGTTCTGGACCTCAACTCTCCAAGTCTTGTCCCGATCCTCCTCGCCGTTGACCGTCGTTGACCACCAAGCAACCTGCACAATCATAGACAAGCAAACACGAATTCGGGAACAAGTTCTTCACAACTTGACCCATGTTAGTCAAAACATGCATCATGCAAAACATATGCCATGAAACCAATGATTTTGACCTAACAAAACACCATCGCCACGAAGTTGACGGACGTTCAAGTAGAAACCGGTCTGACCGCTCCATGTGAGCCGGTCGGACCGCTCCCTGTGAGCCGGTCGGACCGCCCCTAGGGACTTAGCCGAAATTCATGCCCTGAAATTCCGAAACCTACTGGAAACTTTAAACCAATAGAACTTTTTACTGGAGACTCCAAAAATCATGAGACCAAGTGCATTGGGATCCCCTCACTTGCCTACAACACCTATTTTTGGCCCAGCTCGTTTTGAGTACTTTTAGGTCACCGCCGGTCCGACCGCCCCACATGGCCGGTCCGACCGATTTGGGACCGGTCGGACCGCCGTGCAAGGACCGGTCGGACCGCCCCTATCCAGTAAGCCTGTAACTTTGTCGAAAACACGTGAAACGACAAACCGTAAACGCCATTTGCCAATTGTCACATCATCCTAAGATCTGGAACATATCCCCATGAAATCCACACACCAACTAAAGTTTCGTAGCCTGGTTCATTAGGAAAATATGAGCACCAGTTTCAGGTCTTTAGGAGTTACAGATAATTAATGGTGAATTTTATCGTACAACTGCCAGTAGAGTAGTAATCTGGTCTTTTTGGTGAAGTTGTCAAATTGAACCCTTGGTTGCGTGGATTGGTTAGAGGGTATGATAGGACACGTGTAGATACGGCATACCTTGTTATTCTTATTCCGTGTAAATGCTTATGTAGGCGGTGAGGCGGTGGGTGGAAGGACACTTTCGTTGCTTCCTAGTACGTCGCAGCACGGAAGGCAAGTACTGGTTGTTAATTTGTGTTGTTTTCAAGGGAATGCATGATGATGTGGTGAATTTATGATTTCTATTGCGTTGTGCTCATGATGTGGATAGGTTTCAATATTTATGTTTCTTGTGATACATGATTCATTCCATTCATGCATGTTTCGTTTCCGTCCACGGGAGTGGAAATCTGATTAAGTCCCATCAATTCCAGAATGGGCATGTAAGACCCACCATTCCAATGTGGGCAATGTTGGACACCGTGTGAAACGTTCTTCATACGGTATTTGAGGTCCCGTACTTGGTTAAGTACGGGCTTAAGTGAACACCGACGGGTGTGTCACTCACTATCTGAGTATATGTTGTGAGCAGTCCATTCCTTCATTGCATAATACCATTTCATTCATATACATTTGAGTTCAAAGGTGTTTTGCACAAACAGATTGTGGTTTGCTTTGTTCGCTTTATGATTCTGTCGTTTGTTTAAGTACTTGCTGAGTCTTTGGCTCATCCTTGTTTTGTGTGTTTTATTTAGGTAAATGAGGAGGAGGGCAAGTCCTTTTGAGGGGTAGTCCAGCACGCTGCACATCACCTTTATCAAATAAGAAATATTATTGTTATCCTTCATTCATGTCAACTATTCGTTAAGTTCCCAAATTGTAATAATCCAGTTTGGGTATCGCTCATCGTACGTTTTTATTATGAATGTTTCTATTCCCTCTCATGTTATTTTTAATATTTGTCGTTGATTCTTATGGATTCTTATTAATTAAGCTTGATTAAATCGTTATTGTCGTACATTCTTAGTATTTATTAGTTTTGTGTGACATCTTGGCTTCCGAATAGCCAGGGTGTTACAGAATAGTCACGATGAACAGTGCGTGGACAGGGTATGGCGCAAGGGGATTGGGTAACTCCCAATCCTTTTGCTGATTTTCATTGTGCATATGTTGCGTATATAAAGGGATACAAACTGACTTGGAAGGTATTATCCTTCCTAATGCAATAAAGACTAGCTTGGAAGGTATTATCCTTCCTAATGCAAACTTCCCTAATGAGACTTTCCTATAGTAAACTTGCCTAATTGCAACTTCCTAATTTGAGAATTTCTAAACTGCCACTAGGGCTGGCTGCACCTTCTCCTAAACAGCCACACATGACATCTCTCGCTCCGTTGACAAACAGCTTATCCTTGAGCTGAAAAGAGGGATAAGACGCTCGAAACGTGATAACATCTTCCCATGATGCATCAGCAGCGTGAAGTCCTTCCCATTGAACCAGAATTTACTACTTATCTCGAGACAGGCGGGCACATAGCACCATGGTTGGCGTGGGACTAACTTGGCCATGAAGGAGGGGCGGCAATGGTGGCGGCTAGTCAGGAGGATGGCCTTCATACGTCTGAAGGAGATTCACATGAAAGACATCATGTAAGTGTGCAAACGCGGGCAAGTCCAATTGGTACGCAACCTCATTGATCTTGGAGAAAACGCGATACGGGCCATAGTCAATGTAGAAACGCCAAGATGTGTCCTTCTTCTTGACCATGAGCACGGGAGTCGAAAAGGCCGAGTGGCTGCACCGAATGATGCCCTGCTCCAACATTGCGATGCATGGCACTCCAACTCGTCCTTTTGATTAGCCGGTATCGGTATGGCCAAACCACCACCGCACTAGTACAGGGGAGGAGGTGGATGCGGTGGTCACAGCTGTGTGGAGGTGGAAGGCCACGAGGCGCATCGAATTTCGTGAGTAGCTCCTCCATGAGATCTCTCGTGGCCGAGGGGGAGTGGAGATGCGGTGCTAGCCGGGATGGGGCCATGCTGCACCAGATGATCCCCCAGTCCTGGCGTTGGAATCATATTGTCAAGAGGTTGAAATCCAAGACAATCGGTCCCAAGAAGCGGAGCCACTGGACCCCAAGGACGATGTCGATGCCGCCCAGTGGTATGGTGCGCAAGTCAAGGATAAAGTTGTAACATCCCAAATCTGGAAGTGAGTTTCAAGTGTAAGAAAATTAGGAGGAATTAAAACTTTTCTTGCATCTTGAAACCCCTGGTCATTTTTGTAATTCTTTATAAAGAATTGTGAAAGATCAAAGTCAAATCCTCATTCGACGCTAATCAAAAACCTCCTTGTCATAGCCCTTGTGCCAAACCCTTGGAGATATTTCTCCTGAGTTCTAGGGAAGCTTGGCAACACCTCCAATTATCTCATGACTTTGAAATTATTTGATGATTCTTGGAGGCGAGTCAAAGCTTGGTCAAACCCTAGCTTCCCCTCTTCCAGAATTTCTGGGGGAAAATTCAGTACATTGGAATCTCTGGAAATTTCATATGAGGTTCCTCCGGTCGTCAGCAAACTCCAGCTAAAATTTCATAATTTTTGGAGCTTGCTTGCTACCTTAAATAATTCCTCAAAAATCAGTTATTCAAATCCAAACCCTAAGCGGTTTGCCTTTGTTAAGTAGGTTCGAACCGGACTCGGGCTCGAGTCACCGACTCGGTCCAGTCCACTAGTCAGTCTTGACTGGCTTCGGTCGTTCGGGCGCCAGAGTCGTGAGCCGTTGGATCGGTATCGAGCGGTCTTCGACCGGCCGAGCGGTGGAGCCGTTAGAACCGCCCGATCCGACTCGGTAGTTGGATCGGCATCGAGCGGTCCTCGACGGTCGAGCGATGGGATCGTTCCAATCGCTCGATCTAGCCCAAATTGCTCGATTCCAATCCGATGACCAACGAGTCGTCCCCTTCCTCTGTCCGCACGCGCGTGAGCTCTGCCATGGCGTGCGCGGAAGAGAAAAGCGGTGGCGTGCAGTCCACTCCATGTTCACCTTTAAACGGCTAGCTCTGCGCGCATTAAATGACTGTCGTACTCCTACCTCAGAGGGCCATGACTCAACTGCTCCCATCGCTCTCAAGTGCTCTCACGGCAGTGTTGACCCGACTGGAAAAATCCGGCCGTTGCTCTCTGCCATCGCCCTATTTAAACTCCTTTGTGCTTCACCCTTAGCTTCCTTTAGCACTTTCGCAACTCCAGCTAGCATTCGCCATCTTGCTTGAGCTGCAGTTCCTCGCACTCTTTTCGACCGACATTGTTGAGTGTGGAGCTTCGGTGGAGGCGGTGCAGCGGGGGTTTTCTTCTTCAAGTCTTCGCCCCCTCTGCTCCCCTTTACTCTTTGGAGCTTAACTCTCACGCGATTTGGTTCTCTCGTGCCTGTCGTCGTGGCCTAGCGAGAACCTTACCACCGCCGTTCGGACACTCGTCGCCGGAGCCACTCCGTGGGACTCTGGTCGTTCTTCAGCTCAGGTACCTTAGCATTGCCCTATAAGAGCTTAGGTGTGTTCTCATTGCCCTTTGGTATTGGCCGTTCGGGAGTTCTCCCGAGCCATACCTGTTTGGCCGCACTCCGTGGTCGTACCATATGAGCAGCCATACTTCGACCAGTACTGGCCGCAGGGCAAAGCGTTAAACCTTTAGACACTCAACCCCGCCCTTGGTTGGCTGTCCTCGTGGTCGAATTTCACCGATTCGTAGTTTGGTCGTTTCGACCAGGTGCAGTATTGTTGGTGGGTAAATAGGTCGTCGCGTAGTCCCCAGACCCTATAATGGTAGGGGAAAGGCCTCCGAGTGATTGTAAGTTCTCCTATAATCACCCCCGTAGTCGTTAGTCTCACTACGACTATGGCGTGGTCACGGGTCCTTCTACGACCATTACCCCGTCGTAAATTCTGTCGTGGCCGGTACTATGTCGTAAGTCCATCTACGACTAGTACCCAGTCGTACTCTACGACCACTACCTGGTTGTAAGTCCTTCCACGACTATTGTCCAGTCATAGGTTCTGATACGACCACTACCTAGTCGTAAGAATTTCCTTTGATCGTATCTTTGGCATTAAGAATCCAAATCGGCTGATTCTTGTTGCTAATTTCGTTATAAAATTATTTTTCTTGCTACAGTAAGATTTTCAGAATTTTTGGAAAAGTTTGCTGTTGAGTCTTTGCATTTTATTCGTTCTTATCTGTTGCTTTTCGCCTTCTCGTTAGGATCCGAAGAGCACAACGACAATATTGTTGACCCTCAGCAACCTCCTGACCCACCGCAAGCAGGCAAGCAGTTTGATCATGTTAATCCTATTATTTTTCAAGTCTACTATATTGATTTCAACTCGTATGTATGCATTGCTATTTTGTTGTTAAATTATGGTTAGTATCCTATAGTCGCATAATCTGTAGGACTGGTTTATCCTCTACTACCAGTGAGCTTAGGTTATTGGCTGTGGTCGGAGTTCGATGGATGGACACTGGTCACTTAGTAGCTTTCGTTTTGAAATTGCTTAGAAATGCTTAGATGTCGGTAGTATTGGGCAGTCATCGACTTAGTCGATGACGTTGATCACACACATCTTACTACTACTCCATTATGTCCAGCACTCTGTGTTTTGTTATTTTGTAAAGTCAAAAAACTGAAACTAAAACTGTTTTCGACTTGGGCACAATGGTATGTTGGTGTGATCTGTTGGTGTGAATGGAATGATGCCTAGGTCATCAAGGACCGAGTTACTTGTGTCACTAAGCCAAGCGCTTATACGTGCTAACCACGCGAGAGGGATATGGAACCTCTCTTGACTTAGTACTTTGGCGTGGGTTATCTCCGAGTCGCAGGAGGGGGTTGTGTGTGTTGTGTGAAACATGATATGTGGTCGTGTTCTTGTGTTGGGCGTGCGGTGGTGGAGATTCCGGGTAGGTTCTCCACCTCGAGGAGCGTCGTAGTTGTCCAAGGCTTTACCCGGGAAGGGTAGTTGACCGAGGCTTTACGATGACTCCGACACAACGTATGGGTTTCTATCCATACGGGCGGCTCGAGAGTAATTCACAATATTGGAAACGTCTCGTAGGACTTAGCCGTGCCGGCATGCCTTCGGAAGTGTGCTTAATAGCTTGGCAAAAAGGCGGTCTGGCGTGTGGGTACAGTGGTACACCCCTGCAGGGATAAAACTATTCGAATAGCCTCGTCCTAGGTTATGGACATGCTTGGCAAGGTCGTGCAAGAACTAGACTACAACCTTTTAAAACTTAAAACTGGTCGTGGGTGGTATGAACGGGTAGTTCATGCTATTGTCGTGGTGACTGACGGGCTAGTCACTTCCAGGATTGTTGTTGTCATCTATCTACTGTTATATTGTTGTCGTTTGCCATTATTTGAACATTAAAAACAGATTTGTTAAAATTGCTTGCAATCTATTACATTATTGCAAATGGAAACTTGCTTTATGCTAAAATGAAACATACAGCCTCCACTTCAATGAGCTTGCATGTAGTATATGTACAGGATTGTTATTCCACATGTAAGTCTTGCGAGTATATTCAAAGTATTCACCGGCTTTTGCCGGCTGCTTTTTTTTGCAGAGGAGGAAGGTGAGCCCCTAGGGCCTCACTTTTGTGAGATGTGCTGTGGATTCGACGACTAGCTTGGCGGTCCGGTCGGTTGCCTTGTGGGTTATAGGCACACTGGTCGGCTCTTTTGTTTATAGCCATCTTATGGCACTTTTGCTTCCGCTGTCTATCTTCTTTTGTCCATGGCTATTTTTGGCCGGTCGGCCTCTCTTTTGTAAATTGCCATCTCCTATTTATATTATATTATGGATTGTTGTTTATGTTTCGGTTCTATGTGAATGAATGGAATTGATGCATGAACTTTGTAAAGAGGTGTGTATACTGCATTTCTGGGAAGTATGCATGTCTCGAGTCTCGGATTATCTGCTTTGTGATGCTAGGACCGAATGGATGGTTAAGCATTACAAGCCGGATAAACCGGGGTCTCACAAGGTTTGGTATCAGAGCCATACTGGCCGTAGTAACCCAAGCTTGGTCGTCTTTAGGGTATTTTGGAAAACCTTATTTTTAAAGTATCAAGTGATTTTGAAAGCTTAAGTAAGTTCCCAGATTTTATTCCTTACCTATCTTAGCTTTCTCCTCTTGTCTTACTCTAAGTTGAATTTTGAAAATTGTTTACCTCTCCTTTCTTCAAAGATAGTTGTTGGGTTTTAGGAACTAATGAGCTTGGCAGATTGAAGTGCTTAGGGTTTTGAAGTTTTTGGACTGAAGATTTCAGCTAGAGGCTTGGATGCGGAATCTGGACAACACGCCTCAATTTCCAGACAGCGAGCTCAATGGTTTCTGATCGGACCACTGAGCTTGGCAAATTGAAGTGTGCCAGATTTTGAAGTTTCTAGAATGGAAGACTTCGGCTGGAAGCTTGGATGCAAAATCACTACAACCACTTCAATTTCCGGACAGCAAACTCGATGGTTTCTAAGGGGGTGGAGAATGAGAGGGTGATTCAACTAAAATTTGTGGGGTTAAAAAGGGGTAAGATGTGATACTAGTTAGCTAAGTATCTAACACTATTTTCGTTGATTGAACCTTGCTCTTTAATAGTATTGGATCTTACCTTAATATTCTGATTTTTATTTTCTCAAGCAATTACTCGTTCATGCAATATGGGTTAGTTGCATTGGGGAGTTGAGCTTTGGTTTGGTAATTCCTTGCTGTTTTTGGAGTCTTTTTATAGGCATGTTTAAGATTATACACATACTGTTTTTGGCTTTCGGTTAGGGTGATATCCCATTCCCCTAGTCGTTAGCTTTTCGCTTTCTTTCGGCTTTGAATCTTTGAGTTTAGTTGTAACAAAAAATTTCTTGTAACAAGATGGCCGGACGCACTCGCAGCGGCCAAGGCCAGTCAGCTGGTCCGGACGAGGATCTTCCTCCTCCTCCGACCATGGCCGAGGTCCTTCTTGAGATCGAGCGCAACCGTGCGAGAAGGATGAGAGGTTCTTACGGGCGTCATCGCGCCAACACTTCCGCCCTTACCGGTGCTTCGTGATCCGGGCAAGGGAGTGGACATCGGCCGCGTGGGGACTCGCGGAGTTTCTTCGCACCCGACCTCCCACGCTCTTCTAGGTCGAGAGACCCGCTGGCAGCATTGATTGGCGATTGGCCGTGCGTTGGCGCAAGCCGATAGCGCATGCGAGAGCACGAAGGCGCTGCTCGCATCGCACCACCGGAGGGTGCAGCTTTGTCTTGGTGGGAGAGCTTTCTCGCCATGCAGCCTGACGGTCACACCGTCACTTGGGAGGAGTTTCGCACTGCCTTTCGTCGGAGTCACATTCCTTCCAGCCTGATGAGGCTGAAGAAGAAGGAGTTCTTGTCGCTCAGACAAGGCGTCTCGATTCTGAGTACCTATACGAGTTCAACCATTTGGCTCGTTATGCTCGGAGGAGGTGGCCACCGATGAGGCCAAGCGGGAGAAGTTCAAGGATGGTTTGTGCGAGGAGCCGCAGGACAAGGTCGTCTGGCCGTCGACTTCCGGTTTCCGTGCCTTGGTGGACAAGGCCATTGTCGCTGAGCACTCAGGGAGAGCACTTGCGGATTCCCGCAAGCGTAAGTGGGAGGCCCGCAAGTCATCTGGGGCCAGCTATTCCCGTTTCAGTCCGTCTCAGGGGTTGCGTCCACAGCTTGAAGACTTCGAGGCCGTCGGACTGTTCTTCGTCCTTCGCAGGCCGTGCCCCAATCACGTGCACCGCAAGTCGGCAGGTGGCCCCGCAACCCGGCCGCGGGAGTTACTGTTTCGCTGGAACCGAAGGGGCATTATGCGAACCAATGCCCTAAGAAGACAGAGCGGCCCCTCGTCCTAATGGAGGACGCGGCAAGGAGGTGGTTCTTCTCGGGACACGAAGATCGTCCCCGCTACCCAAGGTGTGGGTAGTGGTCGCGTCAACCTCATCTCGTGAGAGGAAGCACAGAGGCACCGACGTTGTGTTGGGTACGCTTTCTGTTAACTCTCGTTCTGCTACCGTTTTGTTTGATTCAGGAGCATCTCATTCTTTTGTTTCTGAGTCTTTTGCTTCTATTAGTGAGCTCCTTTTTACTCCCTTGTTGGTCCCATTGCTCATTCGCTCTCCTGGGTTGGAGTTGAGAGCTGAATCTGAGTGTAGGGATGTTCCAATCGAGATCGAGGGAGTGAGATTCTTCGCGAATCTTATCCTCCTCCATTCAGCAAGTCTAGATGTAATTCTTGGCATGGATTGGCTGTCTCAGCATAAGGGACACATCGATTTTGCCAGGAAGTGCGTCTCTCTATCTAGTCCCTCCGAAGAACAGGTTCGCTTTTCGCCGAAGCTGCTAGGTTGTAGTCCCTCCGGAGAACAGATTCTTGGCATGGATTGGCTGTCTAAATCATTTAATACTGCAACTTGAAATCTACTTGTAATGCCAAAACTCTTCAAGCTAGCTGTTTACTGCAAACTCTCTAATAAGGATTAAATCTTTAATACAGGTATGAGTACAGATGGGCTGATGGAGTCAGGATCAAGAGACCTATTGTAGTATCTGCACCAAAGTATGTGGAGTATCTCATGGATTGGATAGAAATCCAGCTCGACGATGAATCTACATTCCCACAAAAGCTTGGTAATTAGTTGTTCGTTGTAAAGACGAGCTACAAAACTGTGTTCTGACCGAGAATTTTGGTCTGAATTCTGATCATGTTCTCAGGTTCAAAATTGTGATGCCAACAGGGGTTGTTCAAGTGGCTGTTCAGGGTGTATGCGCACATATACCACTCGCAGCTTCATATGATTGTGAAGCTCAAGGAAGAAGCACATCTCAACACTTGCTTCAAGCACTTCGTGCTTTTTACATGGGTAATTCTTGTTTTCAATCTACATCAATTTACATTTATGAGCACTTAGGATAGAGATGGAATCTTCGTTATTTAGGTACTCAAATTGAATCTCAACGATGCTATATTATTTATGTTTTGAAATATTTTTCTTAGTATGTTTTATGATGAAGCATTAAGCTAAAGTTTTATAACAATGATGTATTTGTGGTTTATTTTTGTTATGTCGTGATATGGGTATAAATTGATATTAGTTCTAAGATGTTAGTATATTACAATTTAGCTCGAGGCATAGTGAAATCCTCAATCGGTGAGATATCTATTACGGGCAATGGAATTATTGTTTATGTATACTGATTGGTATGCTATTCCACGTGCAACACGGTTTATGTCACAGTGCCGATCAAATTGTTAGTACAATTGTGGATCATTTGTGATCGTCTTTGCATAGTTCCTGAATTCTCTCTCGAGGAATATAGTTTCTCAATTCGGCTTGTTTTCACGAGCAGTTAATCGCAGCTGGGAAATATTTTTGATATGGAATCGTGTCATTGTGTTCTGTAATTAAACTTCTCTGTTAAAATGGGTTTTTCTTAAACAGTTTTACCAAATTTTAATCATTGTTTTATATGCGCAAAACAGGTCTCACTGAATTTTGCAGTGTTAGTGTATTACATATACAATTGTCATCTATTGTATTATTAAGACAGAGAAAAAGAAGCTACCATATTTGCTCTCATGAGCTAGATAGTACCACGTTAATATAAGAATAAGAGAAAAATTCACACCGTCGATTGTGGTGGATCCAGACTATAACGATGCATATTAATCTAATGCATATGAGAGCTATTAAAGTAGTATGAAAATACAATTGTATTTTGATCATATATTAGTATTGGAGTTGGATAACAAATACAATACTACTTTTATAGGTATTGTAATATCTAGTCGCACAATTGCGCAGGCCCACGTTCGCTCTCAAATGTTAGAAATTACGAAGAAAAAGAGAAATATCTACACCGTCGATTGTGGTGGGCCCAGATTATAATCATACATGTTAATTACGTGTATATTGGAGCTATTAAAGTAGTATAAAATTAAAAATGTATTGTCAGTCATATATAAGTACTGGAGTTAAATAACAAATGCAATATTATTTTTAAAGGTTTTGTAATAGCTAATTGCACGGGTAGTTTGGCTAGTTGAATAGAAATAAAAATAAAGTACAACCATCTTCGTACCCAACCATGTATCTAATTAATTATTATATTTGAAAAACTTCTTGTCCCAAAAAAATGTAGCAAGAATTTGCAAATTGCAACTGATATAACTGCTTCCTGCCCTAAGATTTGTTGCTTAAGAAAGCGTTGGCAATTTGTTCAAAAGTCGCTGTACACCAACTCGCGCAGATATTCTGTAGCTAGTCTATTAATTCATCTATTATCTTTGGCATTATTGTACGGCAATACTTAAGATATTAGGCACGCATGATCTAAAAAAAAGGACATTAAGCATACATGGCGACACCTGAACTGATTATGTCCTTTTTTTTTTTCTGAGCAGTCTATATATTTTCCAACCGGACAAGCCAAACCCTCTCTTGCTTCTTTGCATAGGAATTAAGCGCTAATGCAACACTTAATACTTGAACGACAGGTTGCACCAGCCCAATCAAATTAGCCTGTAGCTATTGCAGGAGTGCAATGAAGAATGATCTGAGGGTCTTATCATTACAGAAGAATATGTAATAGGATTCATCCATGTTATGCCATATATGTTGATGTAAGATTGGTCTCGATCTTCTGGTGGACGGTAATTCGATTTGTAGAGAGTGACTTTGATGACGATGCTACTTCATTGAAACTCGATCAAACCGTCCAGCAATCGCAAAAACCACGCTCTTGTCGTTATCAACTTCGCCAAGAACAATGGTTGACCTGATCACAAAGATCAATTCCTTCAAGGAATCGAAGAACAAACAATAATTCAAGTAAAGAGCAATCTGAAAATTGCTAGATATAAAAGTCCCAGAAGGATAGTTGAGGTTCTGTAACACGAATCTGTTGATCTAACTCACGCAATAGACAACATGGAATTTGCGCCAACAAGCTAAATTGATCTAAACAAAACCTAAACTAGAGAAGAGGGGTGGTGGCCAAGGTAGGTGGGGGTGCCGACCTAGGGTATGCTGCCTCTCCTTGGGCCCAAATGTTACACAGCCCATATTTGCTCTCATGAGCTAGCTAGTACCACGTTAATATGAGAATAAGAGAAAGATCCAACAGTCAATTGTGGCAGATCTAAATTATAACGCTGCAGATTAATCTAATGCATATGAGAGCTATTAAAGTAGTATGAAAAATACAATTGTATTTTCGATCATATATTAGTATTGGAGTTGGATAACAAATATAATACTATTTTTATAGGTATTGTAATAGTTAGCCGCACAATTGCACGGAGCCACGTTCGCTCTCAAAGCTTGGAAATTACCACGTTAATTGAAGAAAATAAATAGATATCCATATCGTCGATTGTGGTGGGTCCAAATTATAATCATGCATGTTAATTAGGTGTATATGGGAGCTATTAAAGTAGTGTGAAAAATACAATTGTATTTTCAGCCATATATAAGTATTGGAGTTGGATAGCAGATACAACATAATTTTTAGAGGTTTTCTAATAGCTAATTGCACGGGTAGTTTGGCTAGTTGAATAAAAATAAAAATACAGTACAACCATCTGCGTACCCAAGCATGTATCTAATTAATTATTATACTTGAGAATTTCCTTATCCCCAAAAATATAGCAAGAATTTGCAAATTGCAACTGATATAACTGCTTCCTGCCATAAGAGTTGTTGCTTAAGAAAGCGTTGTCAATTTGTTCAAAAGTCGCTATACTCCAACTCGGTAAGATATTCCCTAGCTAGTCTATTAATTCATCTATTATCTTTGGCATTATTGTACTGCAATACTTAAGATATTAGGCATGCATGATCTAAAAAAAAGGACATTAAGCATACATGGCGGCAGCTGAACTGATTATGTCCCTTGTTTCTGAGCAGTCTATATATTTTTCAACTGGACAAGCCGAACCCCGTCTTGCTTCTTTGCATAGGAATTAAGCGCTAATGCAACACTTAGACATGGACGATCAGGTTGCACCAGCTCAATCAAATTAGCCTGTAGCTATTGCAGGAGTGCACTGAAGAATGAACTGAGGGTCTTATAATTACAGAAGAATATATAATAGGATTCATCCATGTTATGCCATATATGTTGATGGTGACTTTGACGACGAGACTACTTGACCGGAATTCGATCAAACTGACCAACAATCGCAAAACTACGCTCTTATCATTATCAACCGTCGTTCACTACGCTCTTGTCATTATCAACCTCGTCAAGAACAACGGTTGACCTGACTGAGATCAATTCCTGCAAGCAATCGAAGAACAAATAAGAATTCAAGTAAAGAGTAACCTGAAAATTGCTAGATATAAAAGTTGCACAAGGATAGATGAGGTTCTATAATATGAATCTATTGGTCTAACTGACATAAGAGACAATGTGGAGTTTGCACACATGAGCTAAACTGATCTAAATAAAACCTAAACTAGAGAAGAGGGGCGACGACTCCTAGTTAAGGAGTGGGCAGCGGGAAAGGCAGGTGGGGGCGCCGACCTAGGGTGTGCGGCCTCTCCTTGGCCCCAAACGTTACACGACCCATGGCTCGAATTAAGTTGGCGTAGCACTGTGGGATGTCAAGCTAAGGTAATCGTCCCGGTGGAGTCGAATTGGTTGCTGTCTAAGTGGTGAAGTGGTTTGTCCCCATGCTGTCTCTCTTGTCGTGAATGTTGGTTTCTCTTCTCCAAGATTCCTAAGTAAAATAAGGTCATATGTTTTAGACAGTAGCACAGTCTCCATTAATAAAACATTCACTCCTAGGAAGGAATTCACATAATAATTTAACTGTTGTGCTCGTGCTCTAGTAATTGGTCTCTATACAACTTCAGGTTGACGAGTAGTGGTTGCATCATAGGACAGATGTCCTCATATATATAATGCATTTGCTAGGACTCCAGACCGCTCGAACAAACTCTGGATTGATTTCTACAATACAGCGCCATGTATATATTAAGATAACCAGCTAAGTACATATTAAGATAACCACAATACTTGGATATGTTGTGCGGGGAGCGCTATGTAGCTGGAGCTTGGCGCTGGCCTCCATATTATGGACCCTCCACTAACGATTTTGTAAGAAGTCCCACAAATAAAAATTTGGGATTTTTTTAAAAAAACTTTATATGTGTTGTCTGTTGTTGCCTTAATTGTGTGCCTTTTTGAAGATTTATTGGTCGCGTTCTTTATCTAGCAGGCCTGGAAAAACCAAAACCCTAAAAACTGGAATTTTAAAAGCAAAGCTAACAGTAGTATCATAGGCAAGTAAATCTTCTGAGCAATTCTAAAGTCAAATTCCAAAGTGAGAACACACTCTAAGAAAATCAAGCCATGAATTTTTCTCCCCTTTCTCTCTTTTCTTTTCTCTCCTTTCTTTCTCTTCCCCTGTTCATTTGACCGAGTTAGTTTTGGCCACAACGGCTGCAACCCAACCATTTCCCTCGGTCAACCCCAGCTCACAACCTCCGCTCCTGCTCCATCTCCCGGTGACACGTCGCCTGGTGCTGGCACCATGCTCGCGAGTGGTGTGGTTCTTGTCGCCACATAGTTGCCATCACACTCGATGTCCCCCAACCTCTATCGCATCCATTGTCACGCCCATCCCACCACACCGAGCAAATCGTCGAGCCCCCTTCATCTCTCCTCGGCCTATAAAAGGGCCGCCCCCGAGGTCGCCTCGCCAGCCCCGGTCCCTCCCCTACCTTTTGATGACCCCTAAGGTTTGAATTGTTGGCCCGATCTTTCGATGAGAACGATAAATCCGGTAGGCGTTGCTCAACTCTGACAATCCTGGCTACGAACACGCAAGGCTCGAAACCACGCAATCGCTGAACTGATTGATAAGTCGTTATCAACCGTGCACGAATACTCGGTTGACCTGACCACGAAGGTCGATTCCTGCATACACCGAAGAAGCACGCAATAACAAGATAAAGCAATCTGAAATTGCAAATAAAGATTGAAATATTGAAATTAGGACTTCGAAAGCGGTATTATGGTTGATCTAGTTGACATAAGCCAATACACGAAGTTGCAACAAGGCTAACTTTTAACTAAGCAAAATCCAAGAAAAGTAGAGGGGGTGCGAACAGCTTAAATAGGGAACAAGGAGCCACAAAAATAAATGAACCAGCGGGGTGGTACTAAAGGCGGTGGGTTACTGTTCACATGAACAGTAACCACACCCCCCGGGTGGGCCGCCGGCAGATGGGCCAAGTTCAGTATGATTACAAAGCCCAGGTTGGCCCAAACAAGTGATATAACGTCTTATTTTGCTTATTACAATCAGTACAAAATGAATTTGGAGGTGAGGCTAGATCCGTTGGAAAGGTCTCGGAATAATCTTTCCAACAAGCCCAAGATCACCCGAATCGGATTCCGTTTGCAAAAGTTACGCCTGTTTTAAGTTGGTGCTGTCAGGCTGATTCCGAACTAATCTGACCAAAATGTATCCAGCTTGAACTCCTGCTTGGCACATGTAGTAGCACCATGACATGTACACATAGTACCATGGCATGTAGACGTAGCACCATAGCATGTAGACGTAGCTCGATCCAATTGGGTAATATGGCATTGCATTAGCCGAAAGTCCAATTGGAGAAGATGTTGGTGAAGTAAAGGAAGTAGAGGATGCAGTGCAGCAGGTTGAAGCAGTGGTTGTATCCTTAGGGTCGATGTCCTCATCACCTTCCCCCCTCCTCCACCGAGCACAAGCTCGAGAGAAGCGCAGGTGCCGCCTTCGGGCGCCGCACTGCAGTTGCCTCCCTACCGCTCTGGTGAGCTCCTCGCCCCGCCACACTCGTCACCATGTGTTCTGGGACTCAAGGACCTTTTACCCCCTATTGATTTCTCCATTCGTTCACTGGAACCTAGCGGCGACTCACCTTTTTCACTTCTGACAAAAAGCCTCCACTTCTGCCACCGTAATGTAACGTCCCGTTTTTCGGAGTTTTTGAAAATTTTAAAAGAGAACCATTTGCTTCTATTTGCCAAAAGCTTAAATTTGGAATTTCAGAATTCAATTGCAGTTTAATATGAATTAATCAAACTTCAATTAAATTAAAGTTGGTTTGATTGATTTTTCTGGAATTTAAAATCAAAATTATTATTTTGAGAATTTTCTTGGATTTATTGGATTTTAGAAATTGATTTTTGTTTTATTCGAAATTAAAAATTAAATTATTTGTAAAAGAAAAAGAAAATTTAAAGTTAAAAGTATTTTTATTAAGTCTAGAATAATTCAAGTAATTTCTGTGAATTTTTCCAGAATTTTTGGAGTCTATTTGCTATTTTCTAAATTGCCTTTTGATTTATTTGAATTTCTAAAATCAAAAATGGATTTTAAATCTTTTCTCTGTAAGTGGGCGAAACCCTAGCCGGCCCAAGATCGCTTCTCCGCTCCGCCCACTCCGCTGCCCGCTCTTCGCGCGCAAGCGCCTCGCTTCGCCGTTGGATCTCCATCCGGCGTTCCTCGCGCGTCCACGTCGCCGCGGCTCCGCCTCGCCGTTCCTGGCCGTTGGATCACGATCCGACGCCATCGCGTCGCCCGCGCCCCTCCGTCTCCCCACCGTCCGATCGAAATCGGACGGCGCCGCTCGTCTCCTCCCGCGCTTCTTTGGACTTCCCAACCGTCCGATCGCAATCGGACGGTATCCTTCACCGCGCCTCGCTCCCCACCGTCCGATCGGAATCGGACGGCGTTCGTTCGTCGTCTTCGTCGCGCCGCCGTCCTCTCTCTCCCACGTCGTCCGCGCGCGCCGCCGCGAATCTCGCCGCGCGAATCCGGTAGCCGTCTTGGCGCTCGTCGCCTCTCGCGCCTCGCCACGCCCGCCACGCCGCGTCGTCCGTCGCCAAGATCCCTCTGTCGCCGCGAGCTCTATAAATCCCGCGCCGCGTCTCTTCTCTCTTCTTTTTCTCTCTCTCGGTCGCGTTCGCGCCGCGCCCCTCCTTCTTCTTCCCGCCTCGGCCGCCTCCTCGCCGCCTCCGGCGTCTCCGCCTTCTCCGTTCTTGCCGCCGCCGTCTTCCCCTCAGCCGCCCGCCGCCGCCGCCCGCGCCTCCCTCTCTCTCTCTCTCTCTCTCTCTCGACCAGGCCCGAGCCCACGTGGCCACCCACGTGGCGCCACGTCGGCGCCAGCGTCGGCAATTCGCCGCGCATGGCTGCCACGTGTGTGCTTGCGCAGCGCTGACTGTGTAAACCGGATTTTCAGTTGAAAATTAATTCAGAAAATCCGAAAAACCCTAAATCCATCATTTTATGTGATTTAAAACTTCTTTTGGCTATAACTTTCACATCCGAACTCCGATTTGGGTGATCCAAATTTCTAAATTCATATAAATTCATCCTCTTTCATTTGGTACTGGTTTTGTAATTTTGGAGTTCATTTGGTGCTGTTTTATTTATTTGTTGCTATTCTCGCACGTAGATTCCTGCTTGGAAGATTTCTTCGACCCGACGACCGAAGACCCTCTCCTCGTCAACGAAGGCAAGTCGTAGGCCTTTGACCATGTTGAACCCATTTTACAAATGTATATTGTATTAAATTATCATGCATGGCTAGTTTTATTAAAAATGGTTTTGGGAGTAGATAATTACCAAATTGCCATTATGCCTCCTTGATAAATTGAAAATGAAATGTCTCCTTGAATGACATATATCCTTGGACACCTTAGGATGGTTAATACTAGTTGGACATAATTGTATACCAACTTGGGAGCGTAATATTGCTTAGACATGCTCTAGTTACCCGCGAGACTTTCGATCACATGTTCAATGATTGATGAAATTTGACTAATGGAACTATGGAACAGTGGTGTGAGGCCACTTTTATTAAAAGATGTTGTGCCATGGCAGGGATTGCCATTTGGTTGGGAATGAACAAAAATGATTTATGCTCGGGCTTGAGGTAGGGAGCTAGAGTGGGTGCGTAATGCACATTGGGTTGTGGTAGACTTGTCTGAGCAGTCAACTAAGGACTTAACTTTGCAAGTCATTGATCTGGGTCACCTCGTGCAACCATAAGTCCGGTATGGGACGGACTGCCAATTAATTAGGAAAGTTTTGGGTCGGTTCTGTTGTGGCTTTATTGGCGCAAGAGGGGGCTGTGATGGCGAAACCTTAGCGGGCAGAACCGAGGCAAAATGGAACTTTGTAAAAGCCTTGTCACGTGCTCTAGACTACTCACCTAAGGAAGTGAGCGGTGGTATCGACGGATGCCAAACAAACTAGAGAATTCGTGTCTTGTGGGTAAAGCTGTACAACCTCTGCAGAGTGTCAAAATCTATTCGAATAGCCGTGTCCCGATTACGGACATGCCCAGTGATTTCGCAAAGGGTAGTATTTTCAAAAATGTGGTTTGGTTCGATGGAAACGCTTGGTTGAATGGTTGGGAAGTGAACGGGATGTTCACCGCTTGATTCAAAAGAACTTGGTTATCTATGTATTATTCTTTTGAAATCTCGCTTTGCCATCTAATTATTGTATTTATCGTTAAACTTGCTTTCGCAAATTAACCATAAAGCCATCCTTGTTTAAGCTGGCATGAATACTATGTGCATACATTTCTCTACGACTTCTTTGAGTACTTTATGTACTCACGGCTTTATGCCCTTTGTTGATCACCCCACAGAAGAATCAGAAATGTTGAGTTCTATGAAGAAGGCTACTTTGAAGACTTTGCGAACTAGGTCACGCCCTCCACTGATTGCTGTGGGCATGTCGATTGGGCTCCACGTATTTTGAGATTTCACGCGGATACTCTGTTGTTGCTAAGCCCGTGAGGCGACTTTTGTAAGAACCTTGACCATAAGGTCTTTCTTGCTTTAATTAATATTACTTTGTCCGCTTCATTAGTTCGTTGTGAATGGTTATGATTACATCATTGTTGCAATCGTGCAAGCTAGCTACCGATCATGGGACTAGCTTGGTATGCACAGAGGGTCTCGGGGTTGTGTGACACCGGGTCCGACAGAGATGGTATCGAGCCATATCGATCGTAGGGCGTAACCTTTAGCTAGATTGGTCGCCTTAGTCAAAGATTCAAAATATATTTTCTAAATCAAACCAACCAATTAACCTGACTAGATATTCTTCTCTCATCTTATTCTGTTCTTTCTTATCTTATTCTATTCTATTCTTATCATCTTACCCTCTTATATCATTCTTGAGTTCTTTCATCTTATCTCTTCGAAACTTGGTTTCCAAATTTAAATTGACTCCTCATCTCTGGATTATCCCTAGGATCGAGCCCTTCAAGATCAAGCAATGGAAGTTTTGGAAGTTCAAGTCCCGAAGTCTGTTTCTAGTTGACCCTCCGTAAAGATTAGATTGGTAGTTGCCCTCCCTAGTTTCAGATTCGTTTAGTCTGCGTAATAGTGCTTTTGTGCTTAAGTGTCCCTTTTGGTTTGCTTCTTGATAGCTTTCCTGCTATCCGCTCGTTAGGTAAAACCAATTTTGTCCGCATTAGGTTGATCCATCTATCTCCCTTGTTCCTCGCTCATCTCCGTGCTTTCCTCTCATCTAAATTGCTTTCTTCTTCTCGCCTATTAAACCGTAGAAGCTTTGTCGCAGATGGTTCGGACTCCGCAACTCCGCAAGCCGTGATGAGACTCAAGCGCCTCCTGCCTTCCCAGCCGCCAGCAGATCCGGTTTGAGTCGGTTCATGGCGGCCAGACGCAGTTGATGAGCTCTTTGATGCAGAATATGACTCGAGATGATGAATCGCCAGAACTGCATCTTGCCCTCCTCGCAATGATGAATCGTAGCATCAAGCAAACCGCCACACAACGCCGCTTCCACCCCAGTGTTTCCTCGCCTAGGTCGGGCGAGTTTTGAGGACCCATCCGCCCACTTTCTCTAGCTCCTCGGAGCCATTGGACGCAGATGACTGGTTACGTTCCATGGAAAGAAGCTCGCTATCACCGTTGTGATGATCGCGAGAAGGTTCTCAGATGCCACTCACCACCTTGAAGGTACCGCGCAGAATGGTGGGAGAACTATTGTGCCGCCATGGAAACCCCGAGAGTATCACTTGGGCCGAGTTTTCAGGAGCTTTCCGCCACTCCCATATTCCTGATGGAAAGGTGGAAATGAAGAAGAATGAGTTCCGTGAGCTGCAGCAAGGCAACATGTCAGTGAGTGAATACCTCAACAGATTCACTCGCTTGTCCCGTTATGCCCTGAGGACGCTGCCACGATGATGCCCGCGAGCGCTTCAAGAGAGGACTCAACCCCGCTTGAAGGTGCAAGTCATTGGGAATGACTATTCAGATTTCCAAGACTTGGTGAACAAGGCCATGCTCATCGAGGAATCCCGCCGTGAACTTGAAGAATCCCGCAAGAGAAAGATGATGCAAGATGGTGCCCATCGCCTCACTCCCGAGAGCCGAATGAATGTGCCGCCTCCCGCCCGTGTTGCTCCACTGTCACATTGAGCCCCCAGAGCAAAGACCTCGCCCAGCCAGCCTCGGTGACCGCGGCTTCAACACCTCCAGAAGCAAAGAACCAAGGAATGGCAACCCTGGTAGGGATCACCGCTTTAAGTGCCATCACCGGGCACTTCGCCAATGATTGCCCGCAGAGGCAAGGCCCTTCTCCTGCTCGTTTCAACATGGGAGCCACCCGACCAGACCCCGCTCCAGAGTCGCGTGGAGCCCTCGGACTCCAACCGCACTACCAAGTCTCCTCACCTTTTGGAAGAGGTCGTGTGAACCACACCACTGTGGAGGAAGCCTGCACAGCCCGGACGTCGTCCGGGTAAGTTCCTTGTCAATTCAAAGACCGCCACTGCTTTTGTTTGATTCCGAGCTTCGCATTCGCTTGTTTCTGAGTTTTGCCGAAAGGCACCAGTTGGAAGTTTTGCCTCTTAAAAGTGTTTTGTTGGTTCATCTCGGTTCGAATTGAGTACGAACCAAGGTTGCCCTAAGGTTAAAGTGACCATAGAAGGGTAGAATTCCTTGCTAATCTCATCATCATAGACACCAAGTCTCTTGATGTGATTTTGGGAATGGATTGGCTTGCCAATCACCAAGCCCTCTTGGATTGTGGTGGTAGAAGCATCACTTTGGTCGGTCCGATGGAACCAAGGTAAAGTTTGAAGCCTCCCGCAGAAGCTAGCCGGATCTTTGTCTGCGAGCGCTGTTGTATCTATGGAAGAAGTGCCGAGTCGAGAGTTTTCAGATGTCTTTCCTGATGACCTACCCGAATGCCGCTGCATCGAGACATGGAGTTTGTCATCAATCTTGTTCCAGGAACTGCACCTATTTTCAAGAGACCCTACAGATTGCTCACAATGATTTGGTTGAATCAAGAAGCAAATTGAAGAAATGCAAGAGAAAGGTTTTGTCCGACCAAGTTCTTCACCTTGGGGAGCCCTAGTGATCTTTGTTGCAAAGAAGGATGGTACCCAACGGATGTGTGTGGATTACCGAGCCCTCAATGAGGTCACCATCAAGAACAAGTACCCTCTCGCCTGGATCGATGATTTGTTTGACCAGTTGAAAGGAGCCGGTGTGTTCTCCAAAATAGACTTGAGGTCAGGATACCACCAGTTGAAGATTCGTCCAGAAGATATTCCCAAGACAGCTTTCTCAACCCGGTATGGACTGTATGAGTTCACGGTCATGTCTTTTGGATTGACCAATGCCCCTGCTTACTTTATGAACTTGATGAATAAAGTATTCATGGAGTATTTGGATAAGTTCGTCATTGTCTTCATTGACGATATTTTGGTGTATTCCAAGAGTGAAGAAGAGCATGAAGAGCACCTCCGTTTGGTCCTGAATAAGCTTAGAGATCATCAACTCTATGCTAAATTCAGCAAGTGTGAGTTTTGGATGAAAGAAGTTACTTTCTTGGGTCACGTCATGTCTGCAGAAGGAGTATCCGTTAACCCTAGCAAGGTTAAGGATGTGCTTAATTGGGAGTCACCCAAGTCAGTGCCTCAGGTCAGAAGTTTTCTTGGAATGGCAGGATACTATCGTCGATTCATAGAAGGATTCTCCAAGATAGCAAGACCCCTCACTCAGCTGTTGAAGAAAGAAAAGAAATTTGCTTGGACAACCGATTGTGAGCAAAGTTTTCAAGAGTTGAAGAAGCGTCTGACCACAGCTCCGGTGTTGATTTTGCCCGATGTCCGGAAGGATTTTGAGATTTTCTGTGATGCATCCCGGCAAGGACTTGGTTGTGTCCTGATGCAAGAAAGGAAGGTTGTAGCTTATGCTTCCCGTCAATTGAGGCCTCATGAAGTGAATTACCCCACTCATGACTTGGAGTTAGCTGCCGTAGTGCATGCTCTAAAGATATGGCGTCATTACCTTATTGGTAATCGCTGTGAAGTCTACACGGACCATAAGAGCTTGAAGTACATTTTCACTCAGGCTGATCTTAATATGAGGCAAAGAAGGTGGTTAGAGTTAATCAAGGATTATGATATTGGAATCCATTACCACCCAGGCAAAGCTAATGTTGTGGCAGATGCCTTGAGCGTAAAAGTCTCTCGCAATACCACAGTCGATCAAGGAAAATCACCACCCTTCATGAAGAGTTCCGAAGCTCAAGTTAGAGTTGGTTGAAGAAGGTTACCTAGTCGCCTAGAAGTTCAACCCACTTTGCGGAATCAGATCAAGGAAGCTCAAGTTGAAGATGCCAATATTAAGGAAATCAAGAGCAACATGAAGAAAGGTAAAGCCCTGAGATTTTCAGAAGATGAGCAAGGCACCATTTGGTTTGATAAGCGAATTTGTGTTCCAGATCAGAAAGAGCTTAAGCAGCTGTTACTCAAGGAAGCCCATGAAACTTTGTATTCCATTCACCCTGGAAGCACAAAGATGTACCAAGACCTCAAAGAAATGTATTGGTGGCCTAGCATGAAGCGTGAGATTGCCGAGTATGTAGCTCAATGTGATGTCTGTCAGCGAGTTAAAGCCGAGCATCAAAGACCTGCTGGACTCCTGCAACCCTTGAAAGTGCCCGAATGGAAGTGGGAAGAAATTGGCATGGATTTTATCATTTGGTTTGCCAAGGACAAGGTCGATATGATTCTATCTCGGGTAATTGTGGATCGCCTAACCAAAGTTGCTCACTTTCTCCCGACCAAGACTACTTACTCGTGATAGATCGCGAATTGTACATGGCAAAGATAGTGTGCCAGCATGGAGTGCCGAAGAAGATCGTGTCAGATCGAGGAACCCAGTTCACCTCAAGATTTTGGCAGAAGTTGCACAGAGTTTTGGGTACTAATCTAAATTTGATCTGACTTATCATCCCAGACGGATGGATGACAGAAAGAGTAAATCAAATCCTAGAAGATATGTTAAGGGCTTGTGCCTTAGCAAATCGATCGATTGGGATCAAATGCTACCTTATGCGAGTTTTCTTATAACAACGATTACAGTCAAGCCTCCAGATGTCTCCATTTGAAGCTCTTTATGGAAGAAAATGCGAGAACACCGTTGTATTGGAATGAAGTAGGCGAAAGACAAGTGTTTGGGCCAGATATTTTGGAAAAAGCCAAGAGCAAGTTCG
Organism: Hsuehochloa calcarea; assembly: GCA_036346395.1. Classification (NCBI taxonomy): domain Eukaryota; kingdom Viridiplantae; phylum Streptophyta; class Magnoliopsida; order Poales; family Poaceae; genus Hsuehochloa; species Hsuehochloa calcarea. Next base: position 15,697,989 of record CM070604.1, on the reverse strand, counting down.
ATCAATCGGAGAAAGGTCAAAACAAAGACAGACTGTGCAGAAGAGTTATGCCGATAACCGCCGCGAGATCTAGCTTTTGCACTGGTGATCATGTGTACTGAAGGTGTCGCCTCTCAAAGGATGCGTCGCTTTGAGTAAGTGGAAAGCTTGCACCAAGGTACATCGGACCTTTCCTGATTCTAGCCCAAGAGGAGAAGTCGCTACGCTTGGAGCTCCCACCTCGGCCGATGTGCATAATGTCTTCCACGTGTCGCAGATTGAAGAAGTGTTTGCGTGTGCCCAAGAGCGGATGCCAATGGAAGCAATTGCCACAAGAAGACCTCACCTACAAGGAGCATCCCATCAAGATCTTGGAAGTAGCGAACGAGTGACAAGAAGCAAGATCATCCGTTTACGCAAGGTCCAAAGGAGCAACCACACCAAGAAGAAGCCACTTGGGAACGAAGATGACTTGAAGGTGAGTTTCCCACCTATTCTCTAGTCAGCCTGAATCTCGGGGTCGAGATTCCCTTTAAGAGGGGTAGGTTTGTAACGTCCCGTTTTTCGGAGTTTTTGAAAATTTTAAAAGAGAACCATTTGCTTCTATTTGCCAAAAGCTTAAATTTGGAATTTCAGAATTCAATTGCAGTTTAATATGAATTAATCAAACTTCAATTAAATTAAAGTTGGTTTGATTGATTTTTCTGGAATTTAAAATCAAAATTATTATTTTGAGAATTTTCTTGGATTTATTGGATTTTAGAAATTGATTTTTGTTTTATCCGAAATTAAAAATTAAATTATTTGTAAAAGAAAAAGAAAATTTAAAGTTAAAAGTATTTTTATTAAGTCTAGAATAATTCAAGTAATTTCTGTGAATTTTTCCAGAATTTTTGGAGTCTATTTGCTATTTTCTAAATTGCCTTTTGATTTATTTGAATTTCTAAAATCAAAAATGGATTTTAAATCTTTTCTCTGTAAGTGGGCGAAACCCTAGCCGGCCCAAAGATCGTTTCTCCGCCTCCGCCCACTCCGCTGACCGCTCGCTGCGCGCGCGCCTCCTCGCTTCTGCCGTTGGATCTCCATCCGGCGTTCCTCGCTGCCCACGTCGCCGCGGCTCGCCGCGCCGTTCTGGCCGTTGATCACGATCCGACGCCATCGCGTCGCCGCGCCTCCGTCTCCCCACCGTCCGACGAATCGGACGGCGCCGCTTCGTCTCCCTCCGCGCCTTTTTGGACTTTCCCAACCGTCCGACGAATCGGACGGTTCTTCCGCGCCCGCCCTCGCTCCCTACCGTCCGTCGGAATCGGACGGCGTTCTTCGTCGTCTTCGTCGCGCCGCCGCTTCTCTCCCACGTCGTCGCGCGCCGCCATGAATCTCGCCAAGGCGAATCCAGCCCCGTGCGGTCGCGTCGCCTCTCGCGCTCCAAGGCTCGCCCGCCACGCCAAGGCTGGCCTCGTCGCCGCGCGAGCTCTATAAATCCAGCGCGCGTCTCTCTTCTCTCTTCTTTTTCTCTCTCTCGATCGCGTTCGCGCCGCGCCTCCCTTCTTCTTCCCGCCTCCGGCGCCTCCGCGCCGCCGTCTCGGCGCGTCTCGCCGTTCTCCGCTTGCGCCGCCCGTCTTCCCAGCTCGGCCACCGCCACCGCGCCCTCCCCGTCTCTCTCTCTCTCTCTCTCTCTCTCTCTCTGACCCGTGGGCCCGAGCCCACGTGGCCACCCACGTGGCGCCACGTCGGCGCCGCGTCAGCAATTTCGCCCGCGTGGCTGCCACGTGTGTGCTTGCGCAGCGCTGACTGTGTAAACCGGATTTTCAGTTGAAAATTAATTCCGAAAATCCGAAAAACCCTAAATCCATCATTTTATGTGATTTAAAACTTCTTTTGGCTATAACTTTCACATCCGAACTCCGATTTGGGTGATCCAAATTTCTAAATTCATATAAATTCATCCTCTTTCAATTGGTACTGGTTTTGTAATTTTTGGAGTTCATTTGGTGCTGTTTTATTTATTTGTTGCTATTCTCGCACGTGTAGATTCCGGCGTTTCGGAAGATTTCTTCGACCCGACGACCGAAGACCCTCTCCTCGTCAACGAAGGCAAGTCGTAGGCCTTTGACCATGTTGAACCCATTTTACAAATGTATATTGTATTAAATTATCATGCATGGCTAGTTTTATTAAAAATGGTTTTGGGAGTAGATAATTACCAAATTGCCATTATGCCTCCTTGATAAACTGAAAATGAAATGTCTCCTTGAATGACATATATCCTTGGACACCTTAGGATGGTTAATACTAGTTGGACATAATTGTATACCAACTTGGGAGCGTAATATTGCTTAGACATGCTCTAGTTACATGAGACTTTCGATCACATGTTCAATGATTGATGAAATTTGACTAATGGAACTATGGAACAGTGGTGTGAGGCCACTTTTATTAAAAGATGTTGTGCCATGGCAGGGATTGCCACTTGGTTGGGAATGAACAAAAATGATTTATGCTCGGGCTTGAGGTAGGGAGCTAGAGTGGGTGCGTAATGCACATTGGGTTGTGGTAGACTTGTCTCGAGCAAATAACTAAGGACTTAACTTTGCAAGTCATTGATCCGGTCACCTCGTGCAACCATAAGTCCGGTATGGGACGGACCGGCCAATTAATTAGGAAAGTTTTGGGTCGGTTCTGTTGTGGTCATTTATTGGCGCAAGAGGGGGCTGTGATGGCGAAACCTTAGCGGGCAGAACTGAGGCAAAATGGAACTTTGTAAAAGCCTTGTCACGTGCTCTAGACTACTCACCTAAGGAAGTGAGCGGTGGTATCGACGGATGCCAAACAAACTAGAGAATTCGTGTCTTGTGGGTAAAGCCGCACAACCTCTCGCAGAGTGTTAAAAATCTATTCGAATAGCCGTGTCCCTGCTACGGACATGCCCAGTGATTTCGCGCAAGGGTAGTATTTTCAAAAATGTGGTTTGGTTCGATGGAAGCGCTTGGTTGAATGGTTGGGAAGTGAACGGATGTTCACCGCTTGATTCAAAAGAACTTGGTTATCTATGTATTATTCTTTTGAAATCTCGCTTGCCATCTAATTATTGTATTTATCGTTAAACTTGCTTTACGCAAATTAACCATAAAGCCATCCTTGTTTAAGCCCGGCATGAATACTATGTGCATACATTTCTCTCGACTTGTTGAGTACTTTATGTACTCACGGCTTTATGCCCTTTGTTGATCATCCAATGAGAAGAATCGTGAAATGTTGAGTTCTATGAAGAAGGCTACTTTGAAGACTTTGCGAACTAGGTCACGTCCTCCACTCGATTGCCTGTGGGCATGTCGATTGGGCTCCACGTATTTTGAGATTTCCGCTGCCAGATACTCTGTTGTTGCTAAGCCCTGTGAGGCGACTTTTGTAAGAACCTTGACCATAAGGTCTTTGCTGTTTTAATTAATATTACTTTGTCTGCTTCATTAGTTCGTTGTGAATGGTCATGATTACATCATTGTTGCAACTGCAAGTCAGCTCACGATCATGGGACTAGCTTGGTATGCACAGAGGGTCTCGGGGTTGTGTGACACCCGGGGTCCGACACCTAACCTCTCCAGTGAGCCTATCACCAATTCCCTCCTCTCCGACCAACTCCGCACCCTCCTTGAGCTTTTCCGCCAACTGATAGCTCTCCTCTTTCCCTAGGTCGTTACCTGTTGGACCGCAAAGGCGACTAGAGGGGGGGGGTGAATAGGAGCACGCTCACTTTTTCACAAATTATGAACTCAATACAATTTCACTCCGAGCTATTAGAAAGCTATGAAGATCAATATACCAAGATCTGAAATGGAAGACTAGTATTGAATCCAATTAAACCCCTAAGCAATGCTACAAAAATCAACTAAGATTGCAAAGACTCACAAAGACGGGCGGTCGATCACTGGACCCAATCGGTCGGACCGATTGTGGAAGCGTCCGACCGGCGTTATCTTGTGGTCGGACCGCTCCAAAATCGGTCCGATCGGTGATGACGGGCGGTCCGACCGGCCGACTCGTAACCGATCGCAATAAGAAAATCACCCGATGACGGTTGCAATTAGGTGAAACTTTTGATTCTCAACTCTTTTATGAAACTTTGCACACACCTTCTATATGCTATTGAGGACCTATTCCAATCGAATATTATGATAATTCTTGGAACGATCTTGAGCAATTGCCAATTGATTAATGTAAGGTCTAAAACCGCAAGAACGAAAACTTGATCCTAAAGCTTGTTCGTGAGGGATTGATGATCAAGATGATGCTAGATAGATTCACACATATCACAGCAAGCTAATTCACGTGAAAGAATCAATCACAAACTCATGGATCAAAGAAAGCCCTAAAAACACGAAATTGAAAGCAAGAACGAAAAGAGACTTATCTCAAGCAAACCTTGCATAGATTGATTTCGTGATTGTTGTTTGGATTACATCCACACCATCATGGATCAGTGGACAATCAAAGATCACGAAATTCACCACAAACCATCAAGAGCCCTTGCCTCCACCTCAACTCCCTAAAGACAATTAGGTTTTGAAACATAAAAGGCGAGAGAGAGAGTGCAGCCACCATCTCCTCCTATTTATAGTGGAGGCCTAAAACTCTTAGGGTTTGACTCTCTTGGGCTCCGTTAAGGCCCACTAACAAACGGGTCACACACGCACGCTTCGCAAAGCGCCGTCTTTAACCTTTTGACCTAAACCGCTTCACCATGCATCATGGATTTGGCAATAGGTCACCATTGTCCATCTTGTGTCACGCTTGAGTCGTTGACGCCACCCGCATCGCCAATCGCTCGACCTCAACTCTCCAAGTCTAGTCCCGATCCTCCTCGCCGCTGACCGTCGTTGACCACCAAGCAACCCGCACAACCACGCATAAGCAAACACGAATTCGGGAACAAGTTCTTCACAACTTGACCCATGTTAGTCAAAACATGCATCATGCAAATCATATGCCATGAAACCAATGACTTTGACCTAACAAATCAACATCGCCACGGTTGGCCGACGCTCAAGTAGAAACCGGTCCGACTCCCAGTGAGCGGCCGGACCGCTTTTTGGCGGCCGGACCGCTCCTCGTGAGCGGCGGACCGCCTTGGGACTTAGCCAAATTCATACTCCCAAATTCAAACCTTCGAAATTAAAACGAATAGAACTTCTTCTTGGAGACTCCAAAATTATGAGATCAAGTGCATAGGGATCCTCACTTGCCTACAACACCTATTTTTGGCCCACTGTTTTGAACACTTTTAGGTCATCGCGGTCCGATCAGCCCACATGGCCGGTCCGACCGATTTGGGACCGGCGGATCATTGGTAAGGACCGGTCGGACCGCCTCGCCCGTAATACTCGTAGCTTTGTCAAAAACACGTGAAACTACAAACCGTAAACGCCATTGCCAATTGTCACATCATCCTAAGATCTCGAACATATTCCCATGAAATCCACAATCTCCCCTTGATGAACACATTGGCAATTATCCGTAAAATGTAAGTAAGAGGTTTGAAAACGAGTTTACTCGCAGCAGACAAAGGCACAACTTGGTCCATAAGCAAGAAAAAGCAATGAACATGACCAAGCCGGCATCGTAATAGTATAGGCATGTGAGACAAGGCAAAAGAAAGCATACAAACTTTGATTTCCAGAAAAGGGTCAAAATTCTCACATAAGGTCCATATGAAAGAACAATTGTTCAACTGACCTATGATCATTGTGAGGATAAAAGAATGCTATTCAAGTTCGAATATTCAATAAGACAATAAGAATGCAACTCAAGAACTCCCCTCACTATGATCCTCAAATTTCAAATTTTCGCCCCTTTGTATAAACTTCTCCCCAATAAAGAAATATCTTCTTATTAACACATCTTCTCTTCTCATTTAACACATCTTCTCCCCCTTTGACAATGGATTCATCAAGGAATCACGCCTTCCTCTCATCCAGAGATAATAAATATAGAATAAAGGAAGAAGCGTAAACAAAAGAAGCATAAAGAGGAATATGCATGAAGTGCAATGGAGTGGCTTCAATTTTTGTATTTTTCAATTTTGATTACAAGAAGCTTTGGAGATTACCCAAAAGAACAAGCTAGTATCTCTAATATTGCACAAACAAAGATATCAAGCCCGACAATATTAGCAAGATCATGGTAAGACATATATATCAAAGCTAAGCACAAAGGCTCAAAAGTAAAGCAAGAGATTTGATCAATTTAAGCAACGCTCAAATTCAAAGAAGTTCATCAACAGGATCCTAAAGTGAAATTGGCCATGTCAAAATGTCAAAGTGAGATCAAAATCTAACAAAGACCACATTAAGAGTCAATCAAGTCCCGTATTGAATCATTTTGCTCAATATTTTGTAAACGCCCATTTGTCAACATTTTTCATTTGCATTGAATATTGAAGTTGACTAATGATCTAACTTAGTGACAAGATCCTGGACTAGGAGCCATCCACAAACTCATCCTAAGCTTTGACCAAAAGTTGATTAAATGTATATCTTAGTAAAGAAGATCCTAGACTAGGAGCCATCCACAAACTCTTTCTAAGCTTCTACCGGGGCGACAAATCTTGAGGTTCATGTCATTTCTGACAAGCAGTCCCCATGAGATCGTTCTGTTCATCAAACTATCTCCAAGTTCATGTCATTTGACAAGGCCTCGTAAGAATAGTTTGGCATAATTTAAGCATAAGACAATCTTGATTTTCATTTTTCACATGAGCAGTTTTAGAATCTCAAGAACACAAAAGCTCAAGTAATGGTCAATTTTAGATCAAAGAGCTAACAAAGCAATTCTGACAGGGCCAATGTCACAAGAGGAGCACTAATTGCGCAACTCGCTAAAACATCCACAAATTGCAATTTCTTAGTTTGAGTTGTTTAAAAGGTTCTAGCTCATATAGCAAAGACTTAGCTACACATGTAAAAGCATGATAATTCTAGCAAGTCAAAGAACTAGACATGACATTGAGCAAGAATTGAAATACAAAAGCTCTAAAAGGTAATAGGCAAAGCTTCATCAATTTTTAAAAATAAGGTAAAATCTTATATTACAATGCATCTTTTGGATTTTTCATACCATTTGTTGTAACCACTTGTTGGAGTTTTCATATGAATGCAATATGACACAATGAGATGCAATTAAAAGCCTAAAACCTAAAAAGTTCAAAAGATCACTAAGTTCGTAAAAAGAACAATAAAAGATCAAAAGAACAAGGAAAGATAAGAAAAGATCAAACTCCCCTCAAACCAACCCATAAGGATAAATTACCCTAACTCGCTTCTTAAGGAGGAAAATCTGGTTTGATCTAAAGGCTTGGTAAGAATATCCGCCAATTGAGTTTGGACTCTCACGAAGTGCATCACAATATCACCTTTTTCAACATGATCTTTAAGGAAGTGAAATCGAATGTCTATGTGCTTAGTCCTAGAATGTTGCAATCGGGTTTTTAGCAATATTAATAGCGTAAGTGTTATCACGTAAAAGAGGAACACTAGCAAAGTTTAACCCATAATCTTTCAAAGTGGACGCCATCCACAAAATCAAGCACAAAGAACTAGCAAAGCAGCTACATACTCCGCTCAAGCAGTGGATTGTGCAATGTAAGACCGCTTCCTAGAAGACCAAGATACAAGAGAAGTGCCTAGAAGTGACAGTGCTCGAGGTACTCTTCCTATCTAACCGACACCGCAAAATCGAATCAAAACCCTAATGGACAAAGTCAAGAGCAGAATACCAAATGCCATATAAGAGGGTAGAGTGTAAATACCGAATATGCGCTTAACGGCTTGGCGATGGGAAGTTCTCGAGACGCTGAAATCTTGCACAAAGGCATACCGTGAAGTGAATGTCCGGTCTCGAGGTCACAAATACGTAAGGGAGCCGATCATGTCATGCAGACTCGCGTTGATCCACGACTTCTCCTTCCTCATCCGATCCAAAAAATGGTTGCCATGGGAGTGGAAATTGGCTTGCAATCACCCATGTTGAAGCGCTTTAGTAGATCTTTAGTGTACTTCGTCGATGGATGAAAGTTCCTTCCTTGCATTGCTTGATTTGAAGTCCCAAAAGTAATTAAGCTCTCCCATCATACTCATCTCAAATTCCTGGACATAGTGTCGTAAAAGTCGAAACAAGAGCATTAGAGGAACCACCAAAGATAATATCATCCACATAAATTTGAGCAAGCAGAAGTCATTGTCACGCCTAAGAATGAATAGAGTTTTATCCACTTTACCCATTTCAAAATTATTTTTAAGCAAGAAGGTCTTAAGTCTATCATACCGTGCTCTAGGGGCTTGTTTAAGACCATATAATGCTTTAGATAGCTTGAAAACACGATTTGGATATTTAGGATCCTCAAAACCGGGGGTTGCTTAACATACACTTTCTCATCTATGAAACCATTTAAAAGGCACTTTTAACATCCATCCGATATAATTTAAAACCTTTTGATGCAGCAAAAGCAAGCGTAATGCGAATGGCTTCTAGTCTAGCAACAGAGCAAATGTCTCATCAAAATCTAACCCTCAACTTGGTCAAACCCCGAGCTACCAATCGGCCTTATTTCTAACCACGTAACCATCCTCACCTTGTTTATTCTTAAACACCCAACGGGTTCCTATAACATTATGACCACTAGGAGGTTCTACTAGGTTCCAAACTTTGTTTCTTTCAAAATTCTCTAACTCCTCATGCATGGCATTTACCCACTAGAATCGATAAAGCATGTGATATATCGCGGGGTTCAAAAGAAGCAACAAAAGCCGAATGAGAGTAGAGATTTGGATCATTATACCGAGCGAGTGACTCGCTCATGTAGATTACCTATTATCTGCTCCGAGGATGCTTTGTCTCTGAATGCGGCGGAGCGCCGGGTGAGATACTGCTTCTTGAACTCCGCAGTATCGCTGATGATGAAGATGCGCAGAGCCTCAATCAAGGTGAAGTAGACGTAGCGTGTTCTTGTATCGATATGGGCGCCAAGAGCGTAGATGAAGGAATGATATTAGCTTCGCCCTCATCTTCCTCCACAAAAATGCTCTCTCACACCAGAATCATCTCAGAGCAATAGATCTAGCTCGTGGCTAGTCTCATCAAAAGTGACATTACAAGTCTCCCAATAATGTTAGTCTCAGATTAAAAACCCAAAACCCCTCGAATGAGCAGGATAACCCAGAAATAACCCATCAAAAGTTCTTGATTCAAATTTATCTAAGTTGTCTGTCTTAAGAATAAAACATTTTGATCCAAAAACTCAAAAATGTGAAACAGAGGGTTTTCTACCAAAACGAAGCTCATAAGGAGTCTTGCCTAAAGAAGGTCTAAAAGACACGATTTGCAATATGGCAAGCAAGAGCAATAGCTTCGCCCAAAATCTCCTCGGTGTGTTATACTCATCTAGCATCGTCCTAGCCATTTCGACTAAGGTCCTATTCTTCCTTTCCACCACGCCATTTTGTTGAGGGACGTGTGGAGAGGAGAACGATGCTCAATACCACGCCAAAGACAAAAGAAGCATTTTTGAACTCCGTGCCATTATCATCGCGAATCGCTCTCAAAGCACCGTGAAGCTCAAGCCAAACGAAGAACAAGGTCATGAAAATAACCAAAAGCTTCATCTTTTGAAGTAAGAAAGAACACCCAAGTATATCTAGAAAGATCATCGACTATGACAAGAATATACCATTTTCCACCGATCGATCGGACTCTAGCAGACCAACAAAGATCCATATGAAGCAACCGTCCCGTCCGCTACCATAACCATAGTCACGTAAGGGTGTGAGGCGGCAACTTGTTTGCCATGCCTACAGTGGCGCACATACAAAGATCCTTGACGCTTTGAGTTTGGGCAAACCTCTCATGAGATCAAGGTTGCTAACTCGTGTCGATGATCAAAACCAATGTGCCCCAAACGCCGATGCCAAAGCCGTAAATCGAAGAAGATGTAAGCAAACATTTAAGAGATCCAAAGAAGAGATTCCAAAAATCAGCCCAAAAATTCTACCAACTCTAGAGATTCCAAACACAAGCTCACCAAGAGAATCAAGCACACGACAAGTATTTTTCTTAAAAACAGTCTCATACCCATCATCAAGAAGCTGAGAAACAGAAAGGAGATTATACCTAAGCTTGTCCACAAGAGCGACATCCTTTAGAATGAATTTATTGTTCACCCTAATTGATCCTGCTCCTTCAATTCGCCCTTGTGTATCATCTCCAAAGGTGATGAAGTCATCACCTGTTACCCGCGTGAAAGAGGTGAACCATTTTGAGTTTCCGGTCATGTGGCGTGAACATCCGGAGTCGACGAACCACGTGTTCTTCCCCTTTCCACGGTAGTCCTGAAAATCAAGGAACAAAAGAACGATGTGTCTCAATCATCAAGTTAGATAAACAAGATTTAGGAATCCAGTACTGAGACACACGTCTGCAAGGAGTATACAAACCAGAAGTACTATCCTTGATTTCATCTAACATTCGGTTATGAGCAATGTTTAAATTAACATGAGACTTAAATCGTCCATGGGCGGTCGACGGCGTTGTGTTAGCTGGGTCGATCAAGCGACCAAAACGGTCGATCGGTGACCACTACGGTGGTCGGACCATCGATAAACATTAGAATTAGGATATCTAGAAACATAATGATTTGCATAAGAGAAAAATCCTAATCTAGGTTTATTCTTTTCAGTGTTACCATGTCTCATAGAAGCTCTAGGTTGCATGAATGAAATTTTATCAAAATTTTTCTTATCATTTTTCAACCTACGCCAACAGAATTCAATCAAATGTCCACCTTTTTTGCAATAAGTGCAATGGTACTTGGTACCACTTGAAGAAGCACCATTTGAATTAATACAAGGTTGAGCAAAACCGCAGATTTAAAAGATGTTTTTGCAGGTTGGGTTTTGAATTCAATTAAACCTTTTTCCAAGACTTGAATGACTTTTGGGTTTGAATTGTCTTGAAAAGAATTGAATCCTAAACCTTGCTTCTTATAAGGAGTTTTAGACTTGTCAAGAATCATGTTTAATTGTTTCTTACCTTTAGAAAATTTCTCTAATGTATCATGAAGGTAAGCATTTTCTTTTCTCAAGTTAACACAAGCATCACAAGTTTTATTCATAGATTTCTCCTTATACGAAGCAATTTCAAGCTTAAGAGTGGAACAAGAAGCACAAGTAGTATTTTCAATATTGTCCTTAAGCTTAGCATATTTGACTCTAGCAGCTTCTAAGATATCTTTGATTTCACGTTCTTTTTCTAAACATGAAGTGCAAGGGCTAGAATCAAATACATCAAAAGCAATCAATTTACTAGATTCTAAACATTTTTCACAAGGAGCATTTTTAATTTCATTTAGTTCAGATCTAGCATTCTCAAGTTGTTGTACAGAAACATTATGAGCAGATTGTAACTTGGTAATTTCTGAATGCATAGCATGACAAGATAAACATTCATCAGGTTCAAGAGTCTTAGTATTTTTAAGCTCTATTTTCAGTTTGCTAATTTTTGACTCTAATTTCTTATTTTTTGTCATGACAAATTCTAGTGCTTCATCTTGACTAAGCAATTGCTCAACTATAGAATCATATTTAGCAGAAAGCTCATCATAAGAAAAAGATACCTCATCATCATCAATGTTGTCGGTGTCAGCCATGAAGCACATGCCAGTGAAGTCTTTGGCCTTCCCTTTCTTTTGCCTTGAGGATCTCCTCCTCCTTGTCCTCCTCACTCCCAGTATCCACATCGCTCAAGGATTGATCCTCAAAGCGGCAAGGACCCGGTGAGCACCTTCACAAGCTTATTAGCCTCATACCTTGATTTGTTGAAAGGAGGCTTCTTCCAAGTCGGCTTTCCTTCCTTATGATTGCTCTTACCTTTCACTTTGGGGCAATTTGTCCTGATATGATTTAGCTCACCACATTCATAGCATGTCACCGACCACCTCTCTTTTGTTTCTCACATTATTGTAGGCCCGTGTGAATTTTTTAGCTAGAAGAGCTAACTCTGCTTTGTGAATACTTTCAAGCTCCTCTTCATGAATAGCGGATAAACAAGCAAATGAAAATCCGTAAGAAGATTCAAAAGAGTCATCAAAAGCCTTTTGAGAGGATCTGCTACCAAAGCTAAATTATCTTTCTTGGGATGATCAACTCTTTTAATTTCATGAGTCTTGAGTTTACTATAAAGCAATTCTAAAGTAAGACTTGAAAGATCAACATTTTCCTCTATAGCAGTAGCTTTCATCTCCTACTCCTTGGTGTTGATTGCAGCCAAGAGATGGGTGGCATTTTCAGATTGAGAATATTCAATATCAACGACTTTCATTTGATTAATTACTTTATTAAAGCGATGAAAATGTCATCGATGCTCTCTAGGACGATCTCGAATTTATTGTATTCACGCTTGTAAACTGCTTACGACTTTTTGATTTAGGACGAACCTCATGATATGTTTCGAGAGTGTTCCAAATTTTATGCGCAGTTGAAAGGTTGCAAATTCTATCATATTCTTGTCTACCAAGTGCACCATATAAAAGATTCTTAGCCTTATTGTTGTTAGCCAAAAGAATTACGTAGCGTGTAGCAATTTCAGAATAACCAATGGGCTCTAACAACATCCCAAATAGCTTGTCCTCGCTCTCAAGAAAGACGCGCATACGATTCTTCCAATAGGCATAGTCGTGCCCATCGAAGATATGCGGTTTAGTAGAAAACTTATCCATCGTCAAAGTTCAAAGGACCTGTTAAGATCAAGATTGAACTAACCGGCTCGATACCACTTGTTGGACCGTAAAGGCGACTAGAGGGGGTGAATAGGAGCACGCCACTTTTTCACAAATTATGAACTCAATACAATTTCACTCCAAGAGCTATTAGAAAGCTATGAAGATCAATATACCAAGACAAATGGAAGACTAGTATTGAATCCAATTAAACCCCTAAGCAATGCTACAAAAATCAACTAAGATTGCAAAGACTCACAAAGACGCGCGGTCGATCGCTGACCCAATCGGTCGGACCGATTGCGGGCGGTCCGACCGGCGTTATGTCAAGCGGTCGGACCGCTCCAAAATCGGTCGACCGGTGATGACGGGCGGTCCGACCGCCGACTCGTAACCGATCCGCAATAAGAAAATCACCCGATGACGGTTGCAATTAGGTGAAACTTTTGATTCTCAACTCTAATCTTTATGAAACTTTGCACACACCTTCTATATGCTATTGAGGACCTATTCCAATCGAATATTATGATAATTCTTGGGACGATCTTGAGCAATTGCCAATTGATTAACAGAAGGTCTAAAACCGGGCAAGAACGAAAACTTGATCCTAAAGCTTGTTCGTGAGGGATTGATGATCAAGATGATGCTAGATAGATTCACACATATCACAGCAAGCTAATTCACGTGAAAGAATCAATCACAAACTCGCGGATCAAAGAAAGCCCTAAAAACACGAAATTGAAAGCAAGAACGAAAAGAGACTTATCTCAAGCAAACCTTGCATAGATTGATTTCGTGATTGTTGCTGGATTACATCCACACCATCATGGATCAGTGGACAATCAAAGATCACGAAATTCACCACAAACCATCAAGAGCCCTTGCCTCCACCTCAACTCCCTAAAGACAATTAGGTTTTGAAACATAAAAAGGCGAGAGAGAGGTGCAGCCACCATCTCCTCCTATTTATAGTGGAGGCCTAAAACTCTTAGGGTTTGACTCTCTTGGGCTCCCGTTAAGGCCCACTAACAAACGGGTCACACACGCACGCTTCGCAAAGCGCCGTCTTTAACCTTTTGACCTAAACCGCTTCACCATGCGTCATGGATTTGGCAATAGGTCACCATTGTCCATCTTGTGTCACACTTGAGTCGTTGACCTCACCCGCATCGCCAATCGCTCGACCTCAACTCTCCAAGTCTAGTCCCGATCCTCCTCGCCGCTGACCGTCGTTGACCACCAAGCAACCCGCACAACCACGCATAAGCAAACACGAATTCGGGAACAAGTTCTTCACAACTTGACCCATGTTAGTCAAAACATGCATCATGCAAATCATATGAGATGAAACCAATGACTTTGACCTAACAAATCAACATCGCCACGAAGTTGGCCGACGTTCAAGTAGAAACCGGTCCGACCGCTCCCAGTGAGCTTGGTCGGACCGCTCTCGTGAGCTGGCCGGACCGCCCCTTGGGACTTAGCCAAATTCATACTCCCAAATTCAAACCTTCCGAAATTAAAACGAATAGAACTTCTTATCGAGACTCCAAAATTATGAGACCAAGTGCATAGGGATCCTCACTTGCCTACAACACCTATTTTTGGCCCACTGCTTTTGAACACTTTAGGTCACCGCCGTCCGATCGCCCACATGGCCGGTCCGACCGATTTGGGACCGGCCGGATCATTGCAAGGACCGGTCGGACCGCCTCGCCCGTAATACCCGTAGCTTTGTCGAAAACACGTGAAACTACAAACCGTAAACGCCATTGCCAATTGTCACATCATCCTAAGATCTCGTAACATATTCCCATGAAATCCACACTACCGCCATAAGAAGCTCATCGCGTCGCGCCGATCATAGTCGCCACCTTTCCCGATCGTCACCATCACTCCTTGGCACCGGTGAGTCCCTACCACCCCTAGTAGCCCATGCGCGCCGTGATTAGGCTTGGGCGATGCTGCAAAATCGCCACCGAGCCCAAGCACCGCCGCCGCTAGAACTCACCGCACCATCGCTAGAAACCATCAGGGCCCTCGACGCCAGCACCATTGGGATCGCTCAGAACACCCTCGCTATTCTAAGCCAAGATGCTACTAACAGCTTTCAACATAAACTTCATTTATGGAACTATTAATCAAATTGCTCCCAAAATTAAACAATAAAGACAAAGTACGAAGAGTATTTAACCGTTCACTCACATAATATAGCCAAGGAATTAAAAATACAGTTCGTCTCATTAATCAAATAATTTAACAAAACATCTTTATAAGTAAGTGATTCTCGAGGTGTGTGAAATGTGCTTGACTACTCCCTCCCGCTAGCAACTATATCATCATGGATCACCTAGAAAAAACACAGAAAGCAAGGGTGAGTCGAAACTCAGCAAGCACCACATCAATCTCACAGTGTACAAAGGAACCAAATCAATAATCAGGTCATTGGAACATATCTTCCACGAATCTGTGAAACTACAAAGTATGAATGCATACAAAGAATGAAAATAGACCTTCCAATCACAGATAATGCAGATAACGAGTGATACACCCGCTTGTGTTCACTTAAGCCCGTATTTCACAAAGTACGGGACCCAATCACCGTATGAAGAACGTTTCATACGGTGTCCAAGTTGCCACATTGGAATGGTGGTCAACACTACCCATATTGGAATGGTGGGTCTCATATGCCCATATTGGATTGATGGGGCTTAAACAAATTTTCCACTCCCGTGTGACGTAAACGGCATGCATGAATGGAATGAATCATGTATCACAAGAAACATAAATAATGAAATCTATCCACATTATGAGCACAGCGCAAGAACAACCATATATTCAACACATCATCATGCATTCCTTTGAAAACAACACAAATTAACAAACAAGATTTGCCTTCCGTGGTCGCGTCGCACTAGGAAGCAAACGAAGGTGTCCTTCCACCCACCGCCTCACCGCCTACACAAGCATTTACACGGAATAAGAATAACAAGGTATGAAGTATGTACACGTGTCCTATCATACCCTCTAACCAACCCACACAACCAAGGGTTCAATTTTACAACTTCACCCAAAAGACCAGACATTACTTCTATCGCAGTTGTAATGATAAAATTCACCATTAATTATCTGTAACTCCTAAAGACTTTAAACCAGTGCTCATCTTTTCCTAACGAACCAGGCTACGAAACTCTAGTTGGTGAGATCCCCGATTCGCCAAACAGAGGACCAAACTGCCCAAGAAGACACCGACGTAAACCTGTCCATATTTCGAACAGTCATAAAGAAAAGCCTGTAACTTTCAGCCTACTGATCCTATGGAGATGATATTTATCAATCTGGAATCATCGAGAAATTATCTTCATAAACCTGTTGGGGTGGCCTCCCTGAATCTGACTCTAACTTGAACAAAACTGACGATCAACAGACAGTCCCCAAAATTTCTGACAGACAGAGTAGTCTGCGGTTAAAAATTCATAACTTCTAAACCATAGGATGGAATCTCGTGATCTCGGTGCCAAACGAAAGCTAACGAAACCAGGAACATAACTCTAACAGACGTCGACCTGAGATTCGGCCTCTAAAGGCCTTTAATATGCCGCACAACATACTGCACTATTCTGGACAGATCTGGATCCGCAGACTAAACCAATCCAAATGAACAAATGTGCTACTAAACTAATATAAACAGTGAATCGACTTTTGTTACCCTTGAAGACCCGTAGAATGACGAAGATCAAGCGCCCAATCTGAATGGAAGTCGCGGAGACGAGGTGGAAGGGGGCGGCTCATGGGAGAGGGGAGGCCGGCGGCTAGGGTTGGGGAGGGCGCCCCTTTAAGTGGCCTCCTCCTCTCTGGGCGGCTCGGTCGCGCCCGCGCCCAAAGTTGGTGAAGTTTTACGATCTTCCTCCAAGACTAATTTTTCCCGATTTAAACCTTTGTCTTTCACTCCTTCGACCTTC
Organism: Hsuehochloa calcarea; assembly: GCA_036346395.1. Taxonomy (NCBI): domain Eukaryota; kingdom Viridiplantae; phylum Streptophyta; class Magnoliopsida; order Poales; family Poaceae; genus Hsuehochloa; species Hsuehochloa calcarea. Next base: position 15,681,288 of record CM070604.1, on the reverse strand, counting down.
TATTCTTACTAATTGCGATTCGATATTACATCGCCTGCCTCACGGGGTCCCAGCTTGACGGTCCAAGGCACCCCCATGGCTCCACTCGCGGAGGACCGGGCAGATTACCCCATGGCTCTCTACTTTGTCTAACAAGATAAGGATCGTAGAAAGTAGTTAAGGACCAAATCTCGGTCGTAGGGCAAATAAGTTATTAGAGGTTGAGTTAGTAAATGCTATGTTAGACTGATAAGTAGGCCCGCGAATAGAAATCGAGGGGTAATTAAAATATGGATTCTCGCTATGAGTCAATGACGACCGGGACCCACCACCTTAACTCCACAAGGTGGTTCATGACCATGGCGAAGACAAGGTGCATGGACCTCTGGTCCATACACTATTCATGTGAGCCATGTCACTAGCACATGGGCCCCATATGTTAGTAAATAGACTTTCTTTAGGAAAATAAATGAAAAAGAAAAACAAAATACCTGAGCCTACCTATCATTCACTCGATCATTTACAACTGAAAAATAAAAAAGAAAAGAAAAGAAATGGGTCGTGGGTTCCACCTGTCAGAGAGAGGATTCTCTCTTTTTATTTTTCAAGATTTAAAATAATGATAGACTTCAGAGAGCCCGTTCTCACTCATTTTAACTCCGAATCAAATGATTTTTTCTTCTAAATTTGTATAAATTCAAAACCTACCCAACCAAACTGAAAACACCCATTTTGGAGTTCATTTGAATTTTTTTTATTGCAATTTGAATCTTTATGTGCTTATTCGAACTTTGGTTATTTTCGCATATATAGACGTTGAAGCTCCCAAAGAACCTCAAGTTGACCAAGATCATGACATGCAATACCTAGAGCAAGGTGAGTCAATACTTTAATCATTTTGCTCCTAAGATTATGCAAATTATATTGATTCAATTATGAAATTGCATTGCTATTATTTATACAACTATGTTACTCTAGCTCATAGTTAATACCTTAATGATAATTGAATATAACCTTCCATCATTGAACTTGGACACTATCCTTTGTCATCATAGAATTAATGGTTTACATACTAGTTAATAAGTTTGTATGTAAGTGTTATGCTTAGCCTTGGTTAGATACATTGACATGCGGACAATGATTTGCCCCAACATCATTAAAATATTTGAAAATGAGATTGGATAGTCGAGGTGGTAGCCTGGCTGATATGTTGGACTAGAAAAGTATTTCTAAACAAAAGTGAAAATCCAAAAATAGATTTAGACTCGAGTGGCTGGAAAGAGTGACTTGCGATGAGTTGCACGATAGAGTAGGTATGTGGATGTACCTCCCGAATCAATTAACGATCCAGATCTTGTGATGACCTCTCGCATAAAAATAGTGCAACCACAAGTCTATAATGGGTACGACCTGGCTAACTAATTTGTTCGCATCGGTGTGGCTTCGCCATTGGTGGGTGTGTGGTGTAGGTACAGGGTAATGAGGCCATGGGAACTACACGATGCAAATGGGAGATCTCCCAGGGGCGTGGCCCAAGGAGGTGATACCTAGTGGTGTGGGGTTGCGTTGAGGTGGGGTATTGTGAAGCTCTTGTGATAATCAACTTAGTCGCACACATATGGAAGTGTGTCAGAGGAATTTATGAGTTTATTGTCGCTTGTTGGTAAAGTATACGAACTTTACAGAGTAAGAAAATGTAATACCCCGGAAACGAAAAGAGTAAAGAATCGAATCGAGTAATTTGAATGGAAGCCGGGGAAAGAAAAGACAATTAAAGGACTAGAAATTCCTGAAAGATAGAAGGGGTTTTTCATAAAATCTCGACAACTGGGCTCGGGCCACACCAGAGGGGCCCATGTGGTGGCCGCCATAAGGGGGTTTCCACCCCCAAACCCTAAACTCCACATTTCTCTCCCCCTCCCCCCTTTGGAGCCGCCGCCCCCTTCCCCCTTGCTGTGCACCGCCTTGTACGTCGCTTTTGGGTAAGATGCGTTCGTTTTCTGTCCTGTTCATCTCTTAGAAAGTTGTAGGTATTGTTCTTAGCTTTCCATAGCCACCGAGATCACGTGATTCCGCCTTACGGTTTAGGAGATATGATATTTTTAGTGCGCGCTGTTCTGTCTGTCTGACGAGAAGGATCTGTCGGCTCGATCCTAGGTTTTGATTTAGTTAGAGGCATTTCCAGAACCTCCACCCGAATAAGTTATTGTAGCCCTTTAAATTATCTTTCAAAGCTAATAAATATCATCTCCATTGGATATGTATAATGAAAGTTATGATATTTTCTTTACCACTGTTCTGAATTCTGGGCAGATAAATGTTAGTGTTTTCATCTATTGTTTAGGCTACTGTAGAGGCCGAATCTGGAGTTTTGCCCTTCTAGAGTTTTATTCCTGGGAACGTTAGCTTTCTTGTGGCACCGAGATCAGGAAAATCCGATCTGTAATTTGGGAGATATGAATTTGTTATTACGAACTGTTCGGTCTGTCTGAAAACTGAGGTCAGTAGGTTTGTCCCTCGGTTTTGTTCAAATTAGGGGCCGAATCAGAACCTTCACCCAACTAAGTTATTTTAGCCATTAAAATGATATTTCCAAGCTGATAAGAATCATTCTCATTGGATCAGTAGGTTGAAAGTTACGCCGTTTACTTTATCTCTGATCTGTATTCTGGACAGACGTAGATGGGTTGTGTTTAGCTGATAATTAGCCCTCTGTTTTGGCCGAATCAGGGGATTCCGCCAACTAATGTTTTGTATCCTGATCTGTTAAGATTCAGTGAGCACTGGTTTTAGGTCTTTTAGAGTTACAGATAATTAATGGTGAAATTTCGCATCGCTGCTCGTAAGGGCTGAAATCTGGTCAATAGTTTATTTTCATTTTGAGTCTATACGGTATATTGATAGTCGGGGTTATTGTAGAACACCGTAGCGTTGTTATATCGTTGTTCTTATTTTGGGAACATACTTGTGTAGGCGGCAGGCATCACGTGGGAACACCTCCGCTGCCTACTAACGAGTCACAACGCCAAAGGCAAGTATCGTATGTTAACCGGTGTTGAATTCAAAGGAATGCATAATGATATGTTGTTTATATGAATGTTCTTGTGCTTTGTTCATGGTGCCGATATACTGCAAGTGACTATTGTGGCCTTATTGGTACATTATGTTGAGTGTGAATACATACTTATACTTGTTTACATATGTTGTTGAATGCCATGTGTCTTTTCCACTAATGTGTGTTATTCATTCATACCATGAGAAATCATCATGTTCATTCATAAAATTCATTATGACCACTAAGTGGATTCTTTTGGTAAGTCCCATCAATTCCAAAGATGGGCATTTGAAAGACCCATCAATTCCAAAGATGGGCATTTGAAAACCCACCATTCCAATGTGGGTAGTGTTGACCACCATTCCAATGTGGCAACTTGGACACCCGTATGAAACGCTCTTCATACGGTGATTGGGTCCCGTGCTTTTGTGAAGTACGAGCTTAAGTGAACACCGACGGTGTATCACCGCTATACCAGATATGCAAATGATAAGTCCATACCTTTAATGCATTCTTACATTTCATCCATTCATGTATTCATTCCATGCGCATAAGTATGTGTTCCAATAATTGTTCGTAATTCAACCAATTGTGTTGTCCACTCCATGCTTGATTATTCTTGTTTAGTACTTGCCGAGTCTTCGACTCACCCTTGCTTTGTATGTTTTAATTAGGTAATTGAGGAGGACGACAAGATGATTTGGTGGGGTAGTTTGGCACACTACACTTCACTTTTATCCAATCGAACAATTATTCTTGCCATTCACCAAGTCAAATTGTTGAAATAAGTTCCATTGTAATAATCCTATGTTAGTATCGCTTGACTGCTCGTGGTATTATGACCGCTTATCCATTATTTACCATGATTCTAGTGATCGCTCATTGTCTTTCCTTAGGAATTTATGTTGATTGAATCTGATAATCTAGTTTTAATGCTATGCTTAGTAGTTTGATGGGTTTGCGTGACATTTTGGCTTCAATAGCTGTGGTGTTACAGCTTGGTATCGAGCGGGCTTTAGGTCCGTGGTTCATTCAAACATATTAAATTGACACACTGTGCACATTAGGAGGGGCTGGTAAACTGTTGCTTCCGATTTCAGCTTGTTGTGACTCGATTAATGAGTCGTTGTTGAGTTGTTTTGTGCTATGATGTGTTAAACTATGATATGAAGTGTTATCCTATATATATATGGATTAATTTTATGATTGTCATGAGATGATCCTATATATTCCTAATTGATTATTTTGGTTATGCGCTTCGATAGCGACGACGAGAAGTTGAGTTCGTGGTTGTTGTCCTTGGTTTCGCTGTGCTACACCATCGTTGGTGGTATGAAATTAGAGAAGTTCTTACCTCTGCTCCATGAGCACCGTGTCGAGCATGAGCTCATTGATGAACCGTTGCATTTCTAGAACGGTATATGGTTTCCTCGTTGTAGTTTCGCGGTTCGTGAATTTCTTTTGAATTTGGGGTTAATGTAATAGCAAGCCCCGCTTGCTTTCGACCGTTCTTTGAACCAATTGGTGTTCTTTCGATTATTGTGAAATTTCGCTCCACGTGGGCATAGTTCCATTGCAAGATTTATCTTTTCACAAAAGACATGTTTTACCCTTGTTGGAGAAGTTTAACTCATTCGTCCGCTTGGAATCTCTAGATTGAAGACTTCTTTTGCAAGTTCTTTATCAAGTGTGTATTGATCTTGCATATTTCTCTTAGGTCGCTTTAGTAAGTAGTTCTCTTCCTTGATTTTTGAATTTGACAAATTCTTGTCCGGTGGTGAATGATAAATTTCTCTTGGGTTCATGATTCTTGGTAGACAAGTTTAAATAGACCTTTAATGGTACTCCGAAAGCATTATTGTTTTTCGATTGTTGAATTGCTTTTACTACGAGTGATCTTTGTAAATTGGCAACATTGATATTTCCATGATTGTTCCTTCTTTCTCATTGGAAAAGAGCGACTCGGTTACTCGTTTGATAGTTGCATAATGAGAGTTCCTGTTACAAGTTCGTTAACGCGAGAGAACATTGGCTCCATGTATTTCCTTTGGATCCCTCCGCTTGTTGAAATTTGATATATCTCTTTCCCGAAGAAAAATATTAAAACCCATTTGTGGTGCTGTGTTCAAATTAAGTCGGACGTTGTACTTAAACAAATTGTGGTCATGGGTTTCTATTGATCCCTATTTGTTCTTCAAGCAATTTCTTGTCTTTCTGGATGCCGAGCTCTCATCGCTACTTGTGAATGTCATTATTGACATGATCATTCTCTTTATGTTAGTCCTATCTTTATGGTTGATAAAGACAACTTGGTTACCCGTTTGTCATTTCGGAGAATGGGAATCTTCTTTCACAAAGTTCATTGAATAAATCTCGACTCTATTCATTTCTTTTAGAGCATTTGGAGTGTTGGGGTTTAGAACCTCCATTTGAAAAAAAAAATTATAGTGTCAAAACCCTTTGTCAGGTTTTGTGTTGTTTTATGAGTGGTTGTGAGTAAATAATCTAAATGATAATCTATGAGTTCATCACTTTAATGGTTTTTCCTTGATTCTCGTGTTCATTGCAAGTGGTAAGTGATTTCCAGTTGGTGAAAAACGCTTTCTCGTGCTCTTCTTTTGAGAAGTATTCAACCCATTCTTTTCGCGTGGGTCTTTCAAATGTTTTCTAATGTGGTTGTGAGCTTGATGTTATTACTTGTAGTAAATAGATCGCCTTGGTGACATCGCTCAAATGAGAATATTTCAAGTTTAGCTTTCATGTACCTTGAGATCGCGAATCAACTGCAATCAAATCATTTGAATAACTTGAGGAATTGGATTATCCTTTTGCTTCTTGAAGATTTCGTGTGATTTAGTCAGAAAGGCTCCTTGGTTTGAGTTCGCAAAGTGAAGTTGCAATCAAAGAAAAATTTTCGTCGATCTCTTCGAGACGAAGTTAACCCATTTTGCTTCCCGTGAAATCCTGTAAAGGGAGATGTTTCAAGTTTTGTGGCTGCGATCATTTGGATTCCGTGTTTTTCCAAGTAGATGAACTGTTTCGAGCAAATTGACCTGTTGAAGGATTTTATTGATTCTAAATTAAATCTTGAGGTTTGGACTAAAGACCCTATCTTGTCTGTTGGGGCAAAATGTTGTTAGACAAGTGATTAACTTCAGTGTTAAAGGAAAGAGTGCAATAGGAGTATTTGAGAATTTGAGTCATGTTTTGTAACTTGTGGGTATTTGAATCATTTCTAACTTGTTGTTCTCCCCGCCAAGAGATGTCGAGTTTCAATCGCAGATTCGTGACGGCGTTATTTGCTAATCTCTTTTAGGATGTGTTCCTCAACTGTGAACTCAATTTCGCTTTTCCAAAGTCACCTTTACCGTAATATTTCTTATAGTTTCTTGCTTGCCGTGTTGAGCAACGCCTTTCGCGGTGATTAAACTTATCTTTGTTCTCCTTTTCCTTTGAGAAAGGATCACAGCCGTGTTGCAAAGTGGTTGCAAAGTGTAAGTTTGACCACTGTTTAGTGGTGGATGAGTAATCGTGGTGGTGATATTTTGTTAACAAGTTATCGGAGGAGTTGTAGAATGTGAAATGGTTTTGATCTGTATCCCTTGGAGGGAAATTGATTCACCGAGATGTTTGACTTCAAGTAAGTCCAAAAGTGTTACTACCGATTAACACTGTATAGTGAAATTCCGTAACTTCAATTCGTGATTGAAAGGTTGGTGATTATCGGAGGTATAGAAACCTTGATTGAATTTATAGAGTAACGCAATTGGATAGCATTGCGAGATGGTGTGGGTGATTTCTGATGATGTCAATGAGTGAGTATGTTAGAATTGTGGGAATGTTAGAGATTTAATTCGATGATTTAACTATCAGTTATAAGGGCAATCCGTTGTAGAGGTTTTGGAAGTTAAATCTGGGCTTTGCATTTGTTTATGCTAGACCTTTGTTCACCCACTGATTGTGTGTAGAGAGAGTGGAGTAAATGAGTTTCCCGAGCATGTTTATGCTAGAACCCTTTTGAAGTAGTACATTAGCATGTGTACTGACGATTCTGAGTTGTTCTTGAAAATTTGAGGTAATATGATTGTGTGGTATCTATCCTGTGGCGCTTTGGGTGCCTTTAATCAAATTAAGGTTGAATAGCAGAACGAGATGTCTAGAGCAATCGAAGAAGAAAAATTCAATGGAGTCTCTCCACCATGGTGTGGATGATGTATTTCATTTGAGCATAATTTGATAATGTTCAATTAAGAGGTTTAATCTCTTGAGGTATGCGATGAATTAATTCCAATATTGAGAGAAGTTTTACTCGAAGAGAGAAGCGTAAGAAAGGATATTTTCTTGGAAAATGATGCGCTTCCTTGCTTCTCGCTTGGGTTTTGTGTCGTTGATAAGTGTTTTCGACTTTGAGTTGGGGTCAGTGTTGGCATGATGAATCTTTCCAGTTCAATGAGTAAAATAAATATTTGATTTGAGTATTCAAGCAAAGTTCTCTTTGGTTTCGTGGTGTTCTTTCGCAAATTGATTCATTGGAAGTGGAATTGCTTTATCGATGAATTGTCACATTTGGGATTTAACTTTTTGGTGAAGAGTTAACATTGCGTGGTTGCGATGGGAACTTTCTATTTTTTCGCTTGGATTCTCTTCATTTCCGCAGAGAAGAAATTAGGAAGTCGGCTTATCGCTTTGACCGCCACGGTACATACGCCGGCACGCAACGTAAGGTGCGTGCCGGTGCCGAGTGAGCAAAGCAGGACTATTCAAAGTTGGAGATTAAGTTAAAAACGTTGACCATCGAGTAAAGTCTTACCTTCGATCCTCTTCTGATGAGTATACCTAAAAAGTTCAAGTTGATTGTTAGGTCAGACGTCACTTCACATCTTTGCTCTGTGGTTTCTCTATTCCGAGAGAGAGGCCACTTGGGAGATAGAGTCTCGCATGCGCGAGCAAAGATCCGCACTGCTCGCTTCGCACGTGTTTATCCTTGCTAATTTTCAGGCGTAGTTTTTGTTCGAGTGGATTGGCCTGTAGATTCGAGGTCGAATCCTATTAAGGGGGGTAGAATGTAATACCCCGGAAATGAAAAGAGTAAAGAATCGAATCGAGTAATTTGAATGGAAGCCGGGGAAAGAAAAGACAATTAAAGGAGTAGAAATTCCTGAAAAATAGAAGGGGTTTTTCATAAAATCTCGACAAACTGGGCCTGGGCCACGGCCCAGGAGGGGCCCATGTGGTGGCCGGCCATAAGGGGGTTTCCACCCCCAAACCCTAAACTCCACATTTCTCTCCCCCTCCCCCCTTTGGAGCCGCCGCACCCCTTCCCCCTTGCTGTGCACCGCCTTGTACGTCGATTTTGGGTAAGATGCGTTCGTTTTCTGTCCTGTTCATCTCTTAGAAAGTTGTAGGTATTGTTCTTAGCTTTCCATAGCCACCAAGATCACGTGATTCCGCCTTACGGTTTAGGAGATATGATTTTTTTTAGTGCGCGTTGTTCTGTCTGTCTGAAGAGAAGGATCTGTCGGCTTGATCCTAGGTTTTAATTTAGTTAGATGCATTTCCAGAACCTCCACCCAAATAAGTTATTGTAGCCCTTTAAATTATCTTTCAAAGCTAATAAATATCATCTCCATTGGATCTGTATAATGAAAGTTATGATATTTTATTTACCACTGTTCTGAATTCTGGGCAGATAAATGTTAGTGTTTTCATCTATTGTTTAGGCTACTGTAGAGGCCGAATCTGGGGATTTGCCCTTCTAGAGTTGTATTCCTGGGAACGTTATCTTTCTTGTGGCACTGAGATCAGGAAAATCCGATCTGTAGTTTGGGAGATATGAATTTTTTATTACGAACTGTCCGGTCTGTCTGAAAACTGAGGTCAGTAGGTTTGTCCCTCGGTTTTGTTCAAATTAGGCGCCGAATCAGAACCTTCACCCAACTAAGTTATTTTAGCCCTTAAAATGATCTTTCCAAGCTGATAAGAATCATTCTCATTGGATCAATAGGTTGAAAGTTACGCCGTTTACTTTATCTCTGATCCGTATTCGGATGACGAGATGGGTTGTGTTTAGCTGATAATTAGCTTCTGCTTTGGCCGAATCGGGATTCCGCCAACTAATGTTTTGTAACCTGATCTGTTAAGATTCAGTGAGCACTAGTTTTAGGTCTTTTAGAGTTACATATAATTAATGGTGAATTTTCTCGCATCGCTGCTCGTAAGGGCTGAAATCAGTTGAATAGTTTATTTTCATTTTGGGTCTATGCGGTATATTGATAGTCGGGGTTATTGTAGAACACCGTAGCAGTGTTATATCGTTGTTCTTATTTTGGGAACATGCTTGTGTAGGCGGCGAGGCATCATGTGTGGGAACACCTCCGCTGCCTACTAACGAGTCACAACGCGAAAGGCAAGTATCAGATGTTAACCGGTGTTGAATTCAAAGGAATGCATAATGATATGTTGTTTATATGAATGTTCTTGTGCTTTGTTCATGGTACCGATATACCGCAAGTGACTAGTGTGGCCTTATTGGTACATTATGTTGAGTGTGAATACATACTTATACTTGTTTACATATGTTGTTGAATGCCATGTGTCTTTTCCACTAATGTGTGTTATTCATTCATACCATGAGAAATCATCATGTTCATTCATAAAATTCATTATGACCACTAAGTGGATTCTTTTGGTAAGTCCCATCAATTCCAAGATGGGCATTTGATAGACCCATCAATTCCAAAGATGGGCATTTGAAAACCCACCATTCCAATGTGGGTAGTGTTGACCACCATTCCAATGTGGCAACTTGGACACCCGTATGAAACGCTCTTCATACGGTGATTGGGTCCCCGTGACTTTGTGAAGTACGGGCTTAAGTGAACACCGACGGTGTATCACTCGCTACACCAAGATATGCAATGATAAGTCCATACCTTCAATGCATTCTTACATTTCATCCATTCATGTATTCATTCCATACGCATAAGTATGTGTTCCAATAATTGTTCGTAATTCAACTGAATTGTGTTGTCCACTCCATGCTTGATTATTCTTGTTTAGTACTTGCTGAGTCTTCGACTCACCCTTGCTTTGTATGTTTTAATTAGGTAATTGAGGAGGACGACAAGATGATTTGGTGGGGTAGTTTGGCACACTACACTTCACTTTTATCCAATCAGAATAATTATTCTTGCCATTCAGTCAAGTCAAATTGTTGAAATAAGTTCCAGATTGTAATAATCCTATGTTAGTATCGTTTGACTGTTCGTGGTATTATGACTGTTTATCCATTCTTTACCATGATTCTAGTGATCATTCATTGTCTTTCCTTAGGAATTTATGTTGATTGAATCTGGATAATCTAGTTTTAAAGCTATGCTTAGTAGTTTGATGGGTTTGCGTGACATTTTGGCTTCCGAATAGCCAGGGTGTTACAGAAAACTATCTGGATAGCTACACTCATGGTCATGTGCGGTGCCGAGAACTTGCTTGAAGTAGCTTTCAGTTTTATAAAATAATTTGTGATTGGAAATGTGGGGTTGAAGCCCAGAGAGTTGAGATGGCTTGGTTGACAACCAGTGATAAGTACAGGGTGTGACCAAAGAAAGAACATGAACATTTAGTGGATGGAGCCACTAAATGGTATAGGATGTTGAAGCCTCCACTAGTGCTTTACAACAAAACTCAGTTTATCAAAACTTGTGTTAATTAAAATGCTAAGTCTTAGGAATTACTTACTAACTATTCTAATTCAAACTTAGCTTTGTGCAAATAAAAGAACCATGAACACCCATTTGATTAGCCTTGCATACACTACTGCAAAAAGTTTAATACTGGACGCCTCATCACCGACGGTTGACCAAAATATTCTCAGATAAACACAATCACGCATTTGTTTTTGTTTAGCTACCGTCTTTATTATTGGTCGCTTAAGAACCATTTGTGAAGAGGTAATATCACATATGGTTCGAATACGAATCGTTTGTGATAATTGTAGACTTCACAGATGGTTTTTAATTATAATCGTATGTGATAATATCGCTTCAGCTCCCCGATGAGTTTCTTCGTACTCTTCCCCTCTTTCTTTTCTTTCTTGCTATTTTGATTTCCCTACTGTGAGTTCGATTTGAAAGCTTTGCTTGATTTCTTCCTGATGTGTTGTTGGTTGATATGTATGCCCATGTGAATGATGCTAGGATGTGGGTTGATGAAGCCTATGCATGAAAATGATGGAGGCCTTTTGATGGTTTGATGAAGGTGGGTTGCTACCGCGGTTGCCTCGTTGCACTGGTATACTTTCCCTCGACTACTCCCTCCCTTTGTTCTGTGGTGCCATGGATGTTGGTGAAGGATGGGGATGCTACTCTTAGTGTGTCAAGTGCTCCTGTGAAATGTGATGCTACTAGGGTGCTCTCTGTGCTTAATTAGTGTTGGTTCACATGGGGGATTCAATGGTAAATTGGCAGTGGGTGAAGGATTTTTTGTGGTCTCGTGAATTGCTCTATGTTGAATTGATGTCACAAATGCAATTGGATTTGATATTGTATATAGAATGTGCCTTGAGCTGTTAGATTACCTGCTGTTATGTATTGTTTTGAGCATGCTATTTATACATTCTGATATACTTGATGTCCTACATTACAGATAGATTTTATTCCTGTGTACAACAAAGTTAATTTTAGATGATTTGCTTGAACTAGTCGAATATATTAGCAAGTTTTATTTTGAGAGCAATAATTAATCTTCTTAATCTTACCTTTTGTTTGTGTAATCAACTAGCCTCTCGCCATTCATTTCACCTTTGTTTATGTAACCGTGTTCATGTCAGTGAAGTTCTCCTCCCATGTGTTTCAGGTACGTCCTACCATTCCATTCCTGATCTCTTATCTCTATAAAATCTCCAAGTAGTGGCTGCTTGTGCCTTATATATATATATATATATATATATATATATATATATATATATATATATATATTTCGTAGTCCCTTGTTGGCTAACCCAAGGCCTAAATTCAGTTAGCTAGCTCGCTCATTGGGCGTTCATCCTAAACGTGTAGGAGAAACCATGGCCTACTTTATCGAGCCTAACACACTAGAGTATGTGATTTACTTCATGCCAATCCTTTAATCCTTTAAGTGTTTTGTAGAATCCTCCTAAACCACAGCTTCAGAACTAATAGCAGTAGAACTGAAGTTGAAGTTATTAATTACAAGCTTGTAATTATCTTTAAACCCAACAAGAACACCAAACAACATGAGTTCTGGTTTATATGTAAGGATGGCCTCACCGTAGAACTTGACATCAAGGAATGGTTGGTTGCCGATACATCTACAGTGAGACCATCCTTACATATAATACAGAACTCAAGTTGCTTGGTGTTTTGTTGGATTTAAAGATAATTACATGATTGTAATTAATAACTTCAACTTCAGTTTTATTGCTATTACTGTAATACCCCGGAAATGAATCGGGAAATTAGAAAAGAAGCTGAGAGGAAAAATCCAATTCAAGGAGGGGAATTTCCTGAATAAAACAAGGGGTTTTCTGCAACTTCTCGCCAGCCTGGGCCTGGGCCGCGACCCAAGAAGGACCCATGTGGTGGTCGGCCACAGGGGGTGGTTTTTCGCCAAACCCTAGCCGCCACCCCCTCTTTCCCCCACTTGGGCGCCTCCCCCTTCCCCAACAGCAGCCGCCTCTCCTCCCCTCTTCATCCCCCAGCGCAGCCCCTCCCCCAAGGTCGTCCTCCCCACTGGTCTTGCATTTTTCCCATCGAGGTAACCTCCCATTGGATCATCCTCGTCATTGCCGTCCAGTATGAATCAGTCGATTTCTACCCTCGGTTTGATCGCCAGACAAGTGAGAGTTAAGGTACGAATCAGAGTTAGGGTCTATTAGAAAGTTGTAGTTCTCATTCTTATCTTTCTATAGGCGTAAATATGACTCAATTTATGGTCGCTTTTTGCGACTATCTAGAAGGGTCGACGAGGATTAGAAAATACATTGTGTAGCCAATATAATTTAGTTAGATGCCGAATCAGAGAGTTCACCCAACATGAAAGTTGCAGGAAATCCTTTAAGCTTTCCACATTGGTAGAGAAATTGATTTTTAGTTGAGCCAATCAAAAGATACAAATTTTCTCCCACAACAGTAGTTCCTGATTGTCATTTTATAGGCGCAGAAACTTGACCTGATCCATAGGAATATGGATGGCCGAATCATAAAATCCTGCCAACTAGTTTATCGTAGATAATTTTGTCATGATTCCATAGAGTCTAAGATCACTCTGTTCTGAGCTTCATAGTAAAATATATGAATATTTTAGTACTGCTGTCCCGTGAGAGCTTCCGCTAGGCTGTCGGGTAAATTGAGTAGAATCAATATTCGAATCTCGCGTTTCGTGAAGACGGGTTAGGTGGTGTGAGTAGAGTGTACTTTTCACAGCGTTTTATGATTAGTGATTCTCTTGTGTAGGAGAAGGGGTACCGTAGTTAGGGGCGTCGTCTTTGCCTCCCCGCACTTCGTAGCAAAAAAAGGCAAGTACTTTTGTATGGTTGTGATGATGTGTGCTTTTCTATGTTCAAGAAATGTATGGTGGGTAATGTTTGATACGTACTTGTTCATAGTAGTGTCTGATTACCATGGTTCCATTAATGATGTTACTTTATTCATCTGATTCATTCATGCATGCAAGTAGTGTTGTTGCTACACCACTGGAGTGGGTAGTGAAGTCCCATTATTCCAACATGGGCATGTGAGACCCACCATTCCAATGTGGGCAACTTTGGATCCCCGTTTTGAAACGTTCTTCAAACGGGCTTTGGATCCCCGCATTTTGGATAATGCGGGAATGAGTGAACACCGATGGGTGTTCGCTAACTATACCGGTATGAGTAGAAGTGAAGGGCATGCACATTCATTCATTCATGTGTTTTGCATTATTTCATATTTAGGCTTCAATGTATGCTTGATGAATTATACCTGTCTTGTTCAAAGTATTCTTTTGTACTTGCTGAGTCATGGACTCACCTTTGCTGTCTATTTTTAGGTGAACCATAATGGACAGCATTTATGGGAGGGAGTAGACACACGGTTGCACGCACCTTTGAAATAAACATTTGTTATTAATCCGCATTTTGGAGTTTGGACAGTAATAATAAATAACCCTTTTGATGATCGTTATTGTTTATTATTATGTTTAGGTTATGCGAGTTAGGTATCCACGCTTCCCAATTATGGTCTTAATAGGTTTACTTCGAATGGAATATCATGTTCGATTTTTTTTATTTATTGCAGAAATTAGGCTGTTCATTATGCTAGGTCCATTTCGGATAGAACCTATTTTGCTCTTTATTGTTAGGATGTTAGTAATTGTTTAGATTGTTGACTTGTGGTAGAGAAAGTTGGTAGCATCTTGGTTTTCGAATAGCTAGGGTGTTACAGTTGGTATCAGAGCGGGCTTTAGGTCTGTGGTGAATAGATTAATTAAAATTTACTAGTGGTTAATCAACTTAAAAATTTCACACACTGGTGCACAGTAGGATGGGAATGGGTAAAGCATTGCATTTACGTTTCCGTTATATCGCATTGATGATTGCTGATATTAATTGAGTATAATTGCTTGTTAATTGATTATATCATTGTTATGTGTGGGAATAATGAGGTTGTGAGGTTGAGGTCGTGGTTGTGGCCCTGGGCTTTACCAGGTTACACCACCGTTCGTGGTAAGAGAATAGCGAAATGGTTACCTCGGATATCTTAGTACAGGCGTTGAAAGTGAGTATCTTCAAGAAAGCTGTTCTCTTCTTTGAATTCGACTTTGGTCAACTCTTGTCCAGTTGTGATTAACGAATTTCTTCTGGGTTGCTTTGAGAAAGGTTGATGAGTTTCCATTGGTTTAATTTGGCCCTTAAAGCAACTATTGTTTTCCCAACTGTTGAGTTACTCTTACAAATAATAAACTTGGTTAATTGTCAAGATTGACCTTTGTATTGGAGTTTTATCTTTCTTAATGGTAAACATAACCCATTTATTTCGCTAGATGATTCGGATAATGAATGTTTCTTTTGCAAGTCCTTTAGTGCGTGGTAGCTTTGACTCAATGTGACACTTTTGGGTATTTTGAGTGTCGAAGTTGAATGGTTCTCTTTTATGAAAGAAAATGTTAAACCCTTTAGCGATGTCTTCTCGTGGTCAAGTGAGAGGTTATAATCAAAGAAATGAATGGGTATGATATGGGTTATCAAGTTGGGTCCAGGGTGGTGCGAATTGATCTTAACTAAGATCCTTGGAAGGAAAATCGATTAATTTGATGGTGTCTTGTAGTAGTTCCCGATGAATCGTGATTAAGGGTATGACTATACCTAATGGAAGTTAAAGGAGTCATCAAGAAGTGTGGAATATTGAATAACCGGTTTGACCATTAAAATTGTTTAGGTTGCTAAACTTGTGGGATTAAAGAACGATGTGACGAATTTGGTTGTAATGTTGTGAGACCTTTAAATGATGAAAGATTTCATTCTTAGAGTTTTATTGTAATTTTGTACCAAATTATGAATGTGAGGTAAGACAGCTTGAATATATGTTTGTAATTGCTCTTGTGAGTTGGCAAGGAAAGTAAGTAGCATATAGATTTCATGATAAAGCTAGTTGATAGCAACAATGGTTGGAGTGCAACCGTTGTGCGTTGACGTGTGGTGTTGAGCATCTATAAGAGTTGAACTCATTTGATGTAATAGATGGCTCATGCCGACATGATTGTGAAATAGTCGGATGGCAGCATGTCTGTGATGAAAGGGTTTTGACTTAACCTTTTAAATTGTGTAGTAGATTCCCTCTAAAATAAAGAGGTTGGTGTAGTGAGATTGTAAGATTTTAGTATATTCTTAATTTGAGGATGAAATGAAATAAGTAGTATGGAACCATTTGGTGAGGCCTTGGGGGCTTTGTAATGAGATGACGATAATGATTCATGTAAAAGGAGGTCTGCAAAGGCTTGTGACTTGTTGGAGTAGTGATGACCCTTTTAGAAAGAAAGTAATTTGATCACCTTTCGTGATATAGAAGAGGTGAAATGCCTTGAGTTTTGAGTAAGGCGAAGTGCTGGAAAAAGTTCTATTTGATTCTTAGGTGATTAATGTGATTTGAATTTAGAGACTCTTCTATTTGAGTTATAAAAAAAATGTTACAATCAGAGAGTAATTATTTCCTTGGATAAAAGAGAGAGCGCAATGGAGGTCTTTGAGGTTGGACTCAACTTTTGTAGCTTGTAGTTTTATGAAGCGTACTTAACTTTGTTATTGGCTACATAAGGGTTTCTCGAGTTCCAAAAGCAATATTTTCTTCTTATTGGCTGAGGTTTGATATTCTCTTCTAACAGAATTTGTGCCCTCAACTGTGGTCTCGTCTTGTATTTTCCGAGATCGCTGTTATTTGATTACTTCCCTTGGTCTTGTGTCATCATGAGGGGTAACGCTTCGTGTACTAAAACTGTCTCTATTTGCCTTTCTTTCTGAGGATGGATTAACCGATTTGTGTTGAGGAGTCTTGTAGGCTGAAAAGTGGCAACTGGATAGTGGTGGTCAAGTAGATGGTTTTTGTGATACTTTAGATATAAAGTTGTTAAGATGCATCGAGTGATAAATTGACTCTTTGGAATAATCCTTGAAGGGGATTTGATTTAATAGAATGGTTGTCCTTATAGCAAATTGATTACGATGTTGCACCTAGTATAACCTATAGTAACTTTGTGGTCCAAGATTACAGTTCATTTGATGGAAACATTATAATTATCGAAAATATAGGGATCTTGATCAATTTATTAGGGTAGCACGACTGGGTAATTTGCAAGGGTGTAGGTGTATTTTGACGACGTTGTTTACTGAGAGTTGGATTAGCGAAGTAATTTAATTGCTACGACGATTAATGGTATAACATAGAATTGTTGAATTATTGCTATGTATGACTTGGCTTCAGTGATTAACCCTCTAGGAGTTAGAATCTTCCTAAAGATAATTTGGTTGAGAATATGTTTTCATGTGGTTGTTAATGAATGAGTATGTTTAGATTGTGGGGATTTTAGTCATCAGATTCGAGGGTTTTCGATCACCACATCAAAATACATTTATATGAGTCTTGGAGATTGAAAATTTATCTTGGTGTTCTATGCTAGAACCTTGGAGGCTAATGAGGTTTTGTAGAAATAGTAGAACAAAGTGGCTTTCGAATAATGCAATGATCATTGATAGCATCATTTGGGTGTAGTAAATGAGTGTGTGTGTGCTGTGAATTTTAAGTTAATTATTCTTAAAGAATTGAGAAGATGTGATCGTGGGTGAAATCTATATTGAGGTTGAGCAACGCTTCGAGGTTGTTGGTTAAGAGAAAGGAGCAGGGTGATAATTTGGAACCCCAGAATTTAAATGAAGGTATATTCCTAAAATAAGGATTGAGGAAGAAGAGTGTTTTCTTAAGTAATAGAATACCCTCTTAACTCTTGTTCGAGCTGCATGTTATGACAGGTGTCATTTGCGATTTGATTTGGTTTTATGTTGGTATGCGTGGTTCTTTCCGGTTCATAAAGAATAAAGGAAAAGGATTGATTTGAGCATTCGAGTGATTTCTGCTTTGGCTTACGTGGAGTTTATTTGCAAACTGCCAGTTGGAATGTGGAAAGGTTTTCATGATAAATCTTCCATTTTTGATTTGAGTGTTTTGGAGGGAAGTCGGTTATGAGAGGGTTGCATTGTGAATCTTCTGTTTTCAACTGAGTTCTGATTATTAGAGGCTGTTTAGAAAATAAGTCTTGTTGCGCGTCCCTGCTTAAGAGAGGTTCTCCTGGTTAGGATGAAGAGATCGACCGAGAGACGGAACAAGAGATCCATATATTTGAGTGCGAGTTCTGTGGTTTGGTTCCAAAGGGAATGATAGCCAAAGTATATTTGGTCGTTCTGGAAGTTGCGGAGATCTTGGAAGATAGCAATTCGCTAGAACCGTCTCGAGTCCTAGAGCGGTATATAACATTTTATATAAACCAAAGGTTGAGAGAATACTTGAGGTATTTGGAGTGTGAGGATTCATAAGGGCCGTTGACCAGCGATAAATACCGCATCTTCGAGTCTTGTCCGTTGAGTGGTTCTGGTCAGGTCGGTACGAGTGTTGAGGTGTAATACACCGCCATAAAAAGTGTGGTGGTCGAATCGGACTGAGAGAGGGGCTACTTGGGAATTGGAGTCTCGTATGCGCGGGCAAAATCCAAAATTATTCGCAGTAGGTACATGGTAATGATAGTAAGTTGTTAGACGTAGTTATTATTTGGTTTTGAGTGTGGTTAGAATTTGGTCGAATTATGTTTACAGGGTAGAATGTAATACCCTAAAACGAATCGGGTATTTAGAAAAGAAGCCGAGAGGGAAAATCCAATTAAAGGAGGGGAATTTCCCGAATAAAACAAGAGGTTTTCTGCAGCTTCTCACCAACCTGGGTCTGGGCCGCGACCCAAGAAGGGCACATGTGGTGGCCGGCCAAGGGGGTTCCACAAACCCTAGCCGCCACCCCCTCTTTCCGCCACTTGGGCGCCCCCGCTCCCCAACAAAGAGCCGCCTCTCCTCCCTTCTTCCTCCCCAG
Source organism: Hsuehochloa calcarea (assembly GCA_036346395.1). Lineage (NCBI taxonomy): Eukaryota > Viridiplantae > Streptophyta > Magnoliopsida > Poales > Poaceae > Hsuehochloa > Hsuehochloa calcarea. Next base: position 15,662,631 of record CM070604.1, on the reverse strand, counting down.
CAGCGCCCCCCCAAGGTCGCCCTCCCACTGGTTCTCGCATTTTTCCAAATAAATAACCTCACATTGGATCATGCTCGTCAGCCGCTCCTGTAGCGCCAATCAGTCAATTTTCTACCCTCTGTTTGATTGTTAGATTGCATATAGTTAAGTATGAATCAAGAGTTAGTGTCTCTTAGAAAGTTGTAGTTCTCATTCTTAGCTTTCTATAGGTGTAAAGATCACTCAATTTGGAGTTATGGTTTAGAAGTTATGGTCGCTTTCTTTTATATGCATACCCGTAAAGGTCGACGAGGATTAGCAGATACTTTGTGTAGCAAATATGATTTAGTTAGATACCAAATCGAGAGTTCACCCAACATGAGAGTTGTAGGCAATCCTTGAAGATTTCTAGATTGGTAGAGAACTTGATTTTTAGCTGAGTCAATCAAAAGATACAAATTTTCTCCAACAATAGTAGTTCCCGATTGTCGCTTGTAGGCGCAGAAACTTGACTCGATCATTAGGAATAATGGATGGTGGAATCGTAAAATTCGCCAAGTAGTTTATCGTAGATAATTTCATCATGATTCCAGAGAGTCTAAGATCACTCCGTTCCGAGCTTCGTAATAAAAGATATGAATATTTTAGTACTGCTATCCCGTGAGAGCTTCCGCTAGACTGTCGGGTAAATTGAGTAGAATCAATATTCGAATCTGGTGTTTAGCGAAGACGGGTTGGGTGCTGTGAGTATAGTGCACTTTTCACGTTGTTCTTATGATTAGTGATTCTCTTGTGTAGGATAAGGGTACCGGAGTTAGGGCATCGCTTTGTCTCCTCAAGACTGTGAGCTTAAAAAACGCAAGTACTTTTGTATGATTGTGATGATGCGTGTTTTTCCATGTTCGAGAAATGTATGGTGAGTAATGTTTGATACGTACTTGTTCATAGTAGTGTCTGATTACCATGGTTCTGTTAATGATGTTACTTTATTCATCGGATTCATTCATGCATGTAAGTAGTGTTGTTGCTACACCCACAGGAGTGAGTAGTGAAGTCCCATCATTCCAACATGGGCACGTAGGACCCACTATTCCAATGTGGGCAACTTTGGATCCCCGTTTTAAAATGTTCTTAAAATGGGTTTTGGATCCCCGCATTTTGGAGAATGCAGGCATGAGTGAACACCAACAGGTGTTCACTAACTATATCGGTATGAGCAGAAGTGAAGGGCATGCACATTCATTCATTCATGTGTTTTGCATTATTTCATATTTTGGCTTCAATGTATGCTTGACGAATTATATCTGTCTTGTTCAAAGTATTCTTTTGTACTTGCTGAGTCATGGACTCACCCTTGCTGTGTTTTTTTAGGTGAACCACAATGACAGCATTTATGGGAGGGAGTAGACGCACGGTTGCACGCACATTTGAAATAAACCTTTGTTATTATTCCGCATTTCGGATTTTGGACTGTAATAATAAATAACCCTTTTGATGATCGTTATTGGTTTTTATTATGTTTAGGTTATGCGAGTTAGGGATTCATGCTTTCCAATTATGGTCTTAATAGTTTTACTTCGAATGGAATATCATGTTCGATTTATTTGTTTATTGCAGAAATTAGGTTGTTTATTATGCTAGGTCCCTTTCAGATAGAACCTATTTTGCTCTTTATTGTTAGGATGTTAGTAATTGTTTAGATTGTTGATTTGTGGAAGAGAAAGTAGGTAGTATATTGGTTTTCGAATAGCCAAGGTGTTACAATTACTTCTGAGGTAGTGGTTTAGAAGGATTCTACAATGAACTTAGAGGATTGGTATAAAGCAAATAACACACTCTGGTGGGTCAGGATCGATAAAGTAGGCCATAGTTTCTCCTGCACGTTTAGGATGAACGCCCAAGGAGCACAAACAGCCACTGCTTGGAGACTTTATAGGGAAATATCATCACATACGGTTTATAGATGAAATCGTCTATGATACGTAAGCTATCACAGACGGTTTTATCTACAAATCGTCTGTGATGACCTCATGCTATTATTGATCTATAAACTCAAACGGCTTACGAAACCGTCTGTGATGACATTTTTGAACCGTATGTGAAGACCTTTTCTGTGGTAGTGATATGTAATAATTGCGTTCTACGTATTGGCTCGCGAGTACGGTTGTGTTCTCATGCTCTCTCATAAAATAATATTAAGATCTGCTTGAAAAAGACCTATATGCCTACTAGGTGGCATCTGGATCGGGTTGTGAAGAAGATGGAGGAGTTTAGGCCGGGACCTTTAGTCGTTTTCCTATGGGTAGAGTGAATGGATTCACCCTTTTTCTTTTGCTTCCACCTGTATCCCCACTTTCTGTATCAAAAATCATTGTATACTGTGTTGGCCTGCTTGGCCTAAGACTGTTGGCTTCACGGTCCGTTTTTGTAATAAAGTATGCTATTGTAATTAAGATGAATACGATATATATGAATGAATAAACGATGTATTTGTGTGTACTAATCCCCGCCACCCCCGAGGCCCGATCTTCTTCCCTAACCCCAAACCCCGCTCAGCAAAAAACCCACCATCTCTATGGCTCCACTGCCGACCACAGCATTGGCCCGATCTTCCTGCCCTAAGATTTGTTGCTTAAGAAAGCGTTGTCAATTTGTTCAAGAGTCGCTATACACCAACTCGTGCAGATATTCCGAAGACCATCAACATTTAACAGTCGAGAGGATGCCATCTGCATTGGAACGATAGAGATCAACTTAGGGTAGGATGAGATGGTTCCCATGGGCGTTCGTCTGATAATTAAGCTCCATGCAGACGCTCGCAAAATAACAATTTAGATGTAATTGCCCTGCTGAGGGGATCTTGTGTGCATGTTGCTTAGTAATATACTCCCTCCATTTTGTAATATATGGCCCTGTTTGATGTTTGCCGTGTACGATGTTTCGAAAATGTAAGGGCTGGCACAAATCGATGCAGCATTTAGTGAACATTTTCCACCTACTTCTTGTTGGAAATGTGGACAACGTTTCAATTCCAGATTTGATTATGAGGCCAAAATCACGATAACTAAAGATACATAAATCGATACTAACAAACAGACAACTTATTACACTTCTAAACATACTCAACAAAATAATTATAGCAGAAAATTGGTCGTGACGACTAACTTACACCGTGCATGACGAAGAACAAGAGCGATGCACTCAAAGCAGGGTCGGCAAAGGCAGATCGTAGATGATGCATTGCAGACTCTGGCGACGCGCTGTTCAACGCGCTCCTGTTCACCGACCAGCCACCCATCAATGTGCGCTGACGAGTCCTCGGATAGCTCGTTCAACGCGGACGCTGTGCAGAGCAACACCGTCGCGGACGATATCATAGGTGATGCAGCACAGCAAGCGGTCACGCAGATGCGCTACCCGTAAACCTTATTGCCGCCCTGCGTGTGAACTCGCGAAAATGGTTCGTAGATATCCGCCACCCTCCTTCCCAAAGGCACGCCGAGGAGAAGAGATAGTTTGGTTGAACAGCTCAATTCTTCAGCACAGTTGATCAGAGAGCGAGATGGAAAAATGGAATGAATCGTCTATTTTCGTCTGGACGTCTCCAGATCCTATTTATGGTGGAGACAATTACTCTCTAGTAACTATCATAATAAACCACTGGTAACTGCTAATTCAAAGCCAATTAATGGTTATTAAGAAGTGTTTATTGATCCTGATTGTACACTAGTCTAAAGCTTCAACCACCGGTCTACAACTTCGACTAGCGACACGCACCACACCGGTCTAAGGATCCGATCATATTATTTCGATCATACTGGTATATGCCTTCGACCACAATAGTCTATAGCTTTGACCAGATTATTTCAACCATACTGGTCTAGACCTTCAAACACACTGGCTTATGGCTTCGATCAGATTATTTCTACCATACTGATCCAGACCTTCGACCACACTAATCTATGACTTCGACCAGATTATTTCGACCATACTGGTCTATGTCTTCGATCAGATTATTTCGACCATACTAGTCTATGCTTTCGACCACACTGATCTAAGACTTCGACCAACCTGGTCTAAAACTCCTGGTCTGAGACTTCGACCACCCTGATCTAAGACTTTGACCACACTATTGTAAGACTTCTAGTCTAAGACTCCGACCACCCTGATATAAAACTTCAACTATACTAGTATAAGAATTTTCATGTTTTGATATTTTAAAAATAAATAAGTCTTTACACATATGTACCCAATTCAAACATTTCTCCTGTAAAGATGACACCCAGTAATGAACTACCTAAGTTAATAGAAAATTTATATATAATATAATAATAACTCTTAATCAAATCAAGATAAGCTATCCCATCAAATTTATATTGACACATCACCAGACGCGACTTGTCTCAGAATTTTTTGGCCGTATCTAACAAACATAGCGTAATTAAGTATTGTAGCTAATGCAGACAAAAAAGTTAAGCCTTGATTAAAAATTTATTCCCAGCAGTCATACACTATGATATGATTAGTCATGTCCATACATGTGACTAATTAGACTTGTGAATCGACATATTCGACACATAGAAATTATCCTGTAAATCATTTGTACGACGACCGAATCGTTGCAATAGATATTTTTATTACCACGATATACAAATTGTGGCCGTAAATTAATATCACGGATGCTATTGCAACACTTGGCAACAAAATGAAATTCGTTGCGAGAAGTAGCCTTTGCAAAAAAAAATTTGACATATTGCGACTATTTAATCAGTTGCAAACAATATTTTTTCTGGCAGCATATGTGTCTGATTTCGCTACGGTGCATTACAGATCGGCTTGCATTCATTAGTTTGGATCATCAATTCCACCCCAACCATGGATCATGTTGCAAGAAATGCCCATCCTTGATATACATGAAGACAATTAAGCAAGTCACATCTAGTGCAAATGCCAATTTGATTGAAACCATGCAAACACTAATTGTGCGCCTATCCGATCTGGGACGTGCGGCATACATGCATAGGAGTGGACCCCAATCCACTTGTGCACTATTGCAAATACCCATTCACTGCCATATTTTTTTAGCAAAAAATACCCCTGGTACTCCGTCCCAACTTTTCATCCTGAGCCTTCGTCCCGAGCTCCTGTAGCCATATAGGGGTACAACATACTGCATACAGTTTTACACAAGTTCTATAATCATTTAGTTAATGTTATATTTACAACTCAAATGATATCAATGGCTCGTTGCATGGCTAAGTAGACTATTCGTATCTAACCAATCCGCATTGGTGCTATAATATCAACTTAATAATTAACCAAGCTAGGGTGACAAAAGATTAAGGTAATACAATAAGCAAAGTGGGTATAATCAAATGGACGTATAACTAATCCCAAAATATTTAAATAAATACTTAAAGTAACATGCAATAATTGGAATCAAGATAATTTTAAAAAACTGGGTTCAACATGGTCAAATGTAAAACTTACCTTGCTATAGCAATGATATTCTTACTTTATCTCCAATCTTATACTTCCTTGAACTTCAGCTCCTTCGGACGATTTCGGGACTTCAACGTCTAACGAGAAAGAAAATACAAAACAAACCAAATTCAAAAATACAAATAAATAAGCTCCAAATTGAAGTTGAATGA